>CM038146.1:483107405-483728376 GCA_021437245.1 Aegilops speltoides
GTGGTGGGGTCGGGCGTGGGAGAGTGTTGGGGTGGGCTGCGATTGTGCCCGGGGCTGTGTGGCTTGAGATGCTGCCACGTCATCGATCCGCGTGATCGATCCGCGTGGTGTGTTTTCTCTTTGCCGTCTGGATTTTTTTATTACAGACGGCAAAGAGCTCACTTTGCCGTCTGAAAAAAAATACATACGGCAAATATCTTTGCCGTCTATAAATAAAATTGCAGACGGCAAAGTTTGCGATTGTTGGGATGGGTGGGTGGGGCGTGCGTGGTGTGAAACGGATGCGGGTGGGGGCACCCCAGATCGTGCCACCTCATCGATCCGTGGGATCGATCCGTGTGCTGTGCTTTTTCTTTGTCGTCTGCGATTGTTTTTACAGACGGCAAAGAGCTCTTTGCCGTCTGTAAAAAAGAATCCCAAACGGCAAAGAATCTTTGCCGTCTGTGTTTTTTTACAGACGGCAAAGTCTGGATTTGTCGTCAGTTGTTCTTTGCCGTCAGCCGCTGTTGGCAAAGTTTGTCTTTGCCGTCTGGCCCGACGAAATGCTGACGGCAAAGAACGGTACTGATGGCAAATCTCCAGTTTCCCGTAGTGTAATAGCAAAAAGAATGAACTAAAAATAATCAATTAAAAAATTATGTTACGATCAACTAAAACAAAACTATAATATCCTTCAATAGCAAAAATAATCAACTAAAAAGCTTTTATAAAACTCCAATAGCAAAAGGAATCAACTCAAAAATATTTTATAAACCTCTAGTATTATTGAAACAAAAATTATATAAAATTTATGCAACCAAAATTATCAAAGTATTTTCTGTTCAAAACATAAAAAGCAAAAAGAATTTTCATAAAGAATTGTTTTGTTAGAAACTTTAATAGCAAAAAGAACTATCATAAAGAATTTTTCTGTTAGAAACTAAAATAACAAAATTTGTTTTTGAATATAATGATAAAACAAAGTAATATTAAATAGCAAGAAAAAGAATCACTCAAAAATCTATTTTTATAGTAAAGTTATTCAAAAACTAGTGATTCACACAAATTTTTAAAAAAGAATCAAATTTAAACTATTCAAATTGGAAAACAAATGGCACTAACTGAAAGTTTATGATTTTTATTACCTAAAAGCAAAAAAGAATTAAAAAATAAACAAAAAAACAAAAGAAAATAAATAATGCAAAAAACAAAACAAAGATACTGGAAAAAATTAAAAAAATGCCGCCTACTGGGCCACACGGCCTGCATACGACTAGAAACCCATCTGTACATGGGCCAGGATGCAGGCCCAATAGGCCAAACATGGCAGTGACAAGGGTAGGCAAGTAATGCCTGCAAATTAGAGAGGAGCTCAATATCTCAGCCGCAAGGCAGCTTATAAATAGGTGCTGAGCTCTCTTCGCTAGCGAGGTGGGACTAAACTCCCACCACACAACCGCTGTGCCACCCTTTCGTCCTGGTTGGTGGCATCAACCGGGACCTATGCCCACCTTTGGTCCCGGTTGGTGGCACCAACTGGTACAAATGCCAACCTTTCGTCCCTGTTGGTGCCTCCAACCAGGACCAAATGTCTCATTTTCCCGCCCTTTCGGCTGTTGAAAAGAGACATTTGGTCCTGGTTGGTGCCACCAACCAGGACCTTAGAGACATTTGGTCTTGGTTGGTGGCACCAACCAGGACCAAAGGTCTCCTTTTCCCGCCCTTTGGGCTGCTGAAAAGAGACATTTGGTCCTGGTTGGTGGCACCAACCGGGACCAAAGGTGAGCATTTGTCCCGGTTCGTGCCATGAACTGGGACCAATACACTGTGTATATAAGCAACACTTACCAAATTTTCACAATTTCATCGCCAGTTGTCTCCCCGCCCGACGACGTTGAGCTGATCGACGCCGCCAGGCTGCCCTGACACCGTCCGCTGCCCCTGCCATCGCCCCAAGCGCGCCGTCACCGTCTGCCGTCGCCGTCGCCCGTGCCTCGTTATCGCCGTCTCCGTCGCCGTCGTCGGCGTCGTCCCCGAGCCAGCGCCCCTACCCCGCCTCCGGCGCGCCGTCGCCGTCCGCCGCCCTCGAGCCCGCTCCTCGTCGCCGACGCATCCTCGCTATGAGCGCCGCCTGATCCCCTCCTCCTCCTGTCTGGCCGTCATCGCGCCGCCCCTACCCTTCGCTACCACAGCGTTGCCACAGCTCTTGCGACCGCCCATCCGCCCCCCCCGCCATCTTGGCGCGCCGTCGCCTGCCGCTGCCCCTGTCCTACAATTTTTTTTCATAGCATTTTTTCCATAAATGTTTTTGTGTATATGTGTGTGTGTGTGTATATATGTGTGTACATGTTCATAGCATTTTTTTCATAAATGTATTTTCTATCAATTTTTGTATATGTTGATATATATATATATATATAAATATGCATATTTGTAAGAAATTGTGTATGTATAGGAAAATTGTGTATGTATAGGAAAATCGTGTATGATCGAAGTCATTTATGTATATGTTCATATTTAGAAGAAAAAGAAGGAGAGGAAAAAGGAAAATAAATAAGGGGAGAAGAAGAAGGAATAGAGGAGAAGACGAAAAAATAGAAAATTTTCTATTTCTATTTTTTTTTCTCCTCTTTTTTTTCTTCCTTTTTTTCTTCTATTTCTTCTTCTTCTTTGTCTCCTCTATTTTTTCTTCTTCTTCCTTTTCTTATTTTTTATCGGGAACGAGGGTGTAGGGAACTAGGGTGTCGGAAACTAGGTAGAGGGTCGAGGCTCGCCGCGGGGTCGAGGGTCGTCGAGTGGTCGAGGGTCCTCGAGGGGTCGAGGGTCGTCGAGTGGTCGAGGGTCCTCGAGGGGTCGAGGGTCATCGAGGGTACGTCGAGGTCGTCGAGGGGTCGAATGTCGAGTCGTCGAGGGGTCGAGGGTCGAGGATCTCCGAGGGGTCGAGGGTCGAGTATCGCCGAGGGGTCGCGGGTCGTCTAGGGGTCAAGTGTCTCGTTTAACAAGAATGCCCCCATTATGGATGTGCACAAGTTAATCCATTTTTTCTGATCTCATCTATATATATATTCTTCTATATGTCACGTTGTATGTCAAAGTATTGAAGAAATCCATGGCTACATCATGTGCTGGAAGTAACAGGCGTATGACGCTACGAAGCTCTTCCAAGTTGTTTTGGAATGGAGTTCCTGATAGAATGATTTGCTTTTTGGTACGAATTTCAGCAAAGGCCTTCCAAATAGCGATATTCGGAAGGCTCTTGCTGAACTTCGTACCATAAAGCTAATTATCCTATCCGGGACTCCGTTCGAAAACAATTTTGGAGAGCCTCGTACCATTATGCGCCTGTTACTTTCGGGAAATGATGAAGCAATGGTTTTCCAAATAACAACGTGGCATATAGAAGGGTAGATGAGATCAGGAAAAATATGGACCATTTTCTGCACATCCAGAATGGCGCCAACTTGTTAAATCCCTTAAAGGTTAAGATAATCCGAGCGGTCGAGGATCGGAACTAGGGTAGAGGGTTAAGGGTCGCCAAGGGGATGAGGGTCGAGGGTCGTCGAGGGGTCGAGGGTTGAGGATCACCGATGGTCGATAGGGGGACGTCGATCAACCCCCTCTCGCTCGACCAACTGTCGAGGACACCCAAACCATAGAAAAAAAGCGTTGTCAATCTCGTACCCTCTCCCGCCCCTACCCGACAAACTCTCTCGAGATTTATAAGAGATTTATCAAGAATGTCCCCATTATGGATGTGCTTAATTAAGTTGATCCCTATTTTTTATGATCTCATCTACCATTCTATATGTGCACGTTCTCTTGTGTCAAAGTATTGAATCCTTTGACACTAGACAACGTGACATATAGCAGGGTAGATGAGATCAGGAAAAATAGGGACTATTTTTTTCTGCACACCCAGAATAGCGCCATCTTGTTAAATCCCTTGTTTGACATTCATGAGAGAGGTGGTCCGGATAATGGACATTCATGAGAGAGGCGGTCCGGGCCAAACCCTAGAAGCATTGCCGAGGCCACCCCAAACCCTAGAAGCGTCGAGACCACCCAAATTTACCAAGTTAAAAGAGCATTGTCGAGGCCACCCCAAACCATAGAAGTGTTGTGATTAGCTAGCTAGGTCTATGTTTGCCACTATTAATATATCCATCTCTCATGTTTGTATACTAATTGCCATGTTGTAATATTTGTAGAAACTATGGATCAACAAAGAGACTTCGAACAAGAAGAGATATTGGGGGACATAATCCGCAACGGACGTGATGTCTTGTCATTATTTCTCGACAAAACCGATGGTCTGGAAGGAAAGGAGGCAGGCTACGGTGATCGAACAATGGAGGGGGAAAGTCATGATCATGATGGCTCCGGCGACCGTGATGATGGCTCTGGGGTAGCTGTTGAAAAGTTCGGCGAGGTATTAATTAAGCCTGTGCTGACTAGCTAATTGATGCATTAGTTGTTTTCGTATGAACATATGTTAACTCTTCTTTCTTCTTTTATAGCCCTCCGGATCGAGCCAAACTTCGGTAATGAGACGAGGCCCAAAGAAAAGGTTGCGCCAGAATGAAAGGTTCACAATCACAGAAATCACGGGCGATGGCCAATCGATTGAACCCCTCCGGACCAAGGAAGCATTTTCTGCTCAGTGTGGGGTTCTTGTTGGGGACATGATTCCGATTAGCATCCACCAATGATATAAGCCTAAGAACGTAGACCCTCAAGTTTCTTATGTCGAAGATAGACAGAAAGATGATCTTTGGACCGCGCTGAAGGAAAATTTCACCCTACAGGCAGAGGAGGATCCGGATAAGCCAGTTATAGAGGCATTGGTCAAGGCTCATGCTCTCAAGAAGATGGAAGATCTATTCAGGAGGTGGAAGAATGAGTTGAAATCAACGTATGTCGACAAAAACAAGACTCCAGAATTCACCGACCGATTTGAGAAGATAAGGGATCACTGGGCCGCATTTGTGGCCCACAAGACATCGGAGAAGAGTAAGAAGATGTTAGCGACAAGCAAGATAAATGCTGCAAAGAAGGAGCATCACCATCGCACAGGGTCAGGTGGCTACCTCAAAGCCCGGCCATCGTGGGACAAGGCTGAGAGTGACCTGATTGCTAAAGGGGTCGAACCAGAGACATTGAACTGGCCAGACCATTCAAGGACTTGGTTCTTCGGGGTTGGGGGAACTTTGGACCCTGAAATAGGGAAGTGCTGTTGGACGGAGAGCAACTTGCAACACCCATCACAAAGCTTCAGGCCGCAATCAAGGCAGCGCAAGAAGGGACGTTCGTTCCCGACAGAGAGAACGACAAGCTCACACAAGCCCTCGAGAATCCTGAGCACCCTGGACGAACACGAGGCACGCCAGGCTCTGTTGCGTGGAAGGTTGGGCTTCCCAATGCAGGCAGTTACAAAACCCAAGAGAGGAGGAGGAAAGTAGAGCTGAGCGAACTGCAGAAGCTTCAGGCGAGGTTACGAAAGCTAGAGGAACGACAAGCTGTTGAGAACCAGCGAGATCCTGCCCAAGCTACCCCAGAAGCTACCCCGCCATCTCAGCGGAGAAGCAGCATGGCTTCCACCAAGCTTGTTTAGCAGCCTGACTTCACGGCTCCTAGATACCCCGTGGATGCTATCACGGAGTCACACCAGTGCCAGCTTATGACGCAATGGCAGAACCTCCAAGTCAAGGTGGTTGTCAGATCTGTGTTCCCTCCTGAACCCGACGCAACTTTTCACAGCCTTCTAATTCCACAAGGCTATGTTGTTGTGATGGTGGGTGAAATAACGGAGGGATTTGAGGAGCTCCAACTTGACCACCCTACAGGTGAAGGGGAGACTGAGCTGGGTCTTGCTCTGAAGAGTCCATGTCTATGGCGGAAGGAGCACATCAAGCTTCTGAACTTCACGCATCTGCCTCCTCCTCCTCCTTCGGCAAGTCAGCTGGGCACTCCGCCTCCTCTGCCTCCTCCTCCTCCTCCAGCGAGTGATCAGGCCACTCCGCCTCCTGCTCTGGCGCATGAGGGCGGCAGTACTCCGCCTCCTTCTCCGCCTGCTCCGGCACGTCAGAGCCGCCCGCCTCCTCCTTCACCTCGTTGGCAACGACGGAACACAGACGCCGCCGCTCCGGCTGCTCCAGCGCATCGTAGAACTCCGTATCCTTCTTCGTCGCCTCGAAGAAACGAAAGAAGACAGCAGCAGCCGCTCCGACTGCTCCGGCGTCTAGCAGTACATCCAGAGGCGGGAGGCAATACAGATTCGGTCCATCTCTCAAGCCTCTAGAGAGGTTACCATACGAGATGACCAAGGAGGAAAACACGAAGATTTGGAAAGCCCAAGTGAAGGACTTTTTTGCAAAGAAAAATCCACCTCCAGAGGAGAAGATAGATCCGGTGAAAGCGAAGCGCACTTTGGATGCCCTGAAGTGACCACCACCGCCTCCGTCGCAAACCAACTATAAGCGCATTATTGAAAGGACATATAAGGAAGCGGAGCGGTCGGGAAGTACTTGTAGTGATCGAAGGTTAGCCGAACGAAGAAGTGGGAAAAAATTCCCTAGCTCCATGAACAAGCAAACCAATCGCCCCCACTCAAGGTGTCTAGCGATATCGTCGCTAATCATCCGGGGATGGTGCCCGGTACTAATCCTGGAGATTACCTACCTGACGATGACATTTTGATACAATGGAGGTGGACGAATTCAAATACCAGCACGGGAAGCCTCTCGTCAAACCCGGTCATCCTCCTCTAACAACGATGATGTGAAGATTCCATGATTGGTACATGGACATCTGCAGCAAGTCTGGGAAGGATACTTTGACGCTGAGAGTGAAAGAGGAGCACGACCTCGTTGGAATTGATCTGTTGTTTGTTCCATATGAGTTCTTCCAGTTTTTCAATCAAAAGGCCCTCGATAAAATAATCGTCACTTGCTACTGTCTGTAAGTACTACTTCTGTAATTAAGTCTCTATATATAGCTAGGGCTAGAATTCGAGCCGAATCGAGCCAACTCGGCTTGACTCGCTAGAGCTTGTTTCGTTAACGAGGTGGCTCGACTCAACTCATTATTATAATGAGCTCAAACCCAAGGTTGGCTCGACTCGTATAACTCGCGAGCTGGCTCGTTTAGCTTGTTAAGCTCGTTAAAGATATGAACATAAAGCCCTCAAATATGATAAAATGATTATGTATATATTAAACATATATATCACTAAATAATTGTAATTTCCTTGTAACGCATGTGCCACATCCCTAGTTTTGGTTTGCCTAGTGCCAGCATCTGGTGTTGTATCATGTTTACTTTCTCTCAGAAACATGGAAATGGGGATTGATCAAACCCCTAGCACCAAAACATTGCAAATAGGTTCAACTTGAAAATATTTTCAATGAACCCAAATTGGTCTGCAAAAATGTTCATGATTTACGGAAAAAGGTGAAAACCATAGCCAGAGATGATGCATATTTTTCCAGGACATTTTGGTATTTGAATTAATACAATACCTATTTGAGTTGGAGCAAATAAATCCTATAAATATATTTATTGCTCTAAAAATTCTGAAACTTGAGGTGGGGCCCTGTAATAATATAGTTTGCACCCACAAACAATTTCAGGATTTATGAAAGTGGTTTGGTCTTCGAACTAAATCAAAACATACTGCAAAAAAGTAGAAAACAGAGTATAATAGAAAACAACAGAGAGAGATATAGTACCTGGGCCACTTACCTGTGCGGCCCAGGAGCCGGCCTAGCCCACCTGGCCGTTGCCAGTCGTCTCCCACCTCTGCCGGAGGGCGAGGCCGAGACAACGACGGATGCCAGGCATGGCGCCACGCCACCAGCTGCTGCTGCGCGCCGAGGACAGCGCGACGCTGCGAATCCCCTCCACGGTGCCGTGTCAATCCGTCCGACTCGCTTACTCTCTCCCGTCCTCATCCCCGCCTCTGTTGCCCTCCCCCGCGATGGCCGATCACCACCGTCGCCGCTGCTCCCCGCCTACACAGCCACCGCCGTCGCCTCGCTTAACCCCCATGCCCAAGAGGTTAACCGCGTCTCCCTCGACCTCTAGACTGAAGCATGCAACCGCAGGCGCCCCGAACCATTGCCATCGAGCTCGTCACCACCACATCTGGCCGCTAAAGGTCATCGTCGAATCGCGCCGTCAAGGACGCCCCCAAGCCCGCTGACCATCCCTTCGTCTCCTCTGTGAGTTTCTGCGTCTGTTCCCCCTCTTCCCGAGCTCGTTTAGTCCCCATAGCCATCGCCCCTTGTCGACCGAACCGCGCTACCACCGCCAAACCTCGTCGCCGACCACTCTTTCGGCGACTCCAGCACCAACCGTCACCACCCCTAGATGCGCCGCACTGCCAGCTTTCCAACGGGACCGCCCGCAAACCAAACGAACTCCTATAGGTGAACCCCGAGCCACTCTGGTGCCACCGCAACGGATTTGGTCGCCGGCGATGATGACGTGGCCTCTTAATTAGGCGCTAATCACATCTAGTTAGCCCCTAACATACACTGACTGTGGGCCCTAGACATAGTCAAACCTCAGTCAACGCTAGTTTTGACCTGGATTAGTGCGCGAGGCACTGACATCCGGGACCCACCGGTCAGGTTTGACCTGGTCAGCCGCAGTTGACCACTGACATCATAGTGACGTCATGCTGATGCAGTAATTCTTCTGGAATTTAAATAAATCTTAAATGGTTTATTTATTTCAGAAAATGTTATAAACTTCTAAAAATCATATAAAATCAACCGTAACTCAGAATGAAACAAATTATATATGAAAAATGATCAGAAAAATCCAATCTTTCCATCTGTACCATTTTCATGCATGTTAGAATAACTTATGGCTGCTGTTTAGGCAAATCATATAAATAGCATTTAAACCTTCACATATGGAGTTTGAATTTGAACCTAGGGTTCAAACCAACTTCATTTAAATTGTTGCTAGTTGAATTAGCTCAAACCACAACATATTGCCATGTCATGATCATGCATCATATTGTTGCATTGCATTGATTGTGTTCTTCCTTGTTTTCTGGTGTTTGTCCCCTCTCGATAGACGTGGTTCCGACGATGAGTTCGATGACACCGATGAAGAACTATACTATCTTCAGAAGTGCCAGGCAAGCAAAACCTCCTTGTTCATTCTGATACAATCCCACTCTCTCGCTCCTGCTCTCTTTTACCGCATTAGGACAACAACGATTCAACGGTTACATGTTATGGTAGTTGAACCCCTTTCTTCTGCATGACCTGTCATTGCCACAGTAAATAGATGAAACCCACTAGCTTGAGTAGGAGTTGTTTGAGCCCTGATGTGCCTACTCATTCATGCTTGTTAGTCATGCTTGCTATTGCTTAGAGTTGAGTCAGGTCTGATTCATCAGGGATGAATTGGAACGGTGATGAACATGTCCTACTGTGCGCGAGCTAAGTGTGTGAAAACGATTTGGTAAAGGTAGAGGTGAGAGGCCATGTAGGAGTACATGGTGGGTTGTCTCATTGAAACCGTCCTCAGGAACTGAGTTCTGTGTTTGTGATCCATGGACAACTACTACCACACATTGGAATGCTTAAGTGCTCCTCTCGACTTATTAATCAACTCGATCTGTGTCCAGGAGCTGCAACTAGTTTCTGGTGTTTGTAGGTAGTGCTAGTAGTCTACCAAGTGGCACCCGGTACAGTTGGGCTTGTGACAGACTAGGCACAGTGGCACGGTGTACCAAGTGGCACCCGGATGGTGGGCTTGGGAACCCTGCTCACATTGTTTGGGACCGTGAGCGAAACCCGGCCGGATCTCCTTGCGGATGGAACCCGAATAGGCGATTAACCTGGACTAGAGACTTGTGTGGTTAGTCAGGTCGTGGCTGACTCCCTCGCTAGGCTTCCACTTGAAGGTTGCTGAGATACATGACGTGCACATGGTGGTAGGTGGCGAGAGCGTGTGTGAAGAAGTACACCCCTGCAGGGTTAACATCATCTATTTGAATAGCCGTGTCCGCGGTAAAGGACTTCTGGCTTGCCTGTACAGTTCATAGACAAGTGAAAGTGGATACTCTAAAATGCACAAGATGAGCGTGAGTGCTATGGATGGCGTTCTCGTAGGGAGACGGGAGCGGATCCATAGTGGTGTATTGATATGGTGAATATGTGGACTCATGTGCGCCACCTCAAAAGAGTTACTTGCAGTCGTAGTTCAGGATAGCCACCAAGTCAAAGCTGGCTTGCTGTAGTTAAACCCCACCATCCACTTTGTTGATAATGATGCATAGGTAGTTAGTTCTGATGTAAGTCTTGCTGGGTACATTTGTAATCACATTTGCCTATTTTATGTTTTTGCAGAGACTTCCGTATCACTAGTAGTTCCGTGTGGACTTCGACGTTTAGCTTGTTACCTCAGCTACGATCTTGTGCCCTCGGCAGGATCTGGTAGATAGTCAGGCTTCTCAGCCTTTTACATTTATAGATGTCTGTACTCAGACATGTTGAGCTTCTGCATGTGCTTTGACTTGTAAGCTCTGAATGTTGTCTCATGAGACCCATGTTTGTAATATCTCGCTCCTCGGAGCCTATTGAATAAAATACTTGAGTTATAGAGTCATGTTGTGATGCCATGTTGTATTTGCACATATCGAGCATATTGTGTGTATGTTATTGAAATGCTTAGTACGTGTGGAATCTGACTATCTAGTTGTTTATCCTTGGTAGCCTCTCTTACCGGGAAATGTCTCCTAGTGCTTCCACTGAGCCCTGGTAGCTTGCTACTACTCTGGAACACTTAGGCTGGCCGACATGTGTCCTTCTTCGTTCCTGTGTCTGTCCCTTCGGGGAAATGTCACGCAGTGTCTACCGGAGTCCTGTTAGCCTGCTATAGCCCAGTTTACCAGAGTCCTGCTAGCTTAGTTGTTACAGCCCGGATCACTCGCTAATGACCGACACGTTCGTTGCTGGGTCATGTATGCCTATCCATGTAAGTTAGTGCCACTTTGGGTTCACGACTAGTCATGTCAGCCCGGGCTCCTTGTCATATGGATGCTGGCGACACTATCATATACGTGTGCCAAAAGGCACAAACGGTCCCGGGCCTGGTAAGACGACATCCACGAGAATATCGTGCGTGAGGCCGCAAAGTGATATGAGGTGTTACGTGCTAGATCGGTGTGGCATTGAGTCGGGGTCCTGACAGCTTTGGTATCAGAGCCTGACTGCCTGTAGGATTACCAAGCCAAACTGGTCGAAGTTGAGTGTACAAATTCTTTAGTTATATAAGGGAATTGATTGTGGGATGGAACGTAAGGCTCTTTTCACTCCTTATACCTTATGCCCTTCTGATCTGGGTCATCTTATCTTCCCTACAGCGTTAAGGAACTAGGCTTTCTCTTCTTTCTATCAGGAACACGTGTTACTAATCCGTACGCTTATAGGATTGCTGGATTCAAGCCCAGTTCAGTTTCTACTACTTCTGTGTGTTCATAGTTGGTCTCAGAACCTTGATATTATGATGTTGAGTGGTTATGCCACCATTTTTGCAGAATGTCCCAATCTTTTGAGCATTTACAGCCATTATGCTGTCCGAGTCATCCCAGGTTTCTAAACAATCTGATGCACTTGCAAAATCCTTTCCCTCTGGTTTTGATGTTATTCTACGCCAGGTTAATCACACTGATTGCTGAGTTGAGGTACTCTATTGCCTATATATGTTGGAGTTATTAGTATGACCCTAGGTGTCTTAGGGGATCATCTAGTAGTCTAGCCATGTTTTGTGATCCCAGTGTGCTGATTCTGGCCGTCATTCTCGAAAGCATTCCATGATGCCATTTAGTTAGTAGGCTTTCTATTACTGGTTTCTTGAACCCGAGATTCGCCCTACTTACTTCATGTTGATAGCGTTTGCTAGTTCCTTTAGGATATTAGTAACCTTTGCGATAGTCTTCGAGGTCCGTGGTATTTCCTTCTTCCAATACCATGAATTATTTATGGCAGAAGTTCCTTGTTGAACCGAAAGATCACAACCAGAGTGCTCTTGATGAGTTCTCGATTCTATGTTGATACTCTGCCAGCTCTACCTTTCTGCATGGGTTATCCGGAAGAAACCTGTTGAACTTGGTTCGACATGCTAATCCATGCATCCACAACTCAGAAAATCATATGTTCTTTTGAGTTGTCCCATTTTAGTTGTCTTCCGACCCTCGTCTAGCTATTGATAGTCAAGAGTATGCGTGCATTCGTTCGTCGATGCCTATTACTCCTGTGGTCCGTCAAGGCATTCTATTCTGGAATGACCAGGAGAATCAAACTCCAGTATCTCATCCATTTCTAGGATTGGATCAAAGTAGTTGTACTTCGCAGATCAAAACACCAATCCAGCTTTTGTTCTGTTCTACCTTGGAGTATTACCCTCTTTCATAACAAGAGTATCGTGAGAATTGCACACCATCTTATGAATTCTTGATACAGCGATACTTCTCACCATCATTATTCATTTCTCGGCCCAGTGTTGTTGAAGCCGGAATACCGACAAGTGAACTGTGATGTGTGAAATCAATACTCCTAGCAGTCCCGTTGCTCGGTAGTTAATGGTCAATAATCTTATTCTTAGTATGTTGGTTATTGAATCATCATCCTAATATTTATCATGCGACCTAGTCCATTTTCCATGGTGCACTCCTCGATTAATGATATAGGATTGCGTCAATCCATCACTCTCTTGATCACATCGTCTTGCCCTGAAAAGCAAGATTGATCTCGAGCTTAGTAACATAGCGGTAGTTCATGATTTTCCAAATATCTTCTCGGAAGTGTTACCAGGTTATCCCCTGACTATTATGTTGAGCTCATGATCAAGTTGGTCTTCTTATAAACCACCCCTTCTCCAAGAATCTGTGTTGGATACCCCTAAGCTAGTTGGTTGAGCTGAACAGCAACTTGGACAGTTGGAAGATAAAGCTTGCCTAAATTAGTTCATTTCTAAAGGGATATCTTGTGTTTTGTGTTTGTTGTAGAAAGATGATTTCTTCATCGATTGGTCCTCGTGATCAGTTGCTGAACCTATCGTCTTGCCCAAACTTTGATTTGAGTGTGGGCTATTGTCAAATCAAGTTAGAACCAACGATATTCGTAATGTTGTCTTACTCGTGGTTGTTCCTCGAGCATACACCATTACATCCTTGGTCTGACCAATACTATCACATTGTTCACATAATGGTGGAATTCCAGTGATATGGAAAATTCCGATGAGTTTCTATTGAGCCCATCAGCAGCATTTTGTCTCCTCCATGATTCATGTTGAGCATCAACCTAGTGTTGGAAACTTTGTAAGCAACGTCTTCGTGTTCCATTCATGAAGCTTATGCTTGGATGGAAGAAGTGACTTCCTCAAATTCATGTGCATTTGGTGCATGTTGCCGATGTGAGTTCGAGAAAGATGGGTTTTGTTTCCTCTGGTACCATCCCAAGTCAGTTATGCATGTGCATATGTATTCTATGGTTTGGTAGATTAATTACCTCCACTCCATATGGATTCCCTAGCACACCAAGCCACTGACTGATTTGTTCTAGGAAAAGGAGTTAAATGCTAATCCATGGTAATGCACGAGACTTCGCTATCCCCGATGATGGTTCCCAACCAGAACTCGGTAGTGTTTTGTTGTAAGACTACTATGTGGTCATGCTTGTCTCTGACAACGTGTTCACATGTATGTAGCAAACCAACTCATGTTTTGGAGCTTTCTATCGTAGTTCATTTCCCGAGAATCTCACAACGTCATCTCGTCGGTTTGTGTTGCAAACTTTCATTTTTCCTTCTAGACTTGATGAGTCTGGAATATCCTGACACCAACCAGATCTGAATCTTAGGCTGATATGATGGTTGGAATGTTTTCCAAGAACTATAATATTGATCTCTCTGTAACCCGGTAAAGAGAATGTCATGGCCAACACACCCAGCCGGAAGACCTGTTATTGTAATATCTTGACTAAAGAAGTTGGCCACCTCCCCATAAGGACTTCGTAGGATTTCCTCCCTACTTGTGCATGATGATTTTTGTGTTCCCGAAGTCCAACCTTTTACTCGATGTTCTAGATATCAAACCATTTCTATGAATGGGTTACGCTAGAACATCAAGGAAAACATTAGAAGCGGAGTGCTAAATGTCTCTCGGTCGATCATCCAGATTTTGTTCCCTTGGCCCCGCTAAGGTGAAATCTGAGAAGGTTATCTTCCTTTACATCTACATCGTCCATCACTGTTCATCAAGGTAGTACGTTGTGTTGCCGGGATCCTTGACACGGATATTGGTAAAACCTTGATGAATATGGAAATGCTCAAGTTCTTGAGAGCACACACAAGCGCTAGGTGTTATCATCGGCACTAACTGGGATTGCTCTCAGTTTCCTCGGTTATGCTATAATTTTTCAAAGAGTGGACTCACTCTCTACTATTGAGCTTCTCCCCAGTTACTAAAACCATCCCTTATGTTGTTTTCAACAAGGTAGTCCACCTCATCCATTCTAGTTGGAGTATGCCATTCTTCAAACTTCTTCAAACGATCGTTTGTGATTGCCTTAGGCTGGTATAGAGAGTTTCAATGATCTTTGTATCCAAAGTAATTCTTTTTGCCACTTAAGGGAAAATTCTACGAGTCACCTTCTCTAAGGTGCCCCGTTATGGAATCATGGCAACTATTTCATCGCTATCTTGAAACCATTCACCATCTCCTCGAGCGTGGAATTGTTGCCTGCCAAATTGAACCCCCGTCATCTGTTCTTCCATCCCTCTTGAAGTGTGTTTGAACATCTCAGCTCAAGAGGTGTTCTATGCCTCATTCCGTGAGTTGATCGTCAGCTGCTCGATCCTCGACAAGATCGATTCTTGTAGAGTTTTCATTTCTTCTCGTGGTCATGTTGAATGGAGTTCTCAAAGCAAGATGTCAAGATCAAGATGATGCAATGAATCAACATCTTTGAGAATGAAAGTTGGATTGTGAAGATCATGTTAGCTTGTGTTCCCTCTGTCTTCTTACCTCACGTCTTGAATCTCGGGACGAGATTCTCGTTTAGTGGGGGTGAGTTGTCACATCCCTAGTTTTGGTTTGCCTAGTGCCAGCATCTGGTGTTGCATCATGTTTACTTTCTCTCAGAAACTTGGAAATGGGGATTGATCAAACCCCTAGCACCAAAACATTGCAAATAGGTTCAACTTGAAAATATTTTCAATCAACCCAAATTGGTCTGCAAAAATGTTCATGATTTATGGAAAAAGGTGAAAACCATATCCAGAGATGATGCATATTTTTCTAGGACATTTTGGTATTTGAATTAATACAATACCTATTTGAGTTGGAGCAAATAAATCCTATAAATATATTTATTGCTCTAAAAATTCTGAAACTTGAGGTGGGGCCCTGTAATAATATAGTTTGCACCCACAAACAATTTCAGGATTTATGAAAGTGGTTTGGTCTTTGAACTAAATCAAAACATACTGCAAAAAATAGAAAACCGAGTTTAATAGAAAAGAGTAGAGAGAGAGAGAGAGATAGTACCTGGTCCACTTACCTGTGCGGCCCAGGAGCAGGCCTAGCCCACCTGGCCGTTGCCAGTCGTCTCCCACCTCTGCTAGTAGGCAGAGGCCGAGACAACGCACGGGCGCGCGCCAGCGCCACGCCACCAGGCTGCCTGCCTGTGGTCCGAGGACAGCACGACGCCGCGAATCCCCTCCTCGTGCCGTCCCAATCCAATCGACTCGTTCACTCTCTCCCGTCCTCATCCCCGCCTCTGTTGCCCTCCCCCGCGATGGCCAAGCCCCACCGTCGCCGCTGATCCCCGCCTGCGCAGCCACCGCTGTCGCCTCGCTTAACCCCCATGGCCAAGAGGTTCCGCGCGTCTCCCTCGACCTCTACGCAGAAGCACGCGACCGCTGGCGCCCCGAACCGTTGCCATCGAGCTCGTCACCACCACATCTGGCCCCCGGAGGTCATCGTCGAAGCGCGCCGTCAAGGACGCCCCCGAGCCCGCTAACCATCCCGTCGTCTGCGTGGTGAGTTTCTGCGTCTGTTCCCCCTCTTCCTGAGCTCGTTTACGCCCCGTAGCCGTGGCCCCTTGTCGACCGAACCGTGCTGCCACCACCAAACCTTGTCTCCAGCCACTCTTCCGGCGACTCCAGCACCAACCGTCACCACCCCTAGATGCGCCGCATTGCCAGCTTTCCAATGGGACCGCCCGCAGCCCAAACGACCTCCTGTAGGTGAACCCCGAGCCAATCCAGTGCGCATCGCCGCGGATTTGGTCGCCGTCGATGATGACATGGCCACTTAATTAGGTGCTAATCACATCTACTTAGCCCCTAACAGACACTGACTGTGGGCCCTAGCCATAGTCAAACCTCGGTCAACGCTAGTTTTGACCGGGATTAGTTCCCGAGTCACTGACATGCGGGACCCACCGGTCAGGTTTGACCTGGTCATCCGCAGTTGACCGCTGACATCATAGTAATGTCATGCTGACGCAGTAATTATTCTGGAATTTAAATAAATCTTAAGTGGTTTATTTATTTCATAAAATGTTATAAACTTTTAAAAATCATATAAAATCAACCGTAACTCAGAATGAAACAAATTATATATGAAAAATGATCAGAAAAATCCAATCTTTCCATCTGTAGCATTTTGGTGCAGGTTAGCATAACTTATGGCTGCTGTTAAGGCCAAATCATAGAAATGGCATTTAAACCTTCACATATGGAGTTTGAATTTGAACCTAGGGTTCAAACCAACTTCATTTAAATTGTTGCTAGTTGCATTAGCTCAAACCACAACATATTGCCATGTCATGATCATGCATCATATTGTTGCATTGCATTGATTGTGTTCTTCCTTGTTTGCCGGTGTTTGTCCGCTCTCGATAGACGTGGTTCCGATGATGAGTTCGATGACACCGATGAAGAACTGTACTATCTTCAGAAGTACCAGGTGTCGGTGTCAAAACCAGCGGATCTCGGGTAGGGGGTCCTGATTTGTGCGTCTAAGTCTAATGGTAACAGGAGGCAAGGGACACGTTGTTTTACCCATGTTCGTGCCCTCTTGGTGGACGTAAAACCCTATTTCCCGCTTGATTGATATTGATGATATGAGTAGTACAAGAGTTGATCTACCACGAGATTGTAGAGGCTAAACCCTAGAAGCTAGCCTATGATGATTATGATTGTGATCGTCGCTCTAAGGACTAATCCCTCCGGTTTATATAGACACCGGAGGGGGCTAGGGTTTACTTGGAGTCGGTTACAAAGAAGGAAATACAATATCCGGATCACCAAGCTTGTCTTGCACGCAAAGGAGAGTCCCATCCGGACATGGGACGAAGTATTGAGTCTTGTATCTTCATGGTCCAACAGTCGGGCCAAAGTATATAGTCCGGTTGTCCAGATACCCCCTAATCCAGGACTCCCTCAGTAGCCCCTAAACCAGGCTTCAATGACGATGAGTCCGGCGTGCAGTTTTGTCTTCGGCATTGCAAGGCGGGTGCCATCTCCGAATACTCCAAAGTAATTACCGAACACTTAAACCGTGTCCGGATCTGCAAGATGATCTTCACATACCACCGTAGAGAGAATGATATTTCACAAAGTGATCTGCTGACAACTTTAGACAACGTGACATGACACTACGGTCGGGTCATTATTCGAATTGTTTTCCCACAACCAGCCACAACGCATATTGCGAGGCGGTTTCCTCGGCACGTCTTGTCAAAGTAGAGATCATGTCCCCTTACCACGGGATTCCCATCAATACGGGTATGGGTAACCCAGCTGCGCCATCAATCGTGGCGCTTGGGAAATCAGCGATTCTCAACGGGCAAGTGGGGAGGCACACCTTCTTCCTCCTTTGCTTATCCATCCTTGCCTCCTCGAGCTCCAGCGCCCTAGTCCACACCTTCTCCGCACAGCCAAACATGTCCGGAGCAGGAGGCAAGTGGGTGGCCTCCACCGTGAAGAAGGAGCATATTGCGAAGCTTCGGCAGCGGATATTTGGCCCACGCACATCGCGACCGCTCTGGGATGAAGGCAGATCATTCCAACTCTGGAACCCCACGAGAGGGTCATGTTTCTCGCCCACCTCATCCGTGGACTGGGATTTCCACTTCATCCCTTCGTCCGCGGGCTCATGTTCTACTACGGGCTAGATTTCCATGATCTAGCCCCAAATTTCGTCCTCAACATCTCGGCGTTTATCGTCGTGTGCGAGGCCTTCCTCCGCATAAAGCCTCACTTCGGCTTGTGGCTACGAATCTTCTGCGTGAAGCCGAAGATCGTGAGCGGCCAGCAAGCGGAGTGCGGAGGTGCCATGGTGGGCAAGATGCCCTACGTTACCTGGCTTGACGGCTCCTTCGCGGAAACCGTGAAAGGGTGGCAATCGGGATAGTTCTACATCACCGAGCCACGCGACGCCAACTGGGCGGCGGCCCCCGAATTCCAATCCGAAATCCCCATGCGGCTCACCTCCTGGGCAAAGAAGGGCCTGGTCTGGGACGAGCCTGCGGAGCTGACCGAACTTTAGAACTGCATCGAGAATATGAAGGACAAGAACATCAAGCTTGTCAACATGGTCCAAGTCATGCTTGTCCATTGGATTCTCCCGTGCCAAAGGCGGGCATTTAATCTGTGGGAGTTCGTCCCGCTCGAACACCAGATACTTCGAGAGCTCAACGACATGACACACAAGGATGCATGGAAGGCGCTGTTCAAGGCCTCCGAAATACCTCCTCCCACATCCGAGGACCGTGGACTTCACGCCACGCGGCTCCCCCGTCCGATGAGTTTTCTGACTATCACCGGATGTAGTCTATCCCAGTGTACACATGGGAGGATCTTAAGTCATTGTGTGTGTTTAATCAGGAGTATGTGGAGATGGCGGAGCGGATTGACTGTCGGCTCCACTCCCAGAAGGTCCAGCAGATGATCTCCTGGCGGAGATGCTAGTCCCGATGCCCTACAAGGCGCCGGAAAAGAAGGCCGAAAAGAAGGCACCGGGGACCAGGAAGGGTCTCCGGCGTAAGGTCGTACCGGACGCCTCGTATGAAGACGACGAGGCACAGTCCTCCCCCGAAGGGGAGGAGGAAGAGGAAAGGGCCGCCCCGTCCGGAGAGGACGAGGGGCCTAAGAAGGCAGCCCAGGGGACCAGGAAGGGTCCCCGGCGCAAGGCCGTCATACCCTCATCATCCGAAGACGACAAGCCAGATTCCTCCCGCGGAGGTGGGGGAAAACACGAAGACACTCCTCCTCCCCGCACTGGGGAGGAGAAGAAGAGGAAAGCCACCCCAGAGGGGGAGGCCAGGACGCCTAAGAAGGGAAAGGCGTCCCTTCCGGATTACTCCACCACGGCCGCCTATAGCGAGGAGGAGGGGCTGCCTAGGGGGAAGCCCCTAGTGAGATCGTAAGTATCCGCACTCTGTTATACTTTAGTGCGACTTCGCTCCATAGTTTGTTACAAGGTAGTCAGAGTCGGGATTCGGAGTCGGATCAGTTTTCGTCAGACAGAATCGAGTCGTGGAATCGAGGATTCTACTTGATTTACTCAAATAAGATATTTCGTATGCACACAAGATATTTATATGGGTTCTAGAGAGTTTTGACACGAAATATGGAGCAAAGAACGTACACATCAATGCTAGTTGTATTCCACTTCTTTTTATGGCTAACCTACCATCTAGCTTGCATGTATGGAACATATATCAGAGGGAAATATGTAGAACATTTAAACCTTCAATGCACGAAATATACTTATGTTCTTTTAGAGTGCGGGAATAGTCGATCACTTGTCTATCTGACCTACAGTGCTAAACCTTGAAGGGTCTTGATCTCCTTCTCCGATCAATTCTGAAGCATCCTCCTTTTCACGCCAATTCCATATGTCGACCAGCCTGATCCTCAATTTCGATCTTTGGTTTCTAAGAGCTAGATCAAAGGTGTCTACGGCTAAGCGTTTGGACTTGGGAGGGGAATAAAGGTCCATGAGGTATATGAAAAGGGGTTTGGATGATGGCATACTATTTTGCTACAACTAAACAAACGACTTAGGTAAGTTAGTAGAATCGGATATAGTCCATAGCGTAGTCGGGATTGTACAATTTTATACAGGATTCTATGATTTAGATCGTGACCCAACATGGATTTTACCTGATCCGGATTCATAGTGGGATTTGGATCGACATGCTTCTGTAGGGTCGTGAAATCGTAGGATTCTAGCAGTCGAATCGGGATTCTAACCACCTTGGTTTGTTATAACGCCGAACACATATATGCAGTCCGGCCAGGGTCCATCCCGAGGTATCATCTTCGGATGGGTCCTTGAGTGATTCAGCGATGAACTCGCTCCCGACGGCCGCTACTCCTCAGCCTGCGGATGACATGGAGGTGTTGTCCCAAAGGCTTCCAGAGCAGGGGGAGGTGACTCTGGAGACGCCCCAAGGCGAAATTCCAGATGCCGGGCACACGGGGTATAAGATCCCCGCGGATTGTGCCGACGAGAGCCGCAGCAAGCCGGGCTCTCAGTCGGATACTATGCCGGAACCTCCAATGGTTCCGGATTTGGGCAGGCGGTCCCTCGCTTGGGAGGGTGAGCCGTCCGTGCTGATGACTTCCGTTACGCCAGAGGTGTCGAATAGTCTGCTGGAAGCGCTTCGTGGCGCTTCCATTGATGAAGAGCACCGTACTCTTATGAGTGCGGTGATTCAGAAGGTTCTGTCCGCCAAGAGCGGACTAACCGAAGCCTGCACCAGCCTCCTGACAGGTTTTGAGGTAAGTAATCAAAAAAGTGTGAAATTATCACCCGATAGGTAGTAGCCCCTGATACTCTGTTTGGCGTTCGGAAAGAAAAGCCAAACAGAGGGTCAATTAAAATCTGCAGGAGTCTAATAGTAGGTGTGCATGTGAATAAGCATGCAGTGCTGCTTGCCCTGCTGCCCGCATGGCCGAGGTCACCGGACTCAAACGGGACCTGGAGTAGGCACAGGGAGAGCTCAGCCTCACGAAGAGGCAACTCGAAGAGAACAAATGTTTGTGATACCCCGTTCGCATATCATAAAGAATAGACAAAATTGGTGATTCTAACGACAGAGCGTCATGACTTTCAAATAGGGGCCACAACTGAAGTGGCATCCTTGAAGAAAGCATTGTCCGAGGCTGAAGACAAGGCGGCCCTGCAGCGCATCGAGCGCGAAAAGCATAATGCTAGGGTGGGCGAGGTACAGCAAGAGCTCCAAGAGCTCGAAAGAAGTTTGAGTCCTTGGAGCGTGACCTCAAGACGAAGGAGTCTCAGCTTGCGAAGGCCCTTGCGAGTATGAAATACGCCAAGGACGAAGCCGAAAAGGCCCAGCAGGAAATCCAGGCGGCCAAGAAGATAGCGGCGGGTAAGACATTCTTTATGCAAAGCAAGAATGTGGAGGAGGCCTTTCTGTTACTTACCCGAATTCGGAGCTCTCCAGGGGCATTCGCAGATCTGCCACACAGCGTATCAGATGATGCGGAGTTCTACCGTGTCGAGGAGGGGAGCTCAACGGAGAAGCTGTTTTGGTCCCAATATGCTGGAGCCGAACACCCAATGCCTTTGAGTGACCAACTGAAGCAGTTGGTTGAACTCCACAGGGCGGCCGAAGTAGCTACGAAAGATTTCATGGTCCGGATGTGGCCTGGTGAGCCCCTGCCCACTAGCTACTTCGGCCTGATAAAGCGGATGGTAAATGCCTGTCCGCGGATTGAAGTGATCAAGCGATCCATTTGCATTGAGGGTGCCCGCCGGCCCTTTTCCCGTGCGAAGGTGCATTGGGGCAAGCTGGACGCGGAGAAGCTGGTGAAGGACGGACCGCCGGAGGGCAAGGCGCATCGCTGTCCCGAAAAATATTATGATGGCGTTATGAAGGGCGCTCGTCTCGTGGCCGAAGAATGTACCAAGGACACGATTTTTTCAATGAATGTACTTCTGTCATTTTTGTAATATAAAGACGAAGTTATTTGCGCTATATAGCGCTTTGTTTTCATTTAAAATATTACCTTCTGTGCGGCAGTTTGTAACATTCTAAAAGTAGGCCAGTCGTCGGCTTCCGCCCCCAAGTAACCAGTACCGGGGTGTTCGTGGAAAACCGAAAACACACTTTTATCCAAATTTTTGGTCCATGAAGGAGGTGTTTGGCGCAGCGAACAAGGCAATCAGACTATGCGGCTTTATAAATTTCACTTAGCCATAGAAGTCTACAATTTTAAATTTTGGCGAAGCCCCTAGAATTCGGAAAGCCAAATTGGGGCGCTATATACGTCTAAATCGGACGAGGCCGATTCCTTGCCTAAAGCGGAAAAAAATCTTTAAGGATTTTAAGACCTCTCGAACAGCGACCAGCTCGCGCCGTATCATGCCGGTTAGTTTTCGGCTTTCTCTGCTGAGGTGCTCGTCCGGAAGAACCGGGACACAATCGTACTAGTTCTCCCTGCGCTACCTTAGCCGATATAATGGAACATAGGGTACCAAAACAAGGGAGCCAGGCAAACCCAACTATTGACCCAAGACATGATTCGGAGCTGATGCATATAATGCTATAAGTTCGGGGTGCCGCACTGTTGAAAGTGTTCGGACTTGTCTTGACGTATTATGGGGCGCCATAAGAAGCCCCTGGCAAACTGAATGTACCAAGGTGTACGGATGCAATATTAAATAAACATTTATAGGAAAAATGTGCAAATAGGAATAATAAGCTGACGCTATATATTATCACCCATTGATGAATAATACATTTAAGCGTATGTTTACAATGAATGCGTTTAAGCAGAAGTAAATAGGACTATTTAACATGTCCTATCCAAGGGCGGGCTGCATGTAGGTTTATAAAACAGGTATAATGATCATGAAAAGATTCCACCTGGGTATTCCCTTTGTGCGCAAAGCCTGTTGCCTCCTTGGTTTTCTCTCCTATGTAGGTTCAACAATCCGGTTCTTCTAAAGAGGTTGCCCGAAAGCAGTGTCCTAAAAGATAAAGGGGGGTTAGTAAAGTATGATGTGGTTATACCGCACTGTTGACTAAGTCACTGTTGCACCTCCGCCTATGCCCATGGTATTTTGAGTGTGTAATTGTGTACGCGCGACACGAATGCTGCTTTCATGGGCCTTGAGCGGAGGCCGGACTGCTAGTCACGCTCTTGGCATGCCTGGCAATCCTGTTGCAGGGTGTTCCGGACTCGCTTGACGGTGTTCGGGGTTGTTGTCACCGGATTAGTGGTTTACCGGAGAAGGTTGCATTGTACTTCTGCTGTGAGGGCTGCAGTATGCTCTTATGTACGGAAAGAGCGGTCCATGTTTCTGTTGACTGTTATGACCCCGCGAGGCCCTGGCATCTTGAGCTTGAGGTATGCATAGTGTGGTACCGCATTGAATCGAGCGAATGCGGTTCGTCCAAGCAGTGCGTGATAACCACTGTGGAAAGGGACTATATCAAAGATTAACTCCTCGCTTCAAAAGTTACCCGGAGATCCGAAGACCACTTCCATTGTTATGGAGCCCGTGCAACGGGCCTCTACTCCTGGAATTACACCTTTGAAGGTGGTTTTGGTGGGCTTGATCCTCGAAGGGTCGATGCCCATTTTGCGCATTGTGTCCTGATAAAGCAGGTTCAGGCTGCTGCCGCCATCCATAAGGACTCGCGTAAGGTGGAATCCGTCAATGATTGGGTCTAGGACCAATGCGGCTGAACCACCGTGACAGATGCTGGTAGGGTGATCCCTATGATCAAAGGTGATCGGACAGGCTGACCATGGGTTGAATTTTGGGGCGACTGGCTCCATCGCATAGACGTCCCGCAGAGCTCGCTTCCGTTCCTGTATGGGAATGTGGGTGGCATAGATCATGTTGACCGTTTTCACCTGGGGAGCAAATTTCTTCTGTCCCCCCGTGTTCGGACGCCGGGGCTCCTCGTCATCGTCGCTGTGCAGCCCCTTGTCCTTGTTTTCAGCATTTATTTTGCCGGCCTATTTGAACACTAAGCAGTCTCTATTATTGTGGTTTGCTTGCTTGTCCGGGGTGCCATGAATTTGGCACGAGCGTTCAAGTACGCGGTCTAGACTGGACGGTCCCTGATTGTTTCTTTTGAACGACTTTTTCTGCAGACCAGATTTGGATCCGCTAAATCTGGCGTTGACTGCCGTGACTTTAGTGTTGTCGTCGTTGTTCCGTCGCTTATGCCTGTTGCGCCATGGCTTGCCGTTATTGTCGCGAATATCTGAGGTGCCGGAATTTATAGGCGTGGTGCTACTGCGAGCCAACCAGCTGGCCTCGCCCGCGCAAAAGCGGGTCATGAGTGTCGTGAGGGCCGCCGTGGATTTTGGTTTTCCTGGACGAGGTGTCGGGCGAGCCACTCGTCACGGACATTATCCTTGAAGGGCGCCAGGGCTTCGGCGTCCGGACAGTCGACTATTTGGTTCTTTTTGGTTAGGAACCGAGTCGAGAATTTCCTGGCTGACTCTCCGGGCTGTTGAGTAATGTGGCTCAAGTCATCGGCATCCGGTGGTCGCACGTACGTGCCTTGGAAGTTGTCGAGGAACGCGTCCTCCAGGTTTTCCCAACTGCCAATGGAGTTTGCCGGCAGGCTGTTTAGCCAGTGCCTTGCCGGTCCTTTGAGTTTAAGGGGAAGGTACTTGATGGCGTGTAGATCGTCACCGCGGGCTATGTGAATGTGGAGCAGGAAATCCTCGATCAATACTGCGGGGTCTGTTGTGCCATCGTATGATTCGATGTTTACGGGTTTAAACCCTTCTGGGAATTCTTGATCCATCACTTCGTCAGTGAAGCAGAGGGGGTGTGCGGCATTTCTATGCCGGGCTATTTGGCTACGCAGTTCGACTGAGTCTGGTTAACTGTATTCGGCCCGGCCGGACTTGCTGATGGTGTGTCCGGCGTAACGATCATCGTTACATGTTGGGGCGCACCCCCGCGATCCGTAGATCGATCTTGGCTGTCCTGCCTTGTTTTCCAGTATATCTTGCAGGTCCTGCCTATTGCCCCAGGCCGTAGTGTATTGGCGTGGGGGTGTGGGCTAGTATTCGGGCTGGTATGTGATACGTCTCCGTCGTATCTATAATTTTTGATTGTTCCATGCCAATATTATTCATTTTCATGTACTTTTTGGCAACTTTTTATATTATTCTTGGGACTAACTTATTGATCCAGTGCCCAGTGCCAGTTCCTGTCTGTTGCATGTTTTTTGTTTTGCAGAAACCCAATATCAAACGGAGTCCAAACGGGATAAAAACGGACGGAGATTTTTCTTGCAATATTTATGATTTTTGGGAAGTAAAATCAACGCGAGACGGTGTCCGAGGTGGTCACGAGGTAGGGGGGCGCGCCCTTCCCCCCTAGGCGCGCCCCCGACCCTCGTGGTCCGCCCATAAGGCGGTTGATGCTCTTCTTTTGGCGCAAGAAAGATAACTTTATGAGAAAGATCTGGGCGAAAGATTCGCCCCAATCAGAGTTACGGATCTCCAGATATAAAGGAAATGGTGAAGGGGTAGAATCAGAGAACGCAAAAACAGAGAGATAGATCCAATCTCGGAGGGGCTCTCGCCCCTCCCAAGCCATGGGAGCCAAGGACCAGAGGGGAAATCCTTCTCCCATCTAGGGAGAAGGTCAAGGAAGAAGAAGAAGAAGGGGGGCTCTCTCCCCCTTGCTTCCCGTGGCGCCGAAACGCTGCCGGGGGCCATCATCATCACCGCAATGTTCACCAACACCTCCGCAATCTTCACCAACATCTCCATCACCTTCCCCCATCTATATCCAGCGGTCCACTCTCCCGCAACCCACTGTACCCTCTACTTGAACATGGTGCTTTATGCTTCATATTATTATCCAATGATGTGTTGCCTTCCTATGATGTCTGAGTAGATTTCCATTGTCCTATCGGTGATTGATGAATTGCTATGATTGGCTTGAGTTGCATGTTTTATTATTGGTGCTGCCCTATGGTGCCCTCCATGTCACGCAAGCGTGAGGGATTCCCGCTGTAAGGTTTGCAATATGTCTATGATTTGCTTATGGTGGGTGGCGTGAGTGACAGAAGCACAGACCCGACTAAGTAGGTTGTTTGCGTATGGGATAAAAGGGGACTTGATGCTTTAATGCTATGGTTGAGTTTTACCTTAATGAATCTTTAGTAGTTGCGGATGCTTTCTTGAGTACCAATCATAAGTGCATAGAATTCCATGTAAGGGATGATGTGTTAGCTTATGCCTCTCCCTCAAATAGAATATCAATAGCAATTACTGGTCTAGTAACGTAGTCAATTGCTTAGGGACAATTCCACAACTCCTACCACCACTTTTCCACACTCGCTATATTTACTTTGTTGCTTCTTTATCTTAACAGCCCCTAGTTTATATTTACGTGTTCTTTACTTTCTTGCAAGCTTACTCGAAAACGCCTACAAAGTACTTCTAGTTTCATACTTGTTCTAGGTAAAGCGAACGTTAAGCGTGCGTAGAGTCGTATCAGTGGCCGATAGGACATGAGAGAGTATTTGTTCTACCTTTAGCTCCTCGTTGGGTTCGACACTCTTACTTATCGAAAGAGGCTACAACTATCCCCTATACTTGTGGGTTATCAAGACCTTTTTCTGGCGCCGTTGCCGGGGAGCAATAGCGTGTGGTGAATATTCTCGTGTGTGCTTGTTTGCTTTATCACTAAGTAATTTTTATTTGTTGTTCTTAGTTGTTTTCTATCTTTAGCTATGGGTAGGAAACGCAAAATACCAAAAAATTAGTTGTACCTACTGCTCCAATGGTTGAAGAACCACTCAAAATCTATCACACTACTGAGGCTTTTTACTTGGATCATCTTCGATCCCTATGTGCTCGTGCTGAAACCCCAACTAGCTTAGTTGAGGGCAAATCTTTAGATGAGCATGCTTGTTATGTGCGACACCGTATATCTGAAGAAGGGAAACTATTATGGGGTCAAATTCAACATTTACAATGCTATGCTTGGAATTTATGTGAAATATATGATGTTACTTGTTGTTCTGAAGACCCTAAGAAATACCTACCCTATCTATGCTTGTTTAGTGATAATGGAATCGTATCTTCGTATGCTAAGGGTGTTTACAATTACTATGATGTTCAACAAGTTGAAGAATTTGTTGCTTTTAAGGGTGCTTATGAAATTGCTTCTTTGATTGAAATGTATGATGCTACTTTTCACAAATCTGAAAATTTTGCCATACTTGAATATTGCTATGAGAATTATGCTTCTAATGCTTATGTTAAACAATTTATTGAGGAAGTCTCCGCTGTCCAAGAAGAGAATAATATTTTGCAGGAAGCTATGGAAGAAGAAATTGATGAAATTGTGAGCTCATTGGATGAAAAAGATGATGAGGAGAGCGAAGAACAAAAGGAGGAAGAGCGGATTGATCACCCGTGCCCACCTTCTAATGAGAGTAACCCTTCAACTCATACATTGTTCAATTCCCCTTCGTGCTTACCGAAGGATGACTGCTATGATGATTTCTATGATCCCATTGATTCTCTTGAAATATTCCTTTTTGATGATGCTTGCTATGCTTGTGGCCAAGATGCCAATATGAATGATGCTTATGGAGATGAACTTGCTATAGTTCCTTATGTTAAACATGAAATTGTTGCTATTGCACCCACGCATGATAGTCCTATTATCTTTTTGAATTCTCCAAACTACACTTTATCGGAGAAGTTTGTGCTTATTAAGGATTATATTGATGGGTTGCCTTTTACCATTGCACATGATAATTTTGATAGATATAATATCCATGTGCTTGCTGCTCCTACTTGCAATTATTATGAGAGAGGAACTATATCTCCACCTCTCTATGTTTCCAATACGATAGAATTGCAAGAAACTGCTTATACTATGCATTGGCCTTTACTATGTGTGCATGAATTGTTCTCTTATGACATGCCGATGCATAGGAAGAGAGTTAGACTTCGTTATTGCATGATATATGTTACTTTGTGCTCACTACTAAATTACAAATCATTGTTAATTAAAATTGGCTTTGATATACCTTGGGATCCGGGTGGATCTATTACTTGAGCACTAAATGCCTAGCTTAATGGCTTTAAAGAAAGCGCTGTCAGGGAGACAACCCGGAAGTTTTAGAGAGTCATTTATTTCTGTTGAGTGCTTTCATATAGTTTAAAAAACATCAAAAATAAGGAGGGGAACCCAAAACTTTTCAAAAAAGATTAGTGAAAGTGAGAGAGACGAGCATTGTGAAAGTGGGGGACGTCCTTGAACTTTGTTCATGCCCATGCGAACTTTTTGAATCTTAATTACAGAAACTTTTCAATAAAAATAATTATCCCCTTGTACAATTCCATTGTATTATAAAAATAATGTGCCAAGGTTTGCCTTTAGGATGTTTACAATGCTTGTTGGTTTGTACGGTGTAGGACAGAAACTTTGGCTGTAGTGAGAGATTTTACATTTTTAACTGGAACGTCAATTGGTTCTGATTCCTTTCGCAATGTCTTTCTATACAACTTGTTTAGTTTTCCTAATTTTGGTAGAATTTTTGGGGTACCAGAAATATTGTGATTCTTTAGATTCCTACAGACTGTTCTGTTTTTGACAGATTCTGTTTTTGATGCATAGTTTGCTTGTTTTGATGAATCTATCAATTTATATCAGTGGATTAAGCCATGAAAAAGTTATATTACAGTATAAAAAATGCAAAAACAAAATATGAATTGGTTTGCAACAGTACTTAGAGTGGTGATTTGCTTTATTATACTAACGAATCTTACCGAGTTTTCTGTTGAAGTTTTGTGTGGATGTAGTGTCTAATCGAAGATGTTTCAATGTGAGAAGAAGGAAGAGAGGCAAGAGCTCAAGCTTGGAGATGCCCGATGCACCCCAAGTAAATATTCAAGGAGACTCAAGAATCTAAGCTTGGGGATGCTGGGGAGGCATTCCCTCTTTCTTCAACAAGTATCAGTATGTTTCGGATTCGTTTTGTTCATGCATTATGTGCAAGTCTTGGAGCGTCTTTTGCAATTAGGTTTTTCATTTTCTTTTGTGCACCATGCTGGTATGAGATAGTCCTTGGTTGATTTATAGAATGTTCATTGCACCTCATTTATATCTTTTGAGTATGGCTTTATAGAATGCTTCATGTGCTTCACTTATATTATTTGAAGTTGGATTGCATGTTTCTCTTTACATAGAAAACCGCCATTTGTAGAATGCTCTTTTGCTTCACTTATATTTGTTAGAGCGTGGGCATATCTTTTGTAGAAAGAATTAAACTCTCTTGCTTCACTTATATCTTTTTAGAGAGATGACAGGAATTGGTCATTCACATGGTTAGTCATAAAATCCTACATAAACTTGTAGATCGCTGAATATGATATGTTTGATTCCTTGCAATAGTTTTGCGATATAAAGGTGGTGATATTAGAGTCATGCTAGTGGGTGGTTGTGGATTGTAGAGACACTTGTGTTGAGGTTTGCATGTCCCGTAGCATGCACGTATGGTAACCGTTGTGTGACAAATTTGAAGCATGGGGTGTTTCTTTGATTGTCTTCCTTATGAGTGGCGGTGGGGGACGAGCGATGGTCTTTTCCTACCAATCTATCCCCCTAGGGGCATGTGTAGTAGTACTTTGCTTCGATGGCTAATAAACTTTTGCAATAAGTATATGAGTTCTTTATGACTAATGTGAGTCCATGGATTATACGCACTCTCACCCTTCCATCATTGCTAGCCTCTTCGGTACCGTGCATTGCCATTTATCACCTCGAGAGTTGGTGCAAACTTAGCGGTGCATCAAACCCGTGATACGATACGCTCTATCACACATAAGCCTCATTATATCTTCCTCAAAACAGCCACCATACCTACCTATCATGGCATTTCCATAGCCATTCCGAGATATATTGCCATGCAACTTCCATCATCATCATATTCATGACTTGAGCATTCATTGGCATATTGCTTTGCATGATCGTAAGATAGCTAGCATGATGTTTTCATGGCTTGTCTGTTTTTTGATGTCATTGCTACGCTAGATCATTGCACATCCCGGTACACCGCCGGAAGCACTCATATAGAGTCATATCTTTGTTCCAGTATCGAGTTGTAAGTAAATAAAAGTGTGATGATCATCATTATAGAGCATTGCCCCATAAAAAAGAAAAAAAGAAAAAAAGAGGAAAGGCCAAAGAAGCCTAAATAAAAAAATTGGCCAAAGAAGCCCACCGAAAGAAAAAAAATAAAAAAAGAAAAAAAAGAAAAAGAAAAGGGGCAATGTTACTATCTCTTTTTCCACACTTGTGCTTCAAAGTAGCACCATGTTCTTCATATAGATTGTCTCCTATGTTGTCACTTTCATATAGTGGGAATTTTCATTATAGAACTTGGCTTATATATTCCAACGATGGGCTTCCTCAAATTCCCTAGGTCTTCATGAGCAAGCATGTTGGATGCACACCCACTTAGTTTCTTCTGTTGAGCTTTCATACAGTTATAGCTCTTAGTGCATCCGTTGCATGGCAATTCCTACTCCTCGCATTGACATCAATTGATGGGCATCTCCATAGCCCGTTGATTAGCTGCGTCGATGTGCGACTTTCTCCTTTTTTGTCTTCTCCACATACCCTCCATCATTATATTCTATTCCACCTATAGTGCTATATCCATGGCTTGCTCTCATGTATTGCGTGAGGGTTGAAAAAGCTGAAGCGCGTTAAAAAGTATGAACCAATTTCTCGGCTTTTCATCGGGGTTGTGCATGATGGGGGCATTTTGTGTGACGAAAATGAAGCATGGCCAAACTATATGATTTTGTAGGGACAAACTTGCTTTGGCCTTGTTGTTTTGAAAAGACATGATTGCTTTATTGGTACGCTCGAAGTATTATTGTTTTTATGCCAAATGATAGACTATTGCTTTGAATCACTCGTGTCTTAATATTCATGCCATGATTAGACATATGATTAAGATTATGCTAGGTAGCATTCCACATCAAAAATTATTCTTTTTTATCATTTACCTACTCGAGGACGAGCAGGAATTAAGCTTGGGGATGCTGATACGTCTCCGTCGTATATATAATTTTTGATTGTTCCATGCCAATATTATTCACTATCATATAATTTTTGGCAATTTTTTATATTATTTTTGGGACTAGCTTATTGATCCAGTGCCCAGTGCCAGTTCCTCTCTGTTGCATGTTTTTTGTTTCGCAGAAACCCAATATCAAACGGAATCCAAATGGGATAAACATGGACGGAGATTTTTCTTGGAATATTTATGATTTCTGGGAAGTAAAATCAACGCGAGACGGTGTCCGAGGTGGTCACGAGGTAGGGGGGCGCGCCCTTCCCCCCAGGCGCGCCCCTGACCCTCGTGGTCCACCCATAAGGCGGTTGATGCTCTTCTTTTGGCGCAAGAAAGATAATTTTATGAGAAAGATCTGGGCGAAAGATTCACCCCAATCGGAGTTACGGATCTCCAGATATAAAGGAAACGGTGAAGGGGTAGAATCAGAGAACGCAGAAACAGAGAGATAGATCCAATCTCGGAGGGGCTCTCGCCCCTCCCAAGCCATGGGAGCCAAGGACCAGAGGGGAAATCCTTCTCCCATCTAGGGAGAAGGTCAAGGAAGAAGAAGAAGAAGAAGGGGGGCTCTCTCCCCCTTGCTTCCGGTGGCGCCGGAACGCCGCCAGGGGCCATCATCATCACCTTGATCTTCACCAACACCTCCGCCATCTTCACCAACATGTCCATGACCTTCCCCCATCTATATCCAGCGGTCCACTCTCCCGCAACCCGCTGTACCCTCTACTTGAACATGGTGCTTTATGCTTCATATTATTATCTTATGATGTGTTGCGATCCTATGATGTCTGAGTAGATTTCCATTGTCCTATCGGTGATTGATGAATTGCTATGATTGGTTCGAGTTGCATGTTTTATTATTGGTGTTGTCCTATGGTGCCCTCCGTGTCGCGCAAGCGTGAGATATTCCCGCTGTAGGGTTTGCAATATGTTTATGATTTGCTTATGGTGGGTGGCGTGAGTGACAGAAGCACAGACCCGAGTAAGTAGGTTGTTTGCGTATGGGATAAAAGGGGACTTGATGCTTTAATGCTATTGTTGGGTTTTACCTTAATGAATCTTTAGTAGTTGCGGATGCTTGCTAGAGTTCCAATCATAAGTGCATAGAATTCCAAGTAAGGGATGATATGTTAGCTTATGCCTCTCCCTCAAATAGAGTTGCAATAGCGATTACCGGTCTAGTAACGTAGTCAATTGCTTAGGGACAATTCCACAACTCCTACCACCACTTTTCCACACTCGCTATATTTACTTTGTTGCTTCTTTATCTTAACAGCCACTAGTTTATATTTACGTGTTCTTTACTTCTTGCAATCTTACCCAAAAACGCCTATAAAGTACTTCTAGTTTCATACTTGTTCTAGGTAAGCGAACGTTAAGCGTGCATAGAGTCGTATCAGTGGCCGATAGGACTTGAGAGAGTATTTGTTCTACCTTTAGCTCCTTGTTGGGTTCGACACTCTTACTTATCGAAAGAGGCTACAACTATCCCCTATACTTGTGGGTTATCAGTATGTCGTTTTATCCCGGCCATGAGGTGGCCGATCTGCCGTCTGGCGCTCGAGTTCGTATTCCTCAGCTACCAGGACTTCAGTCCATCTGTCTGTGAGAAGGTCTTGATCAGCTTGGAGCTACCGCTGCTTCTTTTTTAGGCTTCTCGTAGTGGCCATACGCCGGCGATGGAAGAGCTCCTGCTCCATGGGGTCCTCAGGCACTCCGAACTCGTCGTCACCGAGGCTAATCTCGTCTTTAGAGGGGGCATGTAGTTGTCCTCCTCCGGATATCCATCCGTCGCCTGTTCGTCTGGGCTGTCCTGCCCATCTTCCTGTTCGGCCTGCTCGAAGGCAGGCTGATCGGGGTTGTATTTATCTTCGGCACCACCCGGACCATTTTCGTCACCTGTGCCGGTATTGCTGTGGCGGGGCTTGGAGCGGCACCGACGACGCCCATGCTTTGTTTTCTTCCTAGAGGGGTTATCCTCCATTGCCTCATTGCAATTGGTTTCTTTTGGAGTGTCCACCATATATATATCATATGAGGAGGTGGCTGTCCACCGCCCCGTGGGCGGTGGTTCCTGTTCTTCTCCTGTATCGTCATCCACACCGTCGATGCCTTCGGAGTCGAAGTCAAGCACGTCGGCTAAATCATCGACCGTGGCAATGAAGCGGGTGGTGGGTGGCTTCCCACTCGAGCCGGACATAGTTCGGCCAAGAGTCTCCTGACAAAGAGAGAGACTTCAACGAGTTCAACACGTCGCCAAAGGGCGAGTGCTGGAAGATATCCGCAGCGGTGAACTCCATTACCGGAGCCCAACCAGATTCGGCGGGCTCGGGAGTGCGCAAAATGGAACCTACAGCCGGATACGAGTCCGGGGGTCCGGTGTCACAGGCTTCCTTGGGGGTGAGGCCTATGTTCGGCTCTACCACCGATGAGTGTGCGGCCTCTGGGGCGTGGTCCATCCACCCGTCCTCGGGCAATGCAATCTGCACCGGATTTAGGTCCGGGGCTCCTGCAGGGGCGATATCCCGAGCATTGTCCGACAGCACGTCTAAGCCGTGCTCATCGTCATTGTCCGGCACTCCTGGCGCGGGCCCGAACCTGTTGAAGATCAAGTCTCCGCGGATATCGGTCGTGTAGTTCAGGTTTCCAAACCTGACCTGGTGGCCAGGGGCGTTGTCGGTGTCAGAACCGGCGGATCTCGGGTAGGGGGTCCCGAACTGTGCGTCTAGGCGGATGGTAACAAGAGACGAGGACACAATGTTTTACCTGTGTTCAGCCCTCTCGATGGAGGTAAAACCCTCGTCTGCTTGATTAATATTGATGATATGGGTAGTACAAGAGTAGATCTACCACGAGATCAAGGAGGCTAAACCTAGAAGCTAGCCTACGGTATGATTATTGAGATGTAATGTTAGTCCCACGGACTAAGGCCCTCCGGTTTATATAGACACCGGAGAGGCTAGGGTTACACAGTCGGTTACAATGGTAGGAGATCTACATATCCGTATTGCCAAGCTTGCCTTCCACGCCAAGGAAAGTACCTTCCGGACACGAGCGAGTCTTCAATCTTCTATCTTCGTGATGCAGGAGTCCGGCGGATATTGATAGTCCGGCTGTCCGGACACCCCTAGTCGGGACTCCTCGGTAGCCCTGAACCAGTCTTCAATGACGATAAGTCCGGCGTGCATAATGTTCGGCATTGCAAGGCGGGTTCCTCCCTTGAATAATCCGGAGAAAATAATGAACACCGGGATAGTGTCGGCTCGCAAAATAAATTCCACATTCCAACGTAGAGAATAAAATACACTTAGCTCAATCTGCGGCGTATTTATGCGGCGTGACATCACACCGCAGCCAAGCCCTCGTTTGAATCGTTTTTATTATTCCGCCTCGGACGCTTAGCGGCGGTTTCCTTAACACGTCTGTCGAAGCGAGATCGTGTTCCCTTTTATTCCAGGATCCTCATCAATACGTGCGTGGGTAACCCAACCGTTCCCGTCGCCACGCCTCCTCTATCGAAGGGGAATCTCAAACGGTCACGGAGACGGCCCTTGGTATTGTTTCCCCTTTATACGAGGACCAAGGCCTGTCCTTGTCTTTTAACCTTGCATCGAATCTTTCCTCTGCTCCCAGTTCCAACACCTAGAGCTTCAGATTCGAGCGCTTCGGATCCATAACAATGTCCGGCTCCAAACTCTAGGGCCGGTGGATGCCCTCCTCCGTCACGAAGGAGGACATATTGAAGTTGCGTGAGGCCAAGTACCTGGCCTACGAAGTTTCGCACAGGTTGCCTGCCCCAGGGCAGGCCGTGCCAGCCCCCGAGCCCGGCGAATACGTCGTTTTCGCATCTCACCTCCATCGGGGATTAGGCTTCCCGATGGATCCTTTCGTGAGGGGGCTCCTGTTCTACTACGGGCTGGACTTCCACGACTTGGCTCCGGAGTCCATCCTCCATATCTCCGCATTTATCATTGTCTGCGAAGCCTTCCTCCGCGTCATCCCTCACTTTGGCCTGTGGCTGAAAACATTTAAGGTGGAGCCGAAGATGATCGGGGGGCGCCAAGCGGAGTCTTGCGGGCGACCATAAGCGGAAGGTCGATGCCCGTGGCTCGAAGGTTCCTTCCAAGAGGAACAGGATTGTGGCAGCAGGAGTGGTTTTACATCACTGTTCCTAGGGCGACAAGCAAAAGCCGCCGCCCTCTTTCCGCCGGGACCTCCACGGCAGCCGATGTCGTGGGTCGACTAAGGCTCAGCTGGGGCCATCAGGGCGTGCCCGCACTACTGGGGCGGATTCGAGACCTCCAAACAAGGGAGATCGACCTGGTCAAGGTGATGCAGTCATGCTAATCGTGCACCTTCTACCTGCAAATGTCGTCCTCTCCGTTTATGGGAGTTCAATCCGGAGGACCTCGTATCCTCCAAAGCATTTCATGGGTGCGACACCCTCGGAGATGTCGAGCTGTTCTTCGACCGCGGTGGCGTGTCCGGATTCAGCCGAGGATCTTTGGACTAAGCCGCGATCGCCCGGATACTCAGGTAAATAGCTCAAAGCCCGGACATTCTATTTGTATGCCTTTCAAAAGATCGCCTCCTGACCCTTTATTCTTTACAGGAATGGGTGGCGCAATCAAGGCTGATAAGGTGTCCGGCCCCCCTCCCAGAGACCGCACTGGAGCCCGTGCTGGTCAGAATGTTGGAGGTTGCGCCCATAGAGGGGGGCGACGGGGGAGATAAAGGAGCTAATACTTTGCCCGAAGGGGCGACCGAAGAGGAGGGAACCAAGGATCCCTCCCTTCAGAGGGAGAAGAGGACCGCCTCCGGAGATCCGGAGGTCAAAGCCCCTAAGCGTGGGAAGAAATCCTCACCGGGGTGCAGGCGTCGGGAAGAATCCGGACGCGCAATCATCGCCAAGGGCCAGCCCTCAACGAGCCGTGAGTATGAAAGAAAATTAATTAATAAGGGAATACCTTCGTTTATGCTTCATGAGGTAACGAAAGATTTATCGCAGATTCGGATCTGCGATCGTCTCGAGATGAGTTCATCCTCGGGGGACCTTCTTCCGGAGATGATGGAGAGCGATACGCCTCCGTCTGCGGCACCGCCAGATGAAGAAGGCGAGCCTGAAGTGTCGTCACGGAGGGCGTCCCCGAGTCTGAAGGGGCCAAAGAGTTCGGCACCCAGCAGAGGCCGGCCGGGAGAACTGAAGAGTCTGCTTGAGAGGGCGTCCATTTCAGAAGATCATCGTGCGTTAATGCGTATGGTGGTTGGAAGGATTTCGTCCGCTGAAAGCGGATTGCGTGACGCTGCCATGAGCTTGCTGGCGGGATTTGAGGTATGCGAAAATGGTGCACCCCTTTGTTATTTAACAGTTGTGCATATAAAAAATGTGCCCTGTATAGATAGTAGCCCCTGAGACTCGGTAGGTTGTCGAAGACGACAGCGTGCCGAGGATCGAAAATCTAAACATCTCAGGTAATGAATACCGCCGTTCGACATCTGGTGGCGGATAGTCGAGGCCAGCCGGACTGATCGGTTCTGTCAATCGAGTCGACAAGCTGGACATGGCGGATCTTGACATCACGCTTGTCAATCAGCGACTTGATGAGTCGCAAGGTAAATAAATTCTCCGTAGCCGCTTTATTGAGTGGGTTAAAGCCCTCTTCTGATAAGTTATATGCTATTTATACGAGCAGTCTTTGCTGCTTTGTGGAGAGCCTTCGGGCGAGCTTGCACAAGCTAAGGAGCAAGCCGAAGGAGTGATCTGGTTGCTGCGAGGGCGGCCAAGAGTTGAAGGCGAAAAGGCTGCGCGACGCCTAAGCAGGGCGGAGGTGGCGAATTGGCCAAGAAATTAAAGGATGCTACCGACCGTAGCGAGGCTCTTGAAAAGGAGCACCTATCAGAGCGGGAAGACCTGAAGAAGGCCACCGCCGAAGCCAAGGATGCCCCCTCTGCAATGCGGGCTATGAAGGAGGATCTGCGCCAAGCCGGAGAAATCGTGGCTGGCAAGCCTTTTCTTATGCGTCGCCGATTTATGGATGCCAAGTATGCTCAATTTGAGCGGCTGTGGAGTTTGGAGGATCCGTACATGGACTTGGCTGCGAGTGCGGCTGATGCCGTTAAGCACTTCCGGAGCCAAGGGGATCACGAGGCAGAAGAGTTGTATTGGTCTCAATTCCACAGCCCGGATCGCGCTCTTCCTCTGACGGGCAGGTTGGCCGAATGGGCCGAACTGAATAGACTGTCCAGACTGGCCATGACTGACATCGTGGCCCATGTCTGGCCAGAAAGGTCCAAGGCGACGAGCTACTTTGGCTTATTGCAGCAATTCCTTGGTGCGGTGCCTCATATAAGGGAGATGAAGCGGTCGGCCTGCATCGAGGGCGCGCGGATGGCCCTTGCTCGTGTGAAGGTGCATTATCCAGAGATGGATGCCACCGCCGTTGTCGCCCAGGGTCCGGATGAAAGCCGGCTCCCTACCGAGCACTACTTCGGAGAAGTCATGCGCGGTGCTCGTAAAGTAGAGGCGCAGTGCTCAAAGAATGTAACGTTCAAATGAACGCAGTACCTTTTAAATCAATGATTATAGTATGAATGCTTTTTATACTTGTGCTTCCAAGTAGTAAAACTTCTCCTTGCGGCCATTTAAGTATACTTGTGTGTAACCTGAAAGATGCAGTCTTCGGCTTCAGCCCCCTCGCACAAGGTGCTGGGGTGTTCGCAAAATGGCGCGTTTTCACACTTTAATCCGACGTCTCGGTCCTGTTATAAGGAGGTGGTAGCGTAGCGAACGAGGCAATCCGGACTATAATGCTTTATCTCTTTCACTTAGCCAATGGAGCTCGAGGGTGGGGCTACGATATAACCCCTAACGACACCACACTTCTCCGGATTCGGGGTGCGTATGTGCCTGACCGGGAAGCGGTCCTTCGTCAAAGCGCGAAATTCTAAACATTCGATAGTCGATCAAGTGGTGACCAGACTCTCGCTATATCATGACAGATCGGTTTTCGGCTTTCTCTCGAGGTGCTCGCCCGGCCGGCTGGGGCACAATCACGATAGTTCTCCGGTGCCGCGTTAGCCGGGTGATCTGAGCGTAAGGCAGCAAAACACGGGGCCGGGCAAACCCAACATTTGACCAAAGACATGATTCGAGCTGATGCATATAATGCCTAACTTGAGACGCCGAACACTCCCGAAGGTGTTCGGACTTTATGATAACGGGCAGAATTATGCCCTAAGCCCTTGTGTCCGTGCGGGCATTGTCTTCGACGCCCGATGCCAAAGCGTCGAGCTCGCTTTGGCTATAGGAAGGAGCCGAGGAGATTAACAACAAGAGACATAATAAAAAGGTCTACGTGGGTCTTAATCTGAAAAGAATCCTTGCGACGGGTCCCTCTGCGCTCTGCACTGTGTCTCCGTTATTGCCGTTATCACGGGCGGTACGCACGTTGTTCATCTGTAGAAAGAGAGGAACATTTTAGTTTTAGAAACAGTTCGTGCGAAAAATATGCAAAAGAATAAGTGTAGATAATTAAAGCTGGGTTTGTAGGAAACCGCGTTTAGTTGTGCGCCCAGCCCCTTGTGAAAGGGTATGCGGCTAGGGAGCCCCTAGCCTGTTGAGTCCGGATTCGTCTATCCGAGTCCGGAGTCTTTAAATGACCCGCACACTGAAATGGTGCCATGGGGACCGGGCATTTTGAGTGTAAGAGACGCGTAATGTGGTATGGCATTGAAGCGGATAAAAGCTTTACGTCCCAACAGTGCTTGATATTCACTTTTAAATGGGACGATATGGAAAATTAGTTTCTCGCGTCGATGGTTGCTCGGCGATCCGAACATGACTTCTAGTAATATCGAGCCTGTGCACTTGGCGTAAGGGCCAGGCGTTACTCCTTTGAAGGAAGTGCGGCTATGTCGAATTTTAGTAGGGTCCATCCCCATCCGACGGATTGTGTTCGAATATAGCAGGTTTAAGTCGCTGCCTCCGTCCATTAGGACGTTTGTGAATTGCAATCCGTCTATGATCGGATTCAAAATCAGGGGAGTCCTTCCCGCGTTTCGAACGCTTCTGGAATAATCCAGGTGGTCGAAAGTGATTGGTTTTGATATCCAATCTCTATGGTTTGCTGGGCTGGACCGTGCGAAGCTCTTTTTAGAAAGTGCCGCACTATTTTTCCTTGTCCTCACGCGAAGTGAGTTTACTGCCTTGACCCCTTGTGGGAAAGTCTTTTGTTTTCCGGTGCCCTGCTGGCGGGGTTTATCTTCTTCGCTGGACGCGTCGAGCCCCTTGTGTTCGGCGTTTAATCGGCCAGACTGTTTGAAAACCCAACAATCCCTGTGGGTGTGATTTGCGGGCCTTCCGGGGGTACTGTGGATTTGGCATATCCGACCCAGAATTTTATGTAGGTTAGACAGTTCGTCGCTGTCATCCTTGAGTGGTTGAGCTTTATTATTTGGCCGTGAGCTTTTAAATCCGGCGTTGACTGCCGTGCTCTTTGGGCTTTTCTCTTTATTCCGGCGCTGCTCTTTTCTGCGCCGTGATTTTCCATTTCCATCTCTTATCTCGGATGTTCTTGGGTCGCTGGTGCTGCATCTTGCCAGCCAGCTATCCTCTCCTGCACAGAAGCGGGTCATGAGGCTTGTTAATGCGGTCATTGTCCTCGGTTTCTCTTGACCGAGGTGTCTGGCAAGCCATTCGTCTCGGACATTGTGCTTAAAAGCTGCTAAGGCTTCGGCGTCCGGACGATCGACTATTTGGTTCTTTTGGTAAGGAACCTGTTCCGAATTTCATGCTGACTCTCCGGGCTGTTGAGTTATGTGACTTAGGTCATCGCATCTGGAGGTCGGACATAAGTCCCTTGAAAATTTGCTCTAAACGCTTCCTCGAGCTCTTCCCAACTTCCAACAGTATTTTCCGGGAGGCTTTTGAGCCGATGACGGCTGGCCCTTTGAGCTTGAGGGTAGATATTTTATGGCGTGGAGATCATCTCCTCCGCCATATGTATATGCAGATATAGTCTTCTATCTAGACTCTGTGGTCATTGTTCCATCATAGGCTTCTATGTTTATGGGTTTAAACCCTGCTGGGAATTCATGATCCAACACCTCGTCGGTGAAGCATAGTGGGTGTGCGGCGCCCCTGTACTTGTACGTGCCGCTATCGTCGGACACTTGATGTGTTACTTTGCTTATTGGGGCTGTCTTTTTGGGTCCGTAGATGGACCTGGCTGGGCCATTGGACGGTGGGGGCTTTATGGCCTCCTCGTCGAATTCTGCGAGCAGCTTGCGCTTCGGGTAGCTCTTCGATTGGTGGCCGTTGCCGTGTTTATCTGCGGTCTTGAGTACTTTGCTCCATCTTATTCGGAGCGCGTCTTCCGCTGTGTTGAGCTTCCGTTTTTCCTTCTTCAGGCTTCTTGCTGTAGCGATGAGCCTGCGTTTGAAAAGCTCTTGTTCGACGGGCTCCTCGAGTTCGTCGTCATTGGGGCTTCTTTCGTCTTCGGAGGGAGGTATATGGTTGTGATCCTCGACCTTTTCTTCTGCCGCACTTTCATGAGGGCTTGCTTCTGCATCCTCCTGAGCTGAGTTTTGCTGGAGGGGTTTGTCTTCGGCATTCTCTGGGGTATTGTTATTTCCTGTGCCGGAATCTCCATTCTTGTTGTGGCGGGATTTAGAGCGGCGCCGCTGACGCCGGCGTTTGTGTTGTTTCTTTAAAGAATCTTCCTCCGCTGCTTTTTCGCCATCCCCTTCTTTTGGGGTATCCACCATGTAGACGTCGTACGACGAGGTGGCCTTCCAGTGCCCTGTGCGCGCTGGGTCCTGTTCGTCTCCGGCATCGTCGTCCATAGCGTCGATGTCATCGGAGTCGTAGTCTAGCATGTCGGTTAAACCTTCGACAGTGGCTATAAAGTGGGTGGTGGGTGGGCTCTGAATTTCTTCGTCGTCCGAACTCCAACTGTCCCGCCATAGTCCGCCAGATTCTCTGATAATGAAGATGCTTGAGGAATTCAGGATATCGCCAAAAGGCGAGTCTTGAAAAATGTCCACGGCGGTGAATTCCATAACCGCGCCTAATCTGGTTTAATTGGCGGGGCGCGGAGGCTCGAGTCCGGCGAGTCGGCGCCTCGGGATCACGAGTTTCGCAGGGACAAGATTGGTATTCGCTCCATCACCGTGGATGTTGAAGCCCGGGCGCGTCTATCCACCGACCCTTGACATGGGCAATCGGCTCCGGGCTAGTGGCGGGCGGATCCGAATCTTGACCTCAAAGCATTGTCCGCGGCAAAGTTAGATCATGCCCATCGTCACGGTCGGCGGCGCTTGGCGTGGCTCGAGTCCGTCGAAGATCAAGTCTCCGCGGTCATCGGCCGTGAAGTTCAAGCTTCGAATCGACTGGCGGCCGGGGCGTAGCTTCGATCTGCTCCAGATGGCCAAGGGAATTGCCCGCATGCAAAGCCGCCGAATCTGAAGATCTGTCCGGGAGAAAAGTCTCACCACGGACAGCGTTGATGGTTGAAGATGCCATCGAGCCTATCGGTGGCGACAGGAGGAACTCTCAATGAAAGCACCAATGTCGGTGTCAAAACCGGCGGATCTCGGTAGGGGTCCCGAACTGTGCGTCTAGGCAGATGGTAACAAGAGACGAGGACACAATGTTTTTACCTGTGTTCAGGCCTCTCGATGGAGGTAAAACCCTCGTCCCGCTTGATTAATATTGATGATATGGGTAGTACAAGAGTAGATCTACCACGAGATCAAGGAGGCTAAACCCTAGAAGCTAGCCTATGGTATGATGGTTGAGATGTAATGTTCGTCCCTACGGACTAAGGCCCTCCGGTTTATATAGACACCGGAGAGGCTAGGGTTACACAGAGTCGGTTACAATGGTAGGAGATCTACATATCCGTATTGCCAAGCTTGCCTTCCACGCCAAGGAAAGTACCTTCCGGACACGAGCCGGAGTCTTCAATCTTCTATCTTCGTAGTCTGGGAGTCCGGCGGATATTGATAGTCCGGCTGTCCGGACACCCCCTAGTCCAGGACTCCCTCAGGCGTAGCTGTCGATCTGCTCCAGATGGCCAAACGAATTGGCCCGCAGTGGGAAGCCGCCGAACACGAAGATCTGTCCGGGGAGAAAAGTCTCACCCTAGACCATGTTGTTGTTGATGATTGAAGAAGCCATCAAGCCTTGCAGATGTCAGTGTCAAAACCGGCGGATCTCGGGTAGGGGGTCCCGATCTGTGCGTCTAAGGCTAATGGTAACAGGAAGCAAGGGACACGATGTTTTACCCAGGTTCAGGCCCTCTCGATGCAGGTAAAACCCTACTTCCGGCTTGATTGATATTGATGATATGAGTAGTACAAGAGTTGATCTACCACGAGATTGTAGAAGCTAAACCCTAGAAGCTAGCCTATGATGATTATGATTGTGATCGTCGCTCTAAGGACTAAACCCTCCGGTTTATATAGACACCGGAGGGGGCTAGGGTCTACATGGAGTCGGTTACAAAGATGGAAATACAATATCCGGATCGCCAAGCTTGTCTTCCACGCAAAGGAGAGTCCCATCCGGACATGGGACGAAGTCTTGAGTCTTGTATCTTCATGGTCCAATAGTCCGGCCAAAGTATATAGTCCGGCTGTCCGGATACCCCCTAATCCAGGACTCCCTCACCAGGCAAGCAAAACCACCTTGTTCATTCCGATACAATCCCACTCTCTCGCTCCTGCTCTCTTTTACTGCATTAGGACAACAACGATTCAACCATTACATGCTATGGTAGTTGAACCCCTTTCCTCTGCATGACCTGTCATTGCGATAGTAAATAGATGAAACCCACTAGCATGAGTAGGAGTTGTTTGAGCTTTGATGTGCCTACTCATTCATGCTTGTTTGTCATGCTTGCTATTGCTTAGAGTTGAGTCAGGTCTAATTCATCGGGGATGAATTGGAACGATGATGAACATGTCCTACTGTGCACGAGCTAAGTGTGTGAACACGATTTGGTAAAGGTAGCGGTGAGAGGCCATGTAGGAGTACATGGTGGGTTGTCTCATTGAAACCGTCCTCAGGAACCGAGTTCTGTGTTTGTGATCCACGAACAGCTACTACCACACATTGGAATGATTAAGTGCCCCCCTCATCTTATTAATCAACTAAATCTCTGTCCAGGAGTTGCAACTAGTTTCTGGTGTTTGTAGATAGTGTTAGTAGTCTACTAAGTGGCACCCAGTATAGGTGGGCTTGGGATAGACTAGGCATAGTGTCACAGTGTACCAAGTGGCACCCGGATGGTGGGCTTGGGAACCCTGCTCACATCGTTTGGGGCTGTGAGCGACAACCCGGCCAGATCTCCTTGCGGATGGAACCCGAATAGGTGATAAGCCTGGACTAGAGACTTGCGTGGTTCGTCAGGTCGTGACCGACTCCCTCGCCAGGCTTCCGCCTGAAGGTTGCCGAGATACATGACGTGTACATGGTGGTAAGTGGCGAGAGCGTGTGTAAAGAAGTACACGCCTGCAGGGTTAACATCATCTATTCGAATAGTCGTGTCCGTGGTAAAGGACTTCTGGGTTGCTTGTACAGTTCATAGACAAGTGAAAGTGGATACTCTAAAATGCGCAAGACAAGCGTGAGTGCTATGGATGGCGTTCTCGTAGGGAGACGGGAGCTGATCCATAGTGGTGTATTGATATGGTGAATATGTGGACTCGTGTGCGCCACCTCAAAAGAGTTACTTGCAGTCGTAGTTCAGGATAGCCACCGAGTCAAAGCTGGCTTGCTGCAGTTAAACCCCACCATCCCCTTTGTTGATAATGATGCATATGTAGTTAGTTCTGATGTAAGTCTTGCTGGGTACATTTGTACTCACGTTTTCCTATTTTATGTTTTTGCAGAGACTTCCGCCTCACTAGTAGTTCCGCGTGGACTTTGACGTTTAGCTTGTTACCTCAGCTACGATCTTGTGCCCTCGGCAGGATCTGGTAGATAGTCAGGCTTCTGAGCCTTTTTCGTTTATAGATGTCTGTACTCAGACATGTTGAGCTTCTGCATGTGCTTTGACTTGTATGCTCTGAATGTTGGGTCATGAGACCCATGTTTGTAATATCTCGCTCCTTGGAGCCTATTGAATAAAATACTTGAGTTGTAGAGTCATGTTGTGATGCCATGTTGTATTTGCACATATCGAGCATATTGTGTGTATGTTATTGAAATGCTTGGTATGTGTGGGATCTGACTATCTAGTTGTTTATCCTTGGTAGCCTCTCTTACCGGGAAATGTCTCCTAGTGCTTCCACTGAGCCCTGGTAGCTTGCTACTGCTCTGAAACACTTAGGCTGGCCAGCATGTGTCCTTGTTCGTTCCTGTGTCTGTCCCTTCGGGGAAATGTCACGCGGTGTCTACCGGTGTCCTGTTAGCCTGCTATAGCCCAGTTTACCGGAGTCCTGCTAGCCCAGTTGCTACAGCCCGGATTCACTCGCTGATGACCGACATGTTCGTTGCTGAGTCATGTATGCCTGTCCCTGTAAGTTAGTGCCACTTTGTCTTCACGACTAGTCATGTTAGCCCGGGCTCCTTGTCATATGGATGCTAGCGACACTATCATATACGTGTGCCAAAAGGCGCAAATGGTCCTGTGCCTGGTAAGGAGACACCCGTGGGAATACCGTGCGTGAGGCCACAAAGTGATATGAGGTATTACGTGCTAGATCGGTGTGGCATTGAGTCGGGGTTCGGACAGCATTAGTCTCCTAGGCGGCTAGGCCTTCAACGGGTGGGTCTTGTGTTGTGCGCCTAGGACGTAGGGTGCTGAGTGGCTGATCTTTTTTTGTATCAGGAGTGACTGATCTATTGTACCTAGCCTAACGAGTTACACGAGTAGTCATGAGATTGGCTCGTTTAACTTGGTCTATAAACGATCTTAAACTAAAGCTTGGCTCGACTCGTTATTCTTCGAGTTCGAGTCAATTCGAGCCGAGTCACGAGCTACTCATTTAGCTCATGAGCTTCGAGGTTTTTTTCCAGCCCTATATATAGCTCAGCTCTTTCATTGCATGTATATATAATTATCCTCACTATATTATGCATATTGAAGATCGCTGAATGCAAGAAAAGACAAATCGGTGATATTGGGTTTATTAACACAAATCTCATAGATGAATGGAATGTTAAACATGATGCCAAACAAATCGAGGCCAACTTGCTACGCTCGTTACTTTGAAATCAAAACAAAGATATAATGCTCTTTCCTACAACTTCAAGTGATTGTTACTGTCTTGTGCATATTTAGTTTCCCTTATTACTCGAGGTTATAGTAATGTAATTGATGAGTTATGCATACATGCACAGCTTCCACTTTATTCTGCCAGAGATTAAGCTTGAGCAGGGACTAGTAACCGACATAGACTCGATACGAAAAGATCCCGAGGAGTATGCGACCATGACTACAATGCTCGATAAGTAAATTCAATCGATCATTATCGCACCATATCGGCAACTTTGTTCATTTCCTAATATTAAGTAATTGTTTTCTTTTTCTGGCAGGGTTTGGAAAAAGTTCATCACAGAAGCTCCGGGACTGCCGGGGGAACTACGATTTAAACACCCGAAAGTAAGTACTAGTAGGTAGTTCCGCGCATCTCCCATTGATTCTAGCTAGTTTCATCAATACCATTTAGCATGCTTGCTTATCAGTTTTATTGACCTCTATTTCTTGTAAAGTAGTTGTGGCCGGAACCCGGGAATAATTACTGTGGATACTAAATTTGCGAGTTCATCCACCACACGACCTGTGAGCGGGGCTACTCTAAAAAACAATATGAAGTGCGTAAGCAATAATATTCACAATTTTATTTTATTACCATAATTTGTGTTGAGTTTCATTCATATATATGTATTAACCCCCTTCTTCAACTTAGATGTTTCAGATGCGGGATGAACTCCTACCACAAGATCGCATACGAGCAATTCAAGAGGAATTGGCGGGATTCTTTCTTGACCACGTCAATACCATGTGGAACTTGAGTTCAGATGTTAGGGGATTGTAAGAGATCTTATATTGTATATATGTAGCCAGTAGCATCGGATAGATATACGAAAACTTGTTGTTCGACCAATCTCTCGGAGAAGGAGAGGTCGATCACTTCTCTCTGTATATATTCATGATGATCTACTGTACTTAATGCTTTCCTTCATTTGCTTACTAGCTAGCTAGTGTGTCAAGTCCACTATACTTATAGTACGTAGAGTCGACCAAGCACGGACATAAGAGAGGACACTTCTCTATATTAGCTAGCTAACACAATATATGAAACCCCTAAATTAACCTTACAAGACCCCCAAAACCCCCCAACCCCCCCCCCTTTCAAAAAAACCAAAACCCTAGCACCTGAACTGCTGACGCGTGTATGCCTTTAGATCCCGGCTGGTGCTACCAACCGGGACAAAAGGCCCTCCTGCCTGGGCAAGCCGCAACGGCCACGTGGAGCCCTATCTGTCCCGGTTCGTAGGCGAACCGGGGCTAAAGGTATTGGGCTTTAGTACCGACCCTTTAGTCCCGGTTCGGGAACCGAGACAAATGGGGCTTATGAACCGGGACAAATGGGCCTTTTTCTACTAGTGTATGTTCGGAAACCGCCTATGATGTATCTAGCATGGAAAGTATTCGGAATACTCGGTCCTTTTCATTGACAGGAAAAGCATGCCTCTCAAAACAATTTTATCTCCCAAATTATGATTTGAGGTCTGGCACCTCTACAAATCTCTGCTTCCCTCTATGAAGGGCCTATCTATTTACTTTATGCAATTTTTATTTTTATTGAGTCTCCATATTCTCTTATAAAGCACCAACTAGAGAAAACTATTATCATACTTATGCATTGGGCATAGCTAATATTTGAGTGTGTTTCATGAGTGGATCAATGACTGAGCATAATGGGCTAGGGATAGCTTTCTTTAGTGTTGATATTTTGAAAGACATGGTTGCTTGTTGATATGCTTGAATATTGATGTCTTCATGTCAAATTATAGACTATTGCATTGAATCATTCAAGTTCAAATGTCCATGCTACAAAAGAAAAGAGTATATGATGAATATGATAGGTAGCATTCCACATCAAAAATTCCATTTTCAATTGCTACTTTATCATGAAGAGTTTTATGAGAAAGGGTTGCTGCTATGATGCTAGGAAAAGTGATTGAAATTATCATTGATCAAAATTATGCACAACTCTAGCATTCACACTTCATAGATTATTTGTTTTATCATTTACCTACTCAAGGACAAGTAGGAATTAAGCTTGGGGATGCTGATATGTCTCCAGCGTATCTATAATTTATCAAGTATTCATGCCATGTTTACAACAATTCTATATGGTTTTGGTATGATTTGAATGGAACTAACCCAGACTGACGATGTTTTCAGCAGAACTACCTTGGTGTTGTTTTTTTGTGCAGAAATAAAAGTTCTCCAAATATAACGAAACTTGTTGACGATTTTTTTGGAACACAAGAGGAACTAGAAGCTTTGTGGGAGGACCAAAAGGTGAAGGAGGTGAGCACAACCCACCACAGCGCACCAGGGGCCCAACCCATGTGCTAGTCGGTTGTGGTCACCTCGAAGCCCATCTTCGCGTGAAACCGATGCCAAAAAATCCCATAAATACGGAAACCCCCAGAAATAACCCTAGATCAGAAGTTTCGCCGCCGCAAGCCTCTATAGGCATGAAAAACCAATCTAGACCCCGTTCCGACACCCTGCCGGAGGGAGAAATCATCACCGGAGACCATCTTCATCATTCCTATGGCCACCGTGATGAGGAGGGAGTAGTCCCCCCTCGGGGCTAAGGGTTTGTACCAGTAGCTATGTGTTTAATCTCTCTCTCTCTCGTGTTCTTGAGATGGCACGATCTTGATGTATCACGGGCTTAGTTAATATAGTTGGATCATATGGTGTTTCTCCCTCTCTATCTTATTGTGATGAATTGAGTTTTCCCTTTGAGATTTAGTTCTTATTGTATTGAATATTTTTATGGATTTGAGAGCACTTGATATATGTCTTGCATATGAATACCCGTGGTAGCAATGGGGTATTATATTGATTCACTTGATATATGTTTTGGCACTCAAGTCGTGGATTCCCGAGGTGGCATTGGGGTAATCTATGCATAGGGGTTGATGCACATTTTCGTCCTACTTTATTTGATAGAAATCTTGGGGTACTCTTTGAGGTTCTTTGTGTTGGATTGAGTATTATGAATCTGAATTTGCTTTGGTGTTATTTTAGTACGAACTATTGATAGATCGATCAGAAAGAATAACTTGGTGTTATTTTAGTACGAACTCTTGATATATCGATTAGAAAGAATAACTTTGTTTTATTTCAGTATGAAGTCTTGGATAAATCGATCGGAAAGAATAGCTACAAACAATTTCTTCTTGTGTTCTCCACTAGATAAGAACTTTGGACTGATTCTTCATTGCACTTTGAGGGATTGTTATGTGATCCAATTATATTAGCATCGTTGAGAGATTGCACTAGCGAAAGTACAGACCGTAGGCCTCATTTTCAAGCATTGCAATACCTTTTGTGCTTCGTTTTATCAATTACTACCTTGCTGCGTTTTATTGTTCCTATTACAAAAATCAATATCTACTATCATTACTACACTTTTATCACCATCTCTTGGTCTAACTAGTGCACCTATACAATTTACCATTGTATTTGATGTGTTGGGGACACAAAAGACTTTCTATTATTTGGTTGAAGGATTGTTTGAGAGAGACCATCTTCATCCTATGCCTCCCACTGATTGATAAACCTTCGGTAATCCACTTGATGGAAAATTGATACTGCCCTACAAAACTCTGCACTTGGAGGCCAACACGAGTCTACCAGAATAAATTTGCATAGTAGACATCAGTGCACATCAGCCCAGGCCACCACATCCTTTAAGTAGCCCCCGACGCCTACAAGAGACCCCAACTTGCCTATAGACATTGCTACCAGGCTATTCCGCCGCGAGCTTAACCTTTTTGGCCATTGACCTAGCTCAACGTCGGCCCAATTCTAGCGAGGCAGGCCACCACTAGCCCAACCACTGCCACCGTTCGACCAGCTGCTCCACAGGGAACCTCCAGGACATCATCTGCAAGCCTAGAGACCACGGAGCACCAAGTTCATCGGAGCCCAAAGCTCAGCGGCGCCGACGATGGTGCTCTTGTGAGCCCCATGGTCAATTTGGTCATGCACCTTGTCCACTCGCCTTCTCGTGCCCGTCCTCATCATCCTGACCATTTCATTCACCCCATTTCGCCCAGAAACAAGCATGTCGTCAAGACCCGAAGGTTCTTGCCATCGCACATAACTCCGACGACCCCACACAGTCATCTACGTCACCTGCGAGGACCAAAGAGGCCACCTGCATCACCATCTTCCACCATCCTGTCTGTCTATGCCCTCTGCGACGCCTAGGACCCTCTCGAGCACCGTTCCGTCAAGTCCGAGCCGCGCGTCACCGTTCCCGATGATTCTAGCGAGTCTTCGATGACCTAGCCGCTATGGTGAACCCCGATCAACCAAGGACATTTGATCTGTATCGTACGCGTTTTTAGATAACTTAAATGAAACAGTATGGTTAGATTTCGGCCGTTGGATCTAGATCTGACGGTTACATTTTAATCTTATTCTAAATCTGTATCGACGAATCAGGGAGTGACAGGTAGCCAACCATATCCAAAAAATTATCCAGAAAAATTAACTTTAATTTGAATAATTGGCAGTTTCGTAGAAACGTCTTAACTAATTATGTTGGAGTCCAAATTAGTTGATTCTTTTCGAAGATTGAACCTTAGGGAATGAACTTTGTGCAAAAAATTTGACAAAAGTAAATTTGAACAGTTTAAATTTAAATTTCAAACCGAATGGTTTAGTTCTTAAAATAGGCATAACTTAAATTATATCAATCCAAATTCAATGATTCTTTTTGTTAATTGAAGCTAGTGTAGCATTGTTTAACTTAGTCACTGGGGTGTTGTGATGGGGTCAGTGGGTGGTTGCGTAGTGGCAGTCGATGGCCCTGACGTGGGTAGGAGTGAGGTGGTGGGCCCCGTAATTGCCGGTGGTATGCTCGTAATTGGTTCTGTCATATGACTTGATGGAGGAACATCGCCGGAGGCACTTCAGGTTGAAGTGAATCCTGGTCGGGGTGTCGCCGGTCTCTGGCGCAGGGGAATATGAATCTCCCTCGAGGTTAGAGTGGTGACTTCATTGATGGGATGGAGGCCAGTGGTTTATCCTTGCTTGTGAGGCAGAGCGGCCCTCATCGCTGCTTTCGTTGTCCGAGGCTGAGATGGTGTTGACCAGATCGGTGTCATTGCTTGTAGTTGACGATGAGGCAGTCTGCTGGCATGTGGGTGAGGCCGCAACAGTCGCAGACCATCTCGACGAGTTTGATGGTCCATGCGGGATCCTCCAGATACGCGTGGCCACACTACTGCAGGTTGGTCCAAATGCGACAGTACAATCAGAGACCCTTCGACGAAACTGTGTGTGATGCATTAATCACAAATGGTAATGTAAAAAACAACAAAGAAGATGCAAAACGTTTGCAATGGTGGATACATCAAACACGGTTCATATTTTAGAAGCGTTGCGATGCGTGCCAAACAGTTGATCTAGAAGAACTGTTTGCGATGAGGCAGAACAACAAAAATGGGCAGCCGTATGAGGGTGTGTGCGATATACGGCATACAGTTCACTAGGATGAACTGTGTTGATTACACTTGTAGAAAAGAGGGCATACGTCCGGACCAGATAAGCCAATTAGTCCAGGTTCGGTCACGAGCCGGTACCCATGGGCCCATTGGTCCCTGTTCGTGAGGCCAGGGGGCCTGCCGGGCCTCGTGGGGCCATTGGTCCCGGTTCGTCTGGACCCTTTGGTCCCGGTTGGTGGCACGAACCGGGACCAAGGGGCCTCGCTCCTGGCCCACCACCATTGCTCTTTAGGACCAGGTCAAGCAATGAACCGGGACCAATGAGCCAGCTAGGGGAGAGGGCTTTTGTGTGTAAAACATTAAAAGCAAAAAGAATTTTCATAAAATAAATAAAAAAGCAAAAAAAGAAAAGAAAAGAAATAACTAGAAACAAAATAAAATAAATAAGTAGAAATAGAAAAAACTTTAGTAAATAAGTAGAAACAAAATAAACTTTAATAAAGTAAAATAAAAAAATATAATAAAATAAATAAAAATAGTAACAGTAAGTAGAAACAAAATAAACTAAATAAAGAAAAAAGAAAGAATTTTCATAAAATAAATAAAAGAAGCAAAAAACAAAAGAAAATAAATAAGTAGAAACAAAATAAACTTTAATAAATAAGTAAAAACAAAATAAACTTTTATAAAACCTCTAGTATTATTGAAACTAAAATTATATAAAATTTATACAACTAAAATTATCAAAGTATTTTCTGTTCAAAACATTAAAAGAAAAAAGAATTGTCATAAAGAATTTTTTATTAGAAACTTTAATAGCAAAAAGAATTATCATAAAGAATTTTTGTTAGAAACTAAAATAACAAAATATGTTTGTCAATATAATTATAAAACACAATAATATTAAATAGCAGGAAAAAGAATCACTCAAAAATCTATTTTTATATTAAAGCTATTCAAAAACTAGTGATTTAAACAAATTTCCAAAAATTCAAATTAGAAAACAAATGGCACTAACAGAAAGTTTATAATTTTTATTACCTAAAAGAAAAAAGAATCATTGAAAAACTAGTAACTATTTTGCTGTAAGTAGAAACAAAATAAAATAAACAAAGCCAAAAATAAAAAAATAAAAACCGGGACTAAAGGTGTGCATTGGTCCCGGTTCGTGCCAACAACCGGGACCAATGCCACCCTTTAGTCCCAGTTTGTGCCACCAACCGGGACCAAAGGCCTCTGCTTCCCGCCCTTTGGTCCCGGTTGGTGGCACCAACCGAGACTAAAGGGGTGCATTGCTCCCGGTTAGTGCCACGAACCTGGACCAATGTTTTGTCTATATAATCAACACTTGTGAAAAATTTCATTCGGTTCTTCGATCCTGCCCTGACGACGCTGCCAGGCTGCCCCTCTGCCTCGTCGTCGTCGCCCTTGCCTCCGACGCCGTCCCGCGCCGCCCCAAAGTCGTCGCTGCCCTGCGCCACCCCTACCCCGACGACCCTCTGCCCCGACCTCGCCGTCGCCGCCCTCTGCCGCGCCTCATTGTTGCCTCCCAGCCGTGATCCCTTTCCCTTCCCCTGCGCCGCCGCCCCTGCCTGCTCTGCTTGTCGCCCGCCACCACCACCGCCCCGGCCTGCTCTTTTCTGCCGCGCCCCACCACCGCCGCCCCGGCCTGCTCTGGTGCTTTTTTCATACACTTTTTTGTTCATTGATGTATGTCTATATGGATGTTGCATGTATATGTATATATATGCAGATGTATGTATGATCCATGGATATGTATGCATTGATGAATGATTTTTTTGTTCATAGATTTTTTTGTCAATTTATGTATATGTTTATATATATATTTTCATATTTAGAAAGAAATTGTGTTGCAAAAGTTACATTTAAGGTTAGTTGATTTAGTGCATTTTAGGTTATTAGTAAGTGCTTAGTAGTTGAACTAGTTGATTTAATAAAACTACTTTATTTTACTATAGAAGTAGTATATTTTTAGGAATTTCTAATTCATTTTGTTTATAGTAAGTGCTTAGTAGTTGAACTAGATTTAATAAAACTACTTTATTTTACTATAGAAGTAGTTTATTTTTAGTAAGTACTACTTTATTTTATTTATAGTAAGTGCTTAGTAGTTGAACTAGATTTAATAAAACTACTTTATTTTACTATAGAAGTAGTTTATTGTTATCAAGAAAATTAACAGAACTAGTTTATTTTTTAGTTCTTATTCCCGCATCGATGTCGACTATGCCTATCCCGCATCCTCGTCATCGACTCGGCGGAGGAGGCCTGCTTGATCAGAGGGGCCATGTCCGGGACTGGGCTCCACCGGGCTGGGGGCCATGTCCGGGACTGGGCTCCACCGGGCTGGTATTGGGAGGTGCTACCTTCCGGGAGGCGTAGGTTGGAGAGGAGCTAGTCCGTCGTTCACCCTATCCTTGTTTGGTGGAGATCGCGTGGGCTAATGACGGTGCCGAGGCTTCCGGACACCGCGGAGGTGGTACGTCACCGTGTCAGCGAGGAGGACGAGCACGTCCGTCGCTACATGGTTGCGTTGGAGGGCTGGTTCAGAAATACCTGGCAGGTTCTTCAGGGATCTCACTGGAGCTATGATCCTGTGATGGTTCCTTCTCTTTGGGCGTCCACCACCCGTGCCGATACCCGTCGGGTGCTACGGTTCTAGCTGTATTAGTGATGCTATATGTATGATAGTATTCGAGGTGTATTAGTGATAATATTCGACGATGTATGAACGCAAGAGATGACGTAATTTTGCTTATAATTGAATGCATGGTAATTTGAATACTACTTTATTTTACAATTTGGTTTTGCTTATTGAATGCTCAAATTGGAAAACTACTCCTACTTTGAATGCTAAAATTGGAGAGCACTATGCAAGGCATATGCATTTGATTAACTGATAGCTTATAGGGTTTTTGTTTTTGCAAAAATCCAGGAGCCCCCTCCATCATCCCTACCGTCGTCCCCGTCACAGATCCCCCTCCGACCTCGAGGTGAGACTAGCCAAATTTCCATGTCAATATGAGTCCTATAAGATATTTTGAAATGTTTTTGCTCATACTTTCAACCAATGAAATGTAATTGCCATCAAGTTTGAATGTTCATATGAAGTAGATAAAAACATGTATATTTCCATTCCGGCAAATTTCAGGCACTCGATATGTCCTTTTTTAGAAAGACAATTAAACGATATTTCTGGTTGACTTTAAGTCTGTCGAGTCTCCACCATATATGAGAGGACGAAGAATCCCGACTGTTGTCGTGGGGTTATCTTCACATTCGTTCCCGTGTGCTAGACATTTTGGTGTAATGCACTCGGGAACAAAAGGAGGAGCTACCATCACCGACGGTCGCAAATGTCAGAGAGGAATCATTGAGGGAGAGTCTCCACCATATATATATGCGAGGACGAAGAATACCGACTGTTGTCGTAGGGGTAGCTTCTCCTCATTCACATGTGCTAGAAAATTTGGTGTAATGCACTCGGGAATGAAAGGAGGAGCTACCATCACCGACGGTCGAATATGTACACCACATGAGCTGAGAGTTTTCAAGAAAAGACTCGACAGACCGATAGTCAACCCGTGATGAATAGTAATGACGTAATTTATGTTTTTAGTACATATATTGAATTGTACAAGTTTAATATTTGAATTATGAACATAGGAAATGTCGTACTCGAACGATGAAAACCGCCCGGGGGAGTGCGACTGGTGCCACGATGACCGAGGTATGTGCGACAGGTTCCTTCAGCTGGACGAAGATCGGCGCTTTAGCATTAAGCTCGAGGAGACCTTCGATGTTGAAACAGTACGCAACGACGACAAGTGTTTTTTACGTAATTAAGCATGACTTCAACTATTTCAACGTGTACTTTTCATCTAGCTTATCCCATGCTATGCAAGACGCTATGTCTTGGAGAGGATGGGTTTTGAAGACCATGAAAGTATGGAAACAAAGAAAATTCACCTAAGGACCCACCATGGTATGGATTTTTAAGTAAATCTGTACAATTCTGAGAGCGTAACCCATTTTGGTTGCAAGAATTGAGAAGCACTTTGCGAGATGTATGGTTTTTATGAGGGTATGCTTGTCACCATGGATCCTGGTGATCCTGACACTGCCGAATACAATTTGGACATTTGGGTCCTTGTTGATATGCTTCCAATTCTTCCCATATGTGAGCTTCTCAAACATAGTTAAGAAGTAATTTATATTGTTTATTTCAAAATAGTTGACAACTTATTTCTGTTGACAGCTTATTTTCATTCTTCAAAGAATGTGCGGAAGATGGTAGACAAAACCGACTACACCGATGGCTCCGAATTAACTTATCAGGAGAAAAATCATCCGATCGCATTTTGTACTGATCTTGAGAATTACAATATTTATAATCAAACTCCTCAACATTATGGTCAATATGTGCCACTAGTGCACGTGTTGAACTACGGTAACTACCATGGAGATACCCTGGTAAGCTTTTTTACTATTACGACATCTGTGCATCTTTTGCATACTTCTAAAACTAGTAAATCATTGCAAACTACGAAGTTATTACTATGTTTTTCAACAGATAATCCCGAATGATTGTGTGCCTCATATGATGTATCATCATGGTCACCTTGATGTTTTGAACATACAGCCAGGTCATCCTACGAATCTCAACTGTCCATACCGGATTTCTAAAAGAAGTGGAGACATGACAATCAAAGAATGGAAAAAATATATGGACAGTCGTAAGGAGGTTCTTGGAAGCAAAAGGAAGCGAAGCGCAAGAATAGGAGACAGGATGATCTCCATTCTCCATAATGGAGAATCAATGTCTATATTGTTTTATGCTATTTTACCTTAAAGAGGGTATTTAGGTCCTACCTAATACTGATGATCATGTTCTAAGAACAATTAAGTAGGATTGGTTTGATGATTATGAGGATGATGATCGTATGACTTGTTATTAATAACGAGTAGAAGTTGTATGATGATGACTAGTAGGACTTGTTATTATGATGATGCATGATGCGAGCATGACGAATTATTATATATCAGTGGGTGAAATGAACATGGATTGGATTGAAGGGAAGGCAACATACATGTGGTGCATGTCGAAAGTAGTACAATACAAACTTGATCAAGTTAGGATTAGTATTACTTTTGACATGCACCACATGTTGCCTTCACGTTAATCTAAGCCATGTTTAGGCATAGCAGTAGCGTTGGTAAACCAAGCATGGAGATAAGAGAGAACAATTCTCTCTATTAGCTAGCTAACAACCTAAATTAACCCCCAAAACCCCAAAACCACTCCCCTTTAAAAAAAACAAAAACCTCAGCTCCTGCCAGCTGCTGACGCGTGGATGCCTTTTGGTCTCGGCTGGTGCCACCAACCGAGACCAAAGGCCCTCCTGCCTGGGCTCGCCGCAGCGGCAACGTGGAGGCCCATCTGTTCTGGTTCATGTAAGAACCGGGACTAAAGGCTTGTGGCTTTAGTAAGGACCCTTTAGTCCCGGATCCACAACCGAGATAGATGGGCATTACGAACCGGGACAAATGACCCTTTTTTCTACTAGTGTTAGGGAACACAATAGAAAGGTCAGCCAGATCAAGGTGTGTGCGATGGAGGGCATATAGTTGACTCGGATGAACTATTTGTAATGAGCCAACACAACAGAAACAGTTCAACTGAACAAGATGTGTGTGATACGTGGCAAGCAGGTCAGTAATCAGAAATGTGTGCGAAGCCCAATAATAACACAGGCGATTGCTGCTAATAAGCCATGCGATTTGCTCTATCTATAGAAGAATAACACACACACACACACACACACACACACACACATATATATATATATATATATATATATATATATATATATATATATATATATATATATATATATATATATATATATAGACAAAGACTATTCTAATTCTCAGATAGAATAACTATTCTGATCACGGTCCGCTCAACATAGGGTCGCAGAGGTCCTCCCGAACTCCCGAAGTCGCGGAGAGAAAAAGGAAAAACGCCACACCTAGCCCACTCGTCCACCTCCTCTCCTCTCCTCCCCGGTCCCCGACCTCCCCGATCCAGCGGCTTCGAGCTCCGCCCCTGCCACAACCGCCGCGCTGCCGGCCCGCTTCCGACCACCGTCGCGCCGCCGTCCTGCTTCCGACCACCGCCGCAGCACCATCCCACCCGACGCGCCGCCGTCACGGCTCCTCACCGCCTCCCTCGACGCGCCTCCATCCACACTTGCCCCATCCACCCACTACCCCGCGCAGCGCGCGCACCACGACCCCGCAACCCACCCCGCCGGCGTCTGCCAGCTCCCCCGCACCGCTGCCTGCAACCATCCGAACCCCGGCCGTCCGCAGCCCTGAACTTCCTCTCGGACCCTCCCAATCTGTGCCACTTGCATCGCCGTGTCGCAATGCATCACAGGCCGCGCGACCTGCGCCGGCGCGCGTCGCCGCACCTCCTGCCGTCGGGCCATCATCGCACGTCCTCCCTAGCCATCGTGCGGCCCCGCGCCACCAGCAATCCACCTTCCCTCACAGCGGATTAGATCCGGCGAGGTCAACGCTCCCTGACGCGCCTCCACTGCCGCCAACCACCACTCGCCTCCGTTGATTTGGCTGCTACCTCCCGCCGCCAGCCTTCATCTCCTCGTGGCTGTCCCCGGCGAGGCTCCCCCGCCACCAACACCGCCCCTCCTAGCTTCTCCCCCATCTCCTTCCATCTTCTGCTGCGCGTGATGGACGCCATGGCAGGGAACGTGAGCTCGCTGGATTCCTTGCCCATACATTTTTTTGAACTGGTGATTCCTTGACCGTATAGCCGCGGTGTCCAGGACGTTCAATTTCGCCGCCTTGGGCCGTGCAACTTTGCCGCGTCTTGCAACTTGCTCCGCTTCGAGGCGCCATGCTTGTGGCAGTGGCCTCATTTGATGTATGAAGTTGGTTCCTTCCAACCTATCTTAAAAACTATATCCAAGTCAAAGCATCGATTCCTTCCCCCTTTCCTGTTCTGTATTGTTCTGAATTTGATGTCTGAAGTTCAGCTGTACTGTCCCCCCTGTCCAGTTTGTGTATCTGCTCCGTTTTTTGTAGCTGCTTTAGGTTGCAGCACCTGTCGTCATCATCCGAACTTAGCCCCCATGTCGTGTGCTAAATCATGTAGCTGACCATGAAGCTTTGCCTTCTTGCTACTGCTACATCGGCAATTTGGCACGAAATTCAACAACTTTAGCTAGAGTTTAGATAATCAAATGACAGAAGTTGCTCTAGAAACTAGAGTAGTATACTGCATGCTTCAGAATGTAGATAACCGAATGTTCATACAGTCAAACCTATAAGTATACTTTAGAGTCAGAGTGTAGGTTATATGAAGATATTCAGAAGTTCAAAAGTTGAGTTTCATGAAAAGTTCAATTTGAAGGAAGAGCTTTACGAAGTATTATTACTACAAAGATTAGTGTGTTTGGTGCGTGTGTGCTGAGTGTGATGTCTCTTGTGTGTGGGCGCTCACTATATGGGTGTTCGTGTGTTCTCATGTTTATTGCGAGCTCATATAAGTGCGCTCTGTTTTTTCTTACCATTCATGTGTGCGCTCCGGTGTGTGAGCTTTGGCTTCTGAAAAATGCATTCTGAAGAAACTGGTACTACTGTTCGTTGACCATCCATATATTCCTCCAGCTCAGTAAAATAGTTGGTCTAGAAACTAGTGCTACTGTTAGTTACTTTTACATAATTCTTTAGTAGTTGGTTAGCCTAAATCAGTAGGCATCAAGCTCAAAAATTGTGAAACTGAAACTCTGCACACTACTCTAGCAGACAACAAGAGATGCTCTAACTGAAAATCTGAAACTCGATTGTGTCGCGAGTGCCTAACCATGTTCATCGATGCAGCTCAGATCACAAACTCTTTATTTTGCCTTGTGAAATCGATGCAGGTGAGGGCATCCGGTCGCGGAGAGATGTGTGGAGCGCTGCAGTCCACTCGTCGTTGACCTCGTGTCTGCAAATGGCGAGATTATTGTTGCGTGTGGGCTGCAGCGACGACCGAATCCGACCTTCACCAGCATCACCATTCTTCCTTCTCCTGTTCACCAACATGCACCGCCATCCGCTTGTGACGTTCCACCCGCTAATGTAAAAGACAAACATTTTTGTACAGGAGATGTTAATGTAGTTTTCTCATGGGCAAAAGTTTATCAAAGTTCTCGCAAAAAAGTTTTTTTGTAAAAAGTATAGAAATTCATGGAAGTTCGTTTTGTGTATGCATGTCAGATTGAAACCTTTTTCAGTTGATTTCAGCCAAAAAAATACGGCTATGTTGTGCGTGTGTGTATGCAGTACACCAAATTGAAAAAGACTATTTTCTGTCATCTGGATCAAAGAAAGAACATAGAAAATTTAAAAATGTGGATACACACATTTTCTATGTATGAGCAAAAAACGATAATTTTTTCCTTCTTTTTTTCCTCTTTGTGATTGTGTGCTCTCCGTGTGTTTTTACATAATGTCCACAATGAAAGAAAATGTGCAATCTTCCCTGTGTGGTCTGTGCATTTGGTTGCTTCACAAAAAAGGTATGTGAAGTTCTAGTATTATTGCTGCTGAAAAAGTTCAAAAATAAAAGAACAAGGAGTTCCCAAAGTTTGGTGCTTTCGTCAACACCAGAGGTTCATAAAAAAGATGCTCAAGGGGAATGATAAAAATATTAATTGATATGACAAGCCCTTCAAGTCCAAAAATGAAAACCAACGAAGTTCAACAAAAAAACCCACTAATCCTAGAGTTCAAAAAATAAACAGAAAAGGTTAAAAAATTAGGGAACATTCATGACATATGGCTAGAAGTTCAGAGGGAGCTACAAGAGAAATTCAGAGAAAAAAAATATTTAGGCACAAAAAAGAACAAAATTGTTCATTTCATGTAACAAAAATTTAATAATTCAAGGGGGGATTTAAAAGTCAAGACTCAAGAGACGGGATGTGCAGAGGAGAAAAATCGACGGTGTAGACTTGAGTAATTCATGGTGGAAAAATCAATAAAAATCAAGAAAAATCAGGTTTTCTCGTTACTAGAGAATAACCTAAGAAGTTCAATTAGAAAAAGCGGAGGAGTTTGATATTTATAACGGATTTTTCTAGTTACTAAAGAATAATACCAATAAGTTCAATTTGAAATAATGAAGAATTTCGATGTTTCGAACAAAACTTCAATTTCGACATTTCTAAAGATACACAAAGAAGCTCAAATAAAAAAAGTTAGAGCAGTTCGATGTCCATAAAAACTCAGATTTTTCCCGTTAGTAAAGCCAAACAGAGAGCAGTTCAAATTGTTAACTACCCGAAGTTCACGTACTGCATGGTGTGCATTTCGTATGAGAAAAAAAAAGAATAAAAAGCCAAAGTCTAAATATTTAGTTTATCGAAGTTCAAGTGACCTGCCTAGAAAAGTTCAAAAAAGGATTTTCCCCATTACTAACAAATAAAACTAAGAAGTTCAAATTTTATAATGGTGGAGTTCGATGTCTATAAAGAATGTAGATCTTTCTCATAATTTTTCCCGTTACTAACGAAAAAACCAAGAAGTCCACTTCAAAAATATCCAAGAAGTTGTACGATGTTTATTACAAAATTAGGATTTTTTTTCATCACAAATGAATAACACCAAGAAGTCAAAAATTGAAAAAACCAAGAAGTTCAATTTAAAAAATACGATAGTTCAATGTATATGAAAAACTCAGTTTTTCCTCGATGCGAAATAATAAACCAAGAAGTTCAATTTCAAAAAATGGAGCAGTTCAATATTTATCACAAAAACTTAAATTTTTCCCGTTGCTAACGAATAAACGAAGAAGTTCAGTTCGAAATAACGAAGAAGTTGTATAATGTTTATTACAAAACTAAGATTTTTTCCGTATAAAAATTGAATACAATTCTTTACTCAAAATATAAAAAGGTAAAGTTCAAATTAAAATAACAGAGAAGTTCGGAGTTTATTAAAACCTAGGATTTACCTGTTCAAAAAATAAAAAAACACAACACCATTTTTTGCACTTTTAAAAACAACTCATAAACGAAAAAACGGTTGCTAGAAGTTCAAGTGCTCGAGGAGGAAAAGTTCAAAAATTTCTTGTGAGAGAGGTTCACCGTGTATTTATATGTCCAAAATACATAAAAAAATATGTTGTTTTTGTGTTTTAAAATAATTCTCTCAAACCAGAGACAAGTTGAAAGTGATAAAAACCGGAAGTTCACGTACTACATGGTGTGTATTTCATATAAGAAAAATACAAATAAAGTGAAACAGAGTGAAGTTCAAACAGACATACCCCAGAAGTTCAACTGCTTCAGCAGTGCAAAAGACAGCACGTCAAAAAACAATACGGCAGAAACAGAGTGAAGTTCAAACAGACATGCCCGAGAAATTCAATTATTTCACGCAGTGCATTTTCATTCGCGGTGAAGGCAGGAATCATGATCTCGTCATTTTCTAATTTACTTCAAAACGACAGAAATATCATTTGTGTAAGTTCAAGTCGTCGAAAGGATAAAGTTAAAAAAATATTGTGAGAGAGGTTTGTATCATTTATGTAACACTGACGAAAATGGATGAGAAAAAAATTATTAAAAAAATCTTTTAACGAAAATGGATGAGAAAATAATATCACGTCACAGAAGTTCAACGTGAAAACAACACGAAGTTCGACTACTATAGTGAATGAATTTGAGATGAAAATCTTTTATAATTGTCGCGAGTTTGAAAAAACAATCAACGCGGGAAAGTTGTGTGTTTACAACAGCTTTCCATCGGTATATCACTTGCTCAATTCCGGTGAGTGGATGGAGGGCTACGAGCAGTGGATGGAGATCTACGAGAAAAAAAGGGCACGTGAAAAACAGAGTGAAGTTCAAGTAGACATGCCGAGAAGTTCAGGTCTTCACGTGGTGCATTTTTGAAGGATCTGTTTCGCGATAGAGGCAGAACGAATGATCCCACCATTTTCGAAATTACTTGAAAACGGCTAGGAATCAGAGAAAACCATCAACATGAAAAAGTTTTGCATTTTCCGTAGCTTTTCAACGGTATATTATTTGCCCAATTCCGATAAAGTTCGTAGAAATTATGGTGAAAATATGTTTTTTGCCATTTTTGAAACTGACATAAAACCGTAAAGAATTGGGAGAAACAATACATACCAAAAAGTTTCGCATTTGTTCATGCTTTCCAACGCCATATCATTTCTTTGCATTCGGATGCACGGTTCAAAAATTAGCTCAAAAATACGAACTTGGTAGGACTTGGACCATTTTCTAAATTACTCTTAAACCATTCAAAATTAGAAAAAAAAACTTTCAACATGAAAAAGTAGCGCATTTTCATAAGCTTTCCAACGCCATATCATATGCCTCCATTGGATTAGCCGTTTAGAAATGACATCGAAAAAAGAAACTCAGTTGTTCGGTTTACAAAATTTTACATTTTTTCAAATTACTCGTTAACCATAGGGAATTAGAAAAAACTTTCAACATGTGGAAGGAGCGGTTTTGCAGCAGCTTTCCAACGCCATATTATATGCCTTATTCCGATAAACGGTTTAGAAGTGCGATTGAAAATATGATTCACGTTTTTTGTGCGAAGAAAAAATGGTTTTCAAAACTGCTCTTAAACCGCTTATATTTTGTCAAAAATTTAAGTTGGGCCATGAAATTGGTGTCCATAGCTTTCCAACGGTATATTGCAAGCCCCGTTTAGGCAATGTTGGCGGAAGTTCAATCGAGTTTATGGGGAAGTTCAACGTACTACTAGCGGGGCAGGTCAGGTTGTGATCAGAATATTATTCTGGTCCCGTGATCAGAATAGTGTTTATATATATATCGGCACTGCACGCTCAACAGAAGCGCACTGCATCATTTTGACGACAAGCACTTCAATAGAGACTAGTGAACTTCTCGTCGGAAAAAACTGCACGCGTTATTTTTTCGGTACTGTTTTTGCTCTAATTTTTTAACTGTTTATCAAAATGAGGCGTGTAATATACCGTTGAAAAGCTATAGATTAGGCGCAACTTCGACATGTTGAACACTTTCCGAGATTCCACACGGTTTAAGAGCAGTTTTGAAAATTTGCGCATCCCATGACGAGTGGCAGCGAGCGTTTTTTGGCGATTTCTTCTAAACCGCTCGTCGGAATGAAGCAAACGATACGCCGTTGGATAGATATCATCGAGGCACATCTTTTTCATATATAAATGTTTCTCTAATTCATTACTGTTTAAGAGCAGTTTCAAATTTACTAAATCGCGGAACTCTGTTTTTCAAATTTTTTGAAATTCTCTGTACTATTTTTGCTCCAGTTTTCTAACCGTTTGTCGGAACGAGACGTATGATACGCTGTTGGAATGCTACGGACAAGGCGCAACTTTCATATGTTGAAATGGTTTTGAGATTCCTTACGGTTTTTAGTTAATTTTGAAAATCGTGCGGGTGACTTCGAGAGGCCACGGCTGTTTTTTCGTGAAATTTTTACGAACGGCTGGTCGGAATAATTCAAATCATACGCCGTTAGAAAAATATCAACGAGACGCAACTTTTTCATGTAGAACACTCTCTCTAATTCCTTACGGTTTAACAGCAGTTTCGATTTTACCGAAAAGTGAAGACTCTGTTCTTCGCGAGACCAAAGTCGTCGTGTGTATTTCATCGGACAGAAGAACACACTGCTTCAAACGGAAAACCACACTGCATCAGATGGGCAAGTGCACTGCATGGTTTTTTTTGTCGGACATAAACTTTCTCGCAAAAGTTTTTGTTGTCTTTTTTTCAATATTTTTTGAACGAGAGTGGACCGCAACACTCCCGAAAATGAACCGCAACACTATCAAAAGTGAACCTCATGAGTTTTTGTTGTATCTTTTTCATACTTATTAATTTTTTACGCGCGTTGGCCAAGCGAGTGGACCTTTCATCGGATGGAAGAATGCACTGCTTCAAATGGAAAACCGCACTGCAACAAACAGTCAAGTGAACTTCATGATTTCTTTTTGTCGGGCATAAACTTTCTCGCAAAAGTTTTTCTTGTCTTTTTTTCAACTTCTTTTTGAACGAGAGTGGACCGCAACACTCCCGAAAATGAACCGGAACACTATCAAAAGTGAACCTCATGAGTTCTTGTTTTCTTTTTTTCACACTTAATAATTTTTTACGCGCGTTGACCAAGCGAGTGGACCGTAGGGACTGAGCGAGTGAACTACATCTAATATGGAAGCGAGCTTCTTTTTGTGATGTTTTTGTTTTTGTGTTTACCAAGTGAGCTTCTTGTTTTCTAACCTTTTTACGAACGAGGCGCCAGAGATGAGGGTACTTGACCTTTTTTACAAAACACATCCGAGCTGAATGGTCAAGGCTAGCGAACCTCATGTATTATTTTTATAAAGGCGCCTCAATTGCACAATCGATGCTAATGTCTTGCCTTTTTTCTTTATCTAACTTTTAAATAACAAGCACATGTTTGTAATTGACAAGTGAAGTACAACCTCCTACCGTCATCCTATCCATTTGCTGCCCCGAGCGATGAACTGCAAAGCGATGGTGTCGTGCAAAAAAATGCACAAAACAAAATCTGAGCAAAAACAGATTTCCAAACTGCATTTTCTTTTTATCACCCCACTGAATTGAACTGCATCGAACAAATACTTTTTACAATTTGTATGCAACAAAATACGAACTAAAAGGAGATCAAAGATGTGCGCCAAACTACAGATGCATCAAAAGTTTGAAAAAATGAGCCATACGGGCGTGCTAAATCTGACGGTTGGTGAAAGCAATGGTCTCACGGGAGGTTGAGGTCGATGGATCCATGGCATGGCGGCGGATCTGATATCTGAGCGGAGAAGGGAGGTGGGGTGCATCGCTCTGTGATCTGGCACCTTTGCTCGCGGATCCGGAAATCGATAACACGAAGGAAGGGAAGGGATCGTGGTCACTGTGGGGAGTTGCACTTACCTACCAGCACACCCCCAGCGGTCAAAGTCTGGCGGGCTGCGCGTGGCATGGCGCGCGAGCCTGGTTGCCTAGATCGAGGCACGCGGTCGGGGGGCGGCATGAGATGGGCGGCGATGGAGGATGGTGGTCGGGTCAACACGAGATGCATCAAACGCATGCACTCACCGAACGCGCCTTGCACGCATGAGCGCCACCGAGCTGCACTGCCACCGAAGCCGCACCACGAGCGCCACCGAACTGCAGAGAGTCCCTCGCCCAGAGCCACCGGAGGCATGAGCGACTGGACCCATCACCGTCAAGCCTGGGATGGGGAGGAGGCCGGACGGGAGCTGCCCGGCCGTGGCAGCGGGGTCCAAAGGGACGAGATGGAGGCGGATCCCACCGGATCCAAAGACAGGAGAGGTTCTTGTGGCGGGCGATCGCCATGGATGGGGAGGAGGCGGTGGTCTTGGCCGGGCGCCGGTGGGAGGGTGGACCGGAGGGGCTGGATCCGGCGGCGGGGTGTCACGGGTCAGTGGGCATAGATCCGTGGCGGGGTGGTGGGGCGGGATCCGGCGCTGAGGTTGGAAGGGAGAAGGTCGGGGTGGTGGAGCCGTGGCGCGTGTGTGGCTTATCGGGGTGGGCGCATGGAGGAAGGTGGGGCGGCGGGGAAAGGTGGGAGAAGGTGAGGTGGTGCTCAAGGCAGCTGTGCCAGTAGAAGGTGGAGGGAGGTGGGGTTTGGATCGGGGAAGAGGGAGGTGGGTGTCGTGCGGGAGCTGGGATGGGCTTTGTTAGTGGCAGTGGGGTGGTTCGGTTCGTGGTGCGGTGCGGAGAGAGGTATTAGTGGAATAAGCGATTCGGTATGCAGAATAAGACTCTTAAGGGTGTTATCATAATAGACACACCCTATATATATGTGTGTGTAAGTGACTATATAGATCATTCGCACAATTACGTAAGTGACTATATAGATCATTCGCACACACCTGAATAAACAATTGTATGCATTCTAAACTAGGAGAAATGATCATCTAGTCATCTACTTCTTGTGACGCTCCTGCCACTGCTCCATCGCTCGATCCCTCGTTTGGGGCAGGAAGAAGACACTTCCTCATGTCAACGATCCGCATGTACATCTCATAGCTTGTGTATGCATCCTTGGCCGCGTACTTGATGTGTTGTTCATCTAGACTCTCACGCCAGACACTGTGCCAGGCATTCTTGTCCTTCTTGCTCTCATCCTTCATCTTCATGTAGTAGGGGTAGATGATGGCCAAGGCAAGGTCAACCAGTGAGTTTTGTTTGCTGTTGTCGCTGCCCCAGACCTTGTAGTGGTCATGGGTGTTGACAAGATTCTGGCATTTCAAGCACGAAACCTTGACCACTTTTAGATCGTTGGTGCTGTCCACCATAGCGAAACTATAGTCGGAGCTGTTGATAAACCTGGAGAAACGCTCGCAAGGCCTTGTGTCGAGGTGGTAGTGGTAGACGAGGATGTCATGTCGCACGCACAACTGGGCGATGATAACCTTCTAATCCTGCCCGCCATGACCGATGGTGTACTCGAGGTCGAAGCCGACCACTTGGTACTTGTCCTCAGCAAGCAACTGCTCCATAGTTTGGATGGAGCTCTCCACCGAGACCAGCTCAATCGTGTACACCAACGAGAGGGCCTTCCCCCTCATGTGGGTGTCCACTAAGTGATGCATGGTGAATTGCTCGCCTTGTTGTCGTCGGTCGCTTGGAGCACCATTGGAGCCATAGGGAGCGCCATTTGGAACCGCTGGATGTACTCTCTGTATGTGTCGCTGTGGGTGTGCTTATTGTGTCGTGTGGCGCGAGAGATGAAGGTAAATGGCCATAGGAATAAATGGGGGCCGAGTGGCCTGGATTCTCGGCGCGTCCGCATGATAGTTTTTGCAGCGAGTAACTGCACCGTGGAGCCGCGCCCGGCGCAACCGCATGCACTTTAACGTACGTGATCATGCGCCAGCCCCAAACACTGGCATCACGCGTGGAGGGATGAGGGCAGAGCGCTCAAAGGGACATGAGAGTAGAGCGCGCGCGGTGGGACGTGAGCAGAGCACGCTGCGGCTGCCTCAACCGCGACGCAACCACACGCATAGAGCGATTGAACACGCAGAAATGGTCCTCTACAAACCGTCCGTGATTCGCGTCACAGCGTAGAGAGCGGCCGTGTGCTACTACCTCCGTCTTGGTCTATCAGTCCCCTCTATATTCTATGCCATATTTTGACCTTAAATTTAACCAACAAAATGGTAATGCATGTTACAAAAATTATATAATTGGAAACTATGTTCAAATACGAATCAACGATATAATCTTGGTGACATGCATCCATATTTTATTATTTAAATCTCTAGTCAAAATTTCGCACAAAAACACATAGCCGACTTATAAACCAGGACGGGGATAGTAGGTAATTTAATTGCAAATGTTTTTTTATTAATTGTATGTGTACATGTCCTTTTGTCCTCCTCTCGAACGACTTGGCACCCCCGCTGCCGCAGATGGCTTATAGCGCAAGCTTGACAAGTGCGCGGGGGCGTTCTTTGGGCCAAACGGTGGTGAGCCCGTTCCCGCGCAACCACGCAGGTTCCCGCGCAAACTTCCCGCCCGACTCGGTGAAATCCCCCAAAATCCCAATGTGTACCGGCTACTATATAATGAGCCAACACAACAGAAACAGTTCAACTGAACAAGATGTGTGTGATACGTGGCAAGCAGGTCGAGAATCGAAAAATGTGCGAAGCCCAATAATAACACAAGCGATTCTTTGCTAATAAGCCATGCGATTTGCTCTATCTATAGAAGAATAACACACACACACACACACACACACACACACACATATATATATATATATATATATATATATATATATATATATATATATATATATATATATATATATATATATATAAAAAGACTATTCTAATTCTGGTATTAGAATAACTATTCTGATCACGGTCCGCTCAACATAGGGTCGCAGAGGTCCTCCCGAACTCCCGAAGTCGCGGAGAGAAAAAAAGGAAAAACGCCACACCCTAGCCCACTCGTCCACCTCCTCTCCTCTCCTCCCCGGTCCCCGACCTCCCCCGATCCAGCGGCTTCGAGCTCCCGCCCCCTGCCACAACCGCCGCGCTGCCGGCCCGCTTCCGACCACCGTCGCGCCGCCGTCCTGCTTCCGACCACCGCCGCAGCACCATCCCACCCGACGCGCCGCCGTCACGGCTCCTCACCGCCTCCCCTCGACGCGCCTCCATCCACACTTGCCCCATCCACCCACTACCCCGCGCAGCGGCGCGCACCACGACCCCGCAACCCACCCCCGCCGGCGTCTGCCAGCTCCCCCCCGCACCGCTGCCTGCAACCATCCGAACCCCGGCCGTCCGCAGCCCTGAACTTCCTCTCGGACCCTCCCAATCTGTGCCACTTGCATCGCCGTGTCGCAATGCATCACAGGCCGCGCGACCTGCGCCGGCGCGCGTCGCCGCACCTCCTGCCGTCGGGCCATCATCGCACGTCCTCCCTAGCCATCGTGCGGCCCCGCGCCACCAGCAATCCACCTTCCCTCACAGCGGATTAGATCCGGCGAGGTCAACGCTCCCTGACGCGCCTCCACTGCCGCCAACCACCACTCGCCTCCGTTGATTTGGCTGCTACCTCCCGCCGCCAGCCTTCATCTCCTCGTGGCTGTCCCCGGCGAGGCTCCCCCGCCACCAACACCGCCCCTCCTAGCTTCTCCCCCATCTCCTTCCATCTTCTGCTGCGCGTGATGGACGCCATGGCAGGGAACGTGAGCTCGCTGGATTCCTTGCCCATACATTTTTTTGAACTGGTGATTCCTTGACCGTATAGCCGCGGTGTCCAGGACGTTCAATTTCGCCGCCTTGGGCCGTGCAACTTTGCCGCGTCTTGCAACTTGCTCCGCTTCGAGGCGCCATGCTTGTGGCAGTGGCCTCATTTGATGTATGAAGTTGGTTCCTTCCAACCTATCTTAAAAACTATATCCAAGTCAAAGCATCGATTCCTTCCCCCTTTCCTGTTCTGTATTGTTCTGAATTTGATGTCTGAAGTTCAGCTGTACTGTCCCCCCTGTCCAGTTTGTGTATCTGCTCCGTTTTTTGTAGCTGCTTTAGGTTGCAGCACCTGTCGTCATCATCCGAACTTAGCCCCCATGTCGTGTGCTAAATCATGTAGCTGACCATGAAGCTTTGCCTTCTTGCTACTGCTACATCGGCAATTTGGCACGAAATTCAACAACTTTAGCTAGAGTTTAGATAATCAAATGACAGAAGTTGCTCTAGAAACTAGAGTAGTATACTGCATGCTTCAGAATGTAGATAACCGAATGTTCATACAGTCAAACCTATAAGTATACTTTAGAGTCAGAGTGTAGGTTATATGAAGATATTCAGAAGTTCAAAAGTTGAGTTTCATGAAAAGTTCAATTTGAAGGAAGAGCTTTACGAAGTATTATTACTACAAAGATTAGTGTGTTTGGTGCGTGTGTGCTGAGTGTGATGTCTCTTGTGTGTGGGCGCTCACTATATGGGTGTTCGTGTGTTCTCATGTTTATTGCGAGCTCATATAAGTGCGCTCTGTTTTTTCTTACCATTCATGTGTGCGCTCCGGTGTGTGAGCTTTGGCTTCTGAAAAATGCATTCTGAAGAAACTGGTACTACTGTTCGTTGACCATCCATATATTCCTCCAGCTCAGTAAAATAGTTGGTCTAGAAACTAGTGCTACTGTTAGTTACTTTTACATAATTCTTTAGTAGTTGGTTAGCCTAAATCAGTAGGCATCAAGCTCAAAAATTGTGAAACTGAAACTCTGCACACTACTCTAGCAGACAACAAGAGATGCTCTAACTGAAAATCTGAAACTCGATTGTGTCGCGAGTGCCTAACCATGTTCATCGATGCAGCTCAGATCACAAACTCTTTATTTTGCCTTGTGAAATCGATGCAGGTGAGGGCATCCGGTCGCGGAGAGATGTGTGGAGCGCTGCAGTCCACTCGTCGTTGACCTCGTGTCTGCAAATGGCCGAGATTATTGTTGCGTGTGGGCTGCAGCGACGACCGAATCCGACCTTCACCAGCATCACCATTCTTCCTTCTCCTGTTCACCAACATGCACCGCCATCCGCTTGTGACGTTCCACCCGCTAATGTAAAAGACAAACATTTTTGTACAGGAGATGTTAATGTAGTTTTCTCATGGGCAAAAGTTTATCAAAGTTCTCGCAAAAAAGTTTTTTTGTAAAAAGTATAGAAATTCATGGAAGTTCGTTTTGTGTATGCATGTCAGATTGAAACCTTTTTCAGTTGATTTCAGCCAAAAAAATACGGCTATGTTGTGCGTGTGTGTATGCAGTACACCAAATTGAAAAAGACTATTTTCTCATCATCTGGATCAAAGAAAGAACATAGAAAATTTAAAATGTGGATACACACATTTTCTATGTATGAGCAAAAACGATAATTTTTCCTTCTTTTTTCCTCTTTGTGATTGTGTGCTCTCCGTGTGTTTTACATAATGTCCACAATGAAAGAAAATGTGCAATCTTCCTGTGTGGTCTGTGCATTTGGTTGCTTCACAAAAAGGTATGTGAAGTTCTAGTATTATTGCTGCTGAAAAAGTTCAAAAATAAAAGAACAAGGAGTTCCCAAAGTTTGGTGCTTTCATCAACACCAGAGGTTCATAAAAAAGATGCTCAAGGGGAATGATAAAAATATTAATTGATATGACAAGCCCTTCAAGTCCAAAAATGAAAACCAACGAAGTTCAACAAAAAAACCCACTAATCCTAGAGTTCAAAAAATAAACAGAAAAGGTTAAAAAATTAGGGAACATTCATGACATATGGCTAGAAGTTCAGAGGGAGCTACAAGAGAAATTCAGAGAAAAAAAATATTTAGGCACAAAAAAGAACAAAATTGTTCATTTCATGTAACAAAAATTTAATAATTCAAGGGGGGATTTAAAAGTCAAGACTCAAGAGACGGGATGTGCAGAGGAGAAAAATCGACGGTGTAGACTTGAGTAATTCATGGTGGAAAAATCAATAAAAATCAAGAAAAATCAGGTTTTCTCGTTACTAGAGAATAACCTAAAAGTTCAATTAGAAAAAGCGGAGGAGTTTGATATTTATAACGGATTTTTCTAGTTACTAAAGAATAATACCAATAAGTTCAATTTGAAATAATGAAGAATTTCGATGTTTCGAACAAAACTTCAATTTCGACATTTCTAAAGATACACAAAGAAGCTCAAATAAAAAAGTTAGAGCGATTCGATGTCCATAAAACTCGATTTTTCCGTTAGTAAAGCCAAACAGAGAGCGAGTTCAAATTGTTAACTACCGAAGTTCACGTACTGCATGGTGTGCATTTCGTATGAGAAAAAAAAAGAATAAAAAGCCAAAGTCTAAATATTTAGTTTATCGAAGTTCAAGTGACCTGCCTAGAAAAGTTCAAAAAAGGATTTTCCCCATTACTAACAAATAAAACTAAGAAGTTCAAATTTTATAATGGTGGAGTTCGATGTCTATAAAGAATGTAGATCTTTCTCATAATTTTTCCCGTTACTAACGAAAAAACCAAGAAGTCCACTTCAAAAATATCCAAGAAGTTGTACGATGTTTATTACAAAATTAGGATTTTTTTTCATCACAAATGAATAACACCAAGAAGTCAAAAATTGAAAAAACCAAGAAGTTCAATTTAAAAAATACGATAGTTCAATGTATATGAAAAACTCAGTTTTTCCTCGATGCGAAATAATAAACCAAGAAGTTCAATTTCAAAAATGGAGCGATTCAATATTTATCACAAAACTTAAATTTTTCCGTTGCTAACGAATAAACGAAGAAGTTCAGTTCGAAATAACGAAGAAGTTGTATAATGTTTATTACAAAACTAAGATTTTTTCCGTATAAAAATTGAATACAATTCTTTACTCAAAATATAAAAAGGTAAAGTTCAAATTAAAATAACAGAGAAGTTCGGAGTTTATTAAAACCTAGGATTTACCTGTTCAAAAAATAAAAAAACACAACACCATTTTTTGCACTTTTAAAAACAACTCATAAACGAAAAAACGGTTGCTAGAAGTTCAAGTGCTCGAGGAGGAAAAGTTCAAAAATTTCTTGTGAGAGAGGTTCACCGTGTATTTATATGTCCAAAATACATAAAAAAATATGTTGTTTTTGTGTTTTAAAATAATTCTCTCAAACCAGAGACAAGTTGAAAGTGATAAAAACCGGAAGTTCACGTACTACATGGTGTGTATTTCATATAAGAAAAATACAAATAAAGTGAAACAGTGAAGTTCAAGCAGACATACCCGAAGTTCAACTGCTTCAAAGAAGGCAAAAGACAAAGACGTCAAAAAACAATACTGGCGAAACAGTGAAGTTCAAGCAGACATGCCCGAGAAATTCAATTATTTCACGCAGTGCATTTTCATTCGCGGTGAAGGCAGGAATCATGATCTCGTCATTTTCTAATTTACTTCAAAACGACAGAAATATCATTTGTGTAAGTTCAAGTCGTCGAAAGGATAAAGTTAAAAAAATATTGTGAGAGAGGTTTGTATCATTTATGTAACACTGACGAAAATGGATGAGAAAAAAATTATTAAAAAAATCTTTTAACGAAAATGGATGAGAAAATAATATCACGTCACAGAAGTTCAACGTGAAAACAACACGAAGTTCGACTACTATAGTGAATGAATTTGAGATGAAAATCTTTTATAATTGTCGCGAGTTTGAAAAAACAATCAACGCGGGAAAGTTGTGTGTTTACAACAGCTTTCCATCGGTATATCACTTGCTCAATTCCGGTGAGTGGATGGAGGGCTACGAGCAGTGGATGGAGATCTACGAGAAAAAAAGGGCACGTGAAAAACAGAGTGAAGTTCAAGTAGACATGCCGAGAAGTTCAGGTCTTCACGTGGTGCATTTTTGAAGGATCTGTTTCGCGATAGAGGCAGAACGAATGATCCCACCATTTTCGAAATTACTTGAAAACGGCTAGGAATCAGAGAAAACCATCAACATGAAAAAGTTTTGCATTTTCCGTAGCTTTTCAACGGTATATTATTTGCCCAATTCCGATAAAGTTCGTAGAAATTATGGTGAAAATATGTTTTTTGCCATTTTTGAAACTGACATAAAACCGTAAAGAATTGGGAGAAACAATACATACCAAAAAGTTTCGCATTTGTTCATGCTTTCCAACGCCATATCATTTGCTGCATTCGGATGCACGGTTCAAAAATTAGCTCAAAAATACGAACTTGGTAGGACTTGGACCATTTTCTAAATTACTCTTAAACCATTCAAAATTAGAAAAAAAAACTTTCAACATGAAAAAGTAGCGCATTTTCATAAGCTTTCCAACGCCATATCATATGCCTCCATTGGATTAGCCGTTTAGAAATGACATCGAAAAAAGAAACTCAGTTGTTCGGTTTACAAAATTTTACATTTTTTCAAATTACTCGTTAACCATAGGGAATTAGAAAAAACTTTCAACATGTGGAAGGAGCGGTTTTGCAGCAGCTTTCCAACGCCATATTATATGCCTTATTCCGATAAACGGTTTAGAAGTGCGATTGAAAATATGATTCACGTTTTTTGTGCGAAGAAAAAATGGTTTTCAAAACTGCTCTTAAACCGCTTATATTTTGTCAAAAATTTAAGTTGGGCCATGAAATTGGTGTCCATAGCTTTCCAACGGTATATTGCAAGCCCCGTTTAGGCAATGTTGGCGGAAGTTCAATCGAGTTTATGGGGAAGTTCAACGTACTACTAGCGGGCGGTCGGTTGTGATCGTAATATTATTCGGTCCGTGATCGTAATAGTGTTTATATATATATCGGCCTTTGACGCTCAATGAAGCGCCTTTGCATCATTTTGACGACAAGCACTTCAATAGAGACTAGTGAACTTCTCGTCGGAAAAAACTGCACGCGTTATTTTTTCGGTACTGTTTTTGCTCTAATTTTTTAACTGTTTATCAAAATGAGGCGTGTAATATACCGTTGAAAAGCTATAGATTAGGCGCAACCGACATGTTGAACACTTTCCGAGATTCCACACGGTTTAAGAGCGATTTTGAAAATTTGCGCATCCCATGACGAGTGGCAGCGAGCGTTTTTTGGCGATTTCTTCTAAACCGCTCGTCGGAATGAAGCAAACGATACGCCGTTGGATAGATATCATCGAGGCACATCTTTTTCATATATAAATGTTTCTCTAATTCATTACTGTTTAAGAGCAGTTTCAAATTTACTAAATCGCGGAACTCTGTTTTTCAAATTTTTTGAAATTCTCTGTACTATTTTTGCTCCAGTTTTCTAACCGTTTGTCGGAACGAGACGTATGATACGCTGTTGGAATGCTACGGACAAGGCGCAACTTTCATATGTTGAAATGGTTTTGAGATTCCTTACGGTTTTTAGTTAATTTTGAAAATCGTGCGGGTGACTTCGAGAGGCCACGGCTGTTTTTTCGTGAAATTTTTACGAACGGCTGGTCGGAATAATTCAAATCATACGCCGTTAGAAAAATATCAACGAGACGCAACTTTTTCATGTAGAACACTCTCTCTAATTCCTTACGGTTTAACAGCAGTTTCGATTTTACCGAAAAGTGAAGACTCTGTTCTTGGCGAGACCAAAGTCGCCGTGTGTATTTCATCAGACGAAGAACACACTGCTTCAAGCGGAAAACCACACTTTGCATCGGATGGGCAAGTGCATTGCATGGTTTTTTTGTCGGACATAAACTTTCTCGCAAAAGTTTTTGTTGTCTTTTTCAATATTTTTGAGCGAGTGGACCGCAACACTCCGAAAATGAACCGCAACACTATCAAAAGTGAACCTCATGAGTTTTTGTTGTATCTTTTCATACTTATTAATTTTTACGCGTTGGCCAAGCGAGTGGACCTTTCATCGGATGGAAGAATGCACTGCTTCAAATGGAAAACCGCACTGCAACAAACAGTCAAGTGAACTTCATGATTTCTTTTTGTCGGGCATAAACTTTCTCGCAAAAGTTTTTCTTGTCTTTTTTTCAACTTCTTTTTGAACGAGAGTGGACCGCAACACTCCCGAAAATGAACCGGAACACTATCAAAAGTGAACCTCATGAGTTCTTGTTTTCTTTTTTTCACACTTAATAATTTTTTACGCGCGTTGACCAAGCGAGTGGACCGTAGGGACTGAGCGAGTGAACTACATCTAATATGGAAGCGAGCTTCTTTTTGTGATGTTTTTGTTTTTGTGTTTACCAAGTGAGCTTCTTGTTTTCTAACCTTTTTACGAACGAGGCGCACAGAGATGAGGGTACTTGACCTTTTTTTTACAAAACACATCCGAGCTGAATGGTCAAGGCTAGCGAACCTCATGTATTATTTTTATAAAGGCGCCTCAATTGCACAGTCGATGCTAATGTACTGCCTTTTTTTCTTTATCTAACTTTTTAAATAACAAGCACATGCTGGTACTGACAAGTGAAGTACAACCTCCTACCCGTCATCCTATCCACTGCTCGCCCCCGGAGCCAGTGAACTGCAAGGCGATGGTGTCGCCGGCAAACTGCACAAAAACAAAATCTGAGCAAAAAACAGATTTCCAAACTGCATTTTCTTTTTTATCACCCCACTGAATTGAACTGCATCGGAACAAATACTTTTTTACAATTTGTATGCAACAAAATACGAACTAAAAAGGAGATCAAAGATGTGCGCCAAACTACAGCATGCATCAAAAGTTTGAAAAAATGAGCCGCACGGCGTGCCCAATCCTGACGGTTGGTGAAAGCAGCGGTCTACCGGGAGGTTGAGGTCGACTGGATCCATGGCATGGCGGCGGATACAGTATGCGAGCGGAGAAGGGAGGTGGGGGTGCACTGCTCCTGTGATACGGGTGCACTGCTCGCCGGATCCGGAAATCGATAACACGAAGGAAGGGGAAGGGGATCGTGGTCACCTGTGGGGAGTTGCAGCCTACCAGCACACACCCCCAGCGGTCAAAGTCTGGCGGGCTGCGCGTGGCATGGCGCGCAGGCCTGGTTGCCTAGATCCAGGGGCACGCGGTCAGGAGGGGCAGCATGAGATGGACGACGATGGAGGATGGTGGTCGGGTCAACACGAGATGCACTGAAACGCATGCACTCACCGAACGCACTGCACGCATGAGCGCCACCGAGCTGCACTGCCACCGAGCTGCACCACGAGCGCCACCGAACTGCAGAGAGTCCCCTCGCCCAGGAGCCACCGGAGGCATGAGCGACCTGGACCCATCAGCCGTCAAGCCCAGGATGGGGAGGAGGCCGGACGGGGGAGCTGCCCCGGCCGTAGCGGCGGGGGTCCAGGCGGGACGAGATGGAGGCGGATCCCACCGGATCCAGCACAGGGAGAGGTTGCTGTGGCGGGGCGATCGCCATGGATGGGGAGGAGGCGGTGGTGCTGGCCGGCGCTGGTGGGAGGGGGTGGACCGGAGGGGCTGGATCCGGCGGCGGGGTGTCACGGGGGTCCAGCGGGGCATAGATCCGGCGCGGCGGGGTGGTGGGGCGGGGATCCGACGGCGCGGGGTTGGAAGGGGAGAAGGTCGGGGGTGGTGGAGCCGTGGCGCGGTGTGGCTTATCGGGGTGGGCGCAGTGGAGGAAGGTGGGGGCGAGGCGGGGGAAAGGTGGGAGAAGGTGAGGTGGTGCTCTGGCTGCAGCGGCGCCGGTAGAAGGTGGAGGGAGGTGGGGGTTTGGATCGGGGGAAGAGGGAGGTGGGTGTCGTGCGGGAGCTGGGATGGGCTTTGTTAGTGGCAGTGGGGTGGTTCGGTTCGTGGTGCGGTGCGGAGAGAGGTATTAGTGGAATAAGCGATTCGGTATGCAGAATAAGACTCTTAAGGGTGTTATCATAATAGACACACCCTATATATATGTGTGTGTAAGTGACTATATAGATCATTCGCACAATTACGTAAGTGACTATATAGATCATTCGCACACACCTGAATAAACAATTGTATGCATTCTAAACTAGGAGAAATGATCATCTAGTCATCTACTTCTTGTGACGCTCCTGCCATCGCTCCATCGCTCGATCCTCGTTTGGGGCGGGAAGAAGACACTTCCTCATGTCAGCGATCCGCATGTACATCTCATAGCTTGTGTATGCATCCTTGGCAGCGTACTTGATGTGTTGTTCATCTAGACTCTCACGCCGGATTAATCGTGCGAGCATTCTTGTCCTTCTTGCTCTCATCCTTCATCTTCATGTAGTAGGGGTAGATGATGGCCAAGGCAAGGTCAACCAGTGAGTTTTGTTTGCTGTTGTCGCTGCCCCAGACCTTGTAGTGGTCATGGGTGTTGACAAGATTCTGGCATTTCAAGCACGAAACCTTGACCACTTTTAGATCGTTGGTGCTGTCCACCATAGCGAAACTATAGTCGGAGCTGTTGATAAACCTGGAGAAACGCTTGCAAGGCCTTGTGTCGAGGTGGTAGTGGTAGACGAGGATGTCATGTCGCACGCACAACTGGGCGATGATAACCTTCTAATCCTGCCCGCCATGACCGATGGTGTACTCGAGGTCGAAGCCGACCACTTGGTACTTGTCCTCAGCAAGCAACTGCTCCATAGTTTGGATGGAGCTCTCCACCGAGACCAGCTCAATCGTGTACACCAACGAGAGGGCCTTCCCCCTCATGTGGGTGTCCACTAAGTGATGCATGGTGAATTGCTCGCCTTGTTGTCGTCGGTCGCTTGGAGCACCATTGGAGCCATAGGGGCGCCATTTGGAACCGCTGGATGTACTCTCTGTATGTGTCGCTGTGGGTGTGCTTATTGTGTCGTGTGGCGCGAGAGATGAAGGTAAATGGCCATAGGAATAAATGGGGGCCGAGTGGCCTGGATTCTCGGCGCGTCCGCATGATAGTTTTTGCAGCGAGTAACTGCACCGTGGAGCCGCGCCCGGCGCAACCGCATGCACTTTAACGTACGTGATCATGCGCCAGCCCCAAACACTGGCATCACGCGTGGAGGGATGAGGGCAGAGCGCTCAAAGGGACATGAGAGTAGAGCGCGCGCGGTGGGACGTGAGCAGAGCACGCTGCGGCTGCCTCAACCGCGAGCAACCACACGCATAGAGCAGTTGAACACGCAGGAAATGGTCCTCTACAAACCGTCCGGCAGTTGCGTCGCTGCGTAGAGAGCGGCCGTGTGCTACTACCTCCGTCTTGGTCTATCAGTCCCCTCTATATTCTATGCCATATTTTGACCTTAAATTTAACCAACAAAATGGTAATGCATGTTACAAAAATTATATAATTGGAAACTATGTTCAAATACGAATCAACGATATAATCTTGGTGACATGCATCCATATTTTATTATTTAAATCTCTAGTCAAAATTTCGCACAAAAACACATAGCCGACTTATAAACCAGGACGGGGATAGTAGGTAATTTAATTGCAAATGTTTTTTTATTAATTGTATGTGTACATGTCCTTTTGTCCTCCTCTCGAACGACTTGGCACCCCCGCTGCCGCAGATGGCTTATAAGCGCAAGCTTGACAAGTCTTGTGAGGCGTTCTTTAGGCCAACGGTGGTGAGCCCGTTCAGCAAGAACCACGCAGGTTCAGCATAAACTTCCCGCCCGACTCGGTGAAATCCCCCAAAATCCCAATGTGTACCGGCTACTATATAAACCCTTACGGCCGGCGAGTCCTGCATGGCATTTTCAAGTAAAACTCATTATATGTGACGAATAAAAATATAGTACTTCCTGCACTAAGTTTTTTACCGAGGTATACCTTTGGATTTGGTTAGCATTTCCCCACACTAAATAATTTTGGCCGAGGCATGTATACACAACACTTTGCCTATACCATGGTATTCTATGCTCCATCAGTATGTGTTGAATAACTACCCTGAGATTCTGCCTTATACTGAGTAGGTGCTAAGTACTACAACTTATACATCATAATCTACTTCACTTGCAGCACATTCTTATATATTTGATGTTTGACGCGACCGCTATGTTCTGCAGCATGTCTGAAGAGGAGTTACTGGCGAAAAATCCAAGAAACAATGAGAAATGGGTTAGGAAAGTATTTGTGAAATGGTTGAAGAGCCGTGTAAGCATTTGAATTGCACTGTAAGTTTTTATATATATTGAGTACAAGAAGGCGATCAAATTTTCTATTTTCTAACCGTAGGATAAGAAGATGCGGGAGGAGGGGCAAGTAGTTAGTGATGCCCTTTATGCACTAGCAATGGGTCCTGGTATTCGGGTAAGTCATTATGCATCTTGCATTGTTGATGATATATGGTCTACAACACCCTTGCACACGACGAAAGCAAGAAGACACCAAGCAGTGTTGTGATGAGCACGAATACACTTGAAAAGATGGGAACTAAAATGTATGCTATTATAGCAGACATTGTTTTGTTGCAGTATGTGTCTCCAGTTTGGAGATTCCTCCGTGCGTGGTTCTGTTATGTTGTCGTTGGTATAGCAAATTTATCATGATCTCAAAACCCAAATCCGATGAATTTTATAAAGCGATCAATGTCAAGGTGTCGTATCGCACTGACGAGCCTTATATATTGGCAAATCAAGCAACATATATATTTTTCTTGGAAGACACCATTGCAGGTAAGCAAGTCTGGAGAGTACTACAATAGTTTGAGCAGAGTAATTCGCTTAACGAAGTTGCACAACCAGATGATTCCTACACTGCTACTAATGTAGTGTGTGCAATAGATGTTTATGATATGTTAGAGGGCAAACACACCCATCAGCTTGGAGAAAAGATTGTATGGCGGCATGAGCAAGTATATGAGTTGATCAAAAAGAAGCCAACGTTCAAGGACATTGATAGTGAAGATTCATACTAATGCATATGGTGAAGATGTTGACGCTGGTGCTGCGGATCATGATTAGATTGCTTTTGTCGTATTTGCATGTGAGCATGCCTAGTTGTACTTTAAGACTAAGTAACGAATATTTGGTATAGACTCAACTTCTGTCATTGCTCATTATTAATTCATCATACTACCCAACCTTATTATTTGTTACATCACACATCCTATGAGAATTGCAACGTTTTCTTTGTTTAACACTCTTTTTGGCAGAGACAAAAAATTTTAAATTGTGCGTATATGTAACATAACCCCTTGGTAAAGCCCTCCTTGTGGCAGGCTTTAGCACATGGATCCATCCTGCATGATACTGTCATATAGGTCCTGCTAGCTACCTCGCAGGTCTTGGCTTCTGAGCCTACAAAACAACCACAAAATATGGTATACAAAAGACTCAGATCCTATGAAGTTCCATCCAAAAAGAAGATAAAATTAGTTTGCATGAAGTAGGAATTCCACATATTAGTGGGAAATTCTTTGAGAACACATTTAGGAAGTGCCTTGTTCTTCACGCAAAGTTTTCAGACAATACTTACAAGGAACTAAAAGAAGTGGCATGAGTAGTAGAAGGCATAACAGGCTTGGCACCTTGATGTCGCCCATTTCTTCAGGAATGAAAAATCACAAAAGCAAGTACACGAGAATGGAATAGATGCACACAAAAATAGGCTACGCCATATCTTATAACATGGAAAGATGAGACCTAAAAATAGTAAATTATAAGATTGTGTGATGCTATCTAGAAGATATGCATGTTGGAATTTTGATATTCTATCTGAAAGATGTGGCTATATCTGTGAGAAATCTGCTCCCAAGGAGGATATAAACCAACATATATATGGAGTATAATAATATAGAAATTTAACATCTCCATGCACACTACAATTGTGATGTTCTATGTAGAAGATGTGGCTTTATATGCATTAAATCATTTTAATAGAGGATATGAACCAAAAACTTTATTGAGTATAAAATGTACACATTTACATTCAACCTATTAAAGTTGTTGCACAAATGTAGATTGATTTTCTAAGATGATTAGATCGTCACCACCTAATATCTGACAAGCTATTTTGTTTTTGATCCATTGCACAAGGGAGAATATTACCTATTAATAGGCCATCATGTCTTACACTCGATAGTTAACATATAAAAATACATTTTTAAAGAATTCTTTTTGTGTGTTCTTCGCCTGCAAAGCTTCTGGTTGTGACGCTGTGGTGGATTCAACGATGACATCCGTCCTAGCGGTCTTGGTCTTGTTGCATGGGAACGGAAACCTTTGCTAGATTCCTCGAGAACCCACACCAATGCTTGCCTCATTAGCACCAAATAGGAAACTGCCCCTTCTACGCCCACTGGCGCCCGCCCGGCCTTGGTTGCCATGGCTTGTGTCATGGTAGCCTCATGAGGTCGGGCAGTTGTATAGGAATCTCTGCTCCTCGGGAGGTCGCCTGAGGAGGCCGCTCCGTCTGGAGGTCTTGATGTCGCCCGCCTCATGTAGCTTGGCCCCTCGGGAGGGTCTTCTCTTGGTGGTCTTATAGATGGGATGTACCAGGGCATCGATGGAGCCACACCATGCGCCATAGGCACGCAAGTCTGGGTACCCTGGTTCCCAGAACACCAACGGCAGCCCCCGGTCTCAAGGTGTGCTCAGACTTGGCTTTGAGACAAAGCCAAAGGCCAAGGGGAAAGTGCCGCGGGCCACAATCGCCTGCGGGCTAGGCTGATGCGTTGCACTTGATAGGACATGGGCATCTCCACTTCCCCCACGCGCCTCAGGAACTGCTTGACTTGACAACTACCCGGCGCACGCACCTTAGCCATCATTGCCCCGCTATGCTCTTACCTTCTGCTCGTTCTCCTCTTCATGAACTTGTGCCCTCTTCGCCAGATTCTGTGATAGCTCGGACCCACCTCGCCGCCATGGCTCCTAGGAAGAAGAAGGGCAAGACCCCTGAGGCGGCGGAGCCCTCGCCAGGGCCGTAACTAGTGCTGGACCAGTCCATGATGATCAACCGTGAGGGGCTGGACAATGTCCGGCACGCCATCGCCGCCGATTCCAATGAGTGGAAGGCAACGAAGGTCTGGCTTGCCTCCTGGACCTTAGCTGACATGAAGTCCACTGAGATCCCCCTTCATTTCCATGCTCTTCTTGCCAGCCTGCTGGCTCCGTTCTCCGACTTCTTCAACCTCGTGCTCTTGCACTACCAGATCGATGCGCTGCTTCTGGAACCCGGATCCATTATTCTCCACTTCGCCTTCTCCTTCTTGTGCGAGGCCTTCCTGGGCATTGCCCCGTCCGTGGCCTTACCTCGCCATTTCTTCTTGCTCCACTTGGTCGACAGCAGGCAGCGCTTGGGGTGCGTGTTGCGTCAGGCAGTGGCGACGACCACAGGCTCCGGCATGAACTTCATGCTCCACCCAGATGTGAGGGGGTTCTGGAAGCAATGGGTGTATGTGGATGCCACCACACGTGACCCCCATGCTCCTCATCCCATTGGCGCCGGTGGAGCCAAGCTCCAGCTGGGGGCACGCAGAGCTCGCTGACCCGCGCCTCGCATGCGTCTTTTCCAGGTTGGCCAAGCTGAAGGAGGCGGGGGTGACGACGGCGATGGTGGCGAGGGAATTCGTCCGGCGGTGCATCACTCCGCTCCAGAGCCATACCCGCCAAATGTAGGCCTTCACCGGCCCTGACGACCCCATGAGGCCCCAGATGCCTTCACTCCCCTCCAACACGTTGCGCGGGGTGCTCCAGCTCCTGACTACTGAGGCGCCCACCGTGCTTCCTCCCGAGGGACGTCCTTTGTACAACTGCCTAAACGGGAGGGCTTTCGCCGAGAAAATGCCATGCTTCGACGAGTGGGGGCTGGTCCCCGAGGGCCATGAGGGGCCTCGCGACAACCCCCTCTTGGTGACTCCCGTGCTCGGAGGCCCTGTGGTGCACGCTCCTGGGGTGGCCGCGAGGGAGCGGGCACCGCCAAGCGCTCCTCAGGCGGCCGTTGGGAAGCATGCAGCACCATGTGCTCCTAAGGTGGCCGCTCGGGAGCGAGCGCCACAATATGCTCCTGAAGTGGCCGCTAGGGAGCGAGCGTTGCCACGTGCTCCTGAGGTGGTCGCCCCTAACCCAACAGGCGGCGGGGAAGGAGCCCCACCTGCGGATGGGGCTTCCATCACCGCCGTGGACGACTACGCGCCGTCCTGCAGCGTGTCCCTTCCAGACCCTGGGTTATCCCGCAAGAGTAAGGGGCTCGGGAGCCACTGTGACCTTGTCCCACGGACCCTGAAAAGGAGGAAGTGGATAGCCGTTGACGAGTAAGTACCTTGCCCTTCCCTTGACTCTTGCATGTTGCATCCTTAGGATCCGTCGCTTTTGGGGGCGAGCGCGCCTCAAGCGCGTCCTCTGGAGGGCTCCAGTCCCGTCGCAACCTTAGGCCTCATGAGCCCGGCGGCCGCGCGCGAGGTCACACCTGCATACGAGCCAGGGTCTCCCTCGGGAGGCCACACACTCGTACTCCTGGCACCCTTCTCCTAGGACGGCTCTATGGGACAGATGTTGTGCCGAGGGCTCCCCCGTAGATCCTCGCCAGGAGTCAGGTGCCGTGCAGGATGGCGAAGTCTTTGAGCAGCGGGGCAAGGTTGCGTCGGGCCTCATCTCGGGCCACAGGTGCGGGCGAAGGAGTCCCATACCCCGGGCCCCTGCCCAAGGCGGGCGAGGCCTCGCGCGCCACTCAGGCTGGCCGGGGCGCTGGGGAAAGCCCGGGCCAGGTGTTGGAGATTGCACACGGGCCCAGCGCTATCCGTCATGACCTTCTTCTAGAGGCAGCGAGCATGCTGGGGCGCCTCGGGGTGGAGCTCGGTGACGTCGACGCCGCCTCGAGGTAGAGCGCCTGCGCTTGGCGCGCGAATGCCGCCACCTACAAGTCGCCATTGACTTTGATCGTCTGCAGCGCGAGCAGGCCCGAGTGGAGGCGGAGGGGCCCCTGGCCGTGACGAGGGAGGCTCGCGATTGCGCCTTGGAGGAGGCATGAGCCGCAGACCGCCAACATGAAGCGGAGAAGGCGTGCGAGAGGGAGCTCCAAGCTTCCAACGCCATCCTTGAGCAGCGAGTCCCGGCGCGCATGGCCGCGCTCGCTGCTCCGACAACCATGCCGCCCGCGAGCGAAGCGAGGCCCTGCATGCCCAATGATACACTGGCGCTGGAGGTAGTGGAGCTAAGCCTAGAGCACGAGCCGCTGGAAGTGATGGAGTGCCAAGTGGTCGCTACCAAGGATGCCCTTGCTTCTTGGGAGGCGAAGAACCAGCGAGAGGTCGACGAGAAGGTGGCGAGGATCCACGAGACCCTTGCCGAGGAATACCATTGGAAGCTGGAGCTCCAGGAGGCTCACTTCTGCACGCGACGCGACGAGATGCAGGGCAAGGTGACGCCCTCAAGGAAAAGCTAGCTGCAGGGGAGCAACACGAGAAGGCCGCTGAGGCAGCTCAAGCTACTGCTGAGGCCGAGTTGTCCTTCCTCCATTAGCAGGTTGAAGGTGTTACGTCCCTCCTGGAGAAAGCCTCGGATGAGGCGGGCCGCTATCGAGTGCTTCAGCGTGAGCGCTCCTTGATGTTCGAGGCGCTTGGGCTGAAGGCCAACTGGACCCTGCTACTTCTTGAGCTTGCGTTGGTTTTTCCCTTGAGGAGGAAAGGGTGATGTAGCAGAGATAAGTATTTCCCTCAGTTTAGAACGAAGGTATCAATCCAGTAGGAGAAACGCGCAATTTCCCAATAGATGCACCTGCACAAACAATGAAACACTTGCACCCAATGCTATAAAGGGGATGTTAATCCCTTCACGGTCACTTGCAAATGTGAGATCTGCTAGAGATAGATAGAACTAAACTAAAGATAAAATATGTTTGGGTTTTTTGGTTTATAGATCCGAAAATAAAAGATTGCCAAATAGTAGATCGGAAACCAGTATTGGAATCAGGATCTATTTTCCATCATATTGGTTTCCGATCTACTATTTGGCAAAGAACTGGCCTCACTAGAGGCCTCACTACTGGCCTCACTACTGGAATCAGGATCTTTGCCGTCAGCCAGTTCTTTGTCGTCAGCTAGCTGATGGCAAAGAGGGTCTTTGCCATTAGCTTGCAGAAAACTGACGGCAAAGATGGTGTTTGCCGCCAGCCGCCTCTTTGCCGTCAGCTAGCTGACGGCAGAGAATCTTTGTCGTCGGCTAGCGGACGGCAAAGAGGGAGGGTGGCCCACTAGCGAGAGCCACCTAACGGCCATTTTCTTTGTCGTTTGCTACCAGACATCAACGCTTCTTTACCGTCCGCTAGCGGACGACAAAGAGAATACCCAACCTAACTGTTGTTTCCCCTCGGCCCCACCCCACTAGCTACGCTCTTTGTCTTCTGCTAGCAGACGACAAAGAAATTAAAGCTAACCAAAAAACGGTCGTTTCCCCGCGCCCCACCCCCCTCTCTCACCCCTCTCTCTCCCTCACTTCACCCGCGCCGCCCCCGTGCTCGCCGTCCCCGTGTCCGCCGCCCCCGCCGCCTACCCCCACCGCTCCCGACGCCTCAGACCCCCATCGCCCCCGCCAGACCCGACCACCACCGCCCGACGCCCCCAACGCCTCGCCTCTCGTCGCATGGCGCCTTGCCACCGTCGCCGACCCCACCCCGACGCCCGACCCCAATCGCCTCCAGACCACCACCACCGCCTCGACGCCCCCCGATGCCTCACCGTCGCCGCTCCACCCGCCGCCCGTCGCTGCTCCACCCCCCGTTGACCGGCGCCGCTCCGCCCCTGGTGAGGATTCTTCACTTTTTTTTCTTTTTTTCTTGCTGTTTTTGATTTAGGTTAATTAGTTAGTTAGTTAGTTAGTTTTTTAGGTTAATTAGTTAGTTGTTTTACCCTACTGTACATATGTTAATTAGTTAGTTAATTGTTTTTTGGTTAATTACTTACTTAGTTAGTTAGTTAGTTAGTTAATTAGTTAGTACATAGTCATAAAAATGAGATTTAGGTTAGTAGATTTTAGCTGATTTTAGGTTAGTTAGGTTAGTTTCTAGTTTAGTTTGTAGATTAGTTCTTGGAAATTTTTATTAGAAGAAGAAAAGAAGAAGAAGAAGAAGAAGATGAAGAAGAAGAAGAGGAGGGGGAGGAGAGAGGAGGAGGAGGAGGAGGGGGAGGAGACGAAGAAAAGGGGCAGGAGAAGAAAAGAAGAAGAAGAAGAAGAAGAAGAAGAAGAAGAAGAAGAAGAAGAAGAAGAAGAAGAAGAAGAAGAAGAAGAAGAAGAGAAGGAGGAGGAGGAGGAGGAGAACAAGAAGAAGAAGATTGCCGATCCCCGACACCACCGACACCCCGACCCCAGACACGACACTGCCTACACCCTGACCCCTGACACCACCGACAACCCGACCCCCGAGACGACACACAGACACCGCCGCGACACCCCGACACGGCACCCCGAGCCCCAGACCCCCGACACGACACCCCGACACTGCGACCCCGACATAGCACCCCGACACCCCGACCCCCGGCATGACACCCCTAGACCTCCGCGAGACCCCGACAGGACACCACCGACACCCCGACCCCCGACCCTCAACACCCCGAGACCCCGACATGGCACCCCTAACCCCAACACGGCACCTCCCATAAAAGGTGCTCTTCGTCCTTCCAGAGACCGATGGGGTCATATAATTGTGAATTATGAGTTAGGTCAATTCTTCAATTATTATTATGTACATATATATATATATATACATATATATATATATATATATTATTAATTAGTTTATGTTATTAGGTATTCAATTTTTTATTATGTTCATGATGATGATACACACTTAAATTTTTTATTATGTTTATGTTGTACTAATTTCGTTTACTCTTCGTCATTGCAGGTGTTGACAGATGGTGGGCTTGGGTCGAGAGCGCTCTGAGCCTCCTTCCTCGGCGCGAGCTGGGAGGGGTCTTGTCATTGCACCCGAGCACCTTCGATGAGTGCTGGTAGACAGCATGCAGAGACCCCCAGCACCTTCAGTGGGCGCTTCTTCTTCGGCCGGGAGAGGTCGGTGGAAGAAGAGGGGTGCGGGTAGAGGTGGACGTGGCGCTGGGAGAGGTAGGAAGGGTATTGTGTCTTCCTTGCCACCACCCCCCGCTGATTCTGTTGACCACTTGAGTGCTCTGTCTCAGGTGGACCTGTCTGACCTGGACCCATCTCGGACTCCGGTCCATGAGCATCAGGTCGACGAGCCTCTGGTCTCCGAGCCTCGGGTCGACGAGCCTCCAATCGCCGAGCCTCGGGTCCCAAATTCTTCCTCCGAGGAGACTCGGGTCCCGCAGTCTTCCTCCCAGGAGACTCGGGTCATAGAGTTTTTGTCCCACGTGACTCCGGAGACTTGCGGCCATGCTGATGGTGTTGAAGAGAACTTTTTTGAGGATAGCTACGCCGAGGGCGAGCTGGTTGAGGAGGGCAAGAAGGTCTACCGGCATGGTGGTACTAAGCTGCTGTCCGTGCCAGCGACCCGCGACCAGAGGTGGTTGATTCAGCATAACGGGGAGAAGTAAGTGCATTTACTATTTTTTAACCTTTTGCCTTCATGTTTCTTCAAATTAATATCTAATGTGTTGGCCTTGTCATACTGCAGGGGTTGGATACACGCAGATGGTGTCCGTAGGCCCAACCAACCCCTTGGTGCCCTTTGCCGGCACCACTTCCCGGGGTGGGTCACGTTGCCTGGTGAGGGTGGGCTTCCACAGCTAGCACTGACCTGGGAGGTGTACGAGGCTGCCTCGTCCCCGCCAGGGGAGATGGTCGGCGGTGTCGTGTGCGAGACGGTGGCCGACATTGTGAGACGGCAGTTTTGGATAATTTCTCCTTTATGGAATTAAAAATCAACATTACCTAGTGATTGTACTAATGATCAGTGTTCTCTTGTTTGATTGAAGACGTTCTACATGTATCTTGAGGAACACAAGGCGGACGCAGATATGGTTCTCGAAGCTGAGTGCAAGCGCCTACTTCAAAACTTTCGGCACGAGGCTCGGGTGCAGGCTGTTCGAGACTACTACGCCTCGACTAACATCAGGAGGCATAAGAAGAAGTGTCGCGGCAAGTATCTGAGTAAGGACAAGTACATTAAGGTAATTACCTATTCTTAAGGCTTGTACTTAGTTTCCTTGATTTGATTCGTACGCGTAGCGCTGAAATTTCTCTTTGTCTAACTTAGGTGCCCCCGAGATGGTGTGCGGATAAGATGGACCGTTGGGAGAGGCTGGTGGACGAGTGGTGCTCTCCTCAATGGCTAGCCATCCACAACAAGGCCAAGGACGAGCATTCCGAACACTAGTAGAAAACCACCCATTAGTCCCGGTTCGTAAGGGCCTTTAGTCCCGGTTCGGCAACCGGGACTAATGGGTCGTTACTAATACCTCAACCCATTAGTCCCGGTTCAAACACGAACCGGGACCAATGTGCCTCCACGTGGCCTGTCTGCGCCGAGCCCAGTCGAGGCGTTTGGTCCCGGTTGGTGGCTCCAACCAGGACCAAAAGGCATCCGTGTCTGCATTCGATGGCTGGGGTTTTTTTTTTTTTGAAAGGAGGGGGTTGGGGGGTTTTGGGGGTTAATTTAGGTGTTTCAGTATATTGTGTTAGCTAGCTAATTAATAGAGAAAGTGTCCTCTCTTATGTCCGTGCTTGGTCGACGCTATGTAGTATATATACATAAGTGATCGAGAGAACCATTCAAGATCTGAAGTTAAGTCATGCATACCGAGAGAAGTGATCGATCGACCTCTCCTTCTCTGAGAGATTGGTCGAACAACAAGTTTCTTGGCTACATACATGTACAATCTATATAAGATCTCTTAATTACAAACCACTAGCATTTGAATTGAAGTTCCACATGGTATTCTCCGGCTTTACTGATGACGTGTTCAAGAAAGAAACCCGCCAATTCCTCTTGAATTGCTTTCATGCGATCTGGTGGTAGGAGTTCATCTTGCATCTGCCACGTCTAATTAATTTGAAGAAGGGGGTTAATTAATACATATATATGAATGAAACTCAACAGAAATGATGGTGTAATAAAATGAAATTGTGAATATTATTGCTTACGCACTTCATATTGTCTTCTAGAGTAGCCCGCTTGTTTTTCAAAGTCGCGTTGTGGATGAACTCGCTTTACGTAGTATCCACAGTAAATCATTCCCTTCCTCCTGCCACAAGCACTTTACGAGAAATAGAGGTCAATCAAACTGATAATGAAGCATTATATAAATGGCATTGATGAAAGTATAGCTATAGAATCAGCGGGAGATCGCCATAGTACTTACTTTGGTATGTATATCGCAGCTCCTTGGCGGTCTTGAGCTTGTCTTGATGAACTGTTTCCAAACCCTGCAAGACAAAGAAAATAATTATTATTACTTGAGATATCAGAAATGAACAAAAAGTTGCCGATATGGTGCGATAATGATCTATTGAACTTACTTGTGAGCATTTCGATCATGTCCGCATAGGTCTTTGGGATCTTTCCGTGCGAGTCTAAGGCGGTTACTAGTCCACGCTCAAGCTTAATCTCGAGAAGAATATAGTGGTACCTGCACGCATGCATAACTCATCAATTACATTAACCTCGCCGAGTAATAAGGAAAACCGAATATGCACACGACAAGTAACACTCACGGGCCGTGGTAAGGAAAGAGTATGGTATCATTGTTTTGATTTTGATCAATGATTGTAGCAAGTTGTCCTCGGCCTCTTGGTAGCTTTTTAACGAGAAAAGCATCTATGATATTTGTGTTAATGAACCCAATATCCTAGATTTCATTTTTTTGCACTCGACGATCTTCAATCTGCATAATATATTGAGGATAATTAATTATAAATACATGCAATGAAAGATCCAAGCTATATATACAGACTAATGATAGAAATAGTACTTACAGGCAGTAGCAAAAGACCATTAATTTATCGAGGGCCTTTTGATTGAAGAACTCGAAGAACTCCTCAAATGGAATAGACAACACATCATTTGAAACGAGGTCGTGCTCCTCTCAGACTCTCTGCAGGTTTTCATGTACCAACTATGGAATCTTCGCATCATTGTTGTCAGAGACTTTTCATCTTTGACGAGAGGCTTCCCATACTCGTATCTGAATAGGTCCACCTCCATGAAATCTGGAAGTACATCGTCAGGCAGGTAATCTTCAAGATTGCCATAACCGGCCACCGCCCCGGAGGATTAGACACATTGAGTGGGAGGCACGATTGTTGTGCTTGTTTGCCAAGCTGGGCAATTTTTTCCCCTTTGCTCGTTGTTCTTTTGACCTTTTATCACTGCCAGTAGTTCCTGACCTCTTGGCTTGGAGATATGTCTGTTCAGTAATGCGCTCATAGTTGGTTCTCGGCGGAGACTTTGGTGGTTTCCTCAGGGCATCGAGAGTGCGCTTTGCTTTCACCGGATCGACCTTCTCCTCCGGAGGTGGATGTATCTTTGCTTTCACCCCTTCAAAGAACTCCTTCCGTGGAGTGCACTGTCGTATCGGTTTCCTCCTCGGGCCTCTCGTGCAGTAACTTCTCTAGAGGCTTTAGAGGTGGACCGTATCTGTGTGCCTATCTCTTCTTGTCTTGCTAGGCGGGAGCAGACGGAGCGGCTGCGGCGCTGTCTTCTTCGTGCTTGCTTACGAGGCGGAGGAGAAGGACTCTGACGCGTCCGAAGCAGCCGGGCGGCGGCGGGTCTCTTCCGCCCTTCTTGGCGGCGGCGGAGAAGGAGGAGGCGGAGTGCCGCCACGCCCGGAGAAGGAGGCGGAGTGCCGCCACGCGTGCCTGATCGTCACTCACGGGAGGAGGCGGTGGAGGAGGCGGAGTGCCCCGACTCGCCCGGAGGAGGAGGAGGCGGAGGCATCCGATTCGAGAAGGTCGATGAGCTCCTTCCGCCATAGGCATGGAGTCTTGAGTAGAACCCAGCCTAGTCTCCCCTTCATCGGTAGGGTGCTCAAGCGCGAGGTCCTCAAATCCTCCGTTATTTCATCAACCATCACCTTAGCAAATCATACGGAATCGGTGGCGGTGATAAGTTGTGCGGGTCCACTAGGATAAACTTGGCCAACAACCGCCTTAACCTTCAAATTCATGCATCGCGCCATAATGTGGCAATTTTGAGACTCGTGATACCATCCACGGGATAGCTGGCGAGAGCCGTCAAGACATGCTCCGGTGAAGCAGCTCGATGGAAGCAACGCTGCTTCTCGGCCGAGATGGCGGGGTAACCGAGGGAAGCTTGACGCATGTCGTTTGTTGCGATCTGCTGCTTCTCGTTCCTCTTCTCGATCCTCTAGCCCCATTACCCTTCCAAGCAGCGCTTTGCATTTGGTCTGCTCGGTTTCTTCCTCCTCTCGTGGGTTTTGTAACCCCTGCGTCCGGAAAACCAACCTTCCACGGAAGGGAGCTGGCGTGCCTCGTGTCCGTCCGGGGTGCTCGGGATTCCCAAGGGCCATTGTGAGCTCGTCCTTCTCCTGTTTGGAAGGAGCGTCCCTCGCTGCTTATTGCATCGATATAGTGTCGAAGGTTCTTGGTGGTGTTTGCGATTGCTCGTCCGTCCCATCGACCTTTGCCCGTTCTGAGGTCCAAGGTTCCGCCAGCCCGAAGAACCAAGTCCGGCAATGGTGCAGCGGCGCATTGTCTCTGGTTCGATCCCTTTTCAAGCGAGATCATGCTCAGCCTTGGACCACTTAGGCGGGCTTTGAGGTAGCCACGACCCGTGTGATGGTGAAGCTTCTTCTTCGCAGCATTTTTCTTGTTTGTCTCCGACATCTTCTTACTCTTTTACGATGTCATGTGGGCCACAAATGCGGGCGATGATCTTTGATCTTCTCATATTTGCCGATGAATTCTGGTGTCTCTTTTTCCTGACAAACTGGTTCAGCTCTTTCCTCCACCTCCTCATTAGGCCAGCCATCTTCTTAAGAGCACAAGACTTGATTAATTGCTCTTTAACTGGCTTCTCCGGATCCTCCTCTGGCGGTAGGGTGAAATTTGCCTTCAGCTCATTCCAAAGATCTTCTTTCTGCATATCATTGACATAAGACACCTCAGCGTCTTCATCATTAGCAGGCTTATACCATTGCTAGATGCTTATCGGGATCCTGTCCCTAACAAGAACCCCGCACTGAGTAGAAAATGCCTTCTTTGTCCGGATGGGTTCAATCGGTTCGCTGTCGGGCGCGATTTCTATGATCTCAAACTTTTCATCCGATCTCAACTTTTTCTTTGGGCCTCGTCTCCTTACCAAAGTTGTGTTCGATCCGGAGGGCTAGAAATTATAAGGAAGAAAGACGACAGTACTTAATATGTGTACATATACCAAAACAAATGATGCATCAATTAACTTGTCAGCACGGGCTTAACTAATATATATATACCTTGCCGGACTCGGTTCGGTGACCGGAGCAGTCAGCACGGTCTCCTTCGTCTTGTACCTCCATTGTGTCACCGGAGCCATCATGAACATAGTCCTCCTCTTGTACCGGCATTAATGGGTCGAAGCCATCATAATCATAGCCCTCTTCTTCATCCATCTGACCAACGGTGTCGATGAGAAATGACGCAACATCATCACTTCCATTTGCGATTATTTCCACCAACATCGCTTTTGTTTCTTCGTCTCGGGAGTGCTCCGTAGTTTCTGCAAATATTGACAACATGTCAATTATTATTCAAACATGGTACATAGTGGCAAACGTAGAACTAGCTAGCTAATCACAATATAAGGAATCATATTAGTGTCCTCGACGCTGCTTCTCTAGGGTTTGGGGTCGCCTCGACACAAAGCTTCAAGGGTTTGGGGTGGCCTCGACGATAACGCTCTTTTAACTTGATAAATTTGGGTGGCCTCAAGAGAGTTAATTTGTCGGGTAGGAGCGCGGCGGGAGAATGCGTGGGAGACCTGCAACATCGTTTCTCTCTAGGGTTTGGGTGTCCTCGAGAGTTTTGGTCGACGAAAGGGCGAGGGGTGCTGCAGTTGTATCTAGAGGGGTTATATCGACAACGACGCCGACAGACATATACATGGGAAAATAATGTTATCGGGGAGGGGGTATCGGTACCACCCCCTCGTGTTGAAGTTTCTTCTTTCTCCTTTCCTTTCTTTCTTCTTCTCCTCTTCTTTTTCTTCTTCTCCCTCGAGAAAGGAAAATAATTAAGGAAAAGGAAGAAAAGAGGAAGAAGGAAGAAGGAAGAAGAAGAAGAAGTAAAAGAAGAAAAAAAAAGAGGAGAAGAAGAAAGGAATAGAGGAGAAGAAGAAAAAATAGAATTTCTCCTTTCTCCTCTATTCCTTTCTTCTTCTCCTCTTCTTCTTCTTTTTCCTCTTCTTATTTATTTCTCCTCTTCTTCCTCTCCTCTTTTCTCCTTTTTCCTCTTCTTATTTTCCTTTTCCTCTCATTCTTTTAGTATTGCTTGTTTTAAAAAAAATTCAAATAGAAAATTTGAAAAAAACAAAGGTTTTGCCTAATGCATTGTTCATATGAATATACAAACATTCGCATATTCTACAATAATTAATATCAACAAAAAAATCTATCTTTTGCATATATGAAAACATTAATACACATATGAACAATAAATACATATATCAACAAAAACATAATCTGAACAATTTTAAACATTACATACACATAGCCACATACATACACATATACATTATATATATATATATATAAACAAAAACTAAACTAATAAAATGAAAAAACAAAAGCATATATATATATATATATATAGCCACATATATACATACACATCTATATATATACATTGAACAAAAAAATAAAACTAATAAAAATGAAAGAAAAAATAGAGCCGGTGCGTGTGGCGCTGCTCACAATGATGTGTGGCGGGGGGGGCGGCGACAGCGACAGGGGGCTCGAGGCTCGAGGCGGCGGGCGGCGGCGAGCGGCGAACTGGCGGCGGCGACAACGGCAGAGCTGGCGGCGACGACGGCAGCAGGGCTCGGGGAGGACAGCGGCGACGACGGCGCGAGCGGCGGCAACGGCGGCGGCGGCGAAGCGGCGGCGGCGTCGGGGCAACTGGCGGCGTCGATGTGTTCGGCGTCGTCGAGAGCAACTGGTGGCGATGAACGCAAAACTGCGAAGTGCTACTTATATACAAGGAGCATTGGTCACGGTTGGTGGCACCAACCGGACTAATACTTTTAGTCCCGTTGGAGCCACCAACCGGGACCAAAACCTCTTTTTTCGGCAGCCCAAAGGCGCGGAAGCTGCTGACCTTTGGTCGGTTGGTGGCACCAACCGACCACTGCTAGTCGGTTGGTGCCACCAACCGGGACCAAACCTGTCTTGCCCGCGCCGGGGCCAAAGTTTAGTCCCACCTCGCTAGTTGAGAGGGGCGCGATGGTTCATAAGCCCCACCGCCGCTCCCTCTTGAACTCCTTCTCTGCGCAGCTTATGGGCCTGCTTGCTCTGCTTTGCTGGTGGGCCTTGGGCCTGCGGGCCTGAATCTGGCCCAAGTTAGGGATTCAAGTCGTATTCAGGCCGTGGGGGCCCGATGGGTGGCACTTTTTTCTTGCTTTATTTATTTTATTTTGTTTCTACTTACAACAAAATACTTATTGTTGTTTTTTGTTTTGTTTTCTGCATTATTTATTTTCTTTTGTTTTTGCTTTATTTTTTAATTCTTTTTGCTTCTAGTTTTAGGAAAATTATAAACTTTCTGTTAGTGCCATTACTTTTCAAATTTGAAAACACTTTTTTTGTTTTCTTTCTTGCTTTATTTATTTTATTTTGTTTCTACTTACAACAAAATACTTATTGTTGTTTTTGTTTTGTTTTCTGCATTATTTATTTTCTTTTGTTTTTTGCTTTATTTTTAATTCCTTTTGCTTTTAGTTTTAGGAAAATTATAAACTTTCTGTTAGTGCCATTACTTTTCAAATTTGAAAACAATTTTTTTGTTTTCTTTCTTGCTTTATTTATTTAATTTTGTTTCTACTTACAACAAAATACTTATTGTTGTTTTTTGTTTTGATTTCTACATTATTTATTTTCCTTTGTTTTTTGCTTTATTTTTTAATTCTTTTTGCTTCTAGTTTTAGGAAAATTATAAACTTTCTATTAGTGCCATTACTTTTCAAATTTGAAAACACTTTTTTTTATTTTCTTTCTTGCTTTATTTATTTTATTTTGTTTGTACTTACAACAAAATACTTATTATTGCTATTTTTAATTATTACGAGGGCGAACCATAAGACATTAAAGCATTTTAAATGAACTCTGAAAAAGTTGAAAGTTGGCATGGTATCATAAATTGACCCACACATAGCATGTGCATGTACAAAACGAACAATGGTATCATACTCATCGATTACAAAGTTGGCATGGTATCATCATAATAGTTGCGGAGAAAGTCTTCACTTTTTCTTCGCTTGTGTCATTGCTTACTACGCCGTAACCATGGATAATCTTCATCGTTTATCGGGATCTTTGGGGTCAGCCTTGACTTTAAAGGGAGGAATTTCATGAAACTTTTCATAATCTTGAGACATGTCATCTTGTCCTCCACTCCCACGATGTCCCTTTTCACGAAAGAACTATGTGGCTCTTTGGCTCATCGTATGATGTATTTGCTTCCTTATCTTTTCTCTTTCTTGGTCTCTTGGACATGTCCTTCACATAGATAACCTGTGCCACATCATTGGCTAGGGACGAGCGGTTCGTCGGTGTACCCAAGATTTTTCAGATCCTTGTTGTCATTCCGTCTTGTGGTCTACCTATACCCGCCTCTGACAGATTGACCCATTTGCACTTAAACAAAGGGACCTTAAAATCATGTCCGTAGTCAAGTTCCCATATGTCCACTATGTAACCATAATATGTGTCTTTTCCCTCTCGGTTGTTGCATCAAAGCGGACACGCTGTTTTGGTTGGTGCTCTTTTGATCTTGGTCGATCGTGTAAAATGTATTCCCATTTATCTCGTATCCTTTCCAAATCAAAACAGTCAAAGATGGTCCCCTGGATAACAAGTACAGCTCATCACAAGCAGTCTTGTCACCTCGTCGTGCTTCCAACTAATCTGCTGAAAGTCTGATGTGTTCACATGTAATCCGATCGTCGCCTTTGCTCCGGTGTTTGAAGCGCTTGATGTTCTTGTGTTCATCGACATACGGGTCACCAAGGTAGAGTTACGTAGAAGCGTGTAGTGGGCTTGAGACCAAGAGTATTAGTCCTGCATATTATTGAGTCCTTTCCAAGCGTGCCTTTTCGGTCGGTCTCCCCTCATACCGCGATTTAGGAGACCTATCTTCTTAAGGCCGGGAATGAAGTCAACACAAAACCCGATGACATCCTCTCGTTTGATGGCCCATGGAGATGCTTCCTTCTGGCCTAGCGCGGTTATGGACATATTTCTTTAGGACTCCCATGAACCTCTCAACACTACTAGGGAAAAGCCTATACGAGAATCTTAACACGGCCTTGCAGTTCAAAATAAAGCGCTGCTTGGTAAGTAGTTATAGCGCTCTTTACGTAAACTTCATTCTTTGCTAAATATTTAGCGATGGCGCTCTCGACGAAACTGCTGCTACAAATATCGACCGGCGGTGTTCCCCACCTCTCGATGCTTGATGGCGGTGGCGAAACAGCGCTTCTTGCTAAGTGCATAGTAGTAGCGCGGTTTCCTCGAGATCGCTCTTTGGTAAGTTTCAAATTGCCGCCATTTTTGTCCCGATTAGCGATGGCGCCTTACAGCAGCGTTGCTGCTAAGTTCTTAACAGCAGCGCAGTTTCTCACCAGCGCTCTGCTAACCCCACCAACCCCCAACCTCCCTCCCTCCCTTGCTTTTTTCCCTTCCCCTACCTCCCCTCTCCTCTCTTCCCTCCACCACATGCTCCCACTCTCACTTTTTCCCTTCCCCCTACCTCCCCTCTCCTCTCTTCCCTCCACCACATGCTCCCACTCACTCTTCTTCTTCTCAATACTTCTCCCCATTACTCCCTCTCTTCTCTATCCACCTTCTCTCTCTTCATTACTCCTACATAACTACACCACCTCCATTAATGCATCTCCTTTCTCTTTTCCTTCCCCTCCACTAGTTGAAGTTGTCTCCTTCCAAATTAGGTAGCTAGGTAGATGTAGGATTTAGTTAAGTGACCTATTTGCCCCTATATAATTAACTAGATCTATCTTTGTCAAGAAGAGCTTAATTTGTGCACTTTTGATCTCCCTACAACATCATCTTGACCATCAAGATAGAGGTGATGAAACTTTCATGCTTTTGCAAAATGGAAATGTGTTTATGTGTGTGTGATATGTTTGTGGAAATTGTGTGTGTGGCATGAGTTGGCCTTGCCAAATTGTGCTTTTGAGTTGCCTATGTTTTGCGAAATGTCGATTTATTTACGTTTGGTAATTCGAACAAACTCTAGATCCATATATGTCCTATTTTAGGGAAGGTCATGCCAAATTTTTTATGACTTTGATGCATGCATGCATTTTTAAAATAAATTTTTTATTATTACCGTGCGAGTTGGCGATGGTCGGTGGAGCGATGGTGGACAGGTGGTTGCGATCGGCGGTGCAAGACATGAAAGAAAATAACCGGACGGAGGTTTTATGCCCGTGTTGAAAATGCAAAGGAATAGTTTGGCTCGACCCCCATGGCGATGGTGGTGTCGGCGCTTTTGCTCATGACTGGTTTCATGGATGGCTATACTAGGTGGATAATTGAAGATGAGGATGGCGATGTTGAGGATGCCGACGGGCGCGGAAATGATGACACGGGCAAGGCGAAGAGATGATCGATAATGGCGGCGGGGAAGAGGCGGACATGGCGGCGGAGAAGGGGCCGTACATGGCGGAGGAGAAGGGCGGACATGGCGGCGGAGAGAACGACATGGGCTCCACGCAGCGAGTTAAATCGGTACTAAGTTCAATTGTCGGGACCCTCATGTTCAAGCATTGCCCATGAGGAGGCAATCTTGAGAGAGCTGCTTCTAGAGAGGAGGCTAAGCTGGAGCAAGCGGTGGTAGACTCGAACACTCCATTGTATGATGGTTGCAATCTGAGGTGACCGGTTGAGTTTCACGCTCCAACTCCACGAAGCGAAGGCTAAAAGCAAATGGACCGACACTAGCCTCGATGAGCATCTCAAGTACCTAAAGGATGTTCTTCCGTGGGTAATCTATGTCCTACTAGTGTTGATGAGGCCAAGAAGATCGTGTGCCCTCTTGATCGCCACACGTTAGATACCATGCATGCATCAGCGATTGCATAATTTATCGGAAGAAGCACGGAAAAAACAAGCTGTCCGGTGTGCAATGCTTCTCGATACAAGAAGGCGGGAAGAAATGTCCCCGAGAAAGTTGTATGGTACTTACCGATCCTCCCGTCTCGGTATTTTGTAGATCCCAAGGAAGCAAAGCTAATCTTGCTGGCACGGAGAGGAAGAAGCCCGGCGATGGAGATGATCCGAAGTGAGACACGTGAAGGATGGAAGCGGTGGAGGCGTTGAATAGCTTCTATGGGTATTTTGAATGTGATGCAAGGAACATCGTGCTTGGCGCGTGTACCGATGGCATGAATCGTTTGGCAACGAAACACCAACCATAGTACATGGCCCGTGTTTGTATGGATGTACAACCTCCCCTGGTTGTGCATGAAATCGAAATACATTCACGTGAGCATGCTTATTCAAGGGCCAAAACAACCAGGAAATAATATTAATTTGTATCAGGGGCTACTTCAAGAGGAGTTAGACACGTTATGGAAAACACCGGCCAAGACATGGGGCGCTGACAAAGGTGAGTATTTCAACATGAGAGCAGCGCTGATCACGGCGATCTGAGGACTATCTCGATTCTGGATATGTGGCGGGCCAGGTGTGCCATGGATATTGCGGATGCCGCGGTGCATGGATGATACAACGTCTCGGCAGCTAACGTCAAGGAAAGATGGCGGTGCAGGAAAATCGTGTACATGGGGCACAAAGATGGCTTGAACAGACGACCCGTGGAGAAACCGTGGAGATCTATTCAATGGTCACGCTGAGCATCGAGGACCTCCACGTAAGCGGAGCGGTGCGAAATCGATGAGCTGTTGAAAAAGCTGGAATGAGTGCCCAGCGCCGAAAGAGCGATGAGAAAGGCGCGAGCAGCTGCTGAAGGTATGGAAGGCGAGGTCGTGTTGCGGGACTTGAGTCTTGGCACAAACTCGATATACCTCATTGCCTAGATCAAATACATATCTGTAAGAATGTCCTTGAGAGCTTGCTCGCAACAACGATGAACATGCGGATAAGACCAAGGATGGGCGAAGGCAAGAAAAGACTTGCAAGATTTGAAAATCAGGAAGATCTGCACATGCCGCCCCATAAAATGTCGAGGCGAGACAGAGCGGAGGCAGAGCACGGGAGAAGAAGGGCAAGAAATTAAAGAAAGAAGATTATTGCCCCCCTCTTGCTTCACCTTAAGTCGGCTGAGATCAATCAATTCTTTAAGTGCCTTACGGAGTGAAAGTTAGTTCGATTCTTGTGGCAAGATAAGCGAGATATCTGAACACGGACAAGAAAAGGTTTAGCGGGATGAAGTCTCATGACTGTCATGTGATGATGACGCAGATACTACTGTTGCCCTTAGAGGATAATGGACAAGCACGTCCGTGACACGCTTATTGGTCTCTGCAACTTTTTGGCGTCATCTCTCGAAAGTCGATCGGTGTGAAGCAGCTCCAAAGGCTACGAGGAAGAGATCGTTGTGATCTTGAATGAGCTTGAGATGTACTTCCGCCCGCGTTCTTGACGTGATGGTGCATCTGTGTGTCCATATTGTGGATGACATAATAGACACAGGGCCGTCATTCCTGCACAACATGATGCCATTTGAGAGGATGAATGGGATCATCAAAGGATTCGTTAAGTAACATGTCCCGTCCGGATGGAAGCATCGTCGAGGCTATTTGGCACAAGAGTGCATCTCTTTACGTGAGAATTTTCTATATGGTGCAGACCAGCCGCTTTGGTGTTAGTGTTGGTTTGCCGTTAACAAGCGATGGGAGGCTCGAAGGAGATGGTCATTTATGCGATCGCGAGGAACTGCGTGGCATACTCGGATCGGCCTTGCGATTTTGTGAGCAAACTTGGTAGTGCTACAACACCTAGGCGAGGTAGATCCTTTCGTGGCCTTGCACAAAGAAATTATCGCAAAGAAATGTCGTGACGGGGGGCATGCGGGGCCAGACGCCGAAGTTACTAGAGCACAACTCCACTTTCTGCATTGGTTCAAAGAGCATATTATTGCTAATCCCGGAGGAGGGCTCTAGGGACGGATTGCTCATATCGCCTTAGCACATGGCCCTCGCCCAACCTCGTAACCTATCGGGCATATGATATCAGCGGATACACGTTCTACGGAGGCAAAAGATATGGGCGGTGATGATCGAACTCGGGGTGACGATGGAATGCATGACCGGCGGCGACAACGGCACAACCGAGCGATTTTATGGAAGGTCGAGGAGATCTGGGAGCTTGACTACTCGGACTGCACAACACGGCGATGTTCCGTGTCGGATGGGCTAAGAATGTCGAAAGAAAGCGGATGTTCACTACCATGACTATACCCGGCGCCAAGGCGCTACCGTCAGCGCTATCGCAAAAAGCGAGCCATGGGTACACGCTAAGCACGTGACACAATGCTTCTTCATAAGCCCACTCGTGCAATCCCAGCCGTGTTGTCGTGAGGAGAGGCAAAAGGAACATCATTGGAATGGATGGAGTCGACAGCGAGGAAGACTATGATCGATCGGCAACCCAATGAGGAAGATGGCGATGATGATGAAGTATCGTCAAAGAAGAATCAATACTACATTACCTAAGAAAAATCGCACTCCATGGAAAAGGCAAAGTCACAATGAGGGGCTCAATTATTCTTGACGAACAAGAAGGAAAGAAGCTGACTCAAAAAGCAGCGTCGACCGAGGAAGCGTATGTTATGGGTCCAATGATGTGTAATATATATATGTTCCTATTTTGTATACACACTTAGCCATATGATGTGTAATATATATGTTCCTATTTTGCATACATATTTAACCGTCAAATGATGCAATATATATCGCCCTCCCTTCGTTCACGCCCTCGGAAATAAAAGTGGGATAAAATAAAGGAAAAGAAAAAATGAAAACAGGCGATGGCAGCGGAAGTAGCAGCGCGTTTCCACAAAACCGCTGCTGCTACATACCATAGTAGTAGCGCGTTTCCACAAAACGCTGCTGCTACATACCATAATAGTAGCGCGTTTCCACAAAACCGCTGCTGCTACATATCATAGTAGTAGCGCGTTTGGCATAAGCGCTCTCGCTCGTCCACTAACCCAAAATTTTCACTCGCCCAGCTTCATCCGCCACATTTCCCCGAATCCCTCTCTCTCTCGGCACCGTCGCTCCGCCCGCGCCCGACCCGCCCAGCGCTCGCCCCGACTCCGCCCGGCCAGCGCTAACCGGCCTTCGCCCGTCGACCCTCGACCCGACTCGGCACGCTTCGCCCCGACTCGCCCGCTCGCCCCGACTCCGCGCCTTCGCCCCGACTCAGCGCCCGACCCAGCGCTTCGCCCCGACCAGGCGCTCGCCCCGACCCAGCACGCTCGCCCCGACCGTCGGCCCTCGCCTCCTCCTCGCCCACACTCTCTGTAAACCCCCCTCTCTGCTAGGGTTCTTCATGTTAATTAATTAGGTTATCTATTTAGTTATGAATTTAGCTAGGTTTCAAAATTAGCTGAATTTATATGGAAATTTGAACTGGACATGTGATATGTGCATATGTCATGTTTTGGACATGTCATGTTTGGAAAATGATCCGAGTGGCCTATATTCGCCGAAATGTTGATTCATTTCCGTTTGGTGAATTCAGTAGCTCGATATGTCCATTTTTAGCAAAGGTCATGCGAAATTTCCGTGAATAAAGGCATGATTTGTGCTACATAGTTGGCATATCGAGTCTGGCACATAGATTTCTTTTCGTCATTTCTCGTTTATTCATACTTTTAGAAATAAATGAGGCCACTTAATCATAGGAAACATGTCGAACAACGAAGAAACTGGGCCTTGACCAAGATGCGAGCGAGATGGATTATGATGGTGAACAAAAGTACCTCGACTATTTGATGCTAAGCAAGGTTTGCGGTCGGCCTCGATGATGAATCTTGACGCCGACATCGACACCGACGGCGCCGGCACCGGCAGCGCCGGCACCGATAAGCGGCGCCGAGACCGGTGGGGAAGGTACCGGCGGGGAAGGTACCGGCCCGATGCGATACCGAAAGAGGAAGCATAAGAAGCGAGAGGATCGAAAACCTAACAAACTAGGGATTGGACGACTTGTGATCACAAAGATGGCACAGGCAAGTTTGAGCCGTTAGAGCGGAAGAACCTCGCAAGTGCTATGGGAACCAAGTAGGATGCATCCTCACGGAATCTTGTGACATCAGCAGCGATGACTTAAGGAGTAAAGAACATTTGACGCAGATTGCTCCTAACGAAGTTGCACAAGAGATTCAAGTTCCCCGACCGGGATGATAACATAGAACAACCGTGGGATGATCCGAAGATGAAAAAGATTAACAATCACGCCATGGGCATGTTTAGCAATGATTTGGCCTCCTGGAAAGGGAGGGTGAAACGAGCTATTGAGGCTGATGAACCCCTGTCCAAGATTCTGGAGGAAAATCCGACACTTACGGAAGAGGAGTTCGAAAAGTTCAAGGACACTTGCGCTACCGAGGCAGCCAAGGCTAAGGCTGCGAAATTCAAAAGCCTTCAGCTCCGGAACACGGGGAAGCATCGCCTCGGAAGCCGTGGCTACCTCGGTAAAAGGCCCATATGGGATAAGGAGGACGCGGAACGTGAAGCCGCGGGTCTCCCAGACCCCTTCGCGAAGTTCACCAACCCCTTGGAGCATGACTTCATCAGGGCCCGCTACAAGTGGGACAAGGAGAAAAAGGTTTTTTACACGGACAAGATCACGAGGAAATTGATTAGACTACTGGAGAAGCAACACCGGCTTGCAGCCGAAAGCCCTACTTCTCCGATGAGGCCCAAGTGGGACACCCCTCTCAACCGGGCCTTGAACGAACTTAAGGGACTCCCGTTGGACCAGCGGCCGCAATATGGTCGTGTGCACGGCGCTGGAGACGGCGCCACGTGGAAGGTGTTTTACAACGACGGCCCGAGGCCAAGAAGCGAAAAAAGAAGTTTAGTCGGCGGACATCGGCGCAAAGGTGAAGCTTGCGGTCGAGAAAAAGCAGGTGAGGGCGCGAAAAAAGCAGCCGAGGACAAATATGAGTTGCTACAGCGAGCAATCAATGCAGCCATGCTGCTGCGAAATGATTTCGCTACTAACTTGGTTCGATTATCATCAATGGGCGAAGGAAAAGCCGACAAGGCGGTACATGATTTCCCGATGCCCGTTTAAATCGCGAAAGCAACTCCATGAACAACAACACCATCGCACCATCACTTGCTCAAACAACGGGCCTCCTCGCAGCCGCTCCGCTCATAGCAGCCGTCCTCGGTCTCGAGCGCTAGGTGGGCCTTCGTGTTTAGCTGAGCTTGGCGCCGTCCGCGGTAATTACATGTCGCACCAACATATATATATAGATAATATTCCATTTTGTTGCCTTTCGGTTGTTTTACACCACAAACATATGTGTTTGCGGTGAAAAAACCCCATGCACCATACTCTACTTGATCAAAGGCGAGAAGGTGGGCGTGGGAAAGGGGATGATAATGGACCCCTCTCAACGCACATTCCACAACCACCCGATCCCATTTGGGCACTTGAGGTTAAGCTTGACCGGTGTGAAATCGGGCACGAGTTGCCTCCTCGATCAAAGCATGTGGGAGCGGACGGCGAGACCCCGCGTGGATTGGACGATGCAAGGGTTGGGTGCTGCTATGGCGAAGAATCTTATTAAATGCGGAGCGGCCGAGAGCACACCAATAACTACCACACATCAACAAGCATGTGCGGAGACCACCACCCACCCTCGCAATTACCAGCTCTGTAGTAGTGCGGGTGAGGCGGCGGACGACATGATGAAGGGGTGCAATAGTACTAGCTGATGTACACAGTAGAGCAGAGAATGGATGATGAGGCAGAGGTCGACCCTATGGATTACCTCAATACAAGCGCGTATGGTGTGACATAGATATGATGAGTCAACCATATGACGAATCGGGCTATCGACTTGCTAATGAGGATATGGAGCCGGGCAGGGCCGTACCATGGAATGCAAAAGTCTCTCTTCATGAAATCCTCACAGGACACGCTGAAGATGCCGCCTCAACACATGCTCAACTAGCCGGGCGCGAGGTCGTCTGATGCTTTAGCAGGGAACACTTGGGAAGGGGTTAAGGAAGGGTGCGGAAGGTGTGCCCAAGAAAAAGGAGAGGAAGAGATCGGGAAGGTAATGCCTCCAAACAAGCGAGCACACAGCAGCAGACGATGCATTACGAAGGCGTGTACCCGTGAAAGGTGCGGTCATGTTCCATCTCACAGGCGAGCCGATGCTACCGCCGAAACCGCTGGAGGCACTATCGAGGATCTCGGAGACTGCACGACCATGTCTTTGTCGACCGAAAAGCCTACTAGCCTCAAAGGATCCGGGATATCCGACATCGCGGCTCGTGTGCACGAGGGAAGTGCTACGTCGACACGCGGCCCAGCGGAGGTGTTCTTCTGCGGTTTGACCATATCTTTGAGATGTTTCTAACAAAGGCGACTTGATTTTACTATCGTTCGCCTTTTTGCGCTACATATGAGCTCCGTCGTGAAGAGTGAAGAAGTCTCGCAAATCTGTGTGGCGGATCCGTACTACATGCACGACTCTTTCTTGAGTCTCGGTGACTTTGAGCGTGAAACTGCTAGGGAGTACCTCCAAAACTTCATGGTACAAAATAAGGACCGGAAATTGTCCTCGTGCCTTATCATCCAAAGTAAGTCAGTTCGGACAACCCTTTCGTACATTTCAATCATTCCTTCTCTCTCATATGGGGAATAATTTGAGGTGTCTTTTCCCTTGCAGCAGGGGCGCGCCGTTCTTATCGTTCTTTACCCGCAAGTCTCCCACGCCGTATTTTGACCCTTCGAGAGACTACGAGAAAAGGACTACAACCACATAATGAATATTCTAGATGATGCTCTCCAAGGCTTGACTATAGAGGTGGCCACGTGCATATCGAAAACAAAGGAATAAGAAGATGGGTTTCACGCATAAAACTAACTTCTCCGCATCCATGTCCCAAAACCAAGCAAGAAGGATGGATTCTACATCGTCCATCTCATGATTCAGTTCAACACGGATCACCAAAAGCTTCGCATTAACAGCGAAATGATGATCATATCCACAAGTGGCTAGAATCTCATGGAGAAGCGAATTATAAACTTAGAGATGACTTCTTTCGCATCCAAAGCGACATTACGGCGATCATCATGAAAGAAGTCGTTGATGAAAAGGGATGTTCCACCACGGCCCTATATCGCGGTGACGTCCGAACTCGCATAGGCATGCAACGTCTAGACCTCACGCCGTTCAAGCAGCTAGGGTTCGTCCTCGATGTTATGGAAGGATGGAACTTCTAGTGAGTTATGATGCCGATGATGATGATATGTGTCGGTTGAACTTGTATACTTTTGTAGCGATGAAACTTTGTGATGTCCACGGTCCTGCCGAACTTGCATAACGCTACTTTGTTAGTTGGCGTCGATGACCTGCGTACCTCTAGTTAATTAATTTGCGTCTTGTATATGTTGCATCTAGTTGCTAACCTTTCTTTTTGGTGTTGCTCTAGTATATTTTTTGCATATATATGATTGTACATCCTCTTCATGAACATGCATCTCTAACAGTACCTAGTTTCTTGATGGCGAGATGGAAATGCTATATCGTGTACAAAGGGAAGGTTCGGGGGTGTACAACGAGTGGCATGAGTGTCGAGCGCAAGTGAATGGGTTCACGGGCGCCAGCCATAAAACTTCAAAAGGCACAAGAAGGAGAAGCTAGTTACTTGAGGTTCACGCTAGCGAGAGAGGACTCGTAACCGCCACCTCATGTCTTGCATGGTTCCGCTCTCACTCATAGTGATAGCACTTCTTGCGTATGCCTTTGTTTAGATGGATAGCGTTGTTGTAGTTGCAAGTATTGAGACTTGCATGTATTGCTATTTTCGTGATGATAACAAGATATCACTTTGTGTTGGATGATGATTATGAAGAGACTATTTGTATGTACATGCTATGATTACATTTGTGGTCTCATGAGCATTTGTATGTGTATCATGATGAAATTTCTATGTGCTAAAGATTCTTCTACAAAGCGGTTCAAATACAAAACAAATATGCCAAAAAAACTACTTAAATTAGCAGTAGCAAGTGTACAAAAGTTAGCAGCAGCGCCGTTATAGCGATGGCGCGTCCGCCAAAGAGCGCTAAGCGCTAATAAGCGATAGCGAGCTTCCGGCAACAGCGCTGCTACTACACTTGTATAGATGGCGCGGTGTGCACGCTACTTGCTATGAGTTAGTGTAGCGCCGTATTAGTAGCGCGGGTACCCGCGCTACTGATACATGTAAAACCCGCGCTGCTGCTAGGCTTTTCCCTAGTAGTGCAAAGGGGTACATATTGTGTAGAAATACGGGGCCCAGAATGACAATCTCGTCAACTAGATGAACTAGAGCGTCGTCGGGATATTGAAGAAGGATGGTGGGAACACCAGCTCAAAACCCGACAAGACATTGCACCACATCACTCCTTAGCCTTGGTATGGTTTACGGATCGATCACCTTACGAGATATTGCATTGAGGAATGCACATAGCTTCACAATGGCTAATCGGACGTTTTCGGTAAAGCCCCTCAATGCAACCGAGCGATTGCGTCATAATCACGTGGCGATCATGAGACTTTAGGTTCGAAACTTTTTCTCTGCCATATTTATTATTCCTTTTATATTTGACGAGAAGCGGTCGGGACCTTCATACTAAGCGAGGCATTCAAAGAAGATTTTCTTCTCTTCTTTGGTAAGACATAGCTGGCGGGACCTTCATCTTGCTTTGGAGCCATGCCGTCTTTTTCGTGCAAGCGTTGCAGGTCCTCTCGTGCCTCATTTGTATCTTTTGTCTTCCCATACATGCCCAAGAAGCCTAGCAGGTTCACGCAAAGGTTCTTCGTCACGTGCATCACGTCGATCGAAGAGTGGACCTCTAGGTCTTTCGATGAGGGTAGGTCCCAAAATATAGATTTCTTCTTCCACATGGGTGTGTGTCCCTCGGCGTCACTCGGAACAGCTAGTCCGCGGGACCCCTTCCAAAGATTACGTGTAAATCATTGACCATAGCAAATGCGTGATCACCGATGCGCGCATGGCGGGCTTCTTCCGTGATCTGCCTCGCTTTGAAATGCTTGCCTTTCTTTCGACATTGATAGTTGGTCGGAAGAAATCGGCGATAGCCTAGGTACACATTCTTCCCGCAGCTTGCGGTATATACTATCGGTGTCAAGTAAACAGTGCGTGCATGCGTGGTATCCCTTGTTTATCTGTCACGAAGGTTCTTGAGGCGGGCCAATTGTTGATGGTCACGAACAGAACGCCTTTAGGTTAAATTCCTCTGTTTGTGCTCATCCCACGTCGTACACCGTTTCCATTCCACAACTGTAAAAGTTCTTCAACTAATGGCCTTAGGTACACATCAATGTCATTGCCGGGTTGCTTAGGGCCTTGGATGAGAACGGCATCATAATGAACTTCCGCTTCATGCACATCCAAGGAGGAAGGTTATACATACATAGAGTCACGGGCAGGTGCTGCGATTGCTGCTCTGCTCCCGAAAGGATTAATGCCATCCGCGCTTAAAGCAAACCATACATTCCTTGGCTCACTTGCAAACTCATCCCGATACTTTCTCTCGATTTTTCTCCACTGCGACCCGTCGTGGTGCTCTCAACTTCCGTCTTTCTTACGGTCCTCACTGTGCCATCGCATCAACTTGGCATGCTCTCCGTTTCGAGCAGACGTTTCAACCATGGTATTATAGGAGCATACCACATCACCTTCGCAGAACCCTCTTCTGGGGGCTCGCCGTCAACATCACCGAGGTCATCTCGTCGATCTTATACCGTAATGCACCGCATACGGGCATGCATTGAGATCCTTATGCGCACCGCGTAGAGGATCAGATCATTAGGGCATGCATGTATCTTCGCACCTCCAATCCTTGAGGGCATCGACCTTCTTTGCTGCGTATGTCTTGTAGGGCAATTCGTTATCCATTGGAAGCTTCTTCTTCAATATTTTAAGTAGCTTCTCAAATCCTTTATCGAGCACAACATTCTCTGCCTTCCATGCAGCAATTCGATGCGGTGCCGAGCTTTGTGTTGCCATCTTCGCAATTGGGGTACAACCCTTTTTGTGGTCCTCTAGCATGCGATCGAACTTCAGCTTCTCCTTTTGACTTCGCATTGCGTCCTTGCATCGACAATGACCGGCGGAGATCATCATCATCGGGCACATCGTCTGGTTCCTCTTGATCTTCAGCAGCTTCGCCCGTTGCAAAGCATCATCGTGCACATCGTCTGGTTCCTCTTGATCTTCACGGAGCATCACCGTATTCAGGGGCACATAGTTGTCATCGTACTCTTCTTCTTCGCCGTCTTCCATCATAACCCCTATTTCTCCGTGCCTTGTCCAAACATTATAGTGTGGCATGAAACCCTTGTAAAGCGGTGGGTGTGGAGGATTTTCGGTCGAGTAAGACTTCAGTATTCCCACATATAGGGCATGGACAACACATAAAACCATTCTGCTTGTTTGCCTCAGCCACTTCGAGAAAATTATGCACGCCCTTAATGTACTCGGAGGTGTGTCTTGAACTATACATCCATTGCCGGTTCATCTGTGTGCATTATATATAATTAAGTGTGTCAAAAATCATTACAGAACATCATGAATAGATAATTAATTAAGTGACCAAATTAATAGAAGTTCATCATCACATTAAAACCAAAGTACATACATAGTTCTCATCTAACAACATAAAGCTCTGCAGAGTATCTAAATTAATTAAACCATACACTGAAACTATGTAAAACATTTCAATGTGAAAACAAATGCGATCATAATCGCAACCAATGTAACAACTGATCCAACGGCATAATGATACCAAGCCTCGGTATGAATGGCATATTTTCTAATCTTTCTAATCTTCAAGCGCATTGCATCCATCTTGATCTTGTGATCATCGACGGCATCCGCAACATGCAACTCCAATATCATCTTCTCCTCCTCAATTTTTCTAATTTTTTCCTTTAACAAATTGTTTTCTTCTTCAACTAAATTTAACCTCTCGACAATAGGGTCGGTTGGAATTTCGGTTCAACAACCTCCTAGATGAATAAAATCTATGTCACGTTGGTCGGCATAATTGTCATAAACAATAAATGAACCAATAGTTATGAAAAGATAATATATACCACATCCGAATCATAGGCAGGACGAGGGCCGGCGAGGCGGATACCAAAACCATCGCACTATATAAGATGCAATAATAAAAGTAAGAAATTATACAAGTATATATCTATCTAAACATACAAATAAGAATATTTTTCCTTTCGGAAAGAAGATAAGAACAAGAGGCTCACCACGGTGGTGCCGGCGATGAGATCGGTGCGGGTGATCGACGACGTTGAAGACGGGGACGGGGCGTGACGGAACGCTAAACCTAGACAAATATGGAGGAAAATGGAGCTTGGCGGTCGAGCTTGGAGAGGAGAAACCCTAAGTAGTGTGGCTCGGGCATTCCATCGAACACCTTGTGTGCATAGGAGGTGAGCTAGAGCACCACCAAGCCCTCTCCCCCTCGGCCAGAAAAAATAGAGCAGTGTGCTCTGCTCTTGCGTGAGGGGGGTATATATAGGCACCACCATTGGTCCCGGTTCGTCGTATGAACCGGGACTAAAGGTTTGCCTTCGGTCCCGGTTCAGGCCACCAACCGGGACCAATTGTGGTGGGCAAGGAGTGCGGCACATTGGTCCCAGTTTGTCCCACCAACCGGGACCAATAGGTCCAGACGAACCGGGACCAATGGCCCACGTGGCCCGGCCGGCCCCCGGGGCTCACGAACCGGGTCCGATGCCCCCATTGGTCCCGGTTCTGGATTGAACCAGGACTAATGGGCTGGACCGGCCTGGACCATTGCTCCCTTTTCTACTAGTGGAAATGCAAGGTGTGCCACACCATCAAGGAAGCTCCAACCTGTTTGAGTACGGGGATCACTAGGTATGTGGTTCGAGCCTTTATCGGTTTATGCAATTTCATTCTTCATGCTGGCTTCAGCCCTTTAATTACCAATTTACCCTGTTCGTCTCTTTCAGGAGCGACACAACAAGAAGGAGGTGCCACCACTGTACGACCTCTATGCCATGGCCCATAGTGCCCCGTTCAAGAAGGCCAATGCATTCTCGGAGGATGACCTCGATCATCCAGAGAGCTTCACCAACATCTCGTCCCACGACAAGCTCGTGAGGTGCAAAGACTGGGGGAAGAAGATGAAAGGTGAGGACTTCAAGCTGAGCCAGAGTCCTTTTGATCCTCAGCTCGTGATGCTATCTGGTGATGGGAGGAGACATGGCTCGGTAGCCATTGGGGATGGACTGATATGTTGTCCCAGAAGTCTCCCGGAGATCAAGAAGCGCCAGATGAGGTCTCTTCCCGAGATGAGGCCTCGACCACGACCAATGGAGCTCGCCGTCGAGGCTAGGGCCCAGGAGCTTCTGGTGGAGGCAACAAGGCAGGCGGCACAGAGGGAGAGGCAGTTGGAGGAGAGGACGGCTAATATGTTGGAAGCGGAGAGGAACTAAAACAACACGGGTCACCGGGCCCTATACGAACTCCTCGTGGTAAGTTTCTCCCGCATACTAGCCAAATCATGCACGTAATGTTCGTTTCATTACTAACTAATATGACTGACTCGTGAAAAAAATGTGTAGTCCGTGTGCGAGAAAACCAGCCAGACCCCTACGCCGATGCCCCAAATAGGTATAGCGGACACGGTGAGTTACATTTGAATGGTCATTAGTTACTAGTATTCACATTTCAGTTGCATCATGCTAACTAAACATTGCAAATGATCTTTGGTGCAGCACGCCTCCCAAAAAGGATCGACCGATCCTTCTCCATCTCGTGGTGGCGCAACCTCGACCGGTCCTTCACCTCCCTGATGATGGTAAGTTTTCTGAAGTGTTTTGCTTAACAAATGCATACTTAGCTTAAGTAATGACCTATACTTAGCTTATTTTCCTCGAAGATGACAGAATAACCTTACTTACCTCCGAAAAATGACATATTCTACGTAGGATAGCTATAAATGACCTATAGTTAGCTTTTTTTCTTCCAAAATGACTTGATATGCTTTGTTAGCTAGAAAATGGCATAACTACCTAGGATAGCTCAATAGTGATATATAGCTAGCTTAGCTAGTTCATTTATGTCATAACTAGCTCACTTGGGTAAAACAAATGGCATAACAACCTAGGATAGCTCAATAATGATCTAGAATTAGCTTAGCTACTTCATTTATGACATAATTAGCGCACTTGGATAAAAAAATGGCATAATAACCTTGGTTTAGCTCCAAAATGAGCTATACTTAGCTTATTTTCCTCAAAAATGACATAATAACATTACTTAGCTCCGAACTGACATACTTTACCTAGGATAGCTTTAAAATGACCTATACTTAGCCTTTTTTTCTCCTAAATGACTCGATATGCTTAGTTAGTTGAAAAATGTCATTACTACCTAGGATAGCTAAATAATGAACTATACTTAGATTACCTAGTTCATTGATCACATTTATGGTTTAGCTCCAAACTATCATATAATTAGTTTATTTTCCTCCAAAATGACAAAATAACCTTACCTAGCTCCAAAATGACCGATTTTAACTAGGATAGCTCTAAAATGACATACACTTACCATTTTGTCCTCCAAAATGAATAAATATGCTTAGTTAGCTCAAAAATTGTATAACTACCTAGGTTAGCTACAAAATGACCTATTTACCTAGCGTAGCTCTAAACTAACCTACACACTTAGCATTTTTACCTACGTTAGCTAAAAAATGGCATTTTTACCTACCTTAGTTTGAAGAAGAAGAACAACAAGAATAAGTCTTCTTCTTCTTTTTCTTCTTCTTTTTCTTGATTATCTTCTAGCTAGTCTTCTTCTTCTTCTTCTAACTTTCATCTTTCCTAATTTGCATATTTGCTTGAGATGAGGAAGCTTGCATTGAGGGAAACTTGTTGCAAACTTTGACTTGTACTTGTGCTTCCTTTTTAATTATGGAAACTTGTTGCAAACTTGTTGGATATGTATGTATGGAAATGTTGTTGGAAACCATTGTATGTTGTTGGAAACTTGTATATGTTCATGTTGTTGGAAACTTGTATATGTTGTTGGAAACTTATTGTTGGTATGATTGTTGAAATTATTTTGAAATGTGTATACATATATGTGAAATTATGTCAAACTGAATGAATTTATGAAAAAACAGGAAAAGTAGGGGCTATATAGCCAGTTTGCCGGCTGCTGGCAGACAGCAAAGGTCTTTGCGGTCTACTAGCAGACAGTAAAGTTGCCACGTGGCAGCTACCTGTACAACCTGGGGTGTACTGGGCTGGCCTATTTGGCAGATTAGCCGTCAGCTAGTAGACGGCAAAGGCCTTTGCATCTTTGTCGTCCACTGGCTAACGACAATGATGCAAAGGCCTTTGCCATCTGCCAGCTGAAGGCAAAGCACACAGTTAACCACTTAACAGACCTGAAATGCCACGTGTGCCGTACAAGCTCTTTGCTATCTGCCAGCAGAAGGCAAAACCCTTTGCATGTTTGCCATCCGCCAGTAGACAACAAAGAGACCTTTTGCTGTAGCATATTCAGCCAGACCTATTGCCGTCTGCTGGCTGATGGCAAAGGTCTTTGCAGTCAGCCTGGCATGCCTTTGCCGTCATCCATGGCTGATGGCAAAGTGCCTGATTCCTATAGTGCATCTCTCATGAAGGCAAATAATACGGTGGGTGAAAAAATTACTATCGAGCAATTGATAGAAAAGCGCAAAGTTATGACCATATCCAAGGCAATGATTATGCAATATAGGCATCATGTCCGTGTCAAGTAGACCGACTCCTTTTTTTTGACTATGAACAGTAGGGTAAAACCCCACTGCAATTTTTGTAATAATAAGTAAATAAACAAGGTGTCTTGCAGGCTTGAGGTAAGTCCACAAAAAGAAAACAAAAAGGAAAACTAATAAAGGAAAGAGTAATAAAGGAATTAAAAAGAAAATAGAAGACAAAATAAAAAAAAGAAAAGGAAAAAAACTATGAATAAGCACAAATAGAAATTACAACAAGTCTTCCAGCCATTGGTTGAAATGATTCAAATGCTTCTTCTTCATTCTGAACCTTAAAAGTTTGAGCTCCTCCAGGAAGATGAATCTCCAACCTTGAAAGGATGGTGTAATGTTTTCGAATATTTTGTTATTTCTGCTTATCCATATGGCCCATGCTCCTAGAATGATGATCTCCATGTAAAAAGGGTATTGCAGTTTGTCCTTTAGATCCTGAAATGCTTCCAGAACTGACAGGTTTTGTGTTCTAGTTGGACAAATATAGTCCCAACATTGTTGCACAAAAGGGCATCCCCAGAAAAGGTGATGAAGTGTTTCTTCCTGTTGACAATTATTGACTGCACAGTTGTATGCTTCCAGCACAAATTTCTTAATTCTAAGCAAATTTCTAGTGTTAACTCTGTCATGCAGTAGTTGCCAGAAAAAAAACTTTATGTTTTGGCTGACATGAGCTTTGCCAGATCCAACTGAAATGGGGAGGTGTTTGCATATGACCTATTAGTACCTTATATGCTTTGATGGAAGAGTATGTGTCCTTACCCCAGATGTAACTCCAAGTATCTAAAGATTCCAGAAATTCAGATTGTCTCATAGAGATGCAAATATCCTCCATTTCAATGAACTCCTCATATGCCTCTGTTGTCAATGGTAAGAAGAATAGGTCCTGAACATACTCTGTCTGCAATACCTGTTGTATGTTCATTTGTGGGTTTCTCACAAAAGAGTACATGTGGTGTAACTTGTGCTTGAGGACAGCCTGGTGCCAAAGATCATCCCAAAAATAAGCACTAATCCCATCTCCCACATTCCATCTAGCAATAGCTTTGTAGTGATCCAGAAGTGCCAAGTTTGATTTCCACCAAAAGGAACCCACCATGTTGTCTCCTGGTAACTGTCCATCACTGTAGTAGGTTTCCCATATTAAGCTGACCCATGGTATATCATGTCTGTTGAAAAATTTGTGCAAGTTCTTCATTAGAAGTGTTTTGTTGTGAGTGTATATATACAATACCCCCAGACCTCCCTTATCCTTAGGTCTGCACACAGTAGTCCAAGCAACTAGAGCAGGCCTGCGGTCCTCCATATCTGGGCCTCTCCAAAGACAGTGCCTTAGGTATTTTACAATCTGCTTTTTTATAGTGATTGGAATGTCCAGACATGTCATGAAGAACACAACCAAAGAAGTTAGCACTGACTTCACCAGCAGCAATTTTCCAGCCTGAGTCATGAAGATGGATAGTCCTGCCAACCTTTTTGCAACCCTGTTGACTAGAGGCAAACATTGTTCCACAGTGGGCTTGTAGATACCTAATGGAAGTCCCAGGTAATTGAAAGGGAAGTGTCCTCTTGCACATTGGAGTGTGTTTGTGAATAGCTCAACCCTATCTTCATTAATGTTTAGAGGAACCAGAAAAGACTTCCCATAATTCACTTTGAGTCCCGTAGCTGAGGCAAAAGTGTTCAGTAAAGCTTTCAGACAGAACAGTTGCCTAGTATCTGCCTGCATAATCACTAGAGTGTCATCTGCATATTGCACAATTGGGAAATGTGGGCAGGAGTTCACTTGCAGTGGTGCAGATAGTAAGTTTAACCTCATTGCTCTGTTTAAGATAGATTGTAACAGATCTGCTGCCAAAGACAAAAATTAGTGGGGAATAAGGATCTCCTGTCTTACTCCCCTTTTGATGTAGAATTTCTTCCTGGTACTCCATTTAGAAGTCTGAAAGATGTTCTTTGTTGAGAATAAGCTTTTCATCCAAGAGATCCACCGTGACCAAAACCTTTAGCTTTAAAAATGTCCAATATTGCTTCATGCTCAATTGTATCAAAAGCTTTTTCAAAGTCCAGTTTAATAACTAAGATTTCCTCCCTGGATTTATGACATTGGTGGATGTATTCATAAGGCCATCATAGGCAGTCCTGAATCACTCTGTCTTTAAGGAAACCATACTGATTGATATGAACCATCTGCAGAATTACTCCTTGTAACCTGTTTGCCAGAATCTTTGTGATTATCTTCAGTACCCCATTAAGCAGAGAAATGGGTCTGAAATCATTTGGAGTAAGTGGCACTTCTTTCTTAGGGATAAGAGTGATGAAGGATGAGTTAATGCTCTCAAGATTGACATTTCCAGTATGAAAGGCCATTATAAGTTCAATGACATCTAATTTTATTATATCCCAGCAATTCTTGAGAAACTCATTATTGAAACCATCAGGACCAGGAGATTTATCATTAGGTAGATTCTTGACGACATCCTCAATTTCCTCTACAGTAAAAGGTTTTTCCAAGTCAATGAAAAGTAGTGGGTCCACTGTGTGTTCATACAATTCCTCAAGATTGAAGTGCATAGAATGGCCATTTGTCTGACCCAATCTGTTCTTGAAAGCTTCCCATAAAATTGCTGCCTTTCCTGCATGGTCAGTAATTTCAACTTGGTCTTTGTTTACCAACATAGCAATTTGGTTATGTCTGTGATTGATAGAAGCTTTTGTGTGAAAGAATTTGGTATTCTCATCCCCAAACTTGACTCCTTTAATTTTCCCTCTTTGCTTCCAGTATACTTTTTGATTGTTTAGTATAGTGAGTAGGTAGTCCTTCATTATGTTTCTGCAGTTGGTTTCAAACAGTGACAAAGCCCTGTATTCCTCAATGAAGTCCCAGAGGAAAATAATATCATTCAACTCTGCAATCTGTTTTTTGTGACAAGATAAAGATTTAGCCCAAAGTTTGAGAGCTCTTCTAACATTCTTGAACTTAGCATTTATCTTTTTTGCACAATCAGTGTGTCCTACTGGGATGTTCCAAGCATCATGTACCACTTGTTTGAAAGAGTTGTGGCTGAGCCAGTAATTTTCAAACCTGAACACTCTGGATTTTGGAATTGATGTACCAATCTTTAGCATGCATGGAAGATGATCGGATATAGGTTTAGCCATGGGCAAAGCAGTAGTGTCTGGGTAGCTGGTCATCCAGGCAGCAGAGGTGAAAAACCAATCTAGTTTTTCTAATAAAGGGTTGTCTTGCATGTTACTCCAGCTAAATTTCCTTCCTTGGAGGGGTAGTTCAATTAATCCTAATTCACTGATGGCTGCATTGAACATAAGCATTTCATTTACATCACCTCCAGGTTTATTTCTGTCCTCAGGTTTTCTAATGAAATTAAAGTCACCCATGATAATCCAGTCCACATCACTAGGCATTTGTATATTTTCAAACCAATCAATGAATTCAATCTTTTCTTCATGATTGCAGGGGCCATAAATATTTGTGAGAATCCAAGACTGGGAGGATGTTTTGCAGGTGAATTGCAAGGATAGTGAATATTTATTTTGAAACATCAACTCCCTAGTAAATAATGCACCATTCCAAGCAGTAAGGATGCCTCCTGAAGCCCCAATGGAGGGAAGGTATTCGAATTTATTGAATCTCTGTGGGCAAATTTTATGAATATATGTTAAATCAAATATCTCTCTTTTGTTTCCTGAAGATAGACTATACCAGCTGCACTTTCTTCCACTTTTTGCTTAATAGCTAACCACTTTTCTGGAGAATTAATACCCCTGACATTCCAGTTCAGAATATTCCATGTTCTGTTGTTATTCATTAATAACCAGATTTTTGTGTCCTTGATTACCCAGGTCCAGCCCTAGATGTCTATCCCAAGATAGGTTCAAGTGTTGCACCACTGTAACGGTTGGCAAAAAAACAGACCCCTCATACAAACATGTCACAGAGATGTTGATACTACCTTGTCCTAACAAGGAGTAATTCACAAACAAAATGGTAGCAGCAGTATGGATATCAAACAGCATCTCCATATGAGAGAAGCAGAGGTTGCACATCAATCCATTACATCCTGGGTACATAGTATCTTTCACTAGAAATATGTAATTGTCAGGACCCCGACTCAATGCCACATCGATCTAGCATGTAACACCTCATATCACTTTGCGGCCTCACGCACGGTATTCCCACGGGTGTCGCCTTACCTTTGCCAAATCGTGTTCACACACTTAGCTCACTCACAGTAGGACATGTTCACACACCTCCGATTCATCCCCGATGAATCAGACCTGACACAACTCTAAGCAATAGCAGGCATGACAAATAAGCATGAATGAGTAGGCACATCAGGGCTCAAACAACTCCTACTCATGCTAGTGGGTTTCATCTATTTACTGTGGCAATGACAGGTCATGCAGAGGATAAAGGGGTTCAACTACCGCAGCAAGTAACAGTTGTATCGTTGTTGTCCTAATGCAGTAAAATAGAGCAGGAGCAAGAGAGTAGGATTGTATCGGAATGAACAAGGGGGTTTTGCTTGCACAGCACTTCAAGATAATATAGTTCTTCATCGGTGTCATCAATTCATCGTCGAAACCACGTCTATCGAGAGGGGACAAATACGGCAATAGAGAAGGAAACACAATCAATGCTATGCACAATATGATGCATGATCATGACATGGCAAAATGAGTGTGTTGGGCTAATGCAACTAGAACCAAATGGGTTTGGGTTAGTTTGAACCCAAGGTTCAAGTTCAAATTGAAATTATGAATTAATATAGTGCATTATCATGTTTTGATATAAACAGCAGGTTTAAGTTGCTTAAACATGCATGAAACAAGTGCATATGGATAGATTGGATTTTTCTGATCATTTTTCATATATAAATTATTTCAATCTGAGCTACGGTTGAATTTATATGAATTTTAGAAGTTTGCAACATTTTCTGGAATTTCCTATTAAAGAATAAATCCAGAAAAGGGTTTATTGCGTCAGCATGACGTCGGGGTGACGTCATCAAGTCATTTGGGGCTGGTCCGGGTCAAACCTGACCAGTGGGGTCCACTGGTCAGTGACCAAGTGCAGCCTAGGGTCAATGACAGGTGGGTCCGGTCAACAGACACGTCAGCACGGTCAACTTTGACTTGTCGGGCCACTGTGATTAGTTAAAACTAATCATAAACTAAACTACGGTTAGTTAAGGCGTGGGGCCCAGTAGTCAGTGAGAGAGGGGGTTATTTAGTGCGTCATTAGCGTTTAGTGACATCGCCACGTCACCAGCCACCGGAGTTGGACGCCGGCGACCAAAATGGCGGCGGCAATGCGCCGGACTTGCGCTAAAGGCGACGGGGGCGGCGGCTGAGGGCACCGGGGAGTAGCCCGGGCTCTCCCGCATCTGATGGGGTAGGTGGGAGGCTGCGGGAACGCCGGGGCTCGCCGGAACGGAGTTCAGGCGCGCCGGACTTGGGCGGAGAGGAAAAGAGGCTACGATGCACGACAAAGGCGGCGGAGTCGTCGTTAGGCTCCTGAGGACGCACTGAAAGCGGTGGTGCGCTCGGATGCGTGCTTGCACGGCCGTAGCCACGACGGCGACATGGCCGGCGGCGAGGAGCTCTCGGGCTCGATCGGAAAACGGGGCTAGGGGACAGGAACGGAGGGAGAGAGCGAGGGGGAAGCAACAGGAGCTCACAGGGAGGTCGAAGAGCAGCTCCGTGGGCTCGGGGAGGCGCTCGAGGCGGTGAATCGATGACGACGATCTTCGGTGGCCGACGAGGAAACGGTGGTGGTGGTGGCGCAGCAGAGCTTCTGGCGCCGCGTGGCTTCGTGGAGAGGACGAATATGGCGAGGCGGAGACGCTTGGGACGGAGAGGGAGCGGGGAAGTGGCTGTGGCCACGGTGGTGCACGTCGGCGGCGGCGGGCGCGTTCGGTGGCGTCGTAGGGAGAGAGCAGAGGAGGAGGAGGGGGTCCAGAGAGTGGGAGGCACAGGGAGTGCGTGGCAACGCAGAGAGATCCAGCGCCGGGATCTGGCGGCGGTGGAGGTGGCGGCGCGTGCTGCATGCATGTGGCCACGCGCCCTTCGTCCTCCTGGCAAAAGGAGGAAGACGACAGGGGGTGGAGATGGGCTGGGCGGATTCAGCGAAGAGCCGCCTGGTGGCGCCAGTAGTCCTTCTCTCTCTCTCTCTCTATTATTAATTGTTTCATTTTCTATTTTGCTTTTCTGCTTTTTGATTTAGTAATAATACTAAACCATTTTAAAACTCCTGAGTAAATTTGTGGGCACTTTTAAAATGTTTACTAACAGCCCTCAAATGTTTTCAGAATTATTGAAGCATTTAAAATGTTTATAGCCATTAAATGCTCCAATTCAAATACTTATGATTTAATCCAAAAAACCTGAAATGACCTAGGGAAAATATGCACCAATTTTTGTCGGGGTTTTCACCAGTTTCAAAAATTATGTACTTTTCCTGAAGTCACTTTGGGTTTATTGGAAGTGATTTTATTTGAGCCTATTTGAATTCATTTGGTGTTAGGGTTTGGCCAGTCCCCTATTTCAAGTTAAATAGAATTTAAACATGATGCAACACTCTAATGCAAGCACTAAGCATTACCAGAACTAGGGATGTGACAGCTCACCCCCACTAAACAAGAATCTCGCCCCGAGATTCAAGACGTGAGGTAGGAGGAAAAGGGGTCACAAAACTATCACGATCTTCAGGTTCCAACTGCCCTTCTCGAAGATGTTGATTCAATCCTTCATCTTGGTTTTGACATTTGCCTTCGAGATCTTCACTCAACACGACAACTGGAAGAGGGGGAAACTCTACTGGATTCGATCTTCTAGAAGATCGAACAACTCAGGATCACTCATCGAGTGAGACTTTGAAACATCTCTCGAGCTGAGAGGCAAAACATGCAGCAGGAGAGACGGAAGAAACAATTTGACGAGAGTTTCAAAATAGCGAGAAAGGATTGCCATGATTCCATAACGTGGCACCTTGGGGGAGGTGACTCGTAGAACTATTCCCTTAAGTGGCAAAAGAATTACTTTTGATACAGAGATCATTGAAACTCTTAATACCAGCCTAAGGCAAATCACAATCAATTTGTTGAAAGAGTTCGAATAAAAGACATACTCATACTAGAGTGGATGATGTGGACTACCTTGTTGAAGACAACGCAATGGATGACTTTTGCTTATCACCGGAAATGGATGGGACTCATGGCGGGTCCACTTTTGAGGATGATCCTAGACATCGATTACTGAGAGGGGCAGTCCATGGAAATTGGCACGATGGGGTGCAAGCTGGGAGCAACATGCAAATGTTGGAAGTGTTCCAACCATCATATCTGCCTGAGATTCAGATCTGGTTGGTGTCAGGATATTCCAGACTCATCAAGTCTGGAAAGAAAATGAAGGTTTGCAACACAAGTCGACGAGATGACATTGCGAGATTCTCGGGGAGTGAACTACGATAGCAAGCTCCAAATCATGAGCTGGTTCTGCTACAACATGTGAACGTGTTGTCCGAGACAAGCATGAACACATGGTAGTCTTATAATAAAATGCTACCGAGTTCAGAAGGGGAACCATCATCGAGGATATCGAAGTCTTGTGTATTACCATGGATTAGCACTTAACTCCTTTTCCTTGAACAAGTCAACCAGTGGCTTGGTGTGCTAGGGAATTCATATGGAATGAAGATGATCAGTCTAACAGACCACGGAATACTCCGCACGTGCATAGCTGACTTGGGATGATTCTAGAGGAGGTAAAAAAACATGCTTTCTCGAATTCACGGCGGCAACTTGCATCAAATGCACATGAATTAGAGGAAGTCACTTCTTTTCATCCAAGCATATGCTTCATGAACGGGACATGAAGATAATGCTTATAAAGTTCCAATACTAGCCGGATGTTCAACACGAATCATGGAGGAGACAAAATGCTGCTGATGGGTGCAACAACGATTCATCCAGGTTTCCATGAAGATGGAATTCCATAATTATGTGAGCAAGTGATAGCATTGGTCAGACCCAAAAGATATAATGATGTATGCTCAAGGAAACAACCACGAGTAAGACAACATTACGAATATCGTTGGTTCTGATTTGATTTGACGATAGCCCATACTCAAATCAAAGATTGGATAACATAATAGATCCAGCAATTGACCATGAGGATCAATCCATGAGGATATCATCTTTCTTCAACACACACAAAGATATCCCTTTGGAATGAACTGAGTCGGACAAGCTTTTATCTTCCAACTCTCCAAGTTGTTGTTTAACCTAACCAACTAGCTCAGGGGTATCCAACACAGACTCTTGGAGAAGGGGTGGTTTACAAGAAACCAACTTGATCACGAGCTCAACATAGTAGTCAGGAGATAACCTGGTGATACTTCCGAGAAGATATTCAGAATATCACAAACCACCGATATGTTACTAAGCTCGAGAACAATCTTGCTTTTCAGGGCAAGACGATATGATCACAAGAGCGAGGAACTGGCACAATCCTAACTCATGGATCGAAGAGTGCACCAGGAAATAAGGACTAGGTAGCACAATCAGTCTTAGAATGATGATTCAAGAACCAACACGCTAAGAATGAAATTATTGTCCATTAACTACCAAGCAACACAGAGTATTGAGTTCACACACCATGATTCACCTGTAGGCGTTCCGGTTGCAACAACACGGAACCGAGAAATGAAAATGATGGCGAGAAGTATCATTGCGTCAAGAATTCATAAGAGGTGGTGCAATTCTCATGACAATCCTGACATAAAGAAGGTAATACTTCAAGGTAGAACAGACCAGAAGCTGGATTGGCATTTTGATCTGCGGAATACAACTACTTTGACCCAATCCTGAATGTGGATGAGGTACTGGAGTTTGTTTCTCCTAGTCATCATGAATGGAATGGCTTGACGGACCGCAAGAATAATAAGCATCGATAACACGAAGGCACAATTACTCCTAACTATCAATTGATAGACGAAGATTGGAATACGACTGAAGAGGGACAACTCAAAAGAACATATATCTTTCTGAGTTCTGGATGCATAGATTAGTATGTCGAGCAAAGCTCAACATTTCTTCCGGATAACCCATGCAGAAAGGTAGAACTGGCAGATTCACAATATAGAATGGAGAACTCATCGAGAGCACTCTTGTTGTGATCTTTTGGTTCGTAAGAACTCCGCCAAGAATGGTTCATGGTATTTGGAAGAGCGATATACCACGGACCTCGAGGACTATCGCAAAGGTTACTAATATCCTAAAGGAACTAGCAACACTATCAACACGAGGTAAGTAGAGTGAATCTTGGGTCAAGAAACCCGGAGTAGAATACCTATTACTAAATGGCATCACGGGATGCTTTCGAGAATGAAGGCCAGAATCATCACACTGGGGCACAAATCATGGCTAGAGTACTAGATGATCCCCTAAGGCACCTAGGGTCATAATAATAATTCCAACATATATGTCGAGGCAATAGAATACCTCAACTCAGCAATTAGTGTGATTAACCTGGCCCAAAGGAACATCAAAACCAGAGGGAAAGGATTTGCAAGTGCATCAAATTGTTTAGAAACCTGGGATGACTCGGACAGCATAACGGCTGTAATTGCTCAAAAGATTGGAGACATGCCACAAAAATGGTGGCATAGCCACTCCGAAGCACAATATCAAGGTTTTCGAGATCAACAGTTAACATACGGAAGTAGTATAAACTGAATTGGGGCGTAAAACCAACAATCTCATAAGTCCATGGGTTAGTAACACGTCATCCTGATAGATAGATGAGAAGGCCTAGTTCTTAATCCCCGTAGAAGAGAAGAGGTTGACTCAGATCAGAAGGCCATGAGGTATAAGGAGTAAAAAGAGCCTTACGTTCCCTTCCCCAATCAATTCCCTTACATAACTAAAGCATTTCTAGACACAACTTCACCGGTTTGGCTTGGTAATCCTCTGACGATCGGGCTCGATACCAAAGCTGTCGGGACCCGACTCAATGCCACATCGATCTAGCATGTAACACCTCATATCACTTTGCGGCCTCACGCACGGTATTCCCACGGTGTCGCCTTACCTTTGCCAAATCGTGTTCACACACTTAGCTCACTCACACGAGGGACATGTTCACACACCTCCGATTCATCCCGATGAATCGGACTGACACAACTCTAAGCAATAGCAGGCATGACAAATAAGCATGAATGAGTAGGCACATCAGGCTCAAACAACTCCTACTCATGCTAGTGGGTTTCATCTATTCTTGTGGCAATGACAGTCATGCGAGAGGATAAAGGGTTCAACTACCGCAGCAAGTAACAGTTGTATCGTTGTTGTCCTAATGCAGTAAAATAGAGCAGGAGCAAGAGAGTAGGATTGTATCGGAATGAACAAGGGGGTTTTGCTTGCCTGGCACTTCTGAAGATAATATAGTTCTTCATCGGTGTCATCGAATTCATCGTCGAAACCACGTCTATCGAGAGGGGACAAATACCGGCAATAGAGAAGGAAACACAATCAATGCTATGCACAATATGATGCATGATCATGACATGGCAAAATGAGTGTGTTGGGCTAATGCAACTAGAACCAAATGGGTTTGGGTTAGTTTGAACCCAAGGTTCAAGTTCAAATTGAAATTATGAATTAATATAGTGCATTATCATGTTTTGATATAAACAGCAGGTTTAAGTTGCTTAAACATGCATGAAACAAGTGCATATGGATAGATTGGATTTTTCTGATCATTTTTCATATATAAATTATTTCAATCGAGCTACGGTTGAATTTATATGAATTTTAGAAGTTTGCAACATTTTCTCGAATTTCCTATTAAAGAATAAATCCGAAAAGGGTTTATTATACGACATGACGTCGGGTGACGTCATCAAGTCAACTGGGGCTGGTCGGGTCAAACCTGACCAGTGGGGTCCACAGTCGATGACCAAGTGCAGCCTAGGGTCAATGACAGTGGGTCGGTCAGCGGAACCGCCAAGACGGTCGACTTTGACTTGTCGGACCACCGTGATTAGTTAAAACTAATCATAAACTAAACTACTGTTAGTTAAGGCGTGGGGCCCGATGAGTCGATGAGAGGGGTTAGTTAGTGCGTCATTAGCGTTTAATGACATCGCCACGTCACCACCACCGGAGTTGGGCGCCGCGACCAAAATGGCGGCGGCAACGTGCTGGACTTGCGCTAAAGGCGACGGGGGCGGCGGCTGAGGGCACCGGGGAGTAGCCCGGGCTCTCCCGCATCTGATGGGGTAGGTGGGAGGCTGTGGGAACGCCGGGGCTCGCTGGAACGGAGCTCGCGGCGGCGCCGGAGTTCGGGCGGAGAGGAAAAGAGGGCTACGGTGCACGACAGGGCGACGGAGTGCGTCGTTAAACTCCCCGAGGACGACCGAAGCGGTGGTGCGCTCGGACGCGTGCTTGCACGGCCGTAGCCACGACGGTGACATGGCCGGCGGCGAGGAGCTCTCGGGCTCGATCGGAAAACGGGGCTAGGGGACGGGAACGGAGGGAGAGAGCGAGGGGGAAGCAACAGGAGCTCACAGGGAGGTCGAAGAGCAGCTCCGTGGGCTCGGGGAGGCGCTCGAGGCGGCGAATCGACGACGACGATCTTCGGTGGCCGACGAGGAAACGGTGGTGGTGGTGGCGCAGCAGAGCTTCTGGCGCCGCGTGGCTTCGTGGAGAGGACGAATATGGCGAGGCGGAGACGCTTGGGACGGAGAGGGAGCGGGGAAGTGGCTGTGGCCGCGGTGGTGCACGCGTCGGCGGGCGGCGTGTTGATGGCGTCGTAGGGAGAGAGCGAGAGGAGGAGGAGGGGTCGAGAGAGTGGAAGGCACAGGAGTGCGTGGCAACGCAGAGAGATCCAGCGCCGGGATCTGGCGGCAGGTGGAGGTGGCGGGCGCGTGCTGTGGCAGTGGCCACGTGCCCTTCGTCCTCCTGGCAAAAGGAGGAAGACGACAGGGGGGGTGGAGATGGGCTGGGCCGGCTTCAGCAGCAGGCCGCACAGGTAGGCGCCAGGTAGTCCTTCTCTCTCTCTCTCTCACTATTATTAATTGTTTCTGTTTTCTATTTTGCTTTTCTAATTTTGATTTAGTAATAATACTAAACCATTTTTAAAACTCCTGAGAAAATTTGTGGGCACTTTTAAAATGTTTACTAACAGCCCTCAAATGTTTTCAGAATTATTGAAGCATTTAAAATGTTTATAGCCATTAAATGCTCCAATTCAAATACTTATGATTTAATCCAAAAAACCTGAAATGACCTAGGGAAAATATGCACCAATTTTTGTCAGGGGTTTTCACCAGTTTCAAAAATTATGTACTTTTCCTGAAGTCACTTTGGGTTTATTGGAAGTGATTTTATTTGAGCCTATTTGAATTCATTTGGTGTTAGGGTTTGGCCAGTCCCCTATTTCAAGTTAAATAGAATTTAAACATGATGCAACACTCTAATGCAAGCACTAAGCATTACCAGAACTAGGGATGTGACAGTAATTTTCAGTCTTTAAGAGAGTACATTCCAAAAGAGAACAGCAAGATACTCTGCTATTCCAACTCATCTTATATGACACTACCATCATCAACTTAAGTTGGATGTACCATCCTGCCCAGTGACCTTGGACACCTTGGCCACCTCCTCCTGTCCCTTCTTTTTTGGTTTCTTGGATAGCTTTCCATGAAGTTCTTCTTCAGCAACCTTACAGAAAGATTTAGTTAGATTTTTTTACCACAGTATTCTGAATAGCAGGTGGAATAGCATTACATGGCAAACATGCTTTAGTGTCACAAGTTTTCCTTCTATAGCCCATGTTATCTTTTCTAATCCTGTCACTTCTTCTTACCTCAGTCTCAACCAGAGGCTCCTTGTCCCTTCTCTTCCTTGAGACAGCCTCCCCAAGTGGCAGTAATTTATTGGGAGAGACTTGCTGCAGTGGGCTACCTGCTCCACTGGAAGAATGTGCTGCTGGACTAACACCTTCATTTTCCTTTCCCAGTCCTAGTATGAAGTCTTTGCAGGTTGGTGCACAGGTAGTAGAGCATCCATCGGTATATGAAATAGCATAGTGTCCTCTTGTATACAATTGGCGGTCAATATTTTCCATACATCGACTTTAGCAAGTGCATTGTCCAACTAAATTTATCGGTGTTAACAGCAAATGTATGATGAAGTTGAACCAACTTACAGGTATTTCAATTTTGAAAGAGTTCTCTGCTCCTTGTGTTGCGGTGCAAAGTGTTTGATCCACAATCCTGCACCTTCTTCGGACATTAAATGAGAACCATCAATAATATCCAATGCATGATTCTGAGCCAGCTCATGTAAATCAATCCTAGAGGGGGAGCTGGGCAGAGAGAAATCACCATAATTACCTGAGTTGTTTTGGTCTGTAGATGTGCCCACATAAGGAATTGGAACATCTTCCTTGCCCTTCTCATTAGGAAGCAAGTTGTGGACAGGAAGAGCATCTCTTGCCTCATTCTGATTGTGATTGACTGGGCTTGTGACAGAAATAGGAGCTTCATCAACCTTAACTTCCTCCCCATTCAATTGGTTCATCTGTGGGTCCACTTGGGCCTCCAGAGCAAGAACTTGAGGTATGAGAACAGGCTCCAAAGCAGGAATTTGTTGTTGCTCAATTTCAAAATTGTTCTGAAGTGCCTGGTCCTCCTCTTCTTCAGCTGCATTATAAGCCAGAGCAATGTTTAATAGCCCTTGACCAACTGGAGGGGCATGAAAACCCTGATTAACTTCCTCACTGGCAGAGTGTGTCGAGGCAATGAGACCATCGAGAGGGAGACGGTTGTTGTAATGCTGCTATTTGGTGCACCCTCATCCGGCAGCATAGGAATGGCTACTTGTCTGCTGCTTTGTTGTGGAGGCTCTGGTTGGGGAAAAGCCAGTCTGCTCTTGTTCCTCATGTTCTTCCCAAGCATCCCATCCTGGTTACAGGCATGAATATTGTGATTTGGGATCGGCTGGAAGCCTGGGAAGTCATTTGCACGCTGAGGGATGGGGTGTGGATCCACACCATCAGGTGGGATTTGATCTTCATCTGCAGGTCCACCACCTAGCATTTCCTCAAGGAGAACCTCAACAGAGCAAGTCCAAGAATCTTCCTCAAATCTCTCTCCTTCAGACCATCTTATGCTTTTAGGAACTTCATCAAGCTCTGTTACTCTAGCCTTAACAAGAATTTTACCCTTGAGTGCATCCTCTTTCTCCCAACTAATGATTTTGCCCCATTTAGAGATGGCGGACGCAATGTCCTCAGTGTTACAGAAATCAAATGGTACTCCCACAAAAAGCAACCAACAGACCCTATTGAAATGCAGCCTGCGCCAATTTCTACCTTCATCGTGCTTAGTAAAGGAGATAAAAACATCACCAAATGCATGTGGACCTTGTTGAACAAGCCTGTCTCGATCTCTAACATGCCGAAACTGCACATACGCCTCCCCGAACGGGCATGGCTGAATCTCTCTGAATCCAACTTGGGCCTCATCTTGAAGAAACTCTTGCAGAACATCACGAACATTTGGAAAAAATACCTCATTCGGGTGGGGATGGATGCTGGCAATCACCCAGTCCTCGTGGCACCTGGGGAGGTGAGGTACTATTGCTCGAGAAACCCCTGTTCTTCCTGGAATGACCTGAACTTGAAAACCATGCGGCACAAAAGGCTGAGGATCAATTGGGATGTTGGCCATCGCTCGTGGCTCTGGCAAGGAGGCGACCAGAGCCCTCTCTAGTTGTAATGGTAGCGCCGGCGAGTTCGTCGATGTGCTAGCGGTGTTGGGGGTGGCAGCGGTGGAGAAGACAGAGTTGGCAGGTGAAGTGGAATGCGAGGAGGCAAGCGTGGGTCTCGGCTGAAAGTTTTGGAATAAATCCTTGACCAGCTCCTTAAATGATGTGACTTGCCTAATGTGCGTGCCGCCCAATCTGATGGAACCAGGACTCTACTTGGCCCTCGGCCCAAGCAGCATCCGGAGGGCTTGGGAAAGAGCTGAATGGAATAAAAGGCCAAAGCCCAGTCAAATTCGGAGTAGTGCAAAAACGTGCAATATGGCCGTTGGCCCCGCATGCATGGCAAACCACATTATGGCGTGCAACGTAACGTTGCACTTCATTGTGCGGCCGTTGTGGCCTAACCTGCGCGGGGTTAACTTGAGATAAATTGTTGTTAATGCTGAGTGAATTGTCCCCCTGATTGAGACCCGATAATCTCTCAAAAACTGATTCAGTCGCTCTAACCACATCGGAGTAACTCCGGTGATCACCGGAATGAGGAACGATGGCCCTGCCAGCTCTACCAACCAAAGTCTATTCTTTATCTAGCTCTTGATAGTAAAGCTTTTCCTCTCGGCTCCAGTTCGGGCCACCAAAATTCCACAGGTTAAAAACAACCTCAAAATCTTTTTCCTTGATTCTACCCGAATTATAGATCTCAAAACCCACTGACTTTGAGGCTACTGAAAACTTGTAAGATCTATCCCGAAGAAGATGAACACGAAAGCCTTGTGCATAACCACCAAACATGGCAAGGTGGGATATACTAACCGTGTGCACATCAAGTTTGAAAGATGCACGGCAGAACGAGACCACCATTGTGAACTCCTTTTGGTGGAAGCCAGGAGAGAACACTACCGGGTGGCCAAACTTGGTTCTCATCTCCATCTGGAATCTCTTCCCACGGTCGAAGTTGAGATCAAACGGCGCCATCTTGGACAGGGTGGGTGGCTACCAGGGCCGAAGTGGCCACAGGTAGGAGGAGGGTGGCCGCCGGGGCCGGAGTGGCCACCGGCGCTAGGAGGAGGGAGCGCTAGGAGGAGGGAGCGCTAGGAACGAGTAAACTTTCGAGTACATAAGAGGCAGCACAGACACCGGCGCTAGGAGGAGGCAGCACAAACACTTCTGTAGACCGACTCCTACCTGCATCTACTACTAGTACTCCACACATCAAACGCTATCCACCATGCATCTAGAGTATTAAGTTCATAAAGAACGGAGTAGCGCCTTAAGTAAGATGACATGATGTAGAGGAATAAACTCAAGCAATATGATGAAAACCCCATCTTTTTATCTCGATGGCAACAATTCAATACGTGTCTTGCTACCCCTACTTTGTCACTGGGTGAAATCACGCAAGATTGAACCCAAAGCTAAGAACCTCTCCCGTTGGAAGAAAAACCAACCTAGTTGGCCAAACCAAACCGGTAATTCGAAGAGAAGTACAAAGATATCAACTCCTGCATATAAGAATTCAGAGAAGATTCAAATAATATTCATAGATAAGCTGATCATAAATCCTTAATTCATTGGATCTTGACAAACACACCGCAAAAGAAGATTACATCGGATAGATCTCCCAGAACATGGAGGAGAACATGGTATTGAGAATCAAAGAGAGAGAAGAAGCCATCTAGCTACTAGCTATGGACCCGTAGGTCTATGGTAAACTACTCACGCTTCATCAGAAGGGCAATAGAGTTGATGTAGATGCCCTCCGTGATCGCATCCCCCTCCGGCAAGATGACGGAAAACGCCCCAAGATGGGATCTCACGAGAGCAGAAGGTTGCGGCGGTGGAAAAGTGTTTTCGTGGATGCCTATGGTGGTTCTAGAATATATGTCAATATATAGGAGGAAGAGCTAGGTCAGGGGAGTCCCGAGGGGCCCAAAAGGGAGCGGGCGTGCCCAACCCCTAGGGCGCGACCTCCACCCTTGCTGCCGCCTCACGGCTCTTCTCACTTGGACTCCAAGTCCCTTGGGTGTCTTCTGGTCCAAGAAAAATTATCGTGAAGTTTTATTCCATTTGGACTCCATTTAGTATTTCTTTTCTGCGAAGCTCAAAAACAAGGAAAAAATAGAAACTTGCACTAGGCTCTAGGTTAATAGATTAGTCCCAAAAATAATGTAAAATAGCACATTAATGCATATAAAACATCCAAAACAGATAATACAATAGCATGGAACAATCAAAAATTATAGATAAGTTGGAGGCATATCAAGCGTCCCCAAGCTTAATTCCTGCTCGTCCTCAAGTAGCTAAATGATAAAAACAGAATTTTTGATGTGGAATGCTACCTAACATATTTATCCATATAATTTTCTTTATTGTGGCGTGAATGTCCAGATCCACAAGATTCAACACAATAGTTTAATATTGATGTAAAAATGATAATACTTCAAGCATAGTAATAAAGCAATCATGTCTTCTCAAAATAACATGGCCAAAGAAGGCCATCCCTTCAAAATCATATAGTCTAGCTATGCTCCATCTTCTTCACACAAAGTATTAAAATCACGCACAACCCCAACGACAACAAAGCAATTGTTTCATACTTTAGATGTTCCCAAACCTTTTCAACTTTCACGCAATACATGAGCGTGAGACATGGATATACCACTATAGCTGGAATAGAGTATGGTGGTTCTGGAGAAGACAAAAGGAAGGAGATAGTGAGTGAGTAGGGATTGCCATGCAATGGATGCACTAGAGCTATAAGCTTATGAAAGCTCAAAAGAAACTAAGTGGTTGTGCATCCAACTTGCTTGCTCACGAAGACCTAGGGCAATTTGAGGAAGCCCATCGTTGGAATATACAAGCCAAGTTCTATAATGAAAAATTCCCACGAGTATATGAAAGTGATAAGATAGGAGACTCTCTATCATGAAGATCATGGTGCTACTCTGAAGCACAAGTGTGGAGAAAGGATAGTAACATTGCCCCTTCTCTCTTTTCCATTTTTTTGTAGTGGCTTCTTTGGCCTCTTTTATTTTTCCTCACATGGGGCAATCCTCTAATAATGAAGATCATCACACTTTTATTTACTTAAAACTCAAGAATTACAACTCGATACTTAGAACAAAATATGACTCTATACGGATGCCTCCGGCGTTGTACCGGGATGTGCAATGACTCAAGAGAGACATGTACAAAAAAATATGAATGGTGGCTTTGCCACAAATACGAAGTCGACTACATGATCATGCTAAGCAATATGACAATGATGGAGCGTGTCATAATAAAATGGAACAGTGGAAGTTCCATGGAAATATATCTCAGAATGGCTATGGAAATGCCATAATAGGTAGGGTGGTTGTTTTGAGGAAGGTAAAAGGTGGGTGTAAGGCACCAGCGAAAGTAGCGCGGTACTAGAGAGGCTAGCAAAGGTGGAAGGGTGAGAGTGCATATAATCCATGGACTCAACATTAGTCATAAAGAACTCACATACTTATTGCAAAAATCTATTAGTCATCAAAACAAAGTACTACGGGCATGCTCCTAGGGGGGTTGATTGGTAGGAAAATACCATCGCTCGTCCCCGACTGCCACTCATAAGGAAGCCAATCAATAAATAAATCATGCTCCAACTTCATTACATAAAGGTTCACCATACGTGCATGCTATGGGAATCACAAACTTTACCACAAGTATTTCTATAATCCACAATTACTCACTAGCCTGACTCTAATATCACCATCTTTATATCTCAAAACAATCATAAGGAATCAAACTTCTCAAAGTATTCAATGCACTTTATATGATAGTTCTTATTATATCCCTCTTGGATGCCCATCATATTAGGACTAAATTCATAACCAAAGCAAATTACCATGTTGTTTAGAGAGACTCTCAAAATAATATAAGTGAAGCATGAGAGTTCAATAATTTCTATAAAATAAAGCCGCCGCCGTGCTCTAAAAACATATAAGTGAAGCACTAGAGCAAAATTGCCTAGCTCAAAAGATATAAGTGAAGAACATAGAGTATTCTAACACGATTCATCGTGTCCCTCAAAAAGGTGTGTACAGCAACGATGATTGTGGCAAATTAAAAATTAAAGACTCATATCATACAAGACGATCCAAGCAAAACACATATCATGTGGTGAATAAAAATATAGCCTCAAATAAATTTACCGATAGAGGAAGATGAAATCGGGAATGCCATCTGGGGCATCCCGAAGGTTAGGCTCTTGGTTGTCCTTGAATATTACCTTGGGGTTCCTTGGGCATCCCCAAGCTTAGGATCGTGCCACTCCTTATTCCATAATCCATCATATCCTTACCCAAAACTTGAAAACATCACAACACAAAACTCAGCAGAAAATCTCATGAGATTCGTTAGTATAAGAAAATAAAATCACCACCTTTGGTACTGTTGTGAACTCATTCTTTATTTATATTGGTGTAATATCTATTTTATTCCAACTTCTCCATGGTTCATACCCCCCGATACTACCCATAGATTCATCTAAATAAGCAAACAACACATACAAAACAGAATCTGTCAAAAACGGAATAGTCTGTAGCAATCTGTAAACTTCGAATACTTCTTTAACTCTCAAAATTCTGAAACATTAGGAAAACCCGGGAATTTGTATACTAATCTTGTGCAAAAATAATCAGATCAAAAGCACGCTGCTATAAAAGATGAAAATTATTTTCTAGGCACAAAAGTTTCTGTTTTTCATCAAGATCAAATCAACTATCACCGTAAGCCATCCCAAAGGTCTTACTTGGAACAAACACTAATTAAAACACAAGAAAACATCTAACCAGAGGCTAGGTGAATTATATATTGAAAAACAGAACCAAAAAGCAAGAACCACAATAAAATTGGGTTGCCTCCTAACAAGCGCTATTGTTTAATGCTCTTAGCTAGGCATTGATAATTTTAATGATGCTCACATGAAAGATAGCAATTGAAACATGAAGAGAGCATCATGTAGCAAGTGAAAAACACATATAAGTCTAACATACTTCCTATGCATAGGCATCTTATAGGAAAACAAATTATCAAGGCAAGCAAAAACTAGCATATGCAAAGAAGAAGAAAGAAACAATAGCAATCTCAACATAATGAGAGGTAATTTAGTAGCATGAAGATTTCCACAACCATATTTTCCTCTCTCATAATAATTACATGTAGGATCATAATCAAATTCAACAATATAACTATCACATAAAACATTCTCTACATGATCCATATGCATGCAAAGTTGACACTCTTCCAAAGTCATGACCTCTCCGAACCAACTTTAATAAAAAAATCATAACATTTGTCAATCTCCAAAGTATTGGGATCATTATTTCCTAGAGTTGACACTATTTGGAACCCACTTCCAATAATATTTCGAACATATTCATCATGAGGCTTAAATAATTTTTCAAGATCATAAGAAACATTATCACCCCAATCATGATCCTTGCAATAAGTAGTGGACATAGCAAAACTAGCATCCCCAAGCTTGGGGTTTTGCATATTACTAGCACAATTAACACTAATAGAATTTATAATAACATCATTGTAATCATGCTTTTGATTCAAGGAACTATCAAGTATGGGTGCAATAGCAATAATCTCATGTTTAACATAAGGAACTAGAGCAAATTCATCTCCATAAATATTGGCATCATGGCCATAAGAATAGCAAGCATCATGTTAATCAAGGGATATTTCAATCAAATCATCGGAATCATAATTATCTATAGATTCATGCATATCATTATTTTCTTCCAAAGCAACGGTCATTCTCTCAATAAATTCCTTAACTTTGCATTAATACGTCTCCAACCTATCTATAATTTTTGATTATTCCATGCTTTTCTATTATCATTCTTGGATGTTTTACAATCATTTTACAGTCATTTAATATCTTTTTTGCAGGTTTTTTTACATGGCATGAAATCAATACCAAATGGAGTCCAAATGTAGTGAAACTTCTTAGGGATTTTTTTGGGCCAGAAGACATCCAGTGGGCCAGGAAAGCACCTGGGGGTGCTCTGAGGGGAGCACAACCCACCAGAGTGCGCCTAGGGGGCCCAGGCGCGCCCAGGTGGGTTGTGCCCACCTCGGGTGCCCTCTGAACCGCCTCTTTGCTCTATAAATACCCCAATATTCCATAAACCCTAGGGGAGTCGATGAAAATCAATTCTAGCCGCCACAGAATCCAAAACCACCAGATCCAATCTAGACACCATCATGGTGGGGTTCACCACATCCATTGGTGCCTGTCCGATGATGTGTGAGTAGTTGTTTGTAGACCTATGGGTACATAGTTAGTAGCTAGATGGCTTCCTCTCGCTTTCTTGATTATCAATACAATGTTATCTTGGAGATCCATATGATGTAAGTATTTTTGTGGTGTGTTTGTTGGGATCCAATGAAATTTGAGTTTATGATCAGATCTATGTTTTTATCCCTGAAAGTTATTCGAGTCTTCTTTGATCTCTTATATGCGTGATTGATTATAGCCTTGTATTTCTTCTCGGATATTTGTGTTTTGTTTGGCCAACTTGATCTATTTATTTTTCAATGGGAAGAAGTGGGTTGTAATGGGTTCGATCTTACGGTGCTTGATCCCAGTGACAGAAAGGGAAACAACATGTATGTATCGTTGCTATTAAGGATAACAAGATGGGGTCTATTTCTACATAAATAGATCTTGTCTACATCATGTCATCATTCTTATTGCATTACTCCGTTTCTCCATGAACTTAATACACTAGATGAATGCTGGATAGCGGTCGATGTGTGGAGTAATAGTAGTACATGTAGGAAGGAGTCGGTCTACTAATCTTGGACATGATGCCTATATAATGATCATTGCCTGCATATCGTCATGATAATTTGAAGTTCTATCAATTGGCCAACAATAATTGTTTTCCCACCGTTTGCTATTTTTCTCGAGAGAAGCCACTAGTGAAACCTACGGCCCCTGGTCTCTTTTCATCATATGTGCCTTTGCGATCTATTTTCCTTTGCATTTATTTTCAGATCTATTAAACTAAAAATACAAAAATACCTTGCTGCAATTTATCTGTTCCGCGATCTATTTTTCCTATCTACCACTTTTACCTCACGTTATTTGCCTATCTAGAGGCGCCGTACCCGAAAGGGATTGACAACCCCTTTAACATGTCGGGTTGCGAGTATTTTTTATTTGTGTCCAGGGACTGTTTACATGGTGCGAGGAGGTTGTCCTACTGGTTCGATAACCTTGGTCTCATCACTAAGGGAAATATCTACCATCGCTATACTGCATCATTCCTTCATCTTTGGGGAAATACCGACGTAGTTCTAGCAGACAAGAAAAGGAATTTCTACCGCCGTTGCCGGGGAGGATCTTCAACATCAACTAGGTTCCTAATCACAAATCTCATCTCCTCCCAATTTACATTATTTGCCATTTGCCTCTCTTTTTCCTCTCACCACTTCACAAAACTTAACCATTTTTATTCGCCCTCTTTTTTGTTCGCCGTTTTCTCGTCAGATCTGTTTTTCGTGTGCAATCTTGTTGATCACTTTTTGCCGTTATGGATATTTCTTCCTCTATTGCGTGCACCCCTGAGAACGAGGTTCTCAACATTAAAAAAAGGGGATGGGAGAATTTAAAATATGCTTGGTGTAGGATTTGCAATGCTCATAATAGATCTATCCGTAAGCAATCTACCGTTGTTCTTCTTCGTTGTTTTTATGTGGGCATTACCTCTTGGTATATATTCGTCCTTGATATGATTACTGGTGGGAATTTCTTGATGTGTCCTTCTCTTGATGCTTTTAATGCTTTGGTAAATTCAGTGGGTTCACCACCACTCGTGATCAATGAAACAATATTGACTCTCGAGCATGTTATGGAAAGACTAGATGCTATTGAAAAGAAAATGCTTACCGCAAAACATATTGAAAACTTGGATAGAAAGATGCAAAGTTATGCTACTAAAATTGGGTCAAAGGCGGGAGACGTTTTTAAGTTGTTAAAAGAAAAGGGAACTATAATTCATGAAAGAGTTAAAGAAAGTCCATCTAGGATTGATAAACAGGAAGAAATTTTTTCTAATATAGGTACGGCTTTTGATTTCGCTAAAACACCAATGAAAATTAGTAAGACTACTCAAGCCACTAAATACAAAGGTGCAACTTCTAGAAATGATAAAGGAGATCTTAAGATGATTAATATCCATCCCAACTGAAGCTTGGCATTCAAAATGACTATTATTCTTTCTTCTTTAGAGATGCTCAAGCCGATCCCATGTTCAAGCACCTATGGAAATCAAAATGTACAATGAAATTGAAGGTGTTTGGGTGGCTGCTTTTCCTGGATAGGCTCAACACACGCAATATGTTGAAACGGAGGCACTACAACATTGGTGACGATTTTGATTGCCTCCTTTGCGGGCTGCCAATTGAAGAAACGGTGGACCACATGATCTTCACTTGTGATTTTAGCAGGGCCTGCTGGACCAAGCTTGGCATTCATTGGCCCCCTTTTGATAGCCGTCTCACTGCAATCAGATCAAACAGAGGCTCCTGGCCTGGCCCTTTTTTCATGGAAGTTTTTCTCACTGCTGCGTGGAGCTTATGGAAGGAGAGGAATAACAAGCACTTCCGAGGAGTTGACCCTACTATTGGGTCCTGGTTGGCACGCTTCAAAAACGACCTGGGTCAGCTCCAACATAGAATCAAGGAGGCCCATCGAAGCTCATTTGTAAACCTTTGTAATACTCTAGGTTGATCCTTGCTGACTCTTTGCTCTTGGCTCCTTCGGTGGAGGGCTGGTAGTTTGCCTCCTCCCTAAGCCATGGGGAGCGGGTGGTAGTTGGTTAGCTTTGTTTGGAATTGTATATGTCTATGTAAACACCCCATTTATATAGATATATATAACCACAGTGGGAGTGCTCTCCCACTGTCAATTTTTTCAAAAAAAATATCCATCCCAACTTTATTTAAGTCATAAGAGGCCCTTTTTGCGAAAATAAGTTTTTCAATATCATGCCTAGAAGTATTGTCGCTAAAAATTTATATGAAAAATCCTTGAAAAATCCTAAGTGTTCGATCAAAGAATTGGACAAGGATGATAAAACTTAGATCCTACGCGTTATGCCTAGCTAGGGGCGTAAAACGATAGCGCTCATTGGGAGGCAACCCAACTTGTATCTTTTTGCTTTTTCGTCTTCTTGCTGTTTTAAATAAAATACCCAATAATACCTCTGGTTATATGTGTTTTTGTGGTTTAAATTAGTGTTTGTGCCAAGAAAGGCATTTGGGATGATTTGGGTAAAAGTTGATTTGATCTTGCTGAAAGACAGAAACTTCTGCGCTCACGAGATTATTTGTCATTTTTAACAGAAGAGTGATTTTGAGATGATACTTTTTGCACAAGATTAATAGACAAATTAATCACCTCAATAGTGTTTTTCAAAAAAATTGGAGTTACAGAAGTATTATAAATATTCAGATTGCTACAGACTGCTCTGTTTTTGACAGATTCTGTTTTCTTTGCGTTGTGTGCTTGTTTTGACAATTCTATGGTTTTCTTTGATGAATTTTTGCAATAGAAAATTTGGAATACAATAGATATAATGCAAAAACAAAATATTATTAGGTTTGTAACAGTACTTATAGTAGTGGTTTGCTTTCTTATACAAACGGATCTTACGAAGGTTTTGTTGAGTTTTGTGTGATTGAAGTTTTCAAGTTTTGGGTGATCTTACGGTGGATGAAGGAACAAGGATTAGCAAAAGGCTAAGCTTGGGGATGCCCGAGGCACCCTAAGATAATATTCAAGAAGTAGAAGGCAACAAAGCTTGGGGATGCCCGGAGTGGCATCCCCGCTTTCTTCTAACAACCATCTGTATTTTACTTGAAGCTATATTTTTATTCGTCACATATTATGAGTTTTACTTGGAGCGTCTTGTATGATATGAGTCTTTATTTGCTTTTCTTTGTGTTTTAAGTATTGAATCATTGCTTAACACAACTTTTGAGAAAGCCAAAAAATATGCTATGCTTGCTCCTATGCTTCACTTAAATTTTTAGAGCCATGGATTTGCTCTAGTGCTTCACTTATATATTTTTTAGCACGGTGTGCTTTGTTATTTTCAAAGTAATGCTCTCATGATTCACTTAGATTTATTTGGGAGTTAGTAAATTTTTCAAAAGTTCTCTCTTGCTTCACTTAGATTATTTTGAGAGAAAGAAAAATTATGTTCATGTTCGTCACTTATATTTGTTTCAGCTTATCAAAAGCAACATATGAAAATAGTCCCAAAGTGATAGATATTCAAGAAGGATATAATAAAAACTTTCATGAAGATCATTGGAAAAAATAAACATGATTCTTAGTAATGGTTTTGAGAAATGACAATATGATATGTGAGTCATGTTGATGAGTAATGGTGCTTTAGTAAGAATATTGATGTTAAGGTTTGTGATTCCCGATGCAAGCACGAAAGTCAATAGTTATGCAATGAAATTTATATCCTACTTATGGTGCATTATTTGGTGTTACTTATGCTTAATACTTGAGTACGAGATTTTTTGCTTTTTGGTTGGTCGCTTCTCAATCTTTTTTCTAGCCTTCATTATGCACTAAGTATGATCACAACTTGTGCATCCAAAACCCTTTAAACCAGTTTTGCCATATGAGTCCACTATACATACCTATATGCGGTATTTCCTTGCCATTCTAAGCAAATTTGCATGTGTCATCTCTAATATTCAAAGTAAACTTCTCTTTTGTGTTCTCTACCGCTCGCGAGGCGGTGAAGGGTGGCCAATATTTACCATGCTAGATGTGTTATTCTCACGATGAGTGTTTATTCACTTGTCATTGTATGAGTACGACAAAGTTATTAGGGATGCCCTGTCCTGAAATGAAAAATGAATTTACTTTATGTTGTCAAATAATAAATTCCTTGGAAAGTGTTGGTATGGAGGGCAACCGTGGATTCGGCTAGCCATGGAAAGTGAAAGTAATGGTGGAAAAAGGAATAAACTTTATTTTCTGTTTGGGAAACGCCTATGATATCTAGCATGGAAAGTGTTATGAGCTCCAAGTCCTTTTCGTTGGTGGGAAAAGTATGCCTCTCAAAAATGTTTTTATCTCTCAATTTAAGCTTTGAGCTCTGGCACCTCTACAAATCCCTACTTCCCTCTGCAAAGGGCCTTTCTTTTACGTATGCAATTTTTATTTTGAATTTGAGTCTTCGTCTTCTCTTATAAAGCACCAAGGGGCACTATTATCCTATTTGAGCATTGGGTGTAGCTAATATTCGAGTGTGTTTCATTAATGGATCAATGGTTGGGCATAATGGGCTATAAATAACTTGCTTTAGTGTTCATATTTTGAAACACATGGTTGCTTGTTGGTATGCTTGAGTATTAAAGTCTTCATGTCAAAACTAGACTATTACTTTGAATCATATAAAAGTCCAAATTTTCATGGAATAAAGAAAAAATGTGATGAACATGTTACGCAGCATTCCACATCAAAAATTCTGTTTTTATCATTTACCTACTAGAGGACGAGCAGGAATTTGGCTTGGGGATGCTGATATGTCTCCAACGTATCTATAATTTTTTATTGTTCCATGCTGTTATATTATCATTCTTGGATATTTTACAATCATTTTACGGTCATTTTATATCATTTTTTGGTACTAACCAATCGACATAGCCCCCAGTGCTAGTTGTTGTTTTCTGCATGTTTTTTACATCGCAGGAAATCAATACCAAACGGAGTCCAAACACAGCGAAACTTCTTGGGGATTTTTTTGGGGCTAGAATACATCCAGTGGGCCAGGAAAGCACTTGGGGGTGCTCCGAGGGGAGTACAACCCCCCAAGATGCGCTTGGGGGCCCAGGCGCGCCCAGGGGGGTTTTACCCACCTCGAGTGCCACCTGAACCGCCTCTTTGCTCTATAAATACACCCAATGTTCCAGAAACCCTAGGGAGTCGACGAAAATCAATTCTAGCCGCCGCAGAGTCCAGAACCACGAGATCCAATCTAGACATCATCATGGAGGGGTTCATCACTTCCATTGGTGCCTCTCTGATGATGCTTGAGTAGTTCTTTGTAGACCTATGGGTCCGTAGTTAGTAGCTAGATGGCTTCCTCTCTCTCTTGATTATCAATACAATGGTCTCTTGGAGATCCATGTGATGTAAGTCTTTCGTGGTGTGTTTGTTGGGATTCGATGAACTTTGAGTTTATGATCAGATCTATGTTTTTATCCATGAAAGTTATTTGAGTTTTATTTGATCTCTTATATGCGTGATTGATTATAGCCTCGTATTTCTTCTCTGATATTTGGGTTTTGTTTGCCAACTTGATCTATTTATCTTGCAATGGGAAGAGGTGCTTTGTGATGGATCTGATCTTACGGTTCTTGATCCCATTGACAGAACGGGAATTGACACGTATGTATCGTTGCTATTAAGGATAATAAGATGGGGTCCATTTCTACATAAATAGGTCTTGTCTAGATCATGTCATTGTTCTTATTGCATTACTCCGTTTCTCCATGAACTAAGTACACTAGATGCATGCGGGATAATGGTCGATGTTGGAGTAATAGTAGTAGATGCAGGCAGGAGTCAGTCTATTAATCTTGGAAGTGATGCCAATATAATGATCATTTCCTGGATATCGTCATGATTATTTGAAGTTCTATCAATTGCCCAACAGTAAATGTTTTCCCACCATTTTCTATTTTTCTCGAGAGAAGCCATTAGTGCAACCTATGGCCCCCGGGTCTCTTTTCATCATATTTGCCTTTGCAATCTATTTTCCTTATATTTATTTTCAGATCTATTAAACTAAAAATAAAAAAATACATTGCTGCAATTTATTTGTTCTGCTATCTATTTATCCTATCTACCACTTTTACCTCACGTTATTTACCTATCTAGAGGCGTCGTACTCGAATGGGATTGACAACGCCCTTAACACGTTGGTTGCGAGTACTTGTTATTTGTGTGCAGGGGCTGTTTACGTGGTGTGAGGAGGTTCTCCTACTGGTTCGATAACCTTGGTCTCATCACTGAGGGAAATACCTACTGTCGCTATACTGCATCATCCCTTCCTCTTTGGGGAAATACCGACGTAGTTCTAGCAGAAATCATGCATTATGAGCATAGTTTTCATAACAATATTTAATTATGTCAAAATTTACAGATTTGTAGAGAGTAATATCATACTTTTCAATCAAAGAAGCAATTTCATAAGCACCCTTAAAAGCAACAAATTCTTCAATTTGTTCGATATCATAGTAACTATAAACACCCTTTTCATGGGAAGATAAGATTTCATTATCATTTAACTCACATAGGTAGGGAAGGTGTTTTGAGGGTTCTTAGAGCAACTAGTAAAATTACAAAGTTCATAAAGTTTCCAAGCATATCATAGCAAATAATTTATTTGATTCCATAAGAGTTTCCCTTTTTCAGACAAACGCTGACGCACAAAATGAGTAAGCTCATCTAAAGATTTTCCCTCCACTAAACTAGTTGGGGTTTCAGCATGAGCACATATGGATCAAAGATGATCCAGGTAGAAAACTTTGAAAGGATGCATATAATTAAATTTTTAGCAAGCAAAGATGCAAACAAAATAGAAGGCACATGGAAACACAAGCAAACATAAGACCGAACAAAGAAGGGCGAATAAAAAGGCAAATCTTTTTGAAAATCATTTTCGAAGTGGGGGAGAGGAAATTGAGAGGCAAATGGTGAATAATGTAATGCAAGAGATGAGAATTTATGGTGGGTACCTGGTAGGCTTGTCGTAGATCTCCCCGGCAACGGCACCAGAAATTCTTCCTACTACTTCTTGACCTTGCGTTGGTTTTTCCCTTGAAGAGGAAAGGGTGATACAGAATTGTAGAGATAAGTATTTCCCTCAGTTAAGAACCAAGGTATCAATTCCAGTAGGAGAAACATGCAAGTCCCCAATAGATGCACCTGCACAAACAATCAAACACTCGCACGCAACGGATAAAGGGGTTGTCAATCCCTTCATGATCACTTGCAAAGGTGAGATCTGATAGAGATAAATAGAACTAAACAAAAGATAAAATAATTTTGGGTTTTTTGATTTATAGATCTGGAAATAAAAGGATGCAAAATAGTAGATCAGACACTAGTATGATGGAAAATAGACCCGGGGGCCATAGGTTTCACTAGAGGCTTCTCTCATGAAGGCAAATAATACGATGGGTGAACAAATTACTGTCGAGCAATTGATAGAAAAGTGCAAAGTTTTGACGATATCCAAGGCAATGATTATGCAATATAGGTATAACCTCCGTGTTAAGTAGACCGACTCAACTCCTGCCTGCATCTACTACTATTACTCCACACATCAACCGCTATTCAGCATGCATCTAGAGTATTAAGTTCATAAAGAACGGAGTAACGCCTTAAGTAAGATGACATGATTTAAGTAATAAACTCAAGCAATATGATGAAAACCCATCTTTTTATCCTCAATGGCAACAATTCAATACGTGTCTCACTACCCCTACTTTGTCACTGGGTGAAATCACGCAAGATTGAACCAAAGCTAAGCACCTCTCCCATTGCAAGAAAAATCAATCTAGTTGGCCAAACCAAACCTATAATTTGGAGAGAAATAGAAAGTTATCAAATCATGAATATAATAATTGAGAGAAGATTCAAATAATATTCATAGATAAGCTGATCATAAATCCACAATTCATCGGATCTCAACAAACACACCGCAAAAGAAGATTACATCGGATAGGTCTCCAAGAACATCGAGGGGAACATGGTATTGGAATCAAAGAGGCAGAAGAAGCCATCTAGCTATTAGGTATGGACCCGTAGGTTTGTGGTAAACTACTCACGCTTCATCGGAAGGGCAATAGAGTATGTAGAGGCCCTCCTTGATCGAATCCCCCTCCGGCAGGATGCCGAAAAAGGCCCCAAGATGGGATCTCACGAGAACAAAAGGTTGTGGTGGTGGAGAAGTGTTTTCGTGGATGCATCTAGTGGTTCTGGAATATATGTGAATATATAGGAGGAAGAGCTAGGTCAGGGGAGTCGCGAGGGGCCAACAAGGTAGGGCCTCCCCAGGGAGCACCCCACACCCTTGTCGCCGCCTCGCGGCTCTTCTGGCTTGGTCTCCAAGTCCCCCGGGTGTCTTCTGGTCCAAGAAAAATCATTGTGAAGTTTTCTTCTGTTTGGACTCCGTTTAGTATTCCTTTTCCGCAAAGCTTAAAAACAATGAAAAACAAAAACTGGCATTGGGCTCTAGGTTAATAGGTTAGTCCCAAAAATAATATAAAATAGCATATTAATGCATATGAAACATCCAAAATAGATAATATAATAGCATGGAACAATAAAAAATTATGAAGACGTTGGAGACGCATCAGGCCCTAAGCGACATCTGCGACGAGAACGTCTCCCGCCCGCTCGAAGCCGATGGCGCCGACTACCTCAGATTCTTCACCCAAGTCGTGACTTGCCTTGAGGGTGCGCCAAATCATCGTGGAGAAGAGTCACGACCTTCTTGGGCGCACGTTCTCGCGCATCTTTAGTTACCTTCTTCGCACCAACCCTGACTTTGATTTCGATGCCGCGATAGCCCCCGTGCCTGGGGCAATCCAAGACATCCTGGCGAGATGGGTTGACAATCATGTGGACTACCTGATCGTGGAGCTCGCCCCTGCCGACGACGTGGTCGCGCCCGTGGCCGGAGAGGGCGGAACTGTTGAAGATGATGATGGTTGCGAAGACGATGATGACGATGACAACGGCGCGCCTCGCTAAGCTTGTGTTACCCTACCTTACTATTAGAACTTTGAATGTGACCTCGAGGGATGCGAAAGTATTTTTTTTGGAAGAATTTTTCCTGTGATGTATTAAGTGATATTTGCACTCCCTGTTATCGTCCCTCTTTTACTTTTCGCGCACTCATGACCCCTGAGTAGGGGTGACCGCCGTTGCCGTGCCTGGTCGTGGTACCTGGTTCAAGGTCCAGGAGAGGTCGCCTGTTGAGGGTCCCGGGCTATGCGTGCTTGGTAGTTTGCTCGACAGTGCCACGCGAGGATCCAGCGAGGTGTGCGTGCGGGCAAGGCCACGGCTGTTGTGGCACTAGTAGAAAAGGGGGCAATGGTCCAGGCAGGGCCAGCCCATTAGTCCCGGTTCAGTCTAGAACCGGGACCAATGGGGGCATTGGACCCGGTTCGTGAGCCCCGGGGGCCGGCCAGGCCACATGGGCCATTGGTCCCGGTCCGTCTGGACCTTTTGGTCCCGGTTGGAGGGACGAACCGGGACCAATGGTCTCGCCTCCTGCCCACCACTATTGGTCGGTTGGTGGCATGAACCGGACCAAAGGCTGCCTTTAGTCCCGGTTCATGCCACCAACTGGGACTAAAGGGTTGGTCTCGCATGCTGAGTTTAGTCCCACCTCGCCAACCGAAGGGGCTCACACCGGTTTATAAGCCCCTCCCTCTCTGCCTTGTTGAGCTCCTCTCAAAATGAAAATAGATGCCCTTATACAGGGAATTTGACTTAAATTCATACTTGAATTTCTCCAAGTTAGTTGAAATTTATTACAATTTAGCTTGAATTCTCTCTATAAGCGCATCTATGCTCATTTTTAGTAAAGTTAATCACAACTATTTTTTCTTCTATTTATTTTTAGTAGTTTTTATATAGTTCTTTTTCTTTTCTACTATATTTATTTTTTCTATTTATTTCGAGTTGTAATAAGTCATTAAAATAAGCATCTATGCTCATTTTTTAGTAAAGTTAATCAAAACTATTTTTTCTTCTATTTATTTCTGAGTAGTTTTTAATATAGTTTTTTCTTTTCTGCTATATTTATTTTTTTATTTTTTTCTGAGTTGTAATAAATCATTAAAATAAGCATCTATGCTCATTTTTTTAGTAAAGTTAATCACAACTATTTTTTCTTCTATTTATTTTTGAGTTGTAATAAGTCATTAAAAATAAGCATCTATGCTCATTTTTTTAGTAAAGTTAATCACAACTATTTTTTCTTGCATTTATTTCTGAGTAGTTTTTTATACAGTTTTTTTTCTTTTCTGCTATATTTATTTTTTTCTATTTATTTCTGAGTTGTAATAAGTCACTAAAAATTAAAAAGAGGCGCAATGCTCGTTAATTAGCTTCAAGCCTTTTGGAATAGTGTAAACTGCACTGCACATAGCTCCATGCAGTCTACTCTAATCCTCAAGGCTTGAAGCTAAGCAACGTGCAGGTGAGCATTGAGCCTCTTCTTCATCGTCTCTGCAATCAGGGCTTATAAACCGCTGCGAGTGCCTCTCGCTTGGCGAGGTGGGACTAATTAAAAACAGCTGCAGAAAGAATCAACTAAAAAACAGCTGCAGCAAATAAATAAGTAATTAGACAGGTGCATTGGTCCCGGTTGGTGCCACCAACCGGTACCAATGCCTATCTTTAGTCCCGGTTGGTGGCTCCAACCGGGACCAATGCCCCTCTTTTGTCCCGGTTGGAGCGACCAACCGGGACCAAAGGTCTTTGTTTCCCGCCCTTTGGGCTGTTGAAGAGAGGCCTTTGGTCCCGGTTGGCAGCTCCAACCGGGACTAAAGGTTGCATTGGTCCCGGTTTGTGCCACGAACCGGGACCAAAGCATTTGCTATATAAGTAGCACTTAGGAAAATTTCAGAACCGCGCATCCCCACTTCAAACTGTCACATCCCTAGCTTCTGGCTTTGCACTAGGCTAGCTTCATGTGTGCATCATGTTTAAATTTTATTTAACTTGAAATGGGGATTGATCCAAGCCCTAGCAGTTAATGAATTCAACTAGGGTCAAAATAAAATCTTTTTCAATGATCCCAAAATGCCCTCTGAAAATGTTCATGATTTCTGGTAAAGGTGAAACCCTCTTCCAAAAATGATGCACATATTTCTAGTCCATTCTCGATTTTTAATTAACGATATTGTATTTGAGTTGGAGCAAATATATGTTATATATATTTTAATGCTTCAATAATTCGATATTTTGTGAGGGCTCTAGAATACTACTTTTAGTCCCTGCAAAAATTATTGGAAGAAACAAAATGGTTTAGTGCTTGAACTAAATCAAAGCAGATTGAAATAAATAGAAAACATCAATTAAAATAGAAACAGAGAAGGAGGAGTACTCACATTTACTTACGCCCAAAGCAGAGAAGCCAGCCCACCAGGCCCATGTGCATCATCCTCAACCTCGTGCAAGGGCACGAGGCGTGTGTCACAGCCCACGCAAGACGCGCCTGCCACCTCCACCACTGCACTGCGTCCCCGACGCCTAGACACCTCAACGTTGCCATGCTACCCTCCGAATCCCTCGCTCACTCTCTCGCACCCATCCTCTCCTCTACTCTCTCTCCCTCTCTGCCCGAGCGGAGCTCGTCGCCGCCGACGCCGTTTACCGCGGCCACAACCACCCCCTCGCCTCTCTGCCATCCCCAAGAGCTCCGCCCCGACCTCTTCTTCGTCTCCGCCGAGCTAAACGACGCCGGAGCGCCCCGCAGCGCCGCCATCGCCATTGTCTTCGCCCTCTGCACCGACAGTCGTCGTCGTCGATTCGCAGCAACCCGACCGCCCCCGACCTCGCCGACGACGCCATCGGACGCACTGTGAGCACCCGCGTCGTCTCCCCCTTCTCCCCTGGTCGCGCCCGCACTCTAGGCCGTAGCCCTGCCGTGGCCGAGCTTCCCTTGCCGCCGGCCATGTCGCCGCCGTCCCTGCAGCCGCTTGAGCTCGATTAGGAGCGCGTCACCGCACTTAGGAAGCCACCAGGAGCATAGCGCACACGCTAACTTGCCCTCCCGTGCACCACAGCGCCAACCCCGCACTCACCCGACCTCCGGCGCCGCCGCGAGCTCACTTCCGGCGAGCTCCGACCGCCCCGCGACCTCCCACCTGCTCCGTTCGATGCGCGCGAGTGAGGGCCTCCTCCCTATGCCCTTCTCTTGCCCAGCCGCCGCCTGTAGCGCAGCCCCGGCGAACATCCGCCGCGTTTCGGGTCGCCGCCGGCCGAACTCCGGTGGCCGGTGACGTGGCACGTCATTAGCCACTGATGACCCCACTAATTAACCTCCAGTGAAACTGACAGCCGGTCCCCACTGCCTAACTAAATGACTAACTAAGTAAGATTAAGATTAATCTAATTACAATGGGCCCACGTGTCAATTTTGACTATGCTGATGTGGGAGTTGACCCGACCCCACTGCTCAGGACCTAGGCAAGATTGGGTCATCGACCGATGGACCCCACTGGTCGAGTTTGACCCGAGGCAGCCCTGTGACTCTGCCGAGGTCAAGATGACGCCATCTCGACGCAATATTCCTTTTCTGGAATTTATTTTATTTTTAAATAATCGGAAATTCGAGAAAATACCCAAAACTTCTAAAATTCATATAAATTCAACCGTAACTCCAAATGAAATAAATTATATATGAAAAATGATCAGAAAAATCCAATCTATCCATCTGTACCATTTTAATGCATGTTAGAACAACTTATGGCTGCTGTTTAGGACAAATCATATAAATGGCATTTGAATTTCACATATGGAGTTTGGATTTGAACCTAGGGTTCAAACCAACTTCATTTAACATGTTGCTAGCTGCATTAGCTCAAACCACAGCATATTGCCATGTCACATTCATGCATCATATTGTTGCATTGCATTGATTGTGTTTTCTCTGTGTTGCCGGTATTTGTCCCCTCTCGATAGGCTTGGTTCCGACGATGAATTCGATGACACCGATGAAGAACTATATTATCTTCAGAAGTGCCAGGCAAGCAAAACCCCCTTGTTCATTCCGATACAATCCCACTCTCTCGCTCCTGCTCTCTTTTACTGCATTAGGACAACAACGTTTCAACTGTTACATGCTGCGGTAGTTGAACCCCTTTATCCTCTGCATGACCTGTCATTCCACAGTAAATAGATGAAACCCACTAGCATGAGTAGGAGTTGTTTGAGCCCTGATGTGCATACTCATTCATTCTTCTTTGTCATGCCTGCTATTGCTTAGAGTTGTGTCAGGTCTGATTCATCGGGAATGAATCGGAGGTGTGTAAACATGTCCTACTGTTGAGAGCTAAGTGTGTGAACACGATTTGGTAAAGGTAGCGGTGAGAGGCCATGTAGGAGTACATGGTGGGTTGTCTCATTGCAGCCGTCCTCAGGAACTGAGTTCTGTGTTTGTGATCCATGAACAGCTACTACCACGCATTGGAATACTTAAGTGCCCCTCTCGGCTTCTTAATCACCCTTGTTCTCTGTCCAGGAGTTGCAATTAGTTTCTGGTGTTTGTAGGTAGTGTTAGTAGTCTACCAAGTGGCACCCGGTACAAGTGGGCTTGGGACAGACTAGGCACTGATGTACGGTGTACCAAGTGGCACCGGATGGTGGGCTTGGGAACCCTGCTCACATCGTTTGGGGCCGTGGCGACACCCGGCGGATCTCCTTGCGGATGGAACCCTAATAGGCGATAAACCCGGGCGAGAGACTTGAGTGTTTAGGTAGGCGTGGCCGACTCCTCGCCGACTTTAAGCTTGAAGGTTGCCGAGGTACATGACGTGTACAGGCGATAAGTGGCGAGAGCGTGTGTGAAGAAGTACACCCTGCGCAGGTTATCATTATCTATTCAATAGCCGGATTCCTCGGATATGGAAACTTGGACCCTTGCATAGTTCATAGACAAGTGAAAGTGGATACTCTAAAATGCGCAAGATAAGCGTGAGTGCTATGGATGGCGTTCTCGTGGGGAGACGGAGCGGATCCATAGTGGTGTATTGATATGGTGAATATGTGGACTCGTGTGCGCCACCTCAAAAGAGTTACTTGCAGTCGTAGTTCAGGATAGCCACCGAGTCAAAGCTGGCTTGCTGCAGTTAAACTCCACTACCCCTTTGTTGATAATGATGCATATGTAGTTAGTTCTGATGTAAGTCTTGCTGGGTACATTTGTACTCACGTTTGCCTATTTTATGTTTTTGCAGAGACTTCCGTCTCACTAGTAGTTCCGCGTGGACTTTGACGTTTAGCTTGTTACCTCAGCTACGATTTTGTGCCCTCGGCAGGATCTGGTAGATAGTCAGGCTTCTTAGCCTTTTTCATTTGTAGATGTCTGTACTCAGACATGTTAGCTTCCGCTTGTGCTTTGACTTGTATGCTCTGAATGTTGGGTCGTAAGACCCATCTTTGTAATATCTCGCTCCTCGGAGCCTAATGAATAAATACTTGAGTCGTAGAGTCATGTTGTGATGCCATGTTGTATTTGCACATATCGAGCATATTGTGTGTATGTTATTGAAATGCTTGGTATGTGTGGGATCGACTATCTAGTTGTTTATCTTTAGTAGCCTCTCTTACGGAAATGTCTCCTAGTGTTTCCACCGAGCCATGGTAGCTTGCTACTGCTCCGAACACTTAGGCTGGCCGGCATGTGTCCTTCCTCGTTCTGTCTACGTCCTTCGGGAAATGTCACGCGATGGATCTTGAGTCTGTTAGCCCGCTTCAGCCAGTTCACGAGTCTGCTAGCCCAGTGCTACAGCACTGATTCACTCGTGATGACCGACACGTTCGATCTTTGGGTCATGGATGCTGTCTCTGTAAGTTTGTGCCACTTTGGGTTTACGACTAGCCATGTCAGCCGGGCTCCTTATCATATGGATGCTAGCGACACTATCATATCGTGTGCCAAAAGGCATAAGCGGTCTGGCAAAGGTAAGGCGACACCGTGGGAATACCGTGCGTGAGGCCGCAAAGTGATATGAGGTGTTAGATGCTAGATCGATGTGGTATTGAGTCAGGGTCCTGACAGCTTTGGTATCAGAGCTTGACTGCCTGTAGGATTACCAAGCCAAACTGGTCGAAGTTGGGTCTAGACATGCTTTAGTTATGTAAGGGAATTGATTGTGGGATGGAACGTAAGGCTCTTTTTACTCCTTATACCTTATGCCCTTCTGATCCGAGTCACCTTATCTTTCCTACGGGGTTAAGGAACTAGGCCTTCTCATCTATCTATTAGGATGACGTGTTACTAGTCCGTAGACTTTTAGGATTGTTGGTTTCAAGCCTCAGTTAAGTTCCTACTACTTCCGTATGTTAATTGCTGATCTCGAAACCTTGATATTGTGATGTTGAGTGGTTATGCCACCATTTTGCAAGATGTCTTAAATCATTTTAAGCATTTACAGCCGTTATGCTGTTCGAGTCATCCCAGATTTCTAAACAATCTGATGCACTTGCAAATCCTTTCCCTCTAGTTTTGATGTTCCTTTGGGCCAGGTTAATCACACCAATTGCTGAGTTGAGGTATTTACTACCTCGACATATATGTTGGAGCTATTATTATGACCCTAGGTGTCTAGAGCATCACCTAGTAATTTAGCCATGTTATGTGTTCCTAGTGTGATCATTCTGGCCTTTATTCTCGAAAGCATCCCATGATGCCACTTAGTAGTAGGTATTCTACTTCTGGGTTTCTGAACCCGAGATTCACACTACTTATTTCATGTTGATAGTGTTTGCTAGTTCCTTTAGGTTATTAGTAACCTTTGCGATAGTCCTCGAGGTCCGTGGTATATCGTTCTTCCAATGCCATGAACCAATATGGCAGTAGTCTTTCTGAACTGAAGGATCACAATCAGAGTGCTCTTGAGGAGTTCTCCGTTCATAATTGTGAATCTGCCAATTCTACTTTTCCGCATGGGTTATCTGGAAGAAAAATGTTGAACTTGGTTCGACATACTAATCTATGCATCCACAACTCAGAAAGTTATATGTTCCTTTGAGTTGTTCTCTTTAGTTGTACTCTGACCCTCGTCTATCAATTGATAGTCAAGAGTATGCGAGCATTCGTTTATCGATGCCTATTACTCTTGTGGTCCGTCAAGCCATTCTATCCGGAATGACTTGGAGAAACAAACTCCAGTACCTTGTCCACTTCGAGGATTGGGTCAAAGTAGTCGTGTTCCGCAGATCAAATGCCAATCCAGCTTCTGGCCTGTTCTACCTTGAAGTATTACCTTCTTTATGTCAGGATTGTCATGAGAATTGCACCACCTCTTATGAATTCTTGATACAGTGATACTTCTTGCCATCATTGTTCATTCCTCGGTTTCCGTGTTATTGTAACCGGAACGCCGACAAGTGAATCGTGGTGTGTGAAATCAATACTGCTAGCAACTCCGTTGCTTGGTAGTCAAACGAACAACTACTTCATTCTTAGTGTGCTGATTATTGAATCATTATCCTAGGATTGATCGTGCTACCTAGTCCTTATTCTGGTGCACTCTTCGATCAATGAGTTAGGATTATTCAGTCCCTTGCTTATTTGATCATATCGTCTTGCCCTGAAAAGCAAGATTGTTCTCGAGCTTAGCAATATACCGGTGGTTCATGATTTTCCGAATATCTTCTCGGAAGTATCACCAGGTTGTCACCTGACCGCTATGTTGAGTTCGTGATCAAGTTGGTTTCTTGTAAACCACCCCTTCTCCAAGAATCCGTGTTGGATACCCCTGAGCTAGTTGGCTAAGCTAAACGACAACTTGGAGAGTTGGAAGATAAAAGCTTGTCTGACCTAGATCATGTTAAGGGATATCTTTTTGTGTCTGTGTGCGTTGAAGAAAGATGATATCTTCATCAATTGGTCCTTGTGATCAGTTGTTGGACCTATTGTCTTACCCCATTTTTGATTTGAGTATGGGCTGTCATCAAATCAATTCAGAACCAATGATGTTCGTAATGTTGTCTTACTCGTGGTTGTTTCCTCGAGCATACACCATTATATCTTTTGGTCTGACCAATACTATCACATTGTTCACATAATGGTGGAAGTCCAGTGATATGGAAATTCCGATGAGTTGCTGTTGAGCCCATCAGCAGCATTTGTCTCCCCCATGACTCATGTTGAACATCAACCTAGTGTTGGAAACTTTTATAAGCATTATCTTCATGTCCCATCCGTGAAGAATATGTTGGATGAAAGAAGTGACTTTCTCTGATTCACGTGCATTTGGTGCAAGTTGCCGCCGTAAGTTCGAGAAAGATTGTTTTTGTTCCCCCCTGGTACCATCCCAAGTCAGTCATGCATGTGCGAAGTATGCTATGGTTTGACAGGCTCGCAACCTTTATTCCATATGTATCCCTAGCACACCAAGCCACTAACTGATTTGTTCAAGGACAAGAAGTTCCTTCATAAGAGCTAATCATGACTTATGTTAAGACTTCGTTATCCCCGATGATGGTTCCCCACCTGAACTCGGTAGTGTTTTATTTATAAGACTACTACGTGGTCATGCTTGCTCTGGACAGCGTGTTCACAGGTTTGTAGCAAAACCAGCTCATGTTTTGGAGCTTGCTATTGTAGTTCATTTCCCGAGAATCTCGCAACTTCATCTCGTCGATTTGTGTTGCAAACTTTAATTTTTCTTTCTAGACTTGACGAGTCTGGAATAATCTGACACCAAGCGGATCTGAATCTCAGGCAGATATGATGGTTGGAACTATTCTAAGGTCTATGATGTAGGTCCCGACAAGGATGATGTTGGCCGACACACCTAGCCGAAGATCTATTATTGTAGCATCTTAACTGAGCAAGTTGACCATCCTCTCCATAAGGATGCCGTGCGACTTATTTTAGAAGTTGTTCCTTATGGATCCTTTGTTCTCCCGAAGCCAGACCTTTACTTGATGTTCCAGATACTAACTGGTATTGGGTTAAACTGGTACATCAAGGAGAACATTAGAAGCGGAGTGCTAAATGTCTCTTGGTCGATCATCCAGATTTTGTCCCCTTGGCCTCGCTAAGGTGAAATCTGAGAAAGTGTTATCCTCCTTTGCATCTGCATTGTCCATCGCTATTCATCATGGTAGGATGTTGTATTATCAGCACCCTTGACATGGATGTTGGTAAAACCTTGATGACTATGGAAATGCTCAAGTTCTTGAGAGCACGCACAAGCGTTAGGTGTTACCATCGGCACTAACTGGGATTGCTCTCAGTTTCCTCGATTATGCTATAACTTTTCAAACAGTGGACTCACTCTCTACTGTTGAGCTTCTTCCCAGTTACTAAAATCATTCCTTGTGTTGTTTTCAACAAGGTAATCCACATCATCCATTCAAGTCTGAGTATGTCATTCTACCGAACTCCTTCAAATGATCGATTGTGATTTACCTTAAGCTGGTATAAGAGCTCTAATGATATCTGAATCAAAAGTAATTCTTTTTGCCACTTAAGGGAATAATTCTACGAGACACCTCCTCTAGGATGTCTCGTTATGGTATCATGGCAATCCAACTCCTCGCTACGTTGACAAACGTTCACCACCTTCTTAGGTGTGGAATTTTTGCCTACCCAACTGAACCCTTGTCATCTACTTCTTTCCGTTGCACCTGATGTGTGTTTCGTGTCTCATCTCAAGAGATGTTTTATATCTCACCCCATGAGCTGATCCTGAGTTGTTCGGTCTTCGAGAAGATCGATTCTTCTAGAGTTTTCCTTTCCTCTTCTTGTCATGTTAGTTCGAGTTCTTAGAGGAAGACATCAAGTCAAAGATGGTGATCGATTCAACATCTTCAAGAAGTGCAAGTTGGATCATGAGGATCGTGTTAGCTTTGTGTCCCCTCTGTCTTCTTACCTCACGTCTTGAATCTCGGGTCGAGATTCTTGTTTAGTGGGGTGAGTTGTCACATCCTAGCTTCGGCTTTGCACTAGGCTAGCTTCATGTGTGCATCATGTTTAAATTTTATTTAACTTGAAATGGGGATTGATCCAAGCCCTAGCAGTTAATGAATTCAACTAGGGTCAAAATAAAATCTTTTTCAATGATCCCAAAATGCCCTCTGAAAATGTTCATGATTTCTGGTAAAGGTGAAACCCTCTTCCAAAAATGATGCACATATTTCTAGGCCATTCTGGATTTTTGAATTAACGCATATTGTATTTGAGTTGGAGCAAATATATGTTATATATATTTTTAATGCTTCAATAATTCTGATATTTTGTGAGGGGCTCTAGAATACTACTTTTAGTCCCTGCAAAAATTATTGGAAGAAACAAAAATGGTTTAGTGCTTGAACTAAATCAAAGGAGATTGAAATAAATAGAAAACATCAATTAAAATAGAAACAGAGAAGGAGGGAGTACCTGTTACTTACCTGGCCCAGCAGAGAAGCCAGCCCACCAGGCCCATGTGCCAGTCATCCTCAACCTCGTGCCAGTGGGCACGAGGGCGTGTGGCCGCAGCGCGCCGGCACGCGCCCCGGCCACCTCCACCCTGCCTGCCTGCGTCCCCGACGCCTAGACACCTCCAACGTTGCCACGCTACCCCTCTAGAATCCCCTCGCTCACTCTCTCGCCCCCATCCTCTCCTCTACTCTCTCTCCCTCTCTGCCCGAGCGGAGCTCGTCGCCGCCGACGCCGTTTACCGCGGCCACAACCACCCCCTCGCCTCTCTGCCATCCCCAAGAGCTCTGCCCCGACCTCTTCTTCGTCTCCGCCGAGCTAAGCAGCGCCGGGCGCCCTTGCGCCGCCATCGCCATTGTCTTCGCCCTCTGCACCGGCGATCGTCGTCGTCGATTCGCAACAACCCGACCGCCCCGACCTGCGCCGACGCGCCATCGGACGACCGTGAGCACCGCGTCGTCTCCCCTTCTCCCTGAGTCGCGCCCGCCTCTAGGTCGTAGCCTGCCGTGGCGAAGCTTCCCTTGCCGCCCGGCCATGTCGCCGCCGTCCTGCAGCCTCTTGACCTCGATTAGGGCGCGTCACGCACTCAGGAAGCCACCAGGAGCATAGCGCACACGCTAACTTGCCCTCCCGTGCACCACAGCGCCAACCCCGCACTCACCCGACCTCCGGCGCCGCCGCGAGCTCACTTCCGGCGAGCTCCGACCACCCCGCGACCTCCCACCTGCTCCGTTCGATGCGCGCGAGTGAGGGCCTCCTCCCTATGCCCTTCTCTTGCCCAGCCGCCGCCTGTAGCGCAGCCCCGGCGAACATCCGCCGCGTTTCGGGTCGCCGCCGGCCGAACTCCGGTGGCCGGTGACGTGGCACGTCATTAGCCACTGATGACCCCACTAATTAACCTCCAGTGAAACTGACAGCCGGTCCCCACTGCCTAACTAAACGACTAACTAAGTAAGATTAAGATTAATCTAATTACAATTGGCCCACGTGTCAATTTTGACTATGCTGATGTGGGAGTTGACCCGACCCCACCTGTCTGTGACCTAGGCAGCACTGGGTCACTGACCAGTGGACCCCACTGGTCAGGTTTGACCCGAGGCAGCCCTGTTGACTCTGCTGAGGTCAGCATGACGCCATGCTGACGCAATATTCCTTTTCTGGAATTTATTTTATTTTTTAAATAATCAGGAAATTCCAGAAAATACCCAAAACTTCTAAAATTCATATAAATTCAACCGTAACTCCAAATGAAATAAATTATATATGAAAAATGATCAAAAAAATCCAATCTATCCATCTGTACCATTTTAATGCATGTTAGAACAACTTATGGCTGCTGTTTAGGACAAATCATATAAATGGCATTTGAATTTCACATATGGAGTTTGGATTTGAACCTAGGGTTCAAACCAACTTCATTTAACCTGTTGCTAGCTGCATTAGCTCAAACCACAGCATATTGCCATGTCACATTCATGCATCATATTGTTGCATTGCATTGATTGTGTTTTCTCGTGTTGCGGTATTTGTCCCTCTCGATAGGCTTGGTTCCGACGATGAATTCGATGACACCGATGAAGAACTATATTATCTTGAAGTGCCGTGCAAGCAAAACCCCTTGTTCATTCCGATACAATCCCACTCTCTCGCTCCTGCTCTCTTTTCTCAGCATTAGGACAACAACGTTTCAACTGTTACATGCTGCGGTAGTTGAACCCCTTTATCCTCTGCATGACCTGTCATTCCACAGTAAATAGATGAAACCCACTAGCATGAGTAGGAGTTGTTTGAGCCCTGATGTGCCTACTCATTCATTCTTCTTTGTCATGCCTGCTATTGCTTAGAGTTGTGTCAGGTCTGATTCATCGGGAATGAATCGGAGGTGTGTAAACATGTCCTACTGTTGAGAGCTAACTGTGTGAACACAATTTGGTAAAGGTAGCGGTGAGAGGCCATGTAGGAGTACATGGTGGGTTGTCTCATTGCAGCCGTCCTCAGGAACTGAGTTCTGTGTTTGTGATCCATGAACAGCTACTACCACGCATTGGAATGCTTAAGTGCCCTCTCGGTTCTTAATCACCCTTGTTCTCTGTCCGGAGTTGCAATTAGTTTCGTGTTTGTAGGTAGTGTTAGTAGTCTACCAAGTGGCACCGGTACAAGTGGGCTTGGGACGAGACTAGGCACTGATGTACGGTGTACCAAGTGGCACCGGATGGTGGGCTTGGGAACCCCGCTCACATCGTTTGGGGCCGTGGCGATACCCGGCGGATCTCCTTGCGGATGGAACCCGAATAGGCGATAAACCTGGGCGAGAGACTTGAGTGTTTAGGTAGGCGTGGCCGACTCCTCGCCCGACTTTAAGCTTGAAGGTTGCCGAGGTACATGGCGTGTCTGAGGCGATAAGTGGCGAGCGTGTGTGAAGAAGTACACCCTGCAGGGTTATCATTATCTATTGAATAGCCGGATTCCTCGGATATGGAAACTTGGACCCTTGCATAGTTCATAGACAAGTGAAAGTGGATACTCTAAAATGCGCAAGATAAGCGTGAGTGCTATGGATGGCGTTCTCGTGGGGAGACGGAGCGGATCCATAGTGGTGTATTGATATGGTGAATATGTGGACTCGTGCGCCACCTCAAAAGAGTTACTTGCGATCGTAGTTCAGGATAGCCACCGAGTCAAAGCTGGCTTGCTGCGCTTAAACTCCACTACCCCTTTGTTGATAATGATGCATATGTAGTTAGTTACGATGTAAGTCTTCTGGGTACATTTGTACTCACGTTTGCCTATTTTATGTTTTTGCGAGACTTCCGTCTCACTAGTAGTTCAGCGTGGACTTGACGTTTAGCTTGTTACCTCAGCTACGATTTTGTGCCCTCGGCAGATCTCGGTAGATAGTCGGGCTTCTTAGCCTTTTTCATTTGTAGATGTCGTACTCGGACATGTTAGCTTCGCTTGTGCTTTGACTTGTATGCTCAATGTTGGGTCGTAAGACCCATGTTTATAATATCTCGCTCCTCGGAGCCTAATGAATAAATACTTGAGTCGTAGAGTCATGTTGTGATGCCATCTTGTATTTGCACATATCGAGCATATTGTGTGTATGTTATTGAAATGCTTGGTATGTGTGGGATCGACTATCTAGTTGTTTATCTTTAGTAGCCTCTCTTACGGAAATGTTTCCTAGTGTTTCCACCGAGCCATGGTAGCTTGCTCTGCTCCTAACACTTAGGCTGGCCGCATATGTCCTTCCTCGTTCTGGTTACTGTCCTTCGGGAAATGTCACGCGATGGATACCGGAGTCTGTTAGCCCGCTTCTGCCCGGTTCACCGAGTCTGCTAGCCAGTGCTACAGCCTGATTCACTCGCGATGACCGACACGTTCGATCTTTGGGTCATGGATGCTTGTCCTGTAAGTTTGTGCCACTTTGGGTTTACGACTAGCCATGTCAGCCCGGGCTCCTTATCATATGGATGCTAGCGACACTATCATATACGTGTGCCAAAAGGCGCAAACGGTCCCGGGCAAAGGTAAGGCGACACCCGTGGGAATACCGTGCGTGAGGCCGCAAAGTGATATGAGGTGTTAGATGCTAGATCGATGTGGTATTGAGTCGGGGTCCTGACACAAACTCTCCTCCTCCTCTCCCCCGACAGTGGCGAACCCATCCTCGACGCCGGCAGGCTGCCCGAGCCAGCCCTCGCCCCGCCGCCCCGACGCCATCGCCGCCCGCCCGCCCAAATGCCGCCATCCCCTGCCGCCCGCCCAGCGCCGCCGCCGCCCGCCCGACGCCGCCGGCCGCCACCCGCCCGTGCCGTCGCCGCCCGCCCGCTCCGATGCCGCCGTCCCTGCCGCCTCGTACGCCGTCGCCGCTCCGCCCTGCCCGATGCCGCCACTGCCGCCCGACAACGTCCCGCCCGCCCGCCCGCGCCGCACCTCGCCGTCGCCGTCGTCGTGAGCAACTTTTTACGATTTTTGTTAGATTTTGTTAAAAATTTTTAGATTTTTTTGTAGTTCATAGATTTTTTTTGTTAGATTAGATGTGTAGTAATTTAGATGTGTAGTTCATAGTATGTTAATTTAGATTGTGTAATTAATTTGTTCATATTGTGTTAGATTTTTTTTCTGTTAATAGATTTTTTTGGTGATATTATTGTTGAATATGCATGTTTGTATGTTCATATATATGCAAAGATCGAATATGTCAAATTTTTATGATTTTTTTCTGTTCATAGAATTTTTATGATTTTTTTCTGTTGTAATTTTGTTCATAGAATTTTAATGGTTTTTTGTTCATATTATTTAAAAAGGAAAAAAAAAGAAGAGAAAGTGTTTAATATAATTAGTTAGAAAAATACTTGTTTATTTTTAGTAAGTACTACTTTATTTTATTTATAGTAAGTGCTTCATATATAGTTGAACTAGCTAGTTGATTTAATAAACTACTTTATTTTACTATATATAGAAGTAGTTTGTTTTTAGTAAGTACTACTTTATTTATTTATAGTAAGTGCTTAGTAGTTGAACTAGCTAGTTGATTTAATTAATAAAACTACTTTATTTAACTAAATATAGAAGTAGTTCCCGCATCGACGTCGGCGATGCCTATCCCGCATCCTCGTCGTCGACTCGGCGGTGGAGGCCTGCTTGATCAGGGCCAAGTTCAGGATTGGGCTCCGCCGGGCTGGTATTGGGAGGTGCTACCTTCCGGGGCACGTAGGTTGATGAGGAGGCAGCCCGTTGTTGACCCGATCCTTGTTTGGTGGCGGTCGCGTGGGCCAGTGATGGTGCTGAGGCTTCCGGACACCGCGGAGGTGGTACGTCACCGTGTCGGCGAGGAGGACGAGCACGTCCGTCCGCTACATGGTTGCATTGGAGGCAGGTTCGACAATACCGCAGGTTCTTGAGTGATCTCACCGGAGCTATGATCCTGTGATGGTTCCTTATCTTTGGTGTCCACCGCTGCGGCGATACCGTCGGGCGCTACTGATTCTAGTTGTATTAGTGATGCTATATTAGTGATAATATTCGACGATGTACGGACACCAAGAGATGATGTACTTTTGCTTATAATTATTGAATGCATGCTAATTTGAATACTACTTTATTTTATGATTTGGTTTTGCTTATTTTATTTTGCTTATTGAATGCTCATATTGGATAAGTTCTCCTTCAATCCCGTGTGCTAGACAATTTGGTGTAATAATGTAGTCGGGAATGAAAAGAGGAGCTACGTACATCACCGATAGTCAACCCGTGATTAATAATAATGATCTAATTTAATATTTGAATTATGAAAATATGTCGGAAATGTCGTACTCGGACGACGAAAACCGCCCGGGGGAGTGTGACTGGTGCCACGACGACCGAGGTATGTGCGACAGGTTCATTGAGTCGATTTAAGATCGGCGCTTCAGCATTAAGCTCGAGGAGGCCTTCGATGTTCATACGATGCATAACGCATTTACAATAGTTTTTTTCGTAATTAAGCACGACTTCAACTATTTTAACGTGTATTTTTCATCTTTTCCAATTCCACTAGCTTATCCCATGCTATGCAAGACGCTATGTCTTGGAGAGGATGGGTTTTGAAGACCATGAAAGTTTGGAAACCAAAACAATTATCCTAAGTAGCCATCATGGTGTGGATTTTCAAGTAAAGCTGTACAATGTTGAGAGTGTAACCCATTTTGGTTGCAAAAATTGGGAAGCACTTTGCAAGATGTATGGTTTAGATGAGGGTATGCTTGTCACCATGGATCTTGGTGATCCTACAATCGAGCAAGAGAGACCTTCGATTTGGGTCCTTGTGGATACACCTCCAATTCTTCCCCCATGTGAGCTTAACATAGTTATTAAGTAATTTATATTGTTTATTTCAAAATAGTTGACAACTTATTTCCATTGACAGCTTATTTTCGTTCTTCAATGAATGTGCGGAAGATGGTAGACAGAACCTACTACACCGAAGGCTCTGACTTAACTTATTAGGAGAAAAATCATCTGGTCGCATTTTGTACTGATCTTGGGAATTACAATATCTACAATCAAACTCCTCAACATTATGGTTAATACGTGCCACTAGTGCACGTGTTGAACTATGGTAACTACCATGGAGATACCCTGGTAAGATTTTTTACTATTACGACATCCGTGCATCTTTTTGCACACTTCTAATACTAGTACATCATTGCTAACTACGAAGTTATTACTATGTTTTTTAACAGATAATCCCGAATGATTGTGTGCCTCATCTGATGTATACGCACGGTACCCTTCATGTTTTGAACATACAACCAGGTCTTCCTACGAATCTCAACTGTCCATACTGGGTTTCTAAAAGAAGTGGAGACATGACAATCAAAGAATGGAAAAAATGTATGGACAGTCGTAAGGAGCTTCTTGGAAGCAAAAGGCAGCGAAGGGCAAGAATTGGAGATAGGATGATCGCCATTCTTCATAATGGAGAGTCAGGGTCTATATTGTTTTATGTTATTTTACCTTAAGGGTGTTTAGGTCCTACCTGATACTGATGATCATGTGTTAAGAACAATTATGTAGGGTTGGCTTCGATTACTATGAGGATGATGATCGTATGACTTATTATTAATAACGAGTAGAAGTTGTATGATGATGCATGATTAGTAGGACTTGTTATTATATATGATGATATATGATGCAAGCATGCATGAGTTATTATATCAGCGGGTGAAATGAACAAAGCAGCAGCGTTGGTAAACCAGGGCGAAGATATAAGAGAGACACTTCTCTCTATTAGCTAGCTAATAACAACCTAAAATAACCCCCAAAACCCTAAAGCAGCCACTCTTTAAAAAAAAAAAACATGGACTTTTGGTCCCGATTGGTGCCACCAACGGGACCAAAGGCCTCGACTGAGCTCGGCGCACCGCCACGTGGAGACACATCTGTCCCGTTCGTGTTTGAACCGGGACTAAAGGGTGGAGGTATTAGTAACGACCCATTAGTCCCGGTTCGTGAACCGGGACTAAAGGCCCTTACGAACCGGGACAAATGCCCCCTTTTCTACTAGTGTGGCCTGGGCCCTCGGGGCCTCTTTAGCACTGGCATGCGCACCATGCCCAGCCCTCGCTTGCAGGGTGCGATGGAGCGAACCACGGGCGCCCGCCATCTTTTGCAAAAACGGAAACCAAGAGAAGGAAAACAACTAGGAGAATGAAAAACTAGGAACACCCCCCCCCCCCCTTTCAACAAAAACGTAAGAGCTGCAAGTTCACTCCAAGAAAAACAAATTCAGCTATAAGAGAAGGCAAGGAAAATAGCCGCGTCCGGCACTTATGCTAGTCTTTTAGTCTTCCCACTAGCGCGGAGCATGGGGCCTCCACTAGGCATGGGTATAGCCATTGGGGCACCGTGTCGTCCACCAGCGCGGAGCATGGGGCCTCCACTGGGCGTGGGTATAGCCATTGGGGCACAGTGTCTTCCGCCAGCGCGGAGCATGGGACTTCCACTAAGACGTGGGTAGGAGCCCCCATGAGGCTCAGGGGCAGCGTGTCGGCATACAGAAGTAGGGGCTCTACTTTGCACCCCTTTACCTGTGCACGGGCAGTCAGAGCCGCGCCTGTGGCCACACTTAGCACGACAAAGGAAGGAAGCCGAAGCCACAATACGATCAAAGCAACGCCAAGACGAAGACACGAAGATCAAGGGGGCGATGTGGACTCCCTCGGCAAGACCCTTGCCGGGGCGGCCTCCACGGCCCCGGCAAGGGCCTGTCCGGGGCTACTTGCCCAACGCCAGCGGAGCGTGCCACCCTTGAGCGCGAGGATTTGAACGTCATCAATGACATTGGAACCAAGGCTCGGGAGGCACCTCCATGGTGGCATGCAGATCTTCGTGAATATCATTAACACACAAGATCAGATGGGGACCAGCAGACTAGACCTCCGGCAGCATCCTTGCCGGGGATGACCGCGGTGCCACGGCAAGACCCTTGCCGGGGCCCCCGACAAGACCGTTGCCGAGGACATCAGCAGGGCCGCGGCCCGGCCTGCGTGCACCAAGACCCCACGGGTGTTCCCATGTAGCTGCCAGCCTAGCCAGCCAGGCGAGCACCTGCGCGGCGACGTGTGGTCCCAAGGCCAACCCAGCAAGCACCTGCGTGGTGACATGCAGATCTTCGTTAAGATGATGCCATCGCGCCAGCTTAGCAGCCTGCCAGCCTACATGGCGCTGTCCGCCTCGCTGGCCTGGGCGCGTGTCGAAGCATGGCGAGGCAGCAACAAAGCGAGGGGACACCTCAGGGGCGCATTTAATGCGTCTTGTCCCGTAATGAAAAGCGATAAGCATAGCTACTATACCCTTTCAACCTCCTGTGCGCTACTGTGGCGCCTCCTTCGACTATAAAAGGAGGCTCGAGGCGTACTAGAGGGGGATTCGGCTTATTGAGCAAGTGACGCACCATAGCTAGCTCAAGAACATTGATATACACACCAAAGCAGGACTAGGGTATTACGCGATCCCTGCAACCCAAACCTGGGTAAACGACCTTTGTGCTGGCTCCTAGACCCACTTTTCTCACAACCCCACGCCCGCCGACCACAGTAGGGATCCCAGTTATCCCATAGGTGTCGTCGCCACCGACATCTTTGGCACGCCAGGTAGGGGGCGCAGTCGTGAGAATCCGGTTTAGCAGCTAGTCTAGCAGCTCTTTGTCGCCATGGCTCCCAAGAGGAAGACGACTATGGAGATCGGTTCATCCGAAGCCGTACTGCCTGTACCGGTGCGGGCGAGTAGCGGGCCGGTCGCGGACAGAACCCGTGGCGCGACCCGCAAACACCCACATTGCCCTGGCAGTCGAGGCCTGGCGAGCGGCATCGTTCGTGCGCAAGACGACGGGCCACACGCTGCAAATTCCAAAGACGAAGTTGGGCCCCTCGTAGGCGGCGCGGGGCTCTCCCAGGGCGTCGTCATGCCGCCTACCGGAGGCGCGACGGCTTCCAAGACACCTACACCAGCGCCCATGGAGTGCTCTTTCCAAGTTGTGCGCGATGAGCAGCATCACCGTGCTGGTGACCCTGGGAGCCGCCATTGGAAGAGTCATGCGCGTCCTTCGCGGGACGAGGTAGGCCATCGTGCATGTCGAGGTGCTGGCGAAAATTGGGGACAGCCACAGGGCCGTGATAGAGCTCCTTCTAACGTAGTTAGAAGTCGGAGCGCGTCACGATCCATGCAACTTTCGCCGCCGCCCACCCCAGCAGAAGCTCTGGCGTGCGCGCAGCTGCACCTCGACTTTCCTCCTGATGTGGAGAAGCTCGACGAGTGGAGAGCCACCATCTGGAACCTCGTCGGCATCGCCAACAAAGATGACCCACGACCAGCGGGGCCTGTAGGTCGGCACTCTGTCGAGCCACCGCATGCCAATGGGGGAAGAGCCGGAGGTGATGCAGCCATGGTGCACTCTCCTCCCCCATGCCATTTACCGTGGGTGTCGATCCGTCGTGATGATGCTTGTGATAACATTTCCATAGCATCGTCCGATCCACGGACCCACCATGATGAGCACCAAGTTCATCGGGAGCGAGCCCTTGAAGACGCTCGAACCACCATCGAGTGCCGGCGTGATGCGCACCACCAGTCAGATAGGCAGGCAGGGCCCCCTATGGACCACCCAGCTCCTGGAGGCTACGGTGGCCTTCCTTACAAGGTGGGTTGCCTAGCCTTTACCTGTGAGCTGCGGCAGTTCCAGTGGCCCTCCCATCGCACGTCCAAGCCCGACGTTGGCGAGAAGTACAACGGCAAGACTTACCCGTCGGAGTTCCTGAGCATCTACACCCTCGCGATGCAAGCTACTGGAGCCCAATGTCATGTCATGGTTGATGCACTTGTCGGTGGATTCCATTTCTTCTTGGTCAGATCTGTGACATGAGTTTGTTGGCGCCTTCACTGGAGGCCATAAAGCTCATGGCCAAGCAAGCGATTTGCATGTCATCCCCCAAAAGGAAGGTGAAAACCTGCGCAAGTACATCCAGAGGTTCAGCCGGGTGCAGTACAACATCCCAGACGTTCACCCTGTCACTGTGATCAGCGCATTCCATCAGAATGTGCGTAACCGCAAGATGCATGAAGAGCTGGTGATGAACAAGGTTAAAGATGTGGCCGAACTTTATGTCCTGGCTGATAGCTGCGTCCGAGCGGAAGAGTGGAGGAAGTACCCCGGCGAGGACGCCGTTGCGGAAACCGACTCCACGGACAATGATACCGCCGCCCCGACGAACAAGGGTCGGCGCCATAACAGAAAGCGCAAGGGTAAGACTGTGCTTGCCATCGAGGGGTCCGACGACACAGACACGGCCAAGAAGGCCAAGGCGAGCAAGCCCAACAAGGAAGTTGCCGGGTGTGCCACTTGCCGGGCCTTGGCGGCTGCCGTCAAGCGAGGAAACTCCGACAAGTAGTATTGCAAGATCCACCACCAAGGGCCACGACCTCCAAAACTGTCGAAAAGTTGAGCTGCTTGCTGAGAAGCAAAAAGCTGAATACGAGAGGCGGGACAAGGAGAAAGGCCAGGATGGTGCCGAAGGATCCGACAAGAAGCATGGTGGCCAACGAGGCCATCGCGGCAAGGATAACCAGTAAGAGAGGCCCACCCGGGGCCGCGACAAGAAGCAGGAAGACGATGATCATGACGAGGACGACGAGTCCGGCGACCACGAGTTTCAGAAAGCTACGGAGGCAATGTGCATCGACGGTGGCGCCTCGCTGCACACCTCTCACCGCTAACTCAAGCAGTGGAGCCATCACTCGACGCACGGAAGCCACTGAAGTGGTCCAGCACGCCTATCATCTTTGACACCAAGGACCAACCTGATCGCACAACTGCGGTCAGGTGGTTGCCGTTGCTGGTTTCACCAATGATCTACAACCTCAAGTTGCCGAAGATGCTAGTTGACGGAGGGGCCGGTCTGAACTTGATCTCGCCTGTCGTGGTCAAAAGTCTGCAGATTCCTGATGGAGATCTTAAAGAGACGGGCACGTTTCAAGGGGTCTACCCGGGAAGAAGCCAGCCGAAGGGCAAGGTCACACTGCCCATGACGTTTGGAGGCGAGTTGAACTACAGGACGGAGAGGATTTCTTCGATGTAGCCGAGATCCCCTTGCCTTACAACGGGATTCTCGGCCGCCCGGCGCTAGCCAAGTTCATGGCGGCGTCACATTACGCCTACAACACGCTGAAAAAGCCTGGGCTGATGAACATCATCATTGTCCCCTCCGACAAGAAGGATGCGATGATCTACGCTGACCAACTCTACCGGGAGGCAGTTGCAGCGACTGCCGCCAAGGCACTTGCTCCTGCCGCTGAAGCCCCTGGAGGGAAGAAGACCGGCGAGACCTCTCGCGCCCACTCCGGCAAGCGCACCTCTTCGGAGTGGTGTGCCCCCATCAAGGACATGCCAGAGAGCTCCACCGGCAAGAGCAAGAGATCCAGAGCTGCGCCACCAGAGACCAAGAAGGTGTCTGTCAAGGAGGACGGCACGGGAGGAGCTTTCACCATGAGCTCCACCCTCGATAGCAAATAGGAAGGAGAGCTCGTCACTTTCTTGCGTGCGAATGTCGACGTGTTTGCATGGCAAGCATCTGACATCCCCGGAGTTCCCAGGGAGGTGATTGAGCACCATCTTGCTGTCAGTCCTCATGCGCGGCCCATCAAGCAGAAGGTCAGGAAGCAAGCTTTGGAAAGACAAGAGTTCATCACAGGAGAGATTAGAAAGCTAGAAGCGGCAGGCTTGGTGAGAGGAGTGCTCCATCCGATGTGGTTGGCCAATCCGGTGCTGGTGCGCAAGGCAAACGGGAAGTGGACGCTGTGCATTGATTACACAGATATCAATAAAGCTTGTCCAAATGACCCTTTCCTGTTGCCGTGGATTGACCAGATTGTTGACTCCACGGTCGGGTGTGACCTACTATCATTACTCGACGCCTACTCAGGATACCATCAGATTTTCATGACGAGAGAAGATGAAGAGAAGACAACATTCATCACCCCATGTGGTATGTATTGATTTTTACGGATGACTTTCGGGTTGAAGAGTGCTGGCTCGACCTTTGCAAGAGCAGTCCAAATTGGTTTTGGGCCCCAGCTACATAGAAATATGGAAGCTTATATGGATGACATAGTGGTCAAAACCAAGGACAAGGCAACACTTGTGCAAGATTTGGAAGAGACGTTTGCAAATTTGCACAAGATCAACCTCAAGCTGAACCCTGAGAAGTGTGTCTTCGGCATCCTGTATAGTAAGCTTCTCGGGTTCTTTGTGTCACAGCGTGGGATCGAGGCGAACCCAGACAAGATCAGGTCCATTGAGCAGATTGAGGCACCTAGGCGGATTAAGGATGTGCATCGACTCACTGGTTGTGTTGCCACCATGAGCAGATTCATCTGCAAATCTGCTGAGGTGCCCTTCCCTTTTTAAAAATCTTGAAAAAGGCAACCCAATGGAGTGGACCCCAGAGGCAGAACCAGTGCTGCAAGACTTGAAGAAGTACATCTCCTCCACACCAATACTAGTTGTGCCTAAACCACAAGAGCCGCTACTGCTGTATCTAGCGGCAATGAATCAAGTGGTTAGCGCAGCACTAGTGGCGCAGAGGGAGGTCGAAGAAGGAGCAGTGGCGACGGCAGGGTTGGTGGATGGTGAGCCATAGCTCCCCCCGGCAGGGCCTGATCCTGGCAAGGCGAGGCCCCCGGCAACCAGGTTAAGTGGTGCAGAAGAAGAAGATGATGCAGCAACCGGTTTACTTGGTCAGCTCCCTCTTGCAGGGGGCTAGGTCAAGGTACTCCGGTGTGCAGAAATTGCTCTTCGGCCTTCTTATGGCCTCGAGGAAGTTGCATCATTACTTCAAAGCGCACGAGATCACCGTCGTCACCCGCCTCCCGTTGCAACGGATACTGCATAACCTAGACGCAACAGGGAGGATTGTGGAATGGGCCTTGGAGCTCTCAAGCTTTGGTTTGAAATTTGAAAGGACCTCGACCATCCAGAGCAGAGTCTTGGCGGAGTACATTATAGAATGGACCTCGACGCCCGATGAAGAGATCTAGGAGACCACTCTTCCCAGCAAGGAAACAAGTCGCAACTGGGTTATGTAATTTGACGGAGCTTTTTTGCTACAAGGCGCCGGTGCTGGTGTGCTGCTCGTCGCACCCACTGGAGAGCACCTCAAGTACATGATCCAGATGCACTTTCCCAGGGAGATGTCGATGAACAACACTGCTGAATACGAGGGATTGCTTGCCGGTCTCAGGATCGCGGCAAACCTCGGGGTCAAGAAGCTCATCGTCAGGGGTGATTCACAGCTTGTCGTCAGGCAGGTCAACAAGGATTATCAAAGCCAGTTTATGGAAGCCTACGTGGATGAGGTAAGGAAGCTGGAGGAGCGCTTTGACGGTATACAGGTGGAGCATGTCCCCTGAGTGGAGAACGACATCACCGACTACCTGTCTAAGCGCGTTGCCCTCAAACTACCTGTGGAACTAGGTACCTTTGTGCTTCGGCTAACCCAACCATCCGTTGAACCATCAACAGAGCAAAACAAGCGGAGGAAATCAGGCCCCGACAAGTACTTTGCCACCGAGCTCCCTGGAGCCGCTGGCGAAGATGTTGCCGTGGACACTGAGCCTGCCGTGGGGCAACCGACTACGACAGGGCGCCAAGCCCTGATCGTAGAGACAGTCATTCCCATGTCGGAGGAGATGCCTTTAGTCCTGGCCATCGAGCCCCAAGTTCCGCCATGGGCACAACATACCATCCGATTCCTCCAAACAGGGGAGCTTCCTAAGGAGCAGGAAGAAGTAGAGAAAGTACCCCGTCAGTCTGCACTGTACCAGTTTGTTGACAATGTTCTATACAGAAAAAGACCAAACGGAGTGAAATTGAAGTGCATTTCGCGGGAGGAAGGACTGGAGCTATTGACAGAGATACATGGAGGCATATGTGGCTCCCACATAGGTTCAAGGGCCCTTGCCGGCAAGGCTTTCTGGCAAGCTTTCTTCTGGCCCACTGCCCTCCAGGATGCGACGGCACTAGTAACCAAGTGTGAAGCGTGCCAGTTCCATTCAAAGAAGCTTCATCAGCCAGCTCAAGCCCTTCAAACTATCCCTCTCTCCTGGCCGTTTTCGGTCTGGGGCTCGACATACTGGGCCCTTTCCCCCGCGATGTCGGGGGCTTTGAGTACTTGTATGTTGCAATCGACAAGTTCACAAAGTGGCCGAAGGTGGAAGCAGTGAGGAAGGTGACAGTGCAGTCAGCCGTCAAATTCTTCAAGGGGCTAGTTTGCCACTTTGCTGTGCAAAATAGAGTCATCACCGACAACGACACGTAGTTCGCAAGCCACGCCTTCATGCAATACATTGAGGACCTCGGCACCAAGGTCTGTTTCGCTTCCGTGGCACACCCACGGAGCAACGGCCAAGCAGAGAGGGCAAATGTTGAGGTACTGCGAGGCCTGAGGACAAATACTTTTGATACGGTGCACAAGAGCGGAAGGCGCTGGATTGATGAGTTGTGGACGGTTCTTTGGTCGATCAGAATGACGCCAAATCGAGCCACCGGCCAGACGCCCTTTGCCCTGGTATACGGGGCAAAAGCAGTTCTCCCCACGGAACTCATATACGGGTCACCTCGAGTGCTCGCTTATGATGAGCTTGAGCAAGAGCGATTGCGGCAAGATGACGCGACGCTCCTCGAGGAAGATCGTCTTCGGGCGGCTGTGAGAGTAGCACGCTACAAGCAAGCCTTGCGCCTCTACCATAGCCGCAAGGTTCAAGCCTGAAGCTTTGAGGAAGGCGACCTTGTTCTTCGGCGCGTTCAATCGGCCAAGAATTCCAATAAGTTGACGCCAAAGTGGTAAGGCCCTTATCGGGTAATACGAGTCACCAGGCCCGGTGCAGTCCGCCTGGAGACCAAAGATGCGATTCCAGTGAGCAATTCCTGGAACATCGAGCATCTTCGCAAATTTTACCCATGAGGCGTGGTTGCCGGGCCCCCCGGCAAGCCACCTTTTGTACAAGCTTTGCTGGCAAGGCATGTAACCCTCTGTACAAAGCCAGCCGCAGACCCTGAGCATAAATAAACGAAGCGCTAGCGCCCTAAGTTATAGCATGCATGCTAGGTTGAGTCTCTCCCTCGGTTAGGGTTGATAGTGCTTAGCAGCGACTAACCCCTAGCATAGAGGTCGAGTCTGGGTCCCTCTGTTCCTTTCCGCCCTCTTTGGTTTGCAGGGTACATGGGCATTTCTACTGAGCTATATGGAAGAAAGAGAACGAGATGGCGCTCCGGCCCCAGCAAGCCAAGATTGCTGGGGGATAAAGACACAAGGGTCCACCCACGACAAGCCAAGGTTGCCGGGGGATTGCAGATTCAGATAAGTCCTTCTTCCCCTGTTTTGCGTTTCCGTATGGAATTGGGACGTGATGTCTACTACACAACCTTCTTCTAGTAGACGTTGTTGGGCCTGCAAGTGCACATGTTTGTAGGACAGTAGCAAATTTCCCTCAAGTGGATGACCTAAGGTTTATCAATCCGTAGGAGGCGTAGGATGAAGATGGTCTCTCTCAAACAACCCTGCAACCAAATAACAAAAAGTCTCTTGTGTCCCCAACACACCCAATACAATGGTAAATTGTATAGGTGCACTTTCGGCGAAGAGATGGTGATACAAGTGCAATATGGATGGTAGATAAAGGTATTTGTAATCTGAAATAATAAAAACAGCAAGGTAACAAGTGATAAACATGAGCGTAAACGGTATTGCAATGATAGGAAACAAGGCCTAGGGTTCATACTTTCACTAGTGCAAGTTCTCTCAACAATAATAACATAGGTAGATCATATAACAAGCCCTCAACATGCAACAAAGAGTCACTCAGAAGCCACTAATAGCGGAGAACAAATGTAGAGATTATGGTAGGGTACGAAACCACCTCAAAGTTATTCTTTCGGATCAATCTATAAAAGGGTTCGTACTAGAATAACACCATAAGATACAAATCAACCAAAACCCTAGTGTCACTTAGATACTCCATTGTCACCTCAAGTATCCGTGGGCATGATTATACGATATGCCTCACACAATCTCAGGTTCATCCAACCAACATAAAAGTACTTCAAAGAGTGCCCCAAAGTTTCTACCGGAGAGTCAAGAACGTGTGCCAACCCCTATGCATAGGTTCCCAATGTCACGAAACCCACAAGTTGATCACTAAGACATACATCAAGTGTTGTCATAAAAGACTCAATCCGATAAGATAACTTCAAAGGGGAAACTCAATTCATCACAAGAGAGTAGAGGGGGAGAAACATCATAAGATCCAACTACAATAGCAAAGCTCGGGATAATCAAGATCGTGCCATAGAGGAACGCGACAGAGAACACGAGAGAGAGAGAGCGAGAGAGAGAGAGAGAGAGAGAGAGAGAGAGAGATCAAACACATAGCTACTGGTACATACCCTCAGCCCCGAGGTTGAACTACTCCCTCCTCGTCATGGATAGCGTCGGGATGATGAAGATGGCCACCGGTGATGGGTTCCCCTCTGGCAGGGCGCCGGAACGGGCTCCCGAGAGGTTTTTGGTGGCTACAGAGGCTTGCGGCGGCGGAACTCCCGATCTATCTTCTGTTCTGGAAGTTTTAGGGTACAAGAGTATATATGGGTGCAGGGGGTACGTCGGAGGAGCTACGGGGGGCCCACGAGGCAGGGGGCGCGCCCAGGGGGTGGGCGCGCCCCCCACCCTCGTGGGCAGCCCGGGACCCCCCTGACGTGCACTCCAAGTCTATCAGGTTGCTTTCCTTCCAAAAATAACTTCTCCAGTTGATTTCGTTCCGTTTTGACTCCGTCTGATATTCCTTTTCCTCGAAACACGGAAATAGGCATAAAACAACAAATCTGGGTTGTGCCTCCGGTTAATAGGTTAGTCCCACAAATAATATAAAAGTGGATAATAAATCCCAATATTGCCTAAAACAGTATATAAAGTAGCATGGAGCAATAAAAAATTATAGATACGTTGGAGACGTATCAAGCATCCCCAAGCTTAATTCCTGCTCGTAAATGATAAAAAAGAATTTTTGATGCGGAGTGCTACTTGGCATAATTTCAATGTAAATATTCTTACTTGTGATATGAATATTCAGATCCGAAAGATTCAAGACAAAAGTTCATATTGACATAAAAATAATAATACTTCAAGCATGCTAATAAAGCAATCATGTCTTCTCAAAATAACATGGCAAAAGAAAGTTCATCCCTACAAAATCATATAGTTAGGCTATGATTCATTTTTGTCACACAAAGATGATCCCAACTTCTATACCCCCGATGACAAGCCAAGCAATTGTTTCATACTTAAATAATCTCAAACTTTTTCAACCTTCACGCAATACATGAGCGTGAGCCATGGATATAGCACTATTGGTGGAATAGAATATAATGATGGGGATTGTGTGGAGACGAAATAAAAGGAGAAAGTCTCACATTGACGAGGCTAATCAATGGGCTATGGAGATGCCCATCAATTGATGTCAACATGAGGAGTAGGGATTGCCATGCAACGGATGCACTAGAGCTATGAATGCTCAACAAAAGAAAACTAGTGGGTGTGCATCCAACTCGCTTGCTCATGAAGACCTATGGCATTTGAGGAAGCCCATTGTAGGAATATACAAGCCAAGCTCTATAATGAAAAATTCCCACTAGTATAAAAAGACAACTTATGAGACTCACTACATGAAGAACAAGGTGCTACTTTGAAGCACAATATATGAGACTCACTATATGAAGAACAAGGTGCTACTTTGAAGCACACGTGTGGAAAAAGAGATAGTAGCATTGCCCTCTTTTTTTATTTTCTTTTTTGGGCCTTTTTTACCTTTCTTTTTTTGTTGGGCAATGCTCTAATAATGATGATCATCACACTTCTATTGATTACAACATAAGGATTACAACTCGAAAATTAGAACAAGATATGACTCTATATGAATGCCTTCGGCGGTGTACCGGGATGGTGCAATGAATCAAGTGTGACATGTATGAAAATAATGCATGGTGGATTTGCCACAAATACGATGTCAACAACATGATCATGCGATGGCAATATGACAAAAGTAAAGTATGTCATGATGATGATCGGAACGGTGGAAAGTTGCATGGCAATATATCTCGGAATGGCTATGAAAATGCCATAATAGGTAGGTATGGTGGCTGTTTTGAGGAATATATAAGGAGGTTTATGTGTGATAGAGAGTATCGTATCACGGGGTTTGGATGCACCGACGAAGTTTGCACCAACTCTCAAGGTGAGAAAGGACAATGCACGGTACCGAAGAGGCTAGCAAAGGCGGAAAGGTAAAAGTGTGTATAATCCATGGACTCAACATTAGTCAAAAGAACTCATATACTTATTGCAAAAATATAGAAGCCATCAAAAATCAAGTACTACGCGCATGCTCCTAGGGGGATAGATTGGTAGGAAAAGACCATTGCTCGTCCCCGACCACCACTCATAAGGATGCACAAGCCAGGTACACTTCATGTTTCAAATTTGTTACACAACTTTAACCATACGTGCATGCTACGGGACTTGCTAACTTCAACACAAGCATTCTTTGAATTCATAATTCACCCAACTAGCATGACTTTAATATCACTACCTCCATATCTCAAAACAATTATCAAGCATCAAACTTATCTTAGTATTCAACACACTCATAAGAAAGTTTCACATATCTTGAATACCAAGTATATTAATATTAAGAAAATTACCATGCTATTAACGACTCTCAAAATAATCTAAGTGAAGTATGAGAGTTCATATATTTCTTAAAAATAAAACTACTACCATGCTCTAAAAGGTATAAGTGATGCACTAGAGCAAATGACAAACTACTCCGAAAGATACAAGTGAAGGTCAATGAGTAACTAAATAATTATGCAACTATGCGAAGACTCTCTCTCATTAAATAATTTCAGATCTTGATACTTTATTCAAACAGCAAGCAAAGCTAAAGAAAACTACATTGCAAGGATAGCACAACTCATGTGAAGAAGAAAAACTTAGGCTCAACCGATACTGACCGTTAGTTGTTGAAGAAGAAAGGTGGGATGCCTACCGGGGCATCCCCAAGATTAGATGCTTGAGACTTCTTGAAATGTTATCTTGGGGTGCCTTGGGCATCCCCAAGCTTGAACTTTTGTGTCTCCTTAATTCCTCTCATACCATAGTTTCTCTTTTTACCAAAAGCTTCATTCACAACAAACTCAACAAGAACTCGTGAGATAGGTTAGTATAAACCAATGCAAAACCTTATCATTTTCTACTGTAAAAAATCACTAAAATTATTATTCAACATTGAATACTAAATGCCTATGCATATTTAATACTCCTATCTTCAAATAGAATCATTAAACAAGCAAACATATGCAAACAATGCAACCATAACAGCAATCTGCCAAAACAGTACAGTCTATAAAGAAAGCAAGAGTCATCATACTTCCCTAACACCAAAAATTATGAACTAAAATTCCCACTGGAATAAATTTATCAGAGCTCAATATGCAAAAAGATTCAACATTATAGCACTCTCTGACTTTTCTAGGGAATTTTTGCAACAGCGGTAAACTTTCTGTTTTCAAACAGCAACATGTATACTAGCAAAATAAGCATGGCAAAGGCTATCTTTGACTTCTTTATTGAAACTAAAGATGCAAAACATTATTATAACTAACAGCAAGAAAAAACTAACAAAAGGAAATGATGCTCCAAGCAAAACACATATCATGTGGTGAATAAAAATATAGCTCCAAGTAAAGTTACCGATGAACGAAGATTTAAAGAGGGATGCCATCCGGGCATCCCCAAGCTTAGGCTCTTGGTTGTCCTTTGAATATTACCTTGGGGTGCCTTGGGCATCCCCAAGCTTAGGCTCTTGCCACTCCTTATTCCATAGTCCATCAAATCTTTACCCAAAACTTGAAAACTTCACAACACAAAACTCAACAGAAAACTCGTAAGCTCCGTTAGTATAAGAAAATAAAACCACCACTTAGGTACTATAATGAACTCATTCTAAATTCATATTGGTGTAATATCTACTGTACTTCAACTTATCTATGGTTCATACACTCCGATACAATTCATAGATTCATCAAAATAAGCAAACAACACATAGAAAACAGAATATGTCAAAAACAGAACAGTCTATGATTCGGAGCTGATGCATATAAGGCCAAACTCGTGATGCCAAACACTCCCGAAGGTATTCGGACTTTGTAACATAAAATGGGCTAAAGAATGCCCTTCATTATGAACCATGTATTCCCAGGTACGTGCATTAGTCTATCGTGGAGAAATGCCAATAACGGCAGTACCCTCTGTGGGTGTAGTACCCATGGGATGGGTAAACAACAAGAGACAATAAAAAGGTTTACACAGGGGCTTAATCTAAAGAGAAACCTTTGAGCGGGGCCCTGCTGCACGTCTGCGCCTTTGTCTCCGTTGTGTCGTGTCCTGGGAGGGTGTCGCACGGATGGTGTCTGTAAAAAAGAGAAACTCATGTAGAAGAGTATGACGTAAGCGTGCGAAAAGTTGGCTATCACTAATGGATAGTAAAAGTGTTAGACATTGGCCTGTGAATAAGGTCAGGCTGAGAATTGGGCTTTATTAATTATCTATAGCCCTAGTGTCCTCTATGGGATTACATGTGTGGTGCCTAGATCAGGTTGATCTGGGCTGTCGGACTCGTCTAACCGTGTCTGTGGTCTTAATGACCAATCATGCTTTCTGGTATTAGAGGCTGCTTAGAGTCTGGCTGTTGGAGCCAACGCGTCTCCGCACGTAAGGAGCACTCTATGTTTCCGTTAACGGTGATGACGCCACATGCATCGGGCATCTTGAGTTTAAGGTAGGCGTAATGCGGTACTGCGTTGAAGCAAGCGAAGGCCGTTCTCCCAAGCAATGCATGATAGCCGCTTTGGAGGGGGGCGATGGTGAAGAGTAATTCTTCGCTTCTGGAGTTGCCTGGGGAACCGAATGTTACCTCCAGTGCGATGGAGCCCCTGTCATAGGCTTCAATGTCTGGTATCACCCCTTCAAAGGTGGTGTTACTTTGGCTGATTCTGGATGAGTCTATCCCCGTCCTGCGGATAGTGTCTTGGTATATTAAATTAAGACTACTGCCGCCGTCCATGAGGACGCGAGTGAGATGGTATTCGTCGATTATTGGGTCGAGCACCAAGGCAGCTGATGCTCCCTGCCGCATACTAGTCGGGTAGTCCCTGTGATCGAAGGTGATCAGGCAGGCCGAATAGTGGTTAAGTTTGGGGGTGACGGGCTCTACGGCGTATGCATCTCTGAGCACGCGTTCGTGCCTTCTCGTGGGTGTGTGAGTCGCGTGGATCATGTTTACTGTTTTTACCTCTGGTGGGAATTTTTTTTGTCCCCTAGTGTTCGGCTGGCGAGGCTCAACCTCGTCTTCACTTGGTGATTCCCTTCCCTTGTGTTTGGCATTTAATTTGCCGGCCTGCTTAAAGACCCAACATTCTCTGTGTGTGTGGTTCGCAGGTTTTTCGGGGGTGCCATGAATTTGGTACAGTCTGTCCAGGACTTTGTTCAGGCCGGACGGTCCCACTTTGCTACCTTTAAATGGCTTTTTTTGGGGACCGGGTCGAGAGCCCCTGAATCTGGCGTAGACCATTGTGTTGTCCGGACTTTCTTCCTTGTTCCAACGTTTGTTTTTATTGCACCGTGGCTTCCCGTTGCCATCCCTGATTTTGGATATACTTGGGTCGCTGGTGCCTCTACGGGCCAACCAGCTGTCTTCAACCGCGCAAAAGCGGGTCATAAGGCTTGTTAAGGCTGCCATTGTCCTCGGCTTTTCTTGGCCGAGGTGTCTGGCGAGCCACTCGTCCCGGATACTGTGTTTGAAGGCCGCTAAGGCTTCGACATCCGGACAATCGACAATTTGATTCTTCTTAGTGAGGAATCTGTTCCAAAGCTTGCGGGCGGACTCTTCGGGCTGTTGAATTATGTGACTTAAATCGTCCGCGTCTAGAGGCCAGACGTAGGTCCCTTGAAAAATGGCCCTGAAAGCATAATTGAGTTCCTCCCAACTTCCGATTGAATTTTCGGGGAGGCTTTTCAACCAGTGTCGAGCTGGTCCCTTCAACTTGAGGGGAAGGTATTTGATAGCATGGAGGTCGTCCCCACGAGCCATGTGGATATGCAGGATAAAATCCTCGATCTAGACCCCGGGGTATGTCGTTCCGTCATATGCCTCTATGTTCACAGGTTTAAAACCCTGTGGAAATTCGTGGTCCAACACCTCTTCGGTGAAGCACAGGGGTTGAGCAGCCCCTCTGTATCTGGACATGTTGTGGTATGTCATCGGCTGTTGTTGCGTCCGGTACTGATTTCGAACTGGTATACGGTCGGTCTGATCATTTTGGTGACCGTAGTCCTATGTCGTGGCTTGTCCTTTAGATCCGTAGATGGACCTGGCCGCGCCGGCCTTTTTATCCAGGAGCTCACGCAAATCGTGTGCGGCGTCGGTAGCTGCTCTATTGCGGTTGCGAAGTGGTTTGTCCGGCCTCCTGGCCATATTGTTCTTTGGCGGAAAGGCCTCATCGTCGAATTCTGGCAGCAGCTCGTGTTTTGGATGGCTCTTTGTGTGGCGATCCTCGCCGCACTTTTCTTCAGTGTCTAGCACTTTATTCCATCTGTGGTAGAATGTTTCCTGTGCGGCCTTAAGCCTTTGCTTCTGCTTCTTTAGACTTCTCGAAGTGGCCATAAGCCTTCTGTGGAGGTTATCTTGTTCCAAGCGTGTTTCCAGGATGATGAATGCATCGTTATCCGGACTGTGCTCTTGTCCCAGGGCGGTTTGATTAGTTCGTCCCTCGGGATCATTGTGATCGGGCGTCTGCTCCGAACTGTGTTTGGCGTGACCTGCCTCATCCTGCTCCATTGCTGGGTCCATATGGTCGTTGTTGCCTTTGGAGTTGACTGGGGTGTCGATCTTTCTACCGCTGTTATCGCTATTTTTACTGTTACTGGACTTGGAGCGGCGTCTGCGCCGTCATTTTGGCTTTTGTCCGGGGGTTTTATCCTCCGCTTTGTCGCTGTTGTCTTCTTTAGGCGTATCCACCATGTATATATCATATGACGAGGTGGCAGTCCAGCGCCCCATTGGTTCTGAATCGTCTCCTGCGCCGACGTCCATACCGTCGGTATCATCGGAGTCGAAGTCAAGCATGTCTGATACATCGTCGACAGTGGCTATGAAGTGGGTGGTGGGTGGGCAATGGACTTCTTCGTCTCCTTCTTCCCCTCTGAGCCGGATATAGTTCGGCCAAGAGTCTCCTAACAAAGATAGAGACTTTAATGAGTTCAGCATGTCGCCAAGAGGCGAGTAATGTAAGATATCCGCAGCGGTAAACTCCATTATCGGAGCCCGGCCAGAATCCGCGGGCTCGGGGGTGCGCGGTCTAGGACCTACAACCGGATACAAGTCCAGGGGTCCGGAGACACAGGCTTCCTTGGGGATGAAGTCTGTGTTCGGCTTTTCTGCCGAAGAGTGTGCAGCCTCCGGGGCGGGGTCCATCCACCCGTCCTCAGACGACACAATCTGGCCCGGATTCAGGTCCGGGGCTCCTGCGGGTGCAATATCCCAAGTATCGTCCGGCAGCAGGTTTAAGCCGTGCTCATCGTGACTGTTCGGCGCTCCTGGCATAGGCCCGAATCCGTCGAAGATCAAGTCTCCGCGGATATCAACCGTGTAGATTAAGCTTCCAAATTTGACCTGATGGCCAGGGGCGTAGCTGTCGAACTACTCTAGATGGCCAAGTGAGTTGGCCCGCAGTGCGAAGCCACTGAACACGAAGATATATCCGGGGAGAAAAGTCTCACCCTGGACCATGTTGTTGTTGATGATTGAAGAAGCCATCAAGCCTTGCAGCGACGACAAGGGAGGAACTCTCAATGAAAGCACCAATGTCGGTGTCAAAACCGGCGGATCTCGGGTAGGGGGTCTCGATCTGTGCGTCTAAGGCTGATGGTAACAGGAGGCAAGGGACACAATGTTTTACCCAGGTTCGGGCCCTCTCGATGGAGGTAAAACCCTACTTCCTGCTTGATTGATATTGATGATATGAGTAGTACAAGAGTTGATCTACCACGAGGTTGTAGAGGCTAAACCCTAGAAGCTAGCCTATGATGATTATGATTCTGTCTCTAAGGACTAAACTCTCCGGTTTATATAGACACCGGAGAGGGCTAGGGTTTACACGAAGTCGGTTACAAAGAAGGAAATACAATATCCGGATTGCCAAGCTTGTCTTCCACGCAAAGGAGAGTCCCATCCGGACACGGGACGGAGTCTTGAGTCTTGTATCTTCATGCTCCAATAGTCCGGACAAAGTATATAGTCCGGCTGTCCGGATACCCCCTAATCCAGGACTCCCTCACTCGTCCTCTCACACACACATCTGGTTTTTCTCGAAAAGGAGGATGATGACCCCCGGCCTCTGCATCTGGGAGTCACACACGCATCTGTAGCTACGAATTGTAGTGTTCTCAACCATCCAATTGGATCTATCATGGATGTACCTATATACTAAAACATGTCTAGATACATCTATATTTTGACAAATGGAAGGCATGTATTGTGTTATGGAGGGAGTGCTTGTCATCAAAATGGATAAAAAGGGACGTATCTAGAACTAAAATACGTCTACATACATCTCCTTTTATCCATTTTGATGACAAGTAGTACTTCTTACCCAAACGAATTTATATCCAATAGACACAAAATATTCGTTCAACTGTTGGAAATTACTGATCTGATGTCGAAGTAATTGCTGCATCGCCACCAAAACCCACCATTTCTTAAGCTAAAGTAGACCGAGGTAATCCCTATATTAGCATATTGCTAAGATAAACAGAAGGCATTATAGAAACAATTAGGACGTGAGCTTGTCAATCTGAATGTGGAGGGACACCAGCTTAGCCCCGGCCAGCAGCTTGGGCGGAACTATGAAGAAGGTCAGCTCCTGCACATCGATGTTGCCGGGATCCTTGCTGCTTGTCACCTCCATTTCCACCATGACGACGTCGGTCGTGCCTTTGGGCTCCCCCGGCGGGCCGTTCGTCCACAGCTTGGCCACGTAGTGCGGCAGTGGGGATGCCCCCGCTTTGATGCAGACGACCGACACGGCGATAGGCATGCCGATGTCGAGAACGCCGCCAACCAAGAAAAATGCGCGGCCGTCCTCCTCCACGAACAGCAAGAGCCGTGGCTCCGACATTGGCACTTGCAACTGGAGCACCTTGCCGTAATGCATCATGTGCACGGCCATGGGATGCACGGTGCTGATGTGGTGGTAGAGAGCCGGCGGCAGGCCTTCGTAGCCGCAGACGGGCCGGGGCATTTGCAGGGTGCGAGCGGACACACTCTCTGGTGATCGGCGAGCTTGTGGTAAGTGACGTAGAGCCCACAGCCTTCGTGCAGGCACTCCACCCTCACCGACGAAAGGACGGAGTCCACCGCCGTGTTCCGCACGTCGAAGCCACCGCCGCGCTCGCACTTCTGGAACTGCAGCGGGTTCCCAGGGCGCTCGACATGGCAGTCCGTGCATGCCAGGTGTCCTCTCTTGCACTGCAAAAATCAATCGAATAGCACATCAATCAAGAAACATCCACCTTGCTCAATCAGCCGAACGGACGAGGTGTATTCGAACCTCATACACTTGAGGCGTCAAGGGGCGGAGGCACAAGGGGCAGTGGAGCACGGTGAGGTCCATCGAGACATTAGAGGGCTCCATCGTTCGGTCCTGTTCGGTCTGCATGATCTCGCCCTCCTCGTGCACAACCATCTCTCGACTTGGGCCGGGGCATTACAAAGCTTTACCGTCACATATTTTATACTACTTCAAGGTGCATTAAATCAACACATGCAAGTACCAAAAGGAGAGTCACGGCATGCATGCATGCGTTGTAATTAATGCATCGGTAAACGCAAATTATTGAAATATATCAAGTGCAGTGCTTTGATGTGTCGCATCAACTCGTACATCAACGAGAAGTTCGATTATCCTCTCCCTCACGGACTTAACTACACCTGCCTTTGGCTATATGACAGGTTGGCCACACACCTGTCGGGCCCACCTATCATACACGCAAAGGCAGGAGCGTCCCTCCCTCGCCCATGAGCGTGGTGGCTGGCAAGACTAGGAGAAGCTTTCACTACACGCTCTCCCTCCCGCACGTGGTGGACATGCAGCAGTTCAATCGGTGTCAGATGGCCAGAAGCGTACTGTAGTACTCCTCCAGTGCAGTAGTACTCCATCATTGTTCGGCTTCCCGAAGAGGCGAAGAGCCAAGCACAGCCCGGACGCTCGTATGGCAGTTTCATGTGTAGAGTAGTCTAGGATAACGTGTACCGTGCCTGTAAGCTTAAAATCATTGGGGTCGGCTCCATGCTATGTGGCCATCTCAAAGTTTTTTAAAAAAATAGTCTTCTGGCCCTACCTGTCACCCTGGTGATTGTAGTTTGCACGCTCATCTGGTCAAGACAGGAATATATATTTTAATTTTTTTTCGAAAAGGGGGGACTCCCCGGCCTCTGCATCAGAACGATGCATACGGTCACATATATTTTAATTTGTGGTGGGTAAATGTTAGAGGTTGCAGCAAATATATTGTACACTGCGGGTCTTTCAGCCAAGTTTAGAGGCAAGCATGTGGGGCCAGTGCTATGATGTGTCACGTCAACTCGTACAACGAGGAGAAGCTTGATTTTACTACTACACGCCTTCTCCCTCGCCCATGCGCGCAGTTGCTCGCAAACGAGGACAGGCTTTTGCTTAGTAGTACTTCTACAACAAGCTATCCGTCCCGCTCGCGGTGGACGGACATGCAGCAGTGGATTCGACACTGTAGAAGCAGTAGTAGTAACATCATTGTTCGTCTTCTCAAAGAGGCGAAGAGCCAAACGGAAGTGCAAACCGAACGTTGCAGTTGCGACATTGGAGCACGCATATAGCCAGGCTCTTGCATGAGACAAAATTGCTATGTACGCCCACTATTGAACTAGTACGTACATCTACTTGCTAGTATAGCCCTGTAAACCAGAAAGGGGTATTTTCCCTTCTAGAGATTTCAACAAGTGACTAGACTACACCGAGACGGAGTACATATGGAGCAAAATGAGTGAATCTGCACCGTAAATAAATACGTACTAGTTCTATCATTTTCCTCTCCGAGGTGCACAATGTTGAGTGTATTGACTAGTCTCCTTTTGACACGCATTTATGTTTTTTTTTGACACAGTACAGACGCAAGCACTCATATACACACGCATACACTCACCCCTATGAACGTACACACGCACGACACTATCATCTTAAAATTTATGAAGTCACCATAGGCACCTCGTAGTCGACGGGTCCATAGGTGCTTGAATGCCAAGGAGGGAGAGGGTAGCGGTTCTCGAGACGTTGAACGGTCAATGATGCATCCTCAATTACATGCAGAGGGAATTAATTGGAGAAGCAGAATAGAGCCAGCACGATGTGAATGCAAAAGAGTTTGGACTCTCATATAATAAAGGCGCCCCACCACTCCAATCCATCTACTCCCAAGTCTCTGCGCAACACTGCTCACTCGAATCCAAGACCAAGTGACCGAAGCCACAAGCACCTATGGAGGCGATGGGCGGCGCGATCGGTGTGCCGAATCATCAAGCGCGGCCTGCGGCCCCGCACCATGCAGCGTTCAGGCGGTCTGGTGACCGCAGGCATCGTAGCCCTCGCCGACGCCGGCTTCGCCTCTCGCATGGACGACATGATGGTCAACTCCATCCGCAAGTTCACCACTGTCAAGAAGCGCGCGGACGACCTTGTCGTACTGCTCCAGCCCACGCACCAGTGCTCCTCATTGCCTGCCACCCTCATCGGCCTCCATGGTGGCGAACTCTTTCAAGCCACTGGTGGCCTGCAGTGCTTGGAGGTCGCGACGAAGAATGTGCACCTCGAGGCTGCGCTCGCCGCGCAGCGCCTCACCATGCAAGAAACCGTCGACCTTCACATCCACGTCTACGAGGAAATCGTCTACATTGGTCACTACAAGGCAAGCGAGGACAGAAAAACATTGGCCTTCTTCAAGTGGCTGGAATCTTTGGACGTCATTGTTCAAAAGCACATCGACCTGGCCACGAAAGCCACTGCTACTTAGGCGCCGCTCAGTGGGCCAATGCCCTAAGTCGAGGAGGTGGACGTCGTCGATGGATGCATCTCTTCTTCTTGCCTCCTGTAACCAGCACTGCATCGCCTCGTGGCCTTAATGTTTTATTAGTATAGTACTCCCTCCGTTCACACATATAAGTCTTTCTAAAGATTCCAGCAAGTGACTACTACATACGGAGCAAAATGAGTGAATCTACACTCTAAACTATGTCTACATATGTCTGTATGTTTTATTCCATTTGAAATAGTATCTAAAAAGGCTTATATTTAGGAACGGAGGGAGTATATGGCATTTTTATTCCAGTCGTAACGTTTTCACTGTGAGGTGGGGCCGTAGTTGAGCAAACCCACCCCGCCCACCGAGCGTCGGCCGAGTTTAGAATTAGAAGAGAGAAACGAGGGAGGAGAGCTAGCTGTAGCACGGACGCTGTTGTCAGATGGGACTCGTGTTTATAGAATAGGAGAACTGAGCACTTGTGCCTCTTTTTTTTGAGGGAAAAATTAGTCGTATGTCTAGTACCACTAGTTGGGTGCGTGCGACCCTATAGCTGTCATCACTTTAGGTCTCCTTTTCGAACCGCAGCTACGCTTCACAGTACATATTTTTTCATGCATTTATCCTCCCATATGTACTCCTAGGCTATTTCCACGTGCTCCCATTCGCCGACATGTGGGACATAGAGCATCTGGGTCGTAGTGCATGCACGACTCGGAGCATATGCCGGGGTACTTTACATTTCAGACCTCACGAATTACATGCAAACCCCCCGGAGAAGAATAAATAAATGAATTAATTACAACATGAAACCGGATTATTTTCATGGAAACCGGAGCATGTTCATTAAATTTTGGACATAACACGTTTACAAAAAATGACCAAACCTAAACCAGTCTAAGGGCCTCTTTGATTTTTCCCGCAAAAAAGGGCCTCTTTGATTCGCAGGATACTGAAAACACAGGAAGAAACTATGATGGCGATGAACCGAGATGAGGAGAACTCTCACTCAGTTAGAGGTTAGAGTTAGATTCTAACCCTGAATTAACTCTAAACCAAAGAGGTGTATGGATGGCAGGGTTAGATTGACAATAAATGCTCTTTCTCAATCATTTGACTACTTTGGACCCTATTTCCTGCGGATTTGGTGTGGCGGCTCTTACGTGGCCTCCTCCGCTCACAATTGACATAAGCGAACCATCTATACAAATCAAGCATGCAAAACATGATAATTTTTACTTTGTCCATACAAATGAGATATCCCACTTAAACATACAAGTCGTCAATCAAGCTTCAAAAAATAAAAAAACACTTCAGGAAACAAAGCATGAGCTAACTCATCACGGAAGTCATTCACGATAGGGAGGGAGCCAGGAGCCCCTCACGCACCGAGGGAGGAGCTCGCCATCGTCGCTCTGGAGGAAGGCTCTATAGAGCCCAAGCCCCGGGAACCCCTCCAACGCCGGCCCTTGCGAGTTGAGGTCGATAGCGGCATGGGTAGCAGGGCCGCTTGCTGCCGATTGGGAACTTAATCTTTGGGCCTCTAGAAATAATGCAAGCCTGTAACTAAAATACCTAGAAAGGTGAACTGAATCTTTGGGCCTCTAGAAATAATGCAAGCCTAAAACTGAAATACCTAGAAAGGTGAACTGAATCTTTGGGCCTCTGGAAATAATGCAAGCCTGAAATTGAAATACCTAGAAAGGTGAACTGAATCTTTGGGCCTCTAGAAAGATTTATTACCTCCTCAAGCAGCATCAAACAATTCCATGCGTGCACCACAAATCTATACCAAGTTTGATCAGGATCTACTTTTCCAAATCAGAATTAGCGCTAGAGCAAGCAAGATCAATGATATGGCCGTGACAGAGAAGGAACAAACAAACTCACCCCTCTCGCGACCTCCCTGGTAGATGCACCGCTGCCTCGCACGACATAGTGAGAAAAACGACTAGTGAAGGGGGAGCGGGGAGACCTTCGAGGACCAGAGGGAGAGGGCAGCTGGAGTAGGGCGGCGGAGGCCGGAGGGGAGAGAGGGTGAGCGGCGCTTGGGCGGGCGGCCCTATGGGGAACAGAGAGGAGTCGTGTGAGAGGGGGGAGCGATCTGGTGCGGGCAGGGGATATTTTTTTAGTTCTCTTTTAGTGGGCCCGAGGATAACTAACCCAATTAGAAACTCTCCAATGGGCTAGTTTTTTTAGTTGGGTTAGAGCAAACTAGCTCAAACTAACCCCTCTTGTTTCGATAATTTGAGGCTATTTCAACCGAAACTAGCTCTAACTCAGGGATCCAAACAAAGAGGAGTGTTACTGTACATGCAACAGTGTGGACCGTACCACATTGTTTTTATGGCCATATCACCACACTGTTTTCTACTGCTGGTTCACTGGGCTACCGTGGTCCGCACTGCTGGTTCACTGGGCTGCCGTGGTTCGCACTACTGGTTCACTGGGCTTCCGTGGTTCGCACTCCTCTGACCTGAGTAGTAGTAGTACTAGTATATACCGCATCATTCTTTGCTCCTTCTTACTACTCCGACATGTGGGAGAGCCAGCATCCGGGTCGACGTGTCATGCACTAGATTAGAGCGCGGAACGGAAGGGGGGTATCACCCCGGTCGGAGCGCCAGTAATTCATGACTATAGTGAGTGGTCATATCACAAGTCTTTCCAGCAGTAACGCGCCATCAAATCACACAGCCCGACCTTTCCAGCAGTATGTTTGAGAATACGCCACTCGCTCACCCTCCTCGCCTCTTTGTCAAACCGCCTACCTGAAAACTGCGTCGTGTACTGCCCGGGAAAAGCCCTGCCCTCAACTTTTAACCACGTGAAAATAGTTCGAGCTTGTTCATTCTATATAAATACAGTATTTACTATATGTTTATTCACTCGTGGGGTTGTTCAATGAATGGAGGGGCAGGGAGCACAAGTGAGCAATAATGTAGTACTACTAGCAGTAAGTAGGAGTCATACAGTAGTCACCTTAAATAGAGAGTTTCTTTTCTTTAGTGCCACATACACAAATTGAAATGCTTGTTGTGGAGAGAAAAAAGATAATCACTCCACTATATATGGACGCAGGGGCCGGGGCGCTTGCTTTACTAGGGTTGCTCTCTTCATTCTCTCATCCTCTCCAGATATAAACAAGACAGCAGTAGCGACATTTTCTCTCTGCTCACCGCTGGTCACAGATCCGGTCGGATCCCTTCGGCCGGTGTGTGTAGAGGACTAAAAGGTGCAGCGTTCACGCGGTCATCGCCGCCGAGGGAGGAAACCCACAGCTGCCGAAGGGGCCCGATCCTCTACCGTGTCGTTCTCTCTGACACAGCGCCGGCTCGGGAGGTCCTCCGACCCTTCTTCCTCCCTGTTGTATTGTCCGCAGATCCGACCTGCCGCCGCCGACATCCCGGTGACCCTCATGTATAATTTCTTCGAAAGCGGCCTTGCTCTACTGCCCTAGCTCCCCACGTGTCTGTATGTGCATCTTTTTCTACTCCCATCAGCTCTTCCAAAGCCACCTAAATTTTTAGTATTATTAGAGGTAAAGCTACTTCATGCATTGGAATCTAGGGCTTTGTTCAAACCAATGTTGAGGATATCGCTTATCGTTATTGTCTCGGTCAGCTAGGGAATAGAGATTACTCGGAAATCGGCCGATTAGTCGATTTTATCGGTCGACTATTAATCGGATATTTTTTTGCAAATCTCATGTTCCCAACACTAAAATACGCTATATTCAATACCAAAACAATATTTGATAGAAGTGTTACCTTGATTTCTAGCCTTTGTATACTCGTATAATGACAAACAAAATAGGACAATAGTACATATTCCGTAACAACGTCCACAAAACATAGATAAACCTAGTTTTTTGCAAACATAGTGCTATGAATAGGTCTGATTTATTGATAGATTGCCAATAAATCGCTTGTCAGAATGATAAATTGGTCCAAAAGATAAACGGCAAAGATAAGGCATAGTCTTATCGGTCACCCCCTGATTAGCGACTAATCGGAAGATTAATCGGTGAATCGGAAGATTTCTTGAACAATGGTTCAAACAACGAAGAAAGGGGGGAAAGTTGTCGCATGAATCTAGGACTTGATTCAAAGAGGAAATAATATGGTGAAAGTAGTAGAGACCGGATACCCAACCGGTCTCTTGGTTGACAAGGGAAATAATGGGAAAACGCAGTATAAACTGGATAACGAACAGATCTATTATTGATTGAAAAAAGGATAGAAAGTGGCGGCTGGTGGACAAGTCAAAAGAGTATGTCCAGGATTAGATTTGCTGCCATCACATAGTAAAAGGTCTCTAGGATTAGATTTGCTGCCCTCACATAGTAAAAGGTCTCCAGGATTAGATTTGCTGCCCTCACATAGTAAAAGGTCTCCAGGATTAGATTTGCTGCCCTCACATAGTAAAAGGTCTCCAGGATTAGATTTGCTGCCCTCACATAGTACAAGGTCTCCAGGATTAGATTTAATGCCCTCACATAGCATGAACAAACTCGGCATCACCACTTTATGCCTCCTTGTAGGTACATTGTGCTGATGCATCCACTGTCGCATGTCCTTATACCAACCTTTTGCTGTTGTTAGTGTAAGGGCGCATGTAAAATGAAGCGATCACACTGTTACCTTACGGACATGTCTAACCAGTGTTATTGTTAATATAATGCCTCCAGTGATAAGATGCAATTAAACTGTGTTACAAATGGCACTCCTGCTGTTTTCCCCAGTATGATAAGTAAGTTGCTCCTTTACGCTCTTGAGTGTCCTGGTGTCCCCACGGTCCCATGCCCTTAAACCAACTCTTTAGCTGCTGTTGATTTACTGTGTCTGGTAAACAAGCAATGCCACCATTAAAGTAATCCCATATTTGAGGAATCTCATTGTTGATTGTAATGCTTCTGGTAACATGAAGCATTGCTAACGTTTTAAAATTTCTACTGTCCTTGCGTGATTGCCATGAACATAATTAAGATGCTTCTTTTCATTTTGTATATGTTTCATATATTCTTATTGACCAGCAACTGTTTACTTTCCATCTTTTTGTGCAGATAGGGATATCCATTTCACCTTGTTGCTATTGTGACCTTTTGGTGAACTGCACAAAACACTTTTTTGGAATGAGTGTCATTTGGTGGAACTGCACAAAATGGTGATTGGAGTTTCCAAAATCTCCGTCAAGTTCTACTGGTAATCTCGTGCAACATTTTATTAGCCTTTGCATGACGGAGCCGCCACTGTCACGACAATGGCACTTTATTTTAGTGGAACAGCACAAAAGGAAATTGTAGTAGCACCTTACATGAGCCGGACAGCCAACCTTAATATTCCTAAATTTTAGTGCAACTACTAAAGAAGGACCTGCCAGCTCACGAGAGCAAGCACTTCTTGCTAGCTGAATGATGCAATCTTTGCTTCATTTCAGGTGAACTGCATAAAAAGGCGCATGAATTGAATCATGGAACTCCAGGCAGACCTCATCCTAGTGGAGCTGCAGGTTGAGTTCAAGGGGGCCGCTATTAAAGCGAAGTCATGCTCTCCTGTCTCTTTGTTTGTGTTGTGCAAACAGGAATACTAAACTACAGATGTTGTGATGGTCAAGAGCATTCGCCAAGTTCTTCGATTGTATGACATGGCTAGCCAAGATGGATTTAATCTCGATATTCACTTTATCAAAAGGGGCTATAATGGGTTGGTTCTGAATCTTGCAAGCTGGGAATCAATGAGATGTGTAGGCATCTTTGTCGTACTTATTATTTGGATCTTATTTGTGGGTTCTGAATCTTGCAAGCTGGGAATCAATGAGATGTGTAGACATCTTTGTTGTATTTATTATTTGGATCTTATTTGTTGGTTCTGAATCTTGCAAGCTGGGAATCAATTAGATGTGTAGGCATCTTTGTTGTACTTAATATTTGGATCTTATTTGTTGGTTCTGAATCTTGCAAGCTGGGAAACACGGCATGATGATGCAGAGGACAACAACCATAACAAACAGTTCAAACTTGGTAGTATTATCTTTGTGAAAGCGCGACAAATGTGCTGATCGTGTGCATCGTGAGAATAATAATTCTAATTGTTGTGCATGTTGATCCTGTGGCACTGATAGAACGAGCCAATGCATTGCTTGTTTTAAGTATAAATTTCTATTAAAGCTAATTAAATTTAACTGAAATTACCACTAACTCCTATTATTACAGTACCAATACAGACCCGCTCGTGAACCGACGTGTGGCCGGAGTAGGTTTCTTAATGGAGGCGTTTGAATGCGCCGAGGGTGCATCTTCTGTCGGGCATGCTGCGGACGAGGAAGGGGTAGTAACTATTGTCGCCTGTATACACTCTGCTTACTGTTGAATCCAGTTCCCCAAGAGCTGAAAAACGAACTGCTGCCGCCGCCTACACTCTCGTTCACTCGAATAGACTCCAATGGCGATCCGAGGGGTGAGCCAGCTAGATATGGACTTCAGCAAGGAGTTCCCCTTTGAGTTCGCCATTCAGTCCTATGGCTGCACCAAGTTGAATGTGATGTACACCAACGATACAGACTCGGTGAAGCTCTGTGTCGGTGTCAAGACTGGCGGATCTCGGGTAGGGGGTCCCGAACTGTGCGTCTAGGCGGATGGTAACAGGAGACAAGGGACACGATGTTTTTACCCAGGTTCGGGCCCTCTCGGTGGAGGTAAAACCCTACTCCTGCTTGATTAATATTGATGATATGGGTAGTACAAGAGTAGATCTACCACGAGATCAAGGAGGCTAAACCCTAGAAGCTAGCCTATGGTATGATTGTTGTTCGTCCTACGGACTAAACCCCTCCGGTTTATATAGACACCGGAGAGGGCTAGGGTTACAAAGAGTCGGTTACAATGGTAGGAGATCTACATATCCGTATCGCCAAGCTTGCCTTCCACGCCAAGGAAAGTCCCATCGGGACACGGGACGAAGTCTTCAATCTTGTATCTTCATAGTCTTGGAGTCCGGCCAATGATGATAGTGCAGCTCTCCGGACACCCCCTAGTCCAGGACTCCCTCAGTAGCCCCTGAACCAGGCTTCAATGACGACGAATCTGGCGCGCATATTGTCTTCGGCATTGCAAGGCGGGTTCCTCCTCCGAATAATTCATAGAAGATTTTGAACACCAGGATAGTGTCCGGCTCTGCAAAATAAATTCCACATTCCACCGTAGAGAGAATAATATTTACACAAACTCAATCTGCTGACGTATTTCGTGGCATGACGCCACACCACGGCCAAGCCTTTACTCGAATCGTTTTTATTGTTCCACCTCAGCGCATTTAGCGAAGCGGTTTCCTCGGCACGTCTTGTCAAAGCAGAGATCATGTCCCCTTATTCCGGGATTCTCATCAATACGGACGTGGGTAACCCAACCGCGCCATTGATTGCGGCGCTTGGGAGATAAGCGAGTTTTACCAGGCTGGTGGGGACGCATAGTTTCGTCCGCCCATATATAACGGGACAAGGATCCACCTTTTTACCTAAGCCTTCTTCCTCCTTTGCTTATCCATCTCCGCGCACTTGAGCTCTAGCGCCCAAGCCCGCACATCTCACCTCAACCTTCTCCAACCATGTCCGGAGCGGGAGGCAAATGCATGGCCTCCTCTGTCATGGAGGGGCACATCAAAAAGCTACGCAAGGCCAGATATTTGTCCAGCGATATCGCGCACCAGCTCCTCGACGAGGGGCAGCTCATCCCCACCCCCAGGCCCCATGAGAGGGTGGTGTTCCTTCCCCATTTCCTCCATGGACTGGGCTTCCCACTCCACCCATTTGTCCGGGGGCTCATGTTCTACTATGGCCTGGATTTCCATGATCTGGCCCCAAATTTTATCCTCAACATCTCGGCGTTTATCGTCGTGTGCGAGGCCTTCCTCCGCATCCAACCCCACTTTGGCTTATGGATAAAGACTTTTAATGTCAAGCCAAAGGTAGTGGGTGGCCGCCAAGCGGAGTGAGGAGGAGCCATGGTGGGCAAGATGCCCAACGTCACCTGGCTCGAGGGCGCCTTCGTGGAAACCATCAAAGGGTGGCAATCGGGGTGGTTCTACGTCACCGAGCCGCGTGACCCTGAATGGGCAGCGGCCCCCGAATTCAGATCTGGCATCCCCACACGGCTCACCTCCTAGAAAGAGAAGGGTCTGTCGTGGGGCGATTCGGAGGAACTGCCCGGACTCCAATCCTCTCTCCAAACCCTGGTGAACAAGAAGCTCAAGCTTGTCAACGTAGTCCAGGTCATGCTCATCCGCCTGATTCTCCCGTGCCAATAGCGGGATTTCAACTTGTGGGAGTTCGATCCGGCACAGCATCAGACCTTGAGCAGGCTCTTCGACACTACGTACGAAGAGGCCTGGAGGGTGCTGTTCAAGGGCGCCGATGCTCCCGCATTCGCTACCGAAGATCGCGGATTCAGCTCGCAGCGTCAGGCTGGCGAGGTAAGCTATATTACCCTTTAGGGGACACTTGTTTTCCATAGTTTGACTCTATGCGGGATCTAAAGTCCCATTACCTTTAACAGGCCTGGCAGAAGACATCCAGGCAGGTTAACTGTCCGGCTCCCCTTCCAGAAGACCTTGCGGACGCCCGTTTGACGGGGCTGCTGGTTCCGGCGCCCTACGTGGTGTCGAAGAAGAAGGCCACGAAGACGAGGAGGAGAAGAGAGAGGCCTCTCCCCCAGCGGGGGGAGAGAAGAAGAGGAAGGCTTCCCCAACGGGGGAGGCCGAAGGGTCCAAGAAGGGAAGGACCCTTCTTCCGGACTGTTCCACCAATGCCGACGACGGCGAAGAGGAGTGGCCCTCTAGGGCCAAGCCCCTGGCGAGATCGTAAGTGTCCGGATTCCAGAATAACTCATGATTTTTCTTTCGTCGTATAGTGTCTTCTAACGCCGAATACAACCATGTAGTCCGCCCAGGGACGATCTCCCCGCTTCATCGAGCGGGTCCCTGGGTTTGTCGGATGTGAATAGCGCTTCACTTCCGACCGCCTCCTCCTCTCGTGACGCAGATGATGCCGAGGTGGGTCCCAGAAGGGGACCAGCCAGGAGGAGGAGGCCCCGGAGGTGCCGCAGGGCAACCTCCCGGACTTTGGACCGGACTCCGCACCAGAACCTTTGGTGGTTCCGGAGTTCGGCGGGCGGCCCCTTCGTGAGAAGGGGGAGACAGCGATGCCGGTGGCCTCCGTCCAACCAGAGGCGCCGGATAACTTGTTGGGGGCGCTCAATGGCGCTTCCATCGACGAGGAGCACCGCACTGTCATGAGTGCGGTGATTCAGAAGGTTCAGTACGCCAAAAGCGGGCTGACCGAAGCCTGCACTAGCCTTCTAACAAGCTTTGAGGTATGTGATTAAGATATGTAAAATAGTACCGCATAGACAGTAGTCCCTGATGCTCGGTTCGGTGTTCGGAAAGAAAAGCCGAACTGAGGATCTAAAAAGATATACGCAGGAGTCTAACACAAATATGTCAATATGGGAATGCAAGCTGCGCTGCTGACCTCTGCCGCGCTGACTGCAGAGGTCAATGCCTTGAAGCAGAGCCTTGAGCGGTCCGAGATCGAGCTCGGCCGTGCCAAGAACTAGCTCGAGGACAAGGAAGGTAAGTAACACCTTATTAAAGTTGTATCTTATAGAAAAGGATTTTGGTTGCAAAAAATGACAGGAATAACGTGGGTACTCCAGGGGCTACGAACGAGGTGGCGACCCTGAAGGAGGCGGTGTCCGCGTCGAACGCATAATCTTGAACGCACGCACCGAGCGAGAGAAGCAAGAGGCGCGGGTGGTGGAGGTACGGCAAGAGCTCCAGGCTCTCGTGGAAAAACACAAGAGTCTAGAGCGTGACTCGAAGACTCGAGAGTCCGAGCTCGCGTTGGCTCTTGAGAGTGCCAAAGCCGCTAAGGCCGAAGCCCAAAAGGCCCTCCAGGAAATCGAGGCAGTAAAGAAGATAGCGGCGGGTAAGGCATTCTTCATGCAAAGCAAGCATGTAAAAGTGAATTACTTGTTACTTACTCCGACCTCGAGCTCTCCAGAGCGTTCGCAGATCTGCCCGTGGCGTGTCCAATGCTGCCGCGTTCTTGAGCCGAAGAGGGAGCTCGACGGAAAGGTGTTCTAGTCTCAAGATGCCGAGGCGGACATCCGGTGCCCCTGAGCGACCAGCTGAAGCAGCTGTTCGAGCTCCACAAGGTGGCCGAACAGGCCATGAAGGGCCTCATAGTTCGGCTGTGGCCCAAAGAAGCCATGCCTGGGAGCTACTTTGGTCTGGTGTGGCGGCTGGTGGACGCCTGTCCATGGGTTGACGTCATCAAGCATTCCGCCTGTATTGAAGGTGCCCGTCGGGCCCTTGCCCGCGCTAAGGTGCACTGGGGCAGGGTGGACGCCGAGAAGCTTGTGATAGACGCGCCACCATCGGGCAAGGAGTATCGCACGCCCGAAATGTATTATAAGGGTGTCCTGAAGGGTGCCCGCCTTATTGCGGGTGAATGCTCCAAAGATGTAATTTTTGAGTAGACTCGCATTTTGTTATCCTATGCGCTGAAAACTTTGTTCATATGCGCTAAGCAACGCTTGTTAATTCAAAAATTACCTTCTGTGCAGCCGTTTATCAAATCTGAGAGATGGCAAGTCGTTGGCTTCTGCCCCCATGCCATGAGTGCTGGGATGTTTGGGATAAACATGAGCGCTCTTGTTCCCATTTTTGGGTCCTTCTAGGGAGGCGCTCAACACGACGAACGAGGCAACCGGACTTATAATGCTTGAACACTCTCACTTAGCCATAGAATTCTATAATTTTAAATTTTGGCGAAGCCCCTAGTGTTCGGAAGACCGAATTCGGGGCGCTATCCACGCCTCGGGCCAGACAAAGCCGGCTCTTCTCTCTAAGCGACATAAGTCTTTAGGGACTCGAAAAGACCTCTCGAACAGCGACCAGCTCTCGCCTTATCATGACGGTTAGTTTTAGCTTTCTCCACTGAGGTGCTTGGCCTAGCTAAACTGGGGCACAATCGTAGTGGTTCTCCCAGCGCTACCTTAGCCGATATAACGGAACGTAAGGTACCAAAACAAGGGAACCAGGAAAACCCAACTATTGACCCAAGACATGATTCGGAGCTGATGCATATAATGTTATAAGTTCGGGGTGCTGCACTTGTGAAAGTGTTCGGACTTATCACACCATAATTTGGGGAACTTAAGCCCCTGGTGTATTTGGACGTACCAAAGCGTACGGGTGCAACATGTCATGAGTGAACATATATAAAAAGGAATGCAATGATAGGCCAAAAGCGATGCATTGTTTATTCGAAAAATATTGCAATGAAGGCAGAATGATACAAATAGTGCGATAAGCAAGGGGTGGGACTATTTAACATGTCCCCCTCCAGGGGTAGGCTGCGGAATGGTGTATAAAACAGGTATAATGCTCGTAATGGAGACCACCTAGATACTCGTCGTAGCTTTTCTGATTCCCTGGCTGTTGCATCGTGAGTTCGGCAGGTCTACTGCCGGACAGGGCTTCTGAAAAACGGAGTCCTGAGGATAATAAGAAAAAGAAGAAAAAAATATGACACATCTGGGAGCCCCTGGTGTGGTTGAGCCGCACTCTGGGCATGCCGTGGTTGTGCCCCTCCCCCTATGCCCATGGTATCTCCAGAGCGTAGTGATGTACGTGTGGTACTGGTCTCGCGATTTTGCGAGGGCTGGGTTTGGGGCCGCATTGCTACGCGTGCTCGAAATGTGCCAGGTGGTCTTGTTGTAGGTTACTCCGGGCGCGCTTGATGGTGTCCGGTCGCTTAACAGCCGGACTCGAGAATTGCCTTGAGAGGCTACTCTGTACTTCCGCCGCGAGAGCCGTTGTATGCTCCTCCGTTCGTAGAGAGCGTTCGGTGTTTCCGTTGACCGTGATGACTCCTTGAGGGCCTGGCATCTTGAGCTTGAGATATGCGTAGTGCGGCACCGCATTGAACTTTGCAAATGCGGTTTGTCCGAGCAGTGCATGATAGCCGCTGCGGAACAGGACTATGTCGAAGATTAACTCTCGCTTCGGAAGTTATCCGGGGATCCGAAGACCACTTCAAGTGTAACTGAGCCTGTACAATTGGCCTCTACACCTGGTATGACGCCTTGGATGGTCGTCTTTGTGGGTTTAATCCTTGAGGGGTCTATGCCCACCTTGCGTACTGTATCCTGATAAAGCAGGTTCAGGCTGCTGTCGCCGTCCATCAGGACTCTAGTGAGGTGAAATCCGTTGACAATTGGGTCTAAAATAAATGCGGCGAATCCGCCATGGCGGATGCTGGTGGGGTGGTCCCTTCGATCAAAAGTTGTCGGGCAGGAGGACAACGGATTGAACTTTGGGGCGACTGGCTCCATCGCGTATACGTCCCTGAGCGCACGCTTCCGCTCCCTTTTGGGTATGTGGGTTGGGTACATCATGTTCACCGTCCGGACTTGTGGGAGGAAACCCTTCTGTCCTCTGTTGTTCGGCGGCCGTGTCTCCTCCTCGTCATCGCTATGCAGCCCCTTGTCGTTGCTTTCGGCGATTAACTTGCCTGCCTGCTTGAACACCCAACAATCCCTGTTGGTGTGATTACCTGGCTTTTCGGGGGTGCCGTGTATCTGGCACAAGTGATCCAGTATCCGGTCCAAATTGGACGGGCCTGGAGTGGTTCTTTTGAATGGCTTTCTCCGCTGACCGGGTTTAGAGCCTCTGAATCCGGCATTGACTACCGTATCTTCAGTATTATCGCCGTTAATGCGGCGCTTGTGCTTATTGCAACGCGACCTGCCATTGCTATCTTTGGTATCCGAGCTACCAGAGTTTTTGGTTAGGTTGTTACTGCGGGCTAGCCAGCTGTCTTCTCCGGCACAAAAGCGGGTCATGAGTGATGTGAGGGCTGCCATTGATTTCGGCTTTTCCTGTCCTAGGTGCCGGGCAAGCCATTCGTCGCGGATGTTGTGTTTGAAGGCTGCAAGGGCCTCAGCGTCTGGACAGTCAACGATTTGATTTTTCTTGGTTAAGAACCGTGTCCAGAATTGTCTGGCCGATTCGTCTGGCTGCTGAATTATGTGGCTTAGGTCATCGGCGTCTGGTGGTCGCACATATGTGCCCTGGAAGTTATCGAGGAATGTGGCTTCCAGGTCTTCCCAACACCCAATTGATACTGCTGGCAGGCTGTTGAGCCAATGTCGAGATGGTCCTTTAAGCTTGAGTGGGAGGTATTTGATGCCGTGAAGATCATCACCGTGGACCATGTGGATATGAAGGAGATAGTCTTCGATCCAAACCGTAGGATCTGTTGTGCCATCGTAGGATTCAATGTTCACGGGTTTGAACCCATCGGGGATTTGATGATCCATTACTTCATCTGTGAAGCATAGTGGGTGTGCGACGCCTCTGTATTGGGCTATATCACGACGCAGCTCAAACGAGCTTTGTCTATTGTGTTCGGCCCGGCCGGGATTGTTGTATCCGGCATGATGGTTGTCGTCGCGTATCGTGGGGCGCCCACGCGATCCGTAGATCGATCTTGTTTGTCTTGCCTTATCCTCCAATATGTCTCGCAAGTCCGGCGCATTCCCCCATGACTTTGTACTTTTCGAGCGACGTCGGGGTATGGCTTTAGTGGAGGGCCTAGAGGCCTCTCTGTCGCGGCCATGAGGTGGCCGGTCGGCCGTATTGTGCACTGGTGATGTAGGTTTATGTGCTTCCTCCTCTAATCGGGGCAGCAGCTTGCGTTTGGGTAGCTTTTGGAGGGGTGTTCGAGTTCATACTCTTCGGCCGCAAGGAGTTCAGTCCATCTGTCGGCTAGCAAATCTTGGTCAGCTCTAAGCTATTTTTGCTTTTTATTGAGGCTGCTTGCCGTGGCCATAAGCCTGCGTTTAAATTGCTCTTGTTCAACGGGATCCTCGGGCACGACAAATTCGTCGTCGTCGAGGCTTGCCTCATCTCCGGAGGGAGGCATGTAATTATCGTCCTCTACCTCTTTGTCTACCGCTCTATCACGAGGGCTGGCTTCTCCATCCTCCTGTGCTGAATCTTGATGGAGGGTGAGGGAGTCCTGGACTAGGGGGTGTCCGGACAGCCGGACTATCATCGTCCACCGGACTCCAAGACTATGAAGATACAAGATTGAAGACTCCGTCCCGTGTCCAGATGGGACTTTCCTTGGCGTGGAAGGCAAGCTTGGCGATACGGATATGTAGATCTCCTACCATTGTAACCGACTCTGTGTAACCCTAGCCTCCTCTGGTGTCTATATAAACCAGAGGGCTTTAGTCCGTAGGACAACATACATTACAACAATCATACCATAGGCTAGCTTTAGGGTTTAGCCTCCTTGATCTCGTGGTAGATCCACTCTGTACTACCCATATCATCAATATTAATCAAGCAGGACGTAGGGTTTTACCTCCATCGAGAGGGCCCAAACTTGGGTAAAAACATCGTGTCCCTCGTCTCCTGTTACCATCCGCCTAGACGCACAGTTTGGGGCCCCCTACCCGAGATCCGCTGGTTTTGACACCGACATTGGTGCTTTCATTGAGAGTTCCTCTGTGTCATCGCCGATAGGCTCGATGGCATCTTCAATCAACAACGTTGTCCAGGGTGAGACTTTTCTCCCCGGACAGATCTTCGTATTCGGCGGCTTCTGCTGCGGGCTAATTAAGCTTGCCATCTGGAGCAGATCGAAAGCTACGCCCCTGGCCGTCAGGTCAGATTCGGAAGCCTAAACTTCACGGCTGACGTTCGCGGAGACTTGATCCTCGACGGGCTCGAGCCACAGCCAAGCGCGCCGCACTGTTACGATGGGCACGATTTAGCTCTGCCGCCGAACAGTGCCATGGTGGCCGCACACGAATCCGCTTCGGCCATTAGTCCGGAGCCGATCGCCCAGACCGAGGATCGGTGGATGGACACCGCCTTGGGGGCTTCAACTTCCACGGCGATGGAGCCGAACGCTAATCTTGTCCCCCGCGAAACTCGTGATTCCGAGGTTCCGGACTCCTGGCCGGACTCCGAACCTCCCGCGCCCCTACCAATCGATTCGGATTGGGCGCCGGTTATGGAATTCACCGCCGCGGACATCTTCCAACACTCGCCCTTTGGCGACATCCTAAATTCGCTAAAGCATCTCTCGTTATCGGAGAATCTGGCGGACTATGGCGGGATGGTTGAGATCTGGGACGACGAAGAAATTGAGCCCACCCACCACCCACTTTGTAGCCACTGCCGATTTATCTAACCGACATGCTAGACTACGACTCAAGACATCGACGCTATGAACGACGATGCCGGAGACGAACAGGAACCAGCGCCTATAGGGCACTAGAAGACCACCTCGTCATATGACATATACATGGTGGATACCCCAAAAGACGGGGACGGCGAAGAAACAGCGGAGGCAGATTCTTTAAAGAAACAGCCCAAGCGCCAAATCGTCAAGCGCCGCTCTAAATCCCGCCACAAAGAAGAATGGAGATTCCGCACGAGGAGATAATAATACCCCGAAAGTGCGAAGATAACCCCTCCAAAGAAGACTCGGTGCGAAGGATGCGAAGCAAGCCCTCACGAGAAGGCGGCGGCGAAGAGGTTGAGGATTACAACTATATGCCTCCCTCAAGACGCGAGGCAAGCCTCAACGATGACGAATTAAATGTGCCGAGGATCCCGTCGAACAAGAGCGTTTTAAACGCAGGCTTATCGCCACGGCAAACAGCCTAAAGAAAAAGCAGCAGCAGCTTCAAGCTGATCAGGACCTGCTGGCCGATCGATGTACCAAGGTCCTCGCGGCCGAAGAGTATAAACTCGAACGCCCCTCCAAAAGCTATCCAAGACGCAAGCTGCTCCCCCGATTAGAGGAGGAAGCATACATACCTCCATCACCAGCACACGATACGGCTGACCGACCACCTTGTGGTCGTGACAGAGAGGCATCCAGGCCCCCAACCAAGACCGTACCCCGGCATCGCTCCAAAAGTACGAAGCCAAGAGGGAATGCGCCGGACTTGTGAGATATATTGGAGGACAAAGCAAGGCAATCCAGATCCATCTACGGATCACGTGGGCTCCCCACGACCCATGACGAATACCGTCGCGCCAGATACAATAACCCCGGCCGGGCCGAACACAGCAGACAGCGCTCTCTCGAGCTGCGTCGTGACATTGCTCAATACAGAGGCGCCGCACACCCGCTATGCTTCACCGACGAAGTAATGGATCATCAAATCCCCGAAGGGTTTAAACTCGTAAACATCGAATCCTACGATGGCACAACAGACCCCGCGGTTTGGATCGAAGATTATCTTCTCCACATCCATATGGCCCACGGCGACGATTTCAATGCCATCAAGTATCTCCCACTCAAGCTTAAAGGACCAGCTCGGCATTGGCTAAACAGCTTGCCCGCAGAGTCAATTGGGTGTTTGGGAAGACACGAAGCCGCATTCCTCGACAACTTCGAGGCACGTATAAAGCGACCACGACGCCGATGACCTAAGCCACATCATTCATCAGCCAGACAAATCGTCCAGACAATTCTGGACACGGTTCTTAACAAAGAAAAACCAAATCGTCAACTGTCCGGACGCAGAGGCCCTTGCAGCCTTCAAACATAACATCCGCGACGAATGGCTAGCCCGGCACCTGGGACAGGAAAAGCCGAAATCTATGGCAGCCCTCACATCATTAATGACCCGCTTCTGCGCGGGAGAGGATAGCTGGCTAGCTCGCAGCAACAATCTCCGTAAAAATTCTGGCAGTCCGAATACCAAGGACAATAACGGCAGGTCACGTCGAAACAAAAAAAACGCCGCATCAACGGCGACGATAAGGAGGATCTGGCGGTCAACGCCGGATTCGAGGCTCTAAACCGGTCAGCGGAAGAAGCCATTCAAAAGAACCACTCCGGGTCCATCCAATTTGGACCAAATACTCGACCGCTTATGCCAGATACATGGCACCCCTGAAAAGCCAGCTAATCACACTAATAGAGATTGCTGGGTGTTCAAGCAGGCAGGTAAGTTAATTGCCGAAAACAATGAGAAGGGGCTAAACAGCGACGACGAGGAGGAGACCCGACCGCCGAACAATAGAGGACAAAAGGGTTTTCCCCCACAAGTGCGGACGGTGAACATGATCTACGCGACCCATATACCCAAGAGGGAGAGGAAGCGCGCACTAAGGGACGTCTATGCGATGGAGCCAGTCGCCCCAAAGTTCAATCCATGGTCCTCTTGTCCGATCACCTTCGATCGAAGAGACCATCCGACCAGCATATGCCATGGCGGATTCGCCGCATTGGTTTTAGACCCAATCGTCGATGGGTTTCACCTCACGAGAGTCCTGATGGACGGCGGTAGTAGCCTGAACCTGCTTTATCAGGATACAGTGCGCAAAATGGGCATAGACCCCTCAAGGATTAAACCTACAAAGACAACCTTTAAAGGTGTCATACCAGGTGTGCAAGCCAAGCATGCAGCTCGATCACACTGGAAGTGGTCTTCGGATCCCGGACAATTTCGGGCGAGGAGTTAATCTTGACATAGTCCCGTTTAGCGCGGCTATCACGCTCTGCTTTCGGACGAACAGCGTTTGCAAAATTCAACGCGTGCCGCATTATGCATACCTCAAGCTCAAGATGGCAGGCCCTCGTGGAGTCATCACGGTCAACGGAATACGGAACGCTCCTCCAAGCGGAGGAACATACAATGCTCTCGCGGCGAAGTACTGAGCAGCCTCTTAAGGCAATTCTCGAGTCCGGCCGTTAAGCGGCGGATACAAAGCAAACGCTCGAAGCAATACCAACCAAGACCACCGGCGCAATCGAGCACGCCAGTAGCAATGCGGCCCAACCCCGCCAGCGTGATTGCAAGAACAACCCTCCGCGTACATCATTACGCTTTGGAGGTACCATGGGCGCAGGGGAAGGGGCACGATCGCAATGGACCCAGAGTGTGGTCCGACCACACCAGGGGCTCGCAAGTGTGCCCCCCTTTTTTTTATTATTATTTTCCTTCTTTGTGTACACAGGACTCCGATTAACCAGAGGCCCTGTCCGGCGGTGAACCTACCGAACTCATGATGCAACAGTCAGGGACGAAAGAAGGCTGCGACGAACACTCAGGTGGTCTCAATTACGAGCATTAAATTCGATTATATACACCAAGTCCGCAGCTCACCCCTGGAGGGGGGACATGTTTAATTAGTCCAAATCCCTTGCTTACCGCACTATTTGTATCAGTCCGCACTCATAGCAGACTTTCTTTCATAAATAATGCAGCACCTTTTTGACTGCAATTACATTACCTTTTATATATATATGCTCATTACATGACATCTTGCACCCGTATATTTTGGTACGGCCTAATACGCCAGGGGCTTATATTCCTCACATTATGGTGTGATAAGTCCGAACACTTTCATAAGTGCGGCGCCCCGAACTTATAGCATTATATGAATCGGCTCCGAATCATGTCTTGGGTCAATAGTTGGCTTTGCCCGGCTCCCACGTTTTGGTGCCTTACGTTCCGTTCTGTCGGCTAAGGTGGCGCTGGGAGAACCACTGCGATTGCACCCCGGTTGAGCCGGGCGAGTGCCTCAGTGGAGAAAGCTAAAACTGACCGGCATGATAAGGCGAGAGACTGGTCGCTGTTCGAGAGGTTTTTTCGGTCCTAAAGACTCACGCCGCTTGAAGAAGTTCGGACAATGTCCGACGAAGGCGTGGATAGCGCCCGGATTGACCTTCCGAATACCGAGGCTTCGCCAAAATTTAAAATTATAGAATTCTATGGCTAAGTGAGAGTGTTCAAGCATTATAAGTCCGTCGCCTTGTTACGTTGTGTTGGCGCCTCCTAGATGGACCCAAAATGGGAACAAGAGTGCTCAAGTTTATCCCGAACACCCCAGCACTCGTGGCTCAAGGGCTGAAGCCAACGACTTGCTATCTCTCAGATTTTATAAACGGCAGCACAGAAGGTAATATTTTAAATTAAAACAAGCGTTGCTCAAGGTGCATATGAACGCAGTTTTCAGCGCACAGGATAATACACAGCGAGTTTACTCAAAGATTACATTTCTGGAGCACTCATCCGCAATATCGCGGGCTCCCTTCAGGATGGTTTTATAATACATTTCAGGCGTGCGATACTCCTTGCCCGGTGGCGGTGGGTCCGTGAGAAGCTTCTCCGCATCCAACTTGCCCCAATGCACCTTTGTGCGGGCAAGGGCCCGACAAGAACCTTCAACACAGGCGGAGCGCTTGATGACCTCCACCCAGGGGCACGCATCCACCAGCCGCCGCACGAGGCCGAAGTAGCTCCCATGCACGGCCTGTCCAGGCCACAGCCGGACTATAAGGCCCTTCATGGCCTCCTCGGCTACCTTGTGGAGTTCGACCAGCCGCTTGATGGTCGCTTAAAACACCGGATGTCCGCCTCGAAGATATCGAGACCGAAGACCTTCTCTGTCGAGCTCCCCTCCACACCATGATAGAATGCGGCGGCATCGGACGCATTACGCGGCAGATGTGCAAACGCCCCTGGAGAGCTCCGAACGCGGGTAAGTGTAAGGTAGTTTACATTAACATGCTTGCTTTGCATGAAAAATGCCTTACCCGCCGCTATCTTCTTCACATCTTCAACCTCCTGAAGGGCCTTACGGGCCTCGGCCTTGGCAGACTTGGCACTTTCGAGAGCCGAGGCAAGCTCGGACTCTCGAGTCTTGGAGTCACGCTCCAAACTCTCATACTTCTCCATAAGAGCCTGGAGCTCTTGCCGAACTTCCGCCACCTATGCCTCTTGCTTTTCTCTCTCTTCCCGTTCCGCGGCCGCACTGCGTTCGGCCGCAGACACAGCCTCCTTCAGGGCTTCCACCTCGTTCGTGGCCCCTGCAATAACCATATTATCCTTGTTAATTTTATTGCAACCAAAATCCTTTTCTGTAAGGTGACTATTCAAAGCGGTGTTACTCACCTTCTTTGTCCTCGAGCTGCTTCTTGGCATGGCCGAGCTCTTGCTCGGACTGCTCGAGATCCTGCTTCAACACATCGACCTCCACCGTCAGTGCGGCAAAGGTCAGCAGCGCAGCCTGCAAACCCATATTGACATATTTTAAGCGACCCTGCGTATATCTTATTAGATCCTCAGTCCAGCTTTTTCTTTCCGAACACTGAACTGAGCATCAGGGGCTACTGTCTATGCGGTATTACATTACATAATTTTAACTTCTTACCTCAAAGCCTGTTAGAAGGCTGCTGCAGGCTTCGGTCAGCCTGCTCTTGCCGAGCTGAACCTTTTGAATCACCGCACTCATGATAGTGCGATGTTCCTCCTCGATGGAAGCGCCTTTAAGCGCCTCCAACAAGTTATCCGGCGCCTCCGGTTGGACGGAGGTCACCGGTGTCACGGTCTTGCCCTTCTTTCGAAGGGGCCGCCCGCCGGACTCTGGAACCACTGCGGGTTCCGATGTAGAGTCCGGCACAAAGTCCGGGAGGCAGCCTGACGGCGCCTCCGGAGCCTCCTCCTGATGGGTCCCTCTCTGGGATCCCACCTCGGCGTCCTCGTCGGTGTGGGGGGTAGTTGCAGTCGGAAGTGAATCCACATCCGACGGGGCCAATGACCCGCTTGATGAAGCGGGGAGATCATCATCAGCCGGACTACGGATAGAATGCGGCGTTAGAAGGACACTAGGCGACACGAAAGAAATTGCATATCAAGGATCCGGATACTTATGATCTGGCCGGACGCCTGGCCCTTGAAGGCCACTCATCCTCGCCAACGATGGTGTTGGCGAAACTGTCCGGAGGGATAGTCCTCCCCCTCTTGGACCCTTCGGCCTCCCCTATTGGGGAAGCCTTCCTCTTCTTCTCTCCCTCCTCCGGGAGAGAGTCCTCCTCCTCCTCGTCTTCGGGGGAGGAGTCCGCCTCGTCGTCGGATGCCTGATTGCGGGAACTCTTTCGAGTCCCCGCGGCCACCTTCTTGGCCTTCTTCTCCGGCACCACGTGCGGTGCCGGAACCAGCAGCCCTGCTAAACGGGCGTTCTCTGGGTCTTCTGGCATGGGAGCCGGGCTGATGAGCTGCTTGGCCTTCTCCATCCATTCCTGTCAAAGGAAAAGAGAGATTGAAACCCTCTTAGAATCAGTTTAATTACCACAAGTGTCCCGTAACGGGGTTGAATCACTTACCTCGTCAGCTGGATGCTGCGAGCGAAATCCGCGATCTTCCGTCGCGGATGCGGTGGCTTCGACGCCCTTAAAAAGTACCCTCCAGGCGCCTTCGTATGTCGTATCAAAGAGCCCGCTTAGCGCCTGGTGCTGTTCCGGATTGAACTCCCACAGATCGAATGCCCGTTCTTGGCATGGGAGAATCCGGCGGATGAGCATGACTTGGACCACGTCGACGAGCCTGAGCTTACCGCTCACCAGCTTCTGGATGCAGGCTCGGAGTCCCGTCACCTCCTTCGGATTGCCCCACAGCAAGCCCTTCTCTTTCCAGGAGGTGAGCTGCGTGGGGACGCCAGATCTAAACTCGGGGGCCGCCGCCCACGTGGGCTTGCGCGGCTCGGTGATGTAAAACCACCCCGATTGCCACCCCTTGACGAAGTCCACGAAGGCCCCTTCGAGCCAAAGGACGTTGGGCAACTTACCCAACATAGCGCCTCCGCATTCCGCTTGCGTGCCCTTCACTACCTTCGGCTTGACGTTGAAGGTTTTGAGCCACAGGCCGAAGTGGGGCCGGATGCAGAGGAAGGCCTCACACACGATGATAAACGCCGAGATGTTGAGGATGAAGTTCGGCGCTAGATCGTGGAAATCCAGGCCGTAGTAAAACATGATCCCCCGGTCGAATGGGTGGAGTGGAAAGCCCAGTCCGCGGAGGAAGTGGGGAAGGAAGAAGACCCTCTCATGGGGCCCAGGGGTAGGGATGAGCTGCCCCTCGACGGGCAGCCGATGCGCGATATCGCCGGAAAGGTATCCGGCGCTGCGCAGCTTGGTGATGGGCTCCTCCTTAACGGTGGAGGCCAACCATTTGCCTCCCGCTCCGGACATATTCGGAGAAGGTCGGGGCGAGATGCGCGAGCTTGGGCGTTGGAGCTTGAGTGCGCGGAGATGGATAAGCAAAGGAGAAAGAAGGCGTAGGTGAGAAGGTAAATCCTTATCCCTTATATATAGGCGGACGAAAACTATGCGTCCCCACCGGCCTGATAAAACTCGCTTATCTCCCAAGCGCCACCATCAATGGCGCGGTTGGGTTACCCACGTCCGTATTGATGAGAATCCGGAATAAGGGGAACACGATCTCTGCCTCGACAAGACGTGCCAAGGAAACCGCTTCGCTAAACGTGCTGAGGTGGTATAGTAAAAAACGATTCAAACAAAAGCCTGGCAGCGGTGTGATGCCATGTCGCATAATACGTCAGCAGATTGGACTTGTATGCATTTTATTCTCTCTACGGTGGAATGTTGAATTTATTTTGCAGAGCCGGACACTATCCTGGTGTTCATGATCTTCTCTGGTATATTCAAGGGAGGAACCCGCCTTGCAATGCCGAACATTATGCGCGTCGGACTTATCATCATTGAAGCCCGGTTCAGGGGCTACTGAGGGAGTCCTGGACTAGGGGTGTCCGGACAGCCGGACTATCATCGTCCGCCGGACTCCAAGACTACGAAGATACAAGATTGAAGACTCCGTCCCATGTCCGGATGGGACTTTCCTTGGCGTGAAGGCAAGCTTGGCGATACGGATATGTAGATCTACTACAATTGTAACCGACTCTGTGTAACCCTAGCCTCCTTCGGTGTCTATATAAACCGGAGGGCTTTAGTCCGTAGGACAACATACATTACAACAATCATACCATAGGCTAGCTTTAGGGTTTAGCCTCCTTGATCTCGTGGTAGATCCACTCTTGTACTACCCATATCATCAATATTAATTAAGCAGGACGTAGGGTTTTACCTCCATCGAGAGGGCCCGAACCTGGGTAAAAACATCGTGTCCCTTGTCTCCTGTTACCATCCGCCTAGACGCACAGTTCGGGACCCCCTACCCGAGATCCGCCGGTTTTGACACCGACAGAGGGGGTTGTCTTCGACACTGTCCGGGGTGTTATTATCTCTGGTGCCGGAATCTCCATTCTTGCTGTGGCGGGATTTGGAGCGGCGCCGCTGACGCCGGCGCTTAGGCTGTTTTTTGGAGGGGTCCTCCTCCGCTGTTCCATCGCCCTTCCCATCCTTTGGGATGTCCACCATGTATATGTCGTATGACGAGGTGGATTTCCAGTGCCCTATAGGCGCTGGTTCTTGGTCGTCTCCGGCATTGTCGTCCATACCGTCGATGTCTTCGGAGTTGAAATCTAGCATGTCGGTTAAGTCATCGACAGTGGCTACAAAGTGGGTGGTGCCTGGGCTTTGAATTTCTTCGTCGTCCGCATCCCAACCGTCCTGGCCATAATCCGGCCAAGGCTCTCTTGATAAAGAGAGACACTTCAGCGAATTCAGGATGTCGCCGAAAGGCGAGTGCTGAAAGATGTCCGCAACGGTGAACTCCATGATCGGTGCCCAATCGGGTTCGACTGGCAGGCGCGCGGAAGGTTCGGGGTCCGGAGAGGAGTCCGGTGAAGGAAATATGCCCTAGAGGCAATAATAAAGTTATTATTTATTTCCTTATATCATGATATCTGTTTATTATTCATGCTAGAATTGTATTAACCGGAAACATAATACATGTGTGAATACATAGACAAACATAACGTCACTAGTATTGCCTCTACTAGACTAGCTCGTTAATCAAAGATGGTTATGTTTCCTAACCATAGACATGTGTTGTCATTTGATTAACGGGATCACATCATTAGGAGAATGATGAGATTGACATTACCCATTCCGTTAGCCTAGCACTTGATCGTTTAGTATATTGCTATTGCTTTCTTCATGACTTATACATGTTCCTGTAACTATGAGATTATGCAACTCCGCCACGGAGGAACGCTTTGGTGCTACCAAACGTCACAACGAATCGGGTGATTATAAAGGAGTACTAAAGGTGTCTCCGAAGGTACATGTTAGGTTGGCGTATTTCGAGATTAGGTTTTGTCACTCCGATTGTCGGAGAGGTATCTCTGGGCCCTCTCGGTAATGCACATCACTATAAGCCTTGCAAGCAATGTAGCTAATGAATTAGTTATGAAATGATGCATTACGTAAAGAGTAAAGAGACTTTCCAGTAACGAGATTGAACTAGGTATTGAGATACCGACGATCGAATCTCGGGCAAGTAACATACCAATGACAAAGGGAACAACGTATGTTGTTATGCGGTTTGACCGATAAAGATCTTCGTAGAATATGTAGGAGCCAATATGAGCATCCAGGTTCCGCTATTGGTTATTGACCGAGAATAGTTCTTGGTCATGTCTACATAGTTCTCGAACCCGTAGGGTCCGCACGCTTAAGGTTTCGATGACAGTTATATTATGAGTTTATGAGTTTTGATGTACCGAAGGAGTTCGGAGTCCCAGATGAGATCGGGGACATGACGAGGAGTCTTGAAATGGTCGAGACGTAAAGATTGATATATTGGACGACTATATTCAGAGTTCGGAAAGGTTCTGAGTGATTCGAGTATTTTTCGGAGTACTGGAGAGTTACGGGAATTCGCCGGGGAGTATATGGGCCTTATTGGGCTTTAGGGGAAAGTGAGAGGAGAGGTTGGGCGCCCCCCCAAGGCCTAGTCCGAATTGGACTAGGGGGAGGGGCTGCGCCCCCTCCTTCCTTCTCTTCTCTTCCCCCTTTCCTTGACTCCTACTCCTACTACTTGGAAGGGGGGAATCCTACTCCCGGTGGGAGTAGGACTCCTCCTTGGCGCGCCCTCCTTGGCCGGCCGCACCTCCCCCCTCCCTCCTTTATATACGGGGGCAAGGGGGCACCCCATGACACACAAGTTGATCTTCAAGATCGTTCCTTAGCCGTGTGCGGTGCCCCCATCCACCATATTCCACCTCGGTCATATTGTCGCGGAGTTTAGGCGAAGCCCTTCACCAATAGAACATCATCATCGTCAACACGCCGTTGTGCTGACAGAACTCATCCCCGACACTTTGCTGGATCGGAGTCTGGGGATCGTCATCGAGCTAAACGTGTGCTGAACTCGGAGGTGCCGTGCGTTCGGTACTTGGATCGGTCGGATCATGAAGACGTACGACTACATCAACCGCGTTGTCATAACGCTTCCTCTTACGGTCTACGAGGGTACGTGTACACACTCTCCCCTCTCGTTGCTATGCATCACCATGATCTTGCGTGTGCGTAGGTTAATGTTTGAAATTACTACGTTCCCCAACAGTGGTATCAGAGCCAGGTTTTATGCGTAGATGTAATTTGCACGAGTAGAACACAAGTGAATTGTGGGCGATACAAGTCATACTGCTTACCAGCATGTCATACTTTGGTTCAGCGGTATTGTGAGATGAAGCGGCCCGAACCGACATTACGCGTACGCTTACGCGAGACTGGTTTCACCGTTACGAGCACTCGTGCTTAAAGGTGGCTGGCGGGTGTCTGTCTCTCTCACTTTAGTTGAACCCAGTGTGGCTACACCCGGTCCTTGCGAAGGTTAAAACAACACTAACTTGACGAACTATCATTGTGGTTTTGATGCGTAGGTAAGAACGGTTCTTGCTAAACCCGTAGCAGCCACGTAAAATTTGCAACAACAAAGTAGAGGACGTCTAACTTGTTTTTGCAGGGCATGTTGTGATGTGATATGGTCAAGACGTGATGCTATATTTTATTGTATGAGATGATCATATTTTGTAACCGGTTATCGGCAATCGGCATGAGCCATATGGTTGTCGCTTATTGTATGAAATGCAACGCCTCTATAATTGCTTTACTTTATCACTAAGCGGTAGCGATAGTCATAGAAGCAATAGATGGCGAACGACAATGATGCTACGATGGAGATCAAGGTGTCGCGCCGGTGACGATGGTGATCACGACGGTGCTTCGAGATGGAGATCACAAGCACAAGATGATGATGGCCATATCATATCACTTATATTGATTGCATGTGATGTTTATCCTTTATGCATCTTATCTTGCTTTGATTGACGGTAGCATTTTAAGATGATCTCTCACTAAAATTATCAAGAAGTGTTCTCCCGAGTATGCACCGCTATGCGAAAGTTCTTCGTCTTTGAGACACCACGTGATATCGGGTGTGATAGGCTCTACGTTCAAATACAACGGTGCAAAACAGTTGCACACGCGAATACTCGGTTAAACTTGACGAGCCTAGCATATAACAGATATGGCCTCGGAACATGGAGACCGAAAGGTCGAGCGTGAATCATATAGTAGATATGATCAACATATTGATGTTCACCGTTGAAACTACTCCATCTCACATGATGATCGGACATGGTGTAGTTGATATGGATCACGTAATCACTTAGAGGATTAGAGGGATGTCTATCTAAGTGGGAGTTCTTTAGTAATATGATTAATTGAACTTAAATTTATCATGAACTTAGTCCTGGTAGTATTTTGCAAATTATGTTGTTGATCAATAGCTTGCATTGTTGCTTTCATATGTTTATTTTGATATGTTCCTAGAGAAAACTGTGTTGAAAGATGTTAGTAGCAATGATACGAATTGGATCCGTGATCTGAGGTTTATCCTCATTGCTGCACAGAAGAATTGTGTCCTTAATGCACTGCTAGGTGACAGACCTATTGCAGGAGCATATGCAGACGTTATGAACGTTTGGCTAGCTCAATATGATGACTACTTGATAGTTTAGTGCACCATGCTTAACGGCTTAGAATCGGGACTTCAAAGACGTTTTGAACGTCATGGACCATATGAGATGTTCCAGGAATTGAAGTTGATATTTCAAGCAAATACCCGAGTTGAGAGATATGAAGTCTCCAACAAGTTCTATAGCTAAAAGATGGAGGAGAATCGCTCAACTATTAAGCATGTGCTCGGATTGTCCGGGTACTTCAATCGCTTGAATCAAGTGGGAGTTAATCTTCCAGATAAGATAGTGATTGACAGAATTCTCTAGTCACCATCACTAAGTTACTAGAACTTCGTGATGAACTATAGTATGCAAGGGATGACGAAAACGATTCTCGAGCTCTTCGTGACGTTGAAATCGACGAAGGTAGGAATCAAGAAAGAGCATCAAGTGTTGATGATTGACAAGACCACTAGTTTCAAGAAAAGGGAAAGAAAGGGAAACTTCAAGTAGAATGGCAAACAAGTTGTCACTCCCGTGAAGAAGACCAAAGCTGGACCAAAGCCTGAAACTGAGTGTAACACCCCAGATGTATCATGTCCCATTTTGGCAATGTATCAACTTGACCTTCATCCATTTCTTGTGGGTTTTATCATGTTTGGACTCATCTTGTTTGGTTATGTGGTTTTTTTTCTTTTCTTTGTCATGCTCATCTTACCATATTGCATTTGTGCCTCTTGTCTTTTTGCATTCATCCTCATCATGTGCATGTTATGACCTCATACTTATAATGTTGTGGCATGCTCAGTGCATAGATCTTGCACCATCACTTCTCCTTCCTTCCTTTTCCTTCCATTCTTTGCAAGTGCCATTTCGCCTCCACCATAAATGTTCATTTTTTCCCCAATATTCTAACACTATGTACCTAGCCTCTCTGCCAAATTGCAGCTCTTTTGAAGTTGTGTTGGTTAGGTTCAAAAATGCTCCAAGTTTGAACTATATTCAAACTTGTTGTATTTTTCACCTCTAAAAAATACCCAACTCAATTTTATCAAATCGAGAATAATTCCGAATCCCGAGGATATTTTCATATCTCTCGAAACCCCCAATCCTTCTATGCTTTTCGCTCTTGTTTTTCATTCGAAAGAATGGGAAAGAGTCGAGGGAGAGAGGAGCACCAGCAAGAATAAGCAGCCCAAGAGCGCAGCCCACCCGCTGCCCAAGAGGCCTCCCCGCAGCCCATTAGCTTTGCACACGACAGTTGCTTCGTCCTCCTTACGGCAGGACATCCAGCGGAGACACGTCGGCACACCAGGTGATTTGACGGCCGGAGCTCGTCCCTAGACCCCTATAAAGTTGTCCCCGGTGCCCTAGGGTCTCCACTCAACCGATTCCCCTCCTCTACCTGCCTCGCCGCCGCTTAGGTCAGCACCACGCGCGTCGCCGTCGCCCTGCCCGCCATGAACCGACCGAGCTTCAGCTCGAGCTCGATATAGCCGCCGCCGCCAAGACTCCGCCACCTCCGCCCGCCAAGTACATCCGTCTTCCTCCACGACGCCGACTCGTCGCCCCTCGCTGTCCTCTTCCTCGCTTTGGGATCGCCAAGTTCGGCTACTTCCCGTCGTCCTCTTCCTCCCTCGCTCATGGACAGCAGCCCCGCTGGTTCAGAGCTTGTCTGCGTGCCGCAGTTTCGACTCCGTCGCCGATTCTTGTCTTTGGGTAAGGAGGTATACCCAACTCCCTCCCTGCTCCTTCCTGTCCTCGATAGATCACCATAGGCGCCGCTTCGTTCAATCTTTCCCGTGCTCTCGGTGCTCGGCGATCTCGTAGTTCGATTCGCATATTTTGCCGCTGCACGCACCGCGCTCTCCCCTGTTCCCACATGCTCGCTTCGCTCGCCACGCGCTACGCAGCCCGCATGCATCTACACCCACACACTCCTGCTGCTGCGTCGCTCGCTCGCTTCGCCATTACATGGTTGCGCCCGAGGCAAGCACGAGCTCGTGCTTTCGGCACCGCAAGCAAGCGCCTTCCATAGCATGCGCCACTGCACCCGCCTCCTTGCACATCCGCATGCCACCGCCAGATCCAAGGCCTGCTGTCGCCAGAGCTGCCGCCCGGCGGCGTCGTCGTTTTCTTCTCTGTCTTGGAGAAGAAGTCAGAGCTTTGTAGCTTGGTCAAGTAGGCCAGAGCCCCTTTCCAACCAGCAGCCTAGCCTAGCCGAGCTGGTTTGCACCCCACGCCAAGATGCGGCGACACTGGTTTGAATCCTGGTAGCGCCTTTTATTTCTTCTCTTGATTTTTTTAGCAGTAGCACCAGATCAAAGGGGCCGAGCCCCTACCAAACCAGCAGCCACGTCCTAGCCCAACCGGTAGCACACCATGATTCCAACCGGAGACACAGGTTCAATCCTGTGCTCTCCACAATTTTTGTGTTGATTTTATTTCCTTGAGACACCGACGCCTCGGCCCCACTAGTCATACACACACCCAGCCACGTGGACCACGGCCCTACCAGTCAGTCTAACGGCTGGGAACAGCCTGGTGCATCTAGTTTTCCTCACGTTTTTCTGTTTTATTCCAGATTCGAACATGCCAGTTTTGGCATATGCGAGGTTTCCATTTAGGTAGGTTTTAACTTATTGCATTTGTGATGATTTTTCTACAGCAACCCTAACATATTATATATGTTTTTGGGGTAGAAAAATCCCACCAATCCAGTGGTGGCATTAGTTTCTGCATTTGAGCAAGTTCATGAACATGCCATTTTACATTATGATGTTGTCTTGTCATTTTTGAGTGTTTTATTTCAAGCATGCTATGAGGTGGTGTTGCACAAGGATAGTTTCATTTTCATGCCTACCTCATGCTAGTACTTGTTCCATGCCATGATATGCCCGGTTCATCATTTTCCTTCCGGAGCACACATATGCATTGCATATCACATCTCGCATCGCATGTCATGTTTTGCATCATATTGTTTGTGCATTGTTCCTTGTTTGATTGTGGTTCCGTTGCTTGTGTTCTTGCTTTGGGTAGAGCCGGGAGACGAGTACGTGAACGAGGAACCTGTTGAGAACGCCTACGAGGATCAAGTCTTCGACAACTCTGAGAACCTTACAGGCAAGATGACCATACCTTCGATATCACTTCTATCTTTGCTTGCTAGATGCTCGCTCTTTTGCTATGCCCATGCTGCGATACCTACCACTTGCTATATCATGTCACCCATATTGCCATGTCAACCTCTAACCACCCATGTCCTAGCAAACCATTGATTGGCTATGTTGCCGCTTTGTTCAGCCCCTCTTATAGCGTTGCTAGTTGCAGGTGAAGATGAAGTTTGTTCCTTGTTGGAACACGGATATTTTGGGATATCACAATATCTATTGCTTTAATTAATGCATCTATATACTTGGTAAAGGGTGGAAGGCTCGGCCTTATGCCTGGTGACTTGTTCCACTCTTGCCGCCCTAGTTTCCGTCATACCGGTGTTATGTTCCTTGATTTTGCGTTCCTTACGCGGTCGGGTGATTTATGGGACCCCCTTGACAGTTCGCTTTGAATAAAACTCTTCCAGCAAGGCCCAACCTTGGTTTTACCATTTGCCACCTAAGCCTTTTTCCCTTGGGTTTTCGCGAGCCCGAGGGTCATCTTTATTTAACCCCCCCGGGCCAATGCTCCTCTGAGTGTTGGTCCAAACTAGAGCGCTTTGCAGCGCCCCCTCAAGGAAACTTGAGGTCTGGTTTTAGTTGTACGGACTGCTCATCCGATGTGCCCTGAGAACGAGATATGTGCAGCTCCTATCGGGATTTGTCGGCACATTCGGGAGGCTTTGCTGGTCTAGTTTTACCATTGTCGAAATGTCTTGATGTACCGGGATTCCGAGATTGATCGGGTCTTCCTGGGTGAAGGTTTATTCCTTCGTTGATCGCAAGAGCTTGTTATGGGCTAAGTTGGGACACCCCTGTAGGGTATTATCTTTGGCCGTGCCCGTGGTTATGAGGCGATGGGAATTTGTTAATGTCCGTTGTAGAAAACCCGGTTGACCTTAATTAAAATACATCAACCGTGTATGTAACCGTGATGGTCTCTTCTCGTGGTCCGGAAGTGAACACGGTGTTGGAGTTATGTTTGACGTAGGTAGTTTCAGGATCACTTCTTGATCGCTACTAGTTTCACGACCGTGCTTTGCTTCTCTTCTCGCTCTCTTTTGCGATGTAGCCACCATATATGCTAGTCGCTTGCTGCAGCCCCTCCTTTTTACACCAGCCTTCCCTTGCTTAAATAGTCTTGATCTCACGGGTGTGAGATTGTTGAGTCCTGTGGCTCACAGATTCTACCAAAACAGATCAGTACGGTGATGCCAAAGCAGATGGCGAATCCGAGCTGAAGTGGGAATTTGATGAGGCACTTGGTCGTTACTATGTTTCATTTCCAGACGATCAGTAGTGGAGCCCAGTTGGGGCGATCGGGGATCTGTGTTGCATTTGGGGTAGTCTTCTTTTATTTTGGTTCCGTAGTCGGACCTTGAGTGTAAACTGAATGATGGATGTTTATTTATGTATTGTGTGAAGTGGCGACTTTAAGCCAACTATGTATCTCTTTCCCTTATGTATTACATGGATTGTGCGAAGATTACCTCACTTGCGACAATGCTTTCAATGCGGTTATGCCTCTAAGTCGTGCTTCGACACGTGGGAGATATAGCCGCATCGAGGGCGTGACAAGTTGGTAATCAGAGCCATCCCCGATCTTAGGAGCCCCACTGCTTGATCGTTTTTAGTGGCCGAGTTGTGTCTAGAAAAAATGTTTTGAGTCATTTAGGATTATATATATCGGAGAGTTTAGGAATTCTTTTTACTCCCCAGTCCCTTCGACCTTCTGGTGAGGTATCCTGACGTAGAGTTTTGACTCTTCTCTTCTCAAATTTCACTAAAAAAAATTTAGGATCACGCGGGTACCTTAGAATCGCTCCGATGGTTTTATGATGACAACATTGTCTTGGTTGCCTCCTGACATTTAGGGGTTGTGGCAGTGTCCCGGGGAGTTGCTATTCTTGAAGAAACCGAGCGCAAGACTCGCAACAAGTCAATCAAATTCCTGAAAGTAAAGTGGTCACACCATTCCGACCGAGAAGCCACCTGGGAGCGCGAGGATCACCTCCGTTCCGAATATCCGGAGTTCTTTCAGTCCTAGATCTCGGGGCGAGATCCTCTTGTAGTGGAGGAGAGTTGTAACACCCTGATGTATCATGTCCCATTTTGGCAATGTATCAACTTGACCTTCATCCATTTCTTGTGGGTTTTATCATGTTTGGCCTCATCTTGTTTGGTTATGTGGTTTTTTTCTTTTCTTTGTCATGCTCATCTTACCATATTGCATTTGTGCCTCTTGTCTTTTTGCATTCATCCTCATCATGTGCATGTTATGACCTCATACTTATAATGTTGTGGCATGCTCAGTGCATAGATCTTGCACCATCACTTCTCCTTCCTTCCTTTTCCTTCCATTCTTTGCAAGTGCCATTTTGCCTCCACCATAAATGTTCATTTTTTCCCCAATATTCTAACACTATGTACCTAGCCTCTCTGCCAAATTGCAGCTCTTTTGAAGTTGTGTTGGTTAGGTTCAAAAATGCTCCAAGTTTGAACTATATTCAAACTTGTTGTATTTTTCGACCTCTAAAAAAAATACCCAACTCAATTTTATCAAATCGAGAATAATTCCAGAATCCTGAGGATATTTTCATATCTCTCAGAAACCCCCCCAATCCTTCTATGCTTTTCGCTCTTGTTTTTCTGTTCGAAAGAATGGGAAAGAGTCAGAGGGAGAGAGGGAGCACCAGCAGCAGCGCAGCCCAGTAGCGCAGCCCACCCGGGGCCCAGCAGGCCTCCCGCAGCCCATTAGCCTGCACACGACAGTTGCTTCGTCCTCCTGTACGGCAGGACATCCAGCGGAGACACGTCGGCACACCAGGTGATTTGACGGCCGGAGCTCGTCCCTAGACCCCTATAAAGTTGTCCCCGGTGCCCTAGGGTCTCCACTTAACCGATTCCCCTCCTCTACCGGCCTCGCCGCCGCTTAGGTCAGCTCCACGCGCGTCGCCATCGGCCTGCCCGCCATGAACCGACCGAGCTTCAGCTCAAGCTCGGGATAGCCGTCGCCGACGCGCACTCCGGCCACCTCCGCCCCGCCAAGTACATCCGTCTTCCTCCACGACGTCGACTACGTCCCCGCCGTCCTCTTCCTCGCCTGGGATCGCCAAGTTCGGCTACTTCCCCGTCGTCCTCTTCCTCCCCTGCTTCGCGGACAGCAGCCCCGCCGGGTTCAGAGCTTGTCCGCGTCGCCGCAGGCTCGACTCCGTCGCCGTATTCTTGTCTTTGGGTAAGGAGGTATACCCAACTCCCTCCCTGCTCCTTCCTGTCCTCGATAGATCACCATAGGCGCTGCTTCGGTTCAATCTTTCCCGTGCTCTCGGTGCTCCGGCGATCTCTGTAGTTCAGTTGCGCATATTTTGCCGCTGCACGTGCACCCGCGCTCTCCCCCGTTCCCACATGCTCGCTCTCGCTCGCTTCGCCGCGCCGCAGCCCTGCATGCATCTACACCACAGCACCCTGCCTGCTCGCGTCGCTGCGCTTCGCTTCGCTGCTACGTTGCTGCGCCCGAGGCAAGCACGAGCTCGTGCTCGGGCACCGCAAGCAAGCGCCTTCCATAGCATGCGCCGCTGCACCCGCCTCCTTGCACATCCGCATGCCCGCCGCGATCCAAGGCCCCACTGTCGCCGTTGCTTGCCGCCCGGCGGCGTCTGTCGTTTTCTCTCTCTTGGAGAAGAAGAAGTCGAGCTTTGTAGCTTGGTCAAGTAGGCGAGCCCCTTTCCAACCAGCAGCCTAGCCTAGCCGAGCTGGTTTGCACCCCACGCCAAGACACCGCAGCGACACTGGTTCAATCCCAGCGCGCCTTTTATTTCTTCTCTTGATTTTTTAGCAAGTAGCATCAGATCAAAGGGCCGAGCCCCTACCAAACCGCAGCCACGCCCTAGCCCAACCGGTAGCACACCATGATTCCAACCAGAGACACAGGTTCAATCCTGTGCTCTCCACAATTTTTGTGTTGATTTTATTTCCTTGAGACACCGACGCCTCGGCCCCACTAGTCATACACACACCCAGCCACGTGGACCACGGCCCTACTAGTCGATCTAACGGCTGGGAACAGCCTGGTGCATCTAGTTTTCCTCACGTTTTTCTGCTTTATTCCAGATTCGAACATGCCAGTTTTCGCATATGCAGAGGTTTCCATTTAGGTAGGTTTTAACTTATTGCATTTGTGATGATTTTTCTACAGCAACCCAAACATATTATATATTTTTTTGGGGTAGAAAAATCCCACCAATCCATGGTGGCATTAGTTTCTGCATTTGAGCAAGTTCATGAACATGCCATTTTACATTATGATGTTGTCTTGTCATTTTTGAGTGTTTTATTTCAAGCATGCTATGAGGTGGTGTTGCACAAGGATAGTTTCATTTTCATGCCTACCTCATGCTAGTACTTGTTCCATGCCATGATATGCCCGGTTCATCATTTTCCTTCCGGAGCACACATATGCATTGCATATCACATCTCGCATCGCATGTCATGTTTTGCATCATATTGTTTGTGCATTGTTCCTTGTTTGATTGTGGTTCCGTTGCTTGTGTTCTTGCTTTGGGTAGAGCCGGGAGACGAGTACGTGAACGAGGAACCTATTGAGAACGCCTACGAGGATCAAGTCTTCGACAACTCTGAGAACCTTACAGGCAAGATGACCATACCTTCGATATCACTTCTATCTTTGTTTGCTAGATGCTCGCTCTTTTGCTATGCCTATGCTGCGATACCTACCACTTGCTATATCATGTCACCCATATTGCCATGTCAACCTCTAACCACCCATGTCCTAGCAAACCATTGATTGGCTATGTTGCCGCTTTGCTCAGCCCCTCTTATAGCGTTGCTAGTTGTAGGTGAAGATGAAGTTTGTTCCTTGTTGGAACACGGATATTTTGGGATATCACAATATCTATTGCTTTAATTAATGCATCTATATACTTGGTAAAGGGTGGAAGGCTCGGCCTTATGCCTGGTGACTTGTTCCACTCTTGCCGCCCTAGTTTCCGTCATACCGGTGTTATGTTCCTTGATTTTGCGTTCCTTACGCGGTCGGGTGATTTATGGGACCCCCTTGACAGTTCGCTTTGAATAAAACTCTTCCAAAGAAGGCCCAACCTTGGTTTTACCATTTGCCACCTAAGCCTTTTTCCCTTGGGTTTTCGCGAGCCCGAGGGTCATCTTTATTTAACCCCTCCCCCCCCCCCCGGGCCAATGCTCCTCTGAGTGTTGGTCCAAACTAGAGCACTTTGCAGCGCCCCCTCAAGGAAACTTGAGGTCTGGTTTTAGTTGTACGGACTGCTCATCCGATGTGCCCTGAGAACGAGATATGTGCAGCTCCTATCGGGATTTGTCGGCACATTCGGGAGGCTTTCCTGGTCTAGTTTTACCATTGTCGAAATGTCTTGATGTACCGGGATTCCGAGACTGATCGGGTCTTCCTGGGTGAAGGTTTATTCCTTTGTTGATCGCGAGAGCTTGTTATGGGCTAAGTTGGGACACCCCTGCAGGGTATTATCTTTCGAAAGCCGTGCCCGCGGTTATGAGGCAGATGGGAATTTGTTAATGTCCGGTTGTAGAAAACCCGAAGTTGACCTTAATTAAAATACATCAACCGTGTATGTAACCGTGATGGTCTCTTCTCGGCGGAGTCCGGGAAGTGAACACGGTGTTGGAGTTTTGTTTGACGTAGGTAGTTTCAGGATCACTTCTTGATCGCTACTAGTTTCACGACCGTGCTTTGCTTCTCTTCTCGCTCTCTTTTGCGATGTAGCCACCATATATGCTAGTCGCTTGCTGCAGCTCAGCCCGGGCGTTCGGTCTATTCGGTTTGTTCGGTCCGGTCTTTTCGGTCTTTCAAAAATTCGGTCTTCCATAATTAAAGACCGAAATAATTTCGGTCTTTTCGGTTTATCACTATTCGGTCTTCGGTCTTTAATATTCGGTCTTCGGTCCCGACCAAACAGACCAAATTAATTTCTACAACTTAGATTTATGTTAATTCAAGTATCATATGCAAACTGCATGTACTACCGAGATGCATGCATATATAGAGGTGCATGTGTACAAAGACAACAGAAGTGTATATAGAAGTGCACGTGTGTATAAGAAAAATTTAGACAAGTAATAGTTGTTTGTAATCTGGACATCACAGAACATGAACATCACAAAATGTGTACATCACAGAACAGGAACATCACAAAATTTGGACATCACAGAACATGAACATCACAAAATCTGGACATCACAGAACATCACAAAATTTGTACATCACAGAAATGAACATCTAAACAAAATCTGAACATCACAGAACATGACACATCACAAATGAGGTTAACCAAGCCATACAATATAACAGATTTCTGGCCGCACACTTAACATCATCTTTCCAGAATTTTAATCCCAACGACGCCACTTATACAACTTGACCATCACTATCCTCGTTGTTCTATCTTTCTTCTTTGTCTTCTCTGACCAAACTTTTCATCATTAATTTGATGCACATAGAGAGATCAGAGATGAAGCTGGCTTACCTTCAGTTGTGAGGTGAAGCATGGGAAGAGGACAGTAGGCACCGAGCCGGCCACCAACGTGGAAGAGGACGAGGTGGTGAGAAACTGCAGATTAGATGGTGGTGACGAATTGCGAGGCGGAGCACGGCATGGATGGCCGCGTCAAGAGCGGTGAAGCGATGGGGGAGGGTCGATGTTGGCAGCGCGGCGCGACGGATGGGGCACGGCGGTTGGCGGCTTGATGCTGGTCGTCAGTACCTCACCGGTCCTAGGCGTGGCTCCAGGCGCCGGCAGGGGCGCGCGTCGTGCCTCGGTGCGGCGGTCACGGGCTGATGGCTCGCGGGGGTTGAGGCATCGGGCTCAGCGGTGGGCGGCAGCTAGGGTTCGTCGCGTGGGAGAGAAAAGAGGAGCGGCTGCTGGTTGCTGTGAATCGTGAGGTGAGGCTGAGGACGTGCGGTCTGTGTATCTCGCTCGTGACTTGGGCTGGCCGGATGGGCCTTTGCTAAATTCTTCATGTGGGCTTTTATTATTAATTCGGTCTATACGGGCTATTCGGTCTGGAACATAGCAGGACCGAACAGACCGTAAGTATTTCGGTCTTCTATCTATGCAGACCGTTTTATATTCGGTCTTTTTTAGTTCGGTCTTTTCGAGTTCGGTCTCGGTCTTTTCGGGTTCGGTTTTCGGTCTTCGGTTTTTATGCCCGGGGTGAGCTGCAGCCCCTCCTTTTTTACACCAGCCTTCCCTTAAGCTTAAATAGTCTTGATCTCGCGGGTGTGAGATTGTTGAGTCTCTGTGGCTCACAGATTCTACCAAAACAGATGCAGTACCGGTGATGCCAAATACAGATGGCGAATCGAGCTGAAGTGGAATTTGATGAGGCACTTGGTCGTTACTATGTTTCATTTCCGCACGATCGAGAGTGGAGCCCAGTTAGGCGATCGGGGATCTGTGTTGCATTTGGGGTAGTCTTCTTTTATTTTGGTTCCGTAGTCGGACCTTGAGTGTAAACTGAATGATGGATGTTTATTTATGTATTGTGTGAAGTGGCGACTTTAAGCCAACTATGTATCTCTTTCCCTTATGTATTACATGGATTGTGCAAAGATTACCTCATTTGCGACATTGCTTTCAATGCGGTTATGCCTCTAAGTCGTGCTTCGACACGTGGGAGATATAGCCGCATCGAGGGCGTGACAAGTTGGTAATCAGAGCCATCCCCGACCTTAGGAGCCCCACTGCTTGATCGTTTTTAGTGGCCGAGTTGTGTCTAGAAAAAATGTTTTGAGTCATTTAGGATTATATATATCGGAGAGTTTAGGAATTCTTTTTACTCCCCAGTCCCTTCGACCTTCTGGTGAGGTATCCTGACGTAGAGTTTTGACTCTTCTCTTCTCAAATTTCACTAAAAAAAAAATTTAGGATCACGCGGGTACCTTAGAATCGCTCCGATGGTTTTATGATGACAACATTGTCTTGGTTGCCTCCTGACATTTAGGGGTTGTGGCAGTGTCCCGGGGAGTTGTTATTCTTGAAGAAACCGAGCGCAAGACTCGCAACAAGTCAATCAAATTCCTGAAAGTAAAGTGGTCACACCATTCCGACCGAGAAGCCACCTGGGAGCGCGAGGATCACCTCCGTTCCGAATATCCGGAGTTCTTTCAGTCCTAGATCTCGGGACGAGATCCTCTTGTAGTGGAGGAGAGTTGTAACACCCCAGATGTATCATGTCCCATTTTGGCAATGTATCAACTTGACCTTCATCCATTTCTTGTGGGTTTTATCATGTTTGGCCTCATCTTGTTTGGTTATGTGGTTTTTTTTCTTTTCTTTGTCATGCTCATCTTACCATATTGCATTTGTGCCTCTTGTCTTTTTGCATTCATCCTCATCATGTGCATGTTATGACCTCATACTTATAATGTTGTGGCATGCTCAGTGCATAGATCTTGCACCATCACTTCTCCTTCCTTCCTTTTCCTTCCATTCTTTGCAAGTGCCATTTTGCCTCCACCATAAATGTTCATTTTTTCCCCAATATTCTAACACTATGTACCTAGCCTCTCTGCCAAATTGCAGCTCTTTTGAAGTTGTGTTGGTTAGGTTCAAAAATGCTCCAAGTTTGAACTATATTCAAACTTGTTGTATTTTTCGACCTCTAAAAAAAATACCCAACTCAATTTTATCAAATCGAGAATAATTCCAGAATCCTGAGGATATTTTCATATCTCTCAGAAACCCCCCCAATCCTTCTATGCTTTTCGCTCTTGTTTTTCATGCTCAAAGAATGGGAAAGAGTCGAGGGAGAGAGGGAGCACCAAAGAGCAGCGCGCAGCCCAAGAGCGCAGAGCCCACCCACAAGGCCCAAAGAAGCCTCCCAGAGCCCATTAGCTCAAGACACGACAGCTTGCTTCGTCCTCTCCCTGCACGGGACATCCAGCGGAGACACGCCGGTGAAGGAAATATGCCCTAGAGGCAATAATAAAGTTATTATTTATTTCTTATTTCATGATAAATGTTTATCATTCATGCTAGAATTGTATTAACCGGAAACATGATACATGTGTGAATGCATAGACAAAACAAGATGTCACTAGTATGCCTCTACTAGACTAGCTTGTTAATCAAAGATGGTTATGTTTCCTAACCATGAACAAAGGAGTTGTTATTTGATTAATGAGGTCACATCATTAGTAGAATGATCTGATTGACATGACCCATTCCCTTAGCTTAGCACACGATCGCTTAGTATGTTGCTACCGCTTTTATCCATGACTTATACATGTTCCTGTAACTATGAGATTATGCAACTCCGCCACGGAGGAACACTTTGGTGCTACCAAACGTCACAACGAATCGGGTGATTATAAAGGAGTACTACAGGTGTCTCCAAAGGCGATGTTGGGTTGGCGATTTCGAGATTAGGTTTTGTCACTCCGATAGTCGGAGAGGTATCTCTGGCCCTCTCGGTAATGCACATCATCAAGCCTTGCAAGCACTACAACTAATAAGTTAGTTGTGAGATGATGTATTACGGAACGAGTAAAGAGACTTGCCGTAACGAGATTGAACTAGGTATTGATACCGACGATCGAATCTCGCAAGTAACGCATCGATGACAAAGGAACAACGATGTTGTTATGCGGTCTCGACCGATAAAGATCTTCGAGAATATGTAGGAACCAATATGGGCATCCAGGTCCGCTATTGGTTATTGACCGTGAATGGTTCAAGGTCATGTCTACATTGTTCTCGAACCGTAGGGTCCGCACGCTTAAGGTTTCGATGATGCTTATTATGAGTTTATGTATTTTGATGTACCAAGGAGTTCGAGTCCCGGATGTGATCACGGACATGACGAGGAGTCTCGGAATGGTCGAGACATAAAGATTGATATATTGGAAGCCTATGTTTGGAGTTCGAATGGTTCCGGCGAAAACGGAATTTACCGAGTACCGGAGGTTACCGAACCCCGGGAGGTAAATGGGCCTCGATGGGCCCTAGTGGAAAGGAGGAGGGCAGCCCAAGCCTGGTCACGCCTCCCCTTCCCTAGTCCTACTAGGACTAGGAGAAGGGGCCGCCCCTCTCTCTTTTCCCTCCGAATCCTAGTCCAACTAGGATTGGGGGAATCCTACTCCCTGAGGGAGTAGGACTCCTGCATGCGCCCTCCTTGGCCGCCCCCCCTCCCCCGGCTCCTTTATATACGGGGCAGGGGGCACCTTGAACACACAAGTTGATCGTGAGATCGCTCTTAGCCGTGTCGGTGCCCCCTCCACCATATTCCACCTCGGTTATACCGTCACGTAGCTTAGGCGAAGCCTGCGCCGGTGAAACATCAAGATCGCCACCACGCCGTCTTGACGGAACTCTCCTCGACACTCGGCTGGATCGAGTACGAGGGACGCCATCGAGCTGTACGTGTGTCAAGAACTGGGCGCCGGAGTAACGGCGCCGGATCGGTCGGATCGCGAGGAGAACGACGACTACTTCCTCTACGCCAGATCGCTTCGCTTGGGTCTACAAGGGTATGTAGACAACACTCTCCCCTCTCGCTATACATCACCATGATCTTGCGTGTGCGTAGGAAAATTTTGAAATTACTACGCTCCCCAACAAAGGGCATCCGAGCCTAGGTTTTTCTATGGTTTGATGTTTTGCACGAGTAGAACACAAGTGAGTTGTGGGCGATACAAGTCATACTACCTACCAGCATGTCATACTTTGGTTCAGCGGTATTGTGAGATGAAGCGCCCGCACCGACATTACGCCAGACGCTTACGCGAGACTGGTTTCACCGCCACGAGCACTCGCTGCTTAAAGGTGACCGGTGGGTGTCTGCTCTCTCACTTTAGTTGAACTGAGTGTGGCTACGCCCGGTCCTTGAGAAGGTTAAACGAGTCTATTTGACGAAGTATCGTTGTGGTTTTGATGCGAGGTGAGACTGGTTCTTGCTTAAGCCCGTAGCAGCCACGTAAAATTTGCAACAACAAAGTAGAGAACGCCTAACTTGTTTTTGCAGGCATGTTGTGATGTGATATGGTCAAGACGTGATGCTATATTTTATTGTATGAGATGATCATGTTTTGTAACCGGTTATCGGCAATCGGCAAGAGCCATATGGTTGTCGCTTATTGTATGCAATGCAATCGCTTCTGTAATGCTTTACTTTATCACTAAGCGGTAGCGATAGTCGAGTAGCATAAGTTTGGCGAGACGACAACGATGCTGCGATGGAGATCAAGGTGTCGCTACCGGTGACGATGGTGATCATGGTGGTGCAACAAGATGGAGATCGTGAAGCACAAGATGATGATGACCATATCATATCACTTATATTGATTTGCATGTGATGTTTATCCTTTTATGCATCTTATCTTGCTTTGATTGACGGTAGCATTATAAGATGATCTCTCACTAAATAATCAAGAAGTGTTCTCCCGAGTATGCACCGCTGCCAAAGTTCGTCGTGCCTGACACCACGTGATGATCGGGTGTGATAAGCTCACGTCCATCTACAACGGGTGCAAGCCAGTTTTGCACACGCAGAATACTCGGGTTATACTTGACGAGCCTAGCATATGCAGATATGGCCTCGAACACGGAGACCGAAAGGTCGAGCGTGAATCATATAGTAGATATGATCAACATAAGATGTTCACCATTGAAAACTACTCCATTTCACGTGATGATCGGTTATGGTTTAGTTGATTTGGATCACGTGATCACTTAGATGACTAGAGAGATGTTTTTCTAAGTGGGAGTTCTTAAGTAATATGATTAATTGAACTTAAATTTATCATGAACTTAGTACCGATAGTATCTTGCTTGTTTATGTTTGATTGTAGATAGATGGCTCGTGCTTGTTGTTCCGTTGAATTTTAATGCGTTCCTTGAGAAAGCAAAGTTGAAAAATGATGGTAGCAATTACACGGATCGGGTCCGTAATTTGAGGATCATCCTCATTGCTGCACGTAAGAGCTACGCCCCGATGCACCGCTAGGTGACAGGCTCGTTGCTTGAGCAACGCCAGATGTTATGAACGTCTGGCGAGCAAAGTCGATGACTACTCTATAGTTCAAGGTGCCATGCTTTACGGCTTAGAACCGGGACTTCAACGACGTTTTGAACGCTATGGAGCATATGAGATGTTCCAGAGTTGAAGTTAATATTCCAATGTAATGCCCGGATTGAGAGATATGAAGTCTCCAATAAGTTCTATAGCTGCAAGATGGAGGAGAACAGTTCATTAGTGAGCATATACTCGTAATGTCCGGGTACTACAATCACTTGACACAATTGGGAGTTAATCTTCCGGATGATTGTGTCATTGATGAATTCTCCAATCACGCCACCAAGCTACAAAGGCTTCGTGATGAACTATAATATGCAAGGGTTAGTGAAAACTATACCGAGCTCTTCGCAATGCTAAAGGTCATGGAGGTAGAAATCAAGAAGGAGCATCAAGTGTTGATGGTCAATAAGACCACTAGTTTCAAGAAGAAAGGCAAAGGGAAGAAGAAGGAATTCAAGAAGAACAGCAAGCAAGTTGTCGCTCAGAGAAGAAACCCAAGTCTGGCCCTAAACCTGAAATCGAGTGCTTCTATCGCAAGCGATCGGTCATCGAAGCGGAACTGCCCCAAGTATTTGGCGGATAAGAAGGATGGCAAGGTGAACAAAGGTATATGTGATATACATGTTATTGATGTGTACCTTACTAGAGCTCGCAGAGCACTGGTATTTGATACTTGGTTCATTGCTAATATTTGCAACTCAAACAGGACTACGGATTGCTTAACTCGCAAAGGACGAGGTGACGATGCGCGTGGGAAATGGTTCCAAAGTCGATGTGATCGCGGTCGGCACGCTACCTCTACATCTACCTTCGGATTAGTTTTAGACCTAAATAATTGTTATTTGGTGCTGCGTTGAGCATGAACATTATATCTGGATCTTGTTTGATGCGAGACGGTTATTCATTTAAATCGAGAATAATGGTTGTTCTATTTATATGAGTAATATCTTTTATGGTCATGCACCCTTGAGGAGTGGTCTATTTTGATGAATCTCGATAGTAGTGATACACATATTCATAATGTTGAAACCAAAAGATGCAGAGTTAATAATGATAGTGCAACTTATTTGTGGCAATCGCCGCTTAGGTCATATCGGTGTAAAGCGCATGAAGAAACTCCATATTGATGGACTTTTGGAGTCACTTGATTATGAATCACTTGGCACTTATGTAACCGTGCCTCATGGGCAAGATGACTAGAACACCGCTTCTCGGTACTATGGAGAGAGCAACAGATTTGTTGGAAATCATACATACTGTATGTATGTGGTCCGATGAATGTTGAGGCTCGTGGCGGATATCGTTATTTTCTCACCTTCACAGATGACTTAAGCAGATATGGGTATATCTACTTAATGAAACATAAGTCTGAAACATTTGAAAAGTTCAAAGAATTTCAGAGTGAAGTTGAAAATCATCGTAACAAGAAAATTAAGTTTCTACGATCCGATCGTGGAGGTGAATATTTGAGTTACGAGTTTGGTCTACATTTGAAACAATGTGGAATAGTTTCAAGAACTCACGCCACCCGAACACCACAAATAAATGGTGTGTCCGAACGTCGAATCGTATTTCACTAGATATGGTACGATCTATGATGTCTCTTACAGATTTACCGCTATCGCTTTGGGGTTATGCTCTAGAGACAGCCGATTCACACTGAATAGAACACCGTCGAAATCTGCTGAGACGACACCTTATGAACTATGGTTTAACAAGAAACCAAAGTTGTTGTTTCTTAAAGTTTGGGGATGCGATGCTTATGTGAAAAAGCTTCAACCTGATAAGCTCGAACCCAAATCGGAGAAATGTGTCTTCATAGGATACCCAAAGGAGACAGTTGGGTACACCTTCTATCACAGATCCGAAGGCAAAACATTCGTTGCTAAGAATGGATCCTTTCTAGAGAAGGAGTTTCTCTCGAAAGAAGTGAGTGGGAGGAAAGTGGAACTTGATGAGGTAATAGTACCTTCTCCCTTACTTGAAAGTAGTTCGTCGCAGAAACCAGTTTCTGAGATACCTACGCCAAGTAGTGAGGAAGTTGATGATGTTGATCATGAAACTTCAAATCAAGTTACTGCAGAACCTCGTAGATCAACCAGAGTAAGATCCGCACCAGAGTGGTACGGTAATCCTGTTCTGGAAGTCATGCTACTAGATCATGATGAACCTACAAACTATGAAGAAGCGATGGTGAGCCCAGATTCCGCAAAATGGCTTGAGGCCATGAAATCTGAGATGGGATCCATGTATGAAAACAAAGTGTGGACTTTGGTTGACTTGCCCGAGGGTAGGCAAGCAATAGAAAACAAGTGGATCTTCAAGAAGAAGACTGACGCTGACGGTAATGTTACTGTCTATAAAGCTCGACTTGTCGCAAAAGGTTTTCGACAAGTTCAAGGGATTGACTACGATGAGACCTTCTCACCAGTGGCGATGCTTAAGTCCGTCCGAATCATGTTAGCAATTGCCGATTTTATGATTATGAAATTTGGCAAATGGATGTAAAGACTGCATTCTGAATGGATTTCTCGAAGAAGAGTTGTATATGATGCAACCGAAGGTTTTATCGATCCAAAAGGAGCTAACAAAGTATGCGCACTCAAATGATCCATCTATGGACTGGTGCAAGCATCTCGAGTTGGAATAAACGCTTTGATAGTGTGATCAAAGCATTTGGGTTTGTACAGACTTTTGGAGAAGCCTCAGATTTACAAGAAAGTGAGTGGGAGCTCAGAGCATTTACGATATTATATGTGGATGACATATTGCTGATCGGAAATGATATAGAATTTCTGGATAGCATAAAGGGATACTTGAATAAAAGTTTTTCAATGAAAGACCTCGTGAAGCTGCTTACATATTGGGCATTAAGATCTATAGAGATAGATCAAGACGCTTAATTGACTTTCACAAAGCACATACCTTGACAAAGTTTTGAAGAAGTTCAAAATGGATCAAGCAAAGAAAGGGTTCTTGCCTGTGTTACAAGGTGTGAAGTTGAGTCGACTCAATGCCCGACCACCGCAGAAGATAGAGAGAAAATGAAAGATGTTCCTATGCTTCAGCCATAGGCTCTATCATGTATGCAATGCTGTGTACTGCACCTGATGTGTGCCTTGCTATAAGCCTAGCAGGAGGTACCAAAGTAATCCAGAGTGGATCATCGGACAGCGGTCAAGAACATCTGAAATACCGAAAAGGACTAAGGATATGTTTCTCGATATGGAGGTGACAAAGAGCTCATCGTAAACGGTTACGTTGATGCAAGCTTTGACACCGATCCGGACGATTCTAAATCGCAGACCGGATACGATTTACACTAAACGGAGGAGCTGTCGGTTGGTGCAGTTCTAAACAAAGCGTCAGAAGGGATCTACATGTGAAGCGGAATACATAGCAGCTTCGAAGCAGCTAATGAAGGAGTCTCGATGAAGGAGTTCATATCCGATCTAGGTGTCATACCTAGTGCATCGGGTCCAATGAAAATCTTCGTGACAATATCGAGCAATTGCCTTAGCAAAGGAATCCAGATTTCACAAGAGGACCAAGCACATCAAGAGACGCTTCAATTCCATCCGGACTTAGTCCGGACTAGAGACATAGAGATTTACAAGATACATACGGATCTGAATGTTGCGACCGTTGACTAAGCCTCTTCCACGAGCAAAACATGATCAGCACCAAGACTCCATGGGTGTTAGAATCATTACTGTGTAATCTAGATTATTGACTCTAGTGCAAGTGGGAGATCAAGGAAATATGCCCTAGAGGCAATAATAAAGTTATTATTTATTTCCTTATTTCATGATAAATGTTTATCATTCATGCTAGAATTGTATTAACCGGAAACATGATACATGTGTGAATGCATAGACAAAACAAGATGTCACTAGTATGCCTCTACTAGACTAGCTTGTTAATCAAAGATGGTTATGTTTCCTAACCATGAACAAAGGAGTTGTTATTTGATTAATGAGGTCACATCATTAGTAGAATGATCTGATTGACATGACCCATTCCCTTAGCTTAGCACACGATCGCTTAGTATGTTGCTACCGCTTTTATCCATGACTTATACATGTTCCTGTAACTATGAGATTATGCAACTCCGCTTTACGGAGGAACACTTTGGTGCTACCAAACGTCACAACGTGAATCGGGTGATTATAAAGGAGTACTACAGTGTCTCCAAAGGCGATGTTGGGTTGGCGATTTCGAGATTAGGTTTTGTCACTCCGATAGTCGGAGAGGTATCTCTGGGCCCTCTCGGTAATGCACATCATCAAGCCTTGCAAGCACTACAACTAATAAGTTAGTTGTGAGATGATGTATTACGGAACGAGTAAAGAGACTTGCCGTAACGAGATTGAACTAGGTATTGGATACCGACGATCGAATCTCGGGCAAGTAACGCATCGATGACAAAGGAACAACGATGTTGTTATGCGGTCCGACCGATAAAGATCTTCGTAGAATATGTAGGAACCAATATGGGCATCCAGGTCCCGCTATTGGTTATTGATCGTGAATGGTTCAAGGTCATGTCTACATTGTTCTCGAACCGTAGGGTCCGCACGCTTAAGGTTTCGATGATGCTTATTATGAGTTTATGTATTTTGATGTACCAAGGAGTTCGAGTCCCGGATGTGATCACGGACATGACGAGGAGTCTCGGAATGGTCGAGACATAAAGATTGATATATTGGAAGCCTATGTTTGGAGTTCGAATGGTTCCGGGTAAACGGAATTTACTGAGTACCGGAGGTTACCGGAACCCCGGGAGGTAAATGGGCCTCGATGGGCCCTAGTGGAAAGGAGGAGGGCAGCCCAAGCCTGGCACAGCCTCCCCTTCCCTAGTCCTACTAGGACTAGGAGAAGGGGCCGCCCTCTCTCTCTTTCCTCCGAATCCTAGTCCAACTAGGATTGGGGGAATCCTACTCCCAGAGGAGTAGGACTCCTGTATGCGCCTCCTTGGCCGGCCCCCCCCCCCTGGCTCCTTTATATACGGGGCAGGGGGCACCTTGGAACACACAAGTTGATCGTGAGATCGCTCCTTAGCCGTGTGCGGTGCCCCTCCACCATATTCCACCTCGGTTATACCGTCACGTAGCTTAGGCGAAGCCTGCGCCGTGAAACATCAAGATCGCCACCACGCCGTCGTCGACGGGAACTCTCCTCGACACTCGGCTGGATCGGAGTACGAGGGACGCCATCGAGCTGTACGTGTGTCAAGAACTCGGGGCGCCGGAGTAACGGCGCGGGATCGGTCGGATCGCGAGGAGAACGTCGACTACTTCCTCTACGCCAGATCGCTTCCGCTTGGGTCTACAAGGGTATGTAGACAACACTCTCCCCTCTCGTTGCTATACATCACCATGATCTTGCGTGTGCGTAGGAAAATTTTGAAATTACTACGTTCCCCAACAGTCGGCACACCAGGTGATTTGACGGCCGGAGCTCGTCCCTAGACCCCTATAAAGTTGTCCCAGGTGCCCTAGGGTCTCCACTCAACCGATTCCCCTCCTCTACCTGCCTCGCCGCCGCTTAGGTCAGCTCCACGCGCGTCGCCGTCGGCCTGCCCGCCATGAACCGACCGAGCTTCAGCTCGAGCTCGATAGCCCGCCGCCGACGCCAAGACTCCGCCACCTCCGCCCGCCAAGTACATCCGTTTTCCTCCACGACGCCGACTCGCCCCGCCGCCCTCTTCCTCGCCTGGGATCGCTAAGTTCGGCTACTTCCCGTCGTCCTCTTCCTCCCCACGCCATGGACAGCAGCCCCGCTGGTTCGAGCTTGTCCGCTGCCGCCGCAGAGCTTCGACTCGTCGCCAGATTCTTGTCTTTGGGTAAGGAGGTATACCCAACTCCCTCCCCGCTCCTTCCTCGTCCTCGATAGATCACCATAGGCGCTGCTTCGGTTCAATCTTTCCCGTGCTCTCGGTGCTCCAGCGATCTCTGTAGTTCAGTTGCGCATATTTTGCCGCTGCACGCACCCGCTCTCCCCGTCCCACATGCTCGCGCTTCGCCGCTTCGCCGCGCCCGCAGCCCGCATGCATCTACACTCACCGCACCCTGCTGCTCGTGTGTCGCTCGCTCATTGCTTGTTCTACATCTTTGCGCCCGAGGCAAGCACGAGCTCGTGCTCGGGCACCGCAAGCAAGCGCCTTCCATAGCATGCGCCGCTGCACCCGCACTCCCTTGCACATCCCGCATGCCCGCCGCCGCATCCAAGGCCCCGCCGTCGCCGTTGCTTGCCGCCCGGCGCTGCGCTTTTCTTCTCGTCTTGGAGAAGAAGTCGAGCTTTGTAGCTTGGTCAAGTAGGCCAGAGCCCCTTTCCAACCAGCAGCCCAGCCTAGCCGAGCTGGTTTGCACCCCACGCCAAGACATCGCAGCGACACTGGTTTGAATCCCAGCGCGCCCCTTTTATTTCTTCTCTTGATTTTTTAGCAAGAGTATCAGATCAAAGGGGCCGAGCCCCTACCAAACCAGCAGCCACGCCCTAGCCCAACCGGTAGCACACCATGATTCCAACTGTGAGACACGGGTTCAATCCTGTGCTCTCCACAATTTTTGTGTTGATTTTATTTCCTTGAGACAACGACGCCTCGCCCCACTAGTCATACACACACCCAGCCACGTGGACCACGGCCCTACCAGTCAGTCTAACGGCTGGGAACAGCCTGGTGCATCTAGTTTTCCTCACGTTTTTCTTTTATTCCAGATTCGAACATGCCAGTTTTGATATGCAGAGGTTTCCATTTAGGTAGGTTTTAACTTATTGCATTTGTGATGATTTTTCTACAGCAACCCTAACATATTATATATGTTTTTGGGGTAGAAAAATCCCACCAATCCAGTGGTGGCATTAGTTTCTGCATTTGAGCAAGTTCATGAACATGCCATTTTACATTATGATGTTGTCTTGTCATAATTGAGTGTTTTATTTCAAGCATGCTATGAGGTGGTGTTGCACAAGGATAGTTTCATTTTCATGCCTACCTCATGCTAGTACTTGTTCCATGCCATGATATGCCCGGTTCATCATTTTCCTTCCGGAGCACACATATGCATTGCATATCACATCTCGCATTGCATGTCATGTTTTGCATCATATTGTTTGTGCATTGTTCCTTGTTTGATTGTGGTTCCGTTGCTTGTGTTCTTGCTTTGGGTAGAGCCGGGAGACGAGTACGTGAACGAGGAACCTGTTGAGAACGCCTACGAGGATCAAGTCTTCGACAACTCTGAGAACCTTACAGGCAAGATGACCATACCTTCGATATCACTTCTATCTTTGCTTGCTAGATGCTCGCTCTTTTGCTATGCCTATGCTGCGATACCTACCACTTGCTATATCATGTCACCCATATTGCCATGTCAACCTCTAACCACCCATGTCCTAGCAAACCATTGATTGGCTATGTTGCCACTTTGCTCAGCCCCTCTTATAGCGTTGCTAGTTGCAGGTGAAGATGAAGTTTGTTCCTTGTTGGAACACGGATATTTTGGGATATCACAATATCTATTGCTTTAATTAATGCATCTATATACTTGGTAAAGGGTGGAAGGCTCGGCCTTATGCCCGGTGACTTGTTCCACTCTTGCCGCCTAGTTTCCGCCATACCGGTGTTATGTTCCTTGATTTTATGCTCCTTACGCGGTCGGGTGATTTATGGGACCCCCTTGACAGTTCGCTTTGAATAAAACTCTTCCAGCAAGGCCCAACCTTGGTTTTACCATTTGCCACCTAAGCCTTTTTCCCTTGGGTTTTCGCGAGCCCGAGGGTCATCTTTATTTAACCCCCCCGGGCCAATGCTCCTCTGAGTGTTGGTCCAAACTAGAGCGCTTTGCAGCGCCCCCTCAAGGAAACTTGAGGTCTGGTTTTAGTTGTACGGACTGCTCATCCGATGTGCCCTGAGAACGAGATATGTGCAGCTCCTATCGGGATTTGTCGGCACATTCGGGAGGCTTTGCTGGTCTAGTTTTACCATTGTCGAAATGTCTTGATGTACCGGGATTCCGAGACTGATCGGGTCTTCCTGGGTGAAGGTTTATTCCTTCGTTGATCGCGAGAGCTTGTTATGGGCTAAGTTGGGACACCCTGCGCAGGTATTATCTTTCAAAGTCGTGCTGCGGTTATGAGGCAGATGGGAATTTGTTAATGTCCGGTTGTAGAAAACCCGAAGTTGACCTTAACTAAAATACATCAATCGTATGTAACCGTGATGGTCTCTTCTCGGAGTCCGGGAAGTGAATACGATGTTGGAGTTTTGTTTGACGAGGTAGTTTCAGGATCACTTCTTGATCGCTACTAGTTTCACGACCGTGCTTTGCTTCTCTTCTCGCTCTCTTTTGCGATGTAGCCACCATATATGCTAGTCGCTTGCGCAGCCCCTCCTTTTTACACCAGCCTTCCCTTGCTTAAATAGTCTTGATCTCATGGTGTGAGATTGCTGAGTCCTCGTGGCTCATGATTCTACCAAAACAGATGCAGGTACCGGTGATGCCAGCCAGATGGCATGAATCGAGCTGAAGTGGGAATTTGATGAGGCACTTGGTCGTTACTATGTTTCATTTCCAGACGATCAGTAGTGGAGCCCAGTTGGGGCGATCGGGTTGCATTTGGGGTAGTCTTCTTTTATTTTGGTTCCGTAGTCGGACCTTGAGTGTAAAGTGAATGATGGATGTTTATTTATGTATTGTGTGAAGTGGCGACTGTAAGCCAACTATGTATCTCTTTCCCTTATGTATTACATGGATTGTGCGAAGATTACCTCACTTGCGACATTGCTTTCAATGCGGTTATGCCTCTAAGTCGTGCTTCGACACGTGGGAGATATAGCCGCATCGAGGGCGTGACACTGAGTGCTTACACTGCAAAAGGAAATGGTCACTGGAAGCGGAAATGCCCTAAATATTTGGTGGACAAGAAGGATGGCAAAGTGAACAAGGGTATATTTTATATACAGATTATTGATGTGTGCCTTACTAGTGTTTATAGTAGCCCCTGAGTATTTGATACTTGTTCGGTTGCTAAGATTAGTAACTCAAACAGGAGTTACGTAATAAATCGAGACTAGTTGAAGGAAGTGACGATGAGTGTTGGAAGTAGTTCCAAGATTGATATGATCATCATCGCACACTCCCTATACTTTCGGGATTAGTGTTAAACCTAAATAAATGTTATTTGGCGTTTGCGTTAAGCATGAATATGATTTGATCATGTTTATTGCGATACGGTTATTCATTTAAAATTAGAGAATAAATTATTATTCTGTTTACATGAATAAGACCTTCGATGGTCATACGCCCAATGAACATAGTTTGTTGGATCTCGATTGTAGTGATACACATATTCATAATATTGATGCCAAAAGATGCAAAGTTAATAATGATAGTGCAACTTATTTGTGGCACTGCGGTTTGGGTCATATAGGTGTAAAGCGCATGAAGAAACTCCATAAATATGGATTTTCGGAATCACTTGGTTATGAATCATTTGATGCTTGCGAACCGTGCCTTTTGGGCAAGATGACTAAAACTCCGTTCTTCGGAACAATGGAACAAGCTACTGACTTATTGGAAATAATACATACCGATGTATGCGATCCAATGAGTGTTGATGCTCGTGGCAAGTATCGTTATTCTCTGACCTTCACAAGATGATTTGAGCAGATATGGGTATATCTACTGGATGAAACATAAGTCTGAAATAGTTGAAAGGTTCAAAGAATTTAAGAGTGAAGTGGAAAATTCATCGTAACAAGAAAATAAAGTTTCTGCGATCTGATCGCGGAGACAAATATTTGAGTTACGAGTTTGGTCTTCAATTAAAATAATGTGGAATAGTTTCACAGCTCATGCCACCTGGAACACCACAACGTTATGGTGTGTCCGAACGTCAGAATCGCACTTTATTGATATGGTGCGATCTATGATGTCTCTTACTGATTTACCACTATTGTTTTGGGGTTATGCATTAGAGACAGCTGCATTCACGTAAAAAAGGGCACCATCAAAATCCGTTGAGACGATGCCTTATAAACTGTGGTTTAGCAAGAAACCAAAGTTATCGTTTCTTAAAGTTTGGGGCTGCGATGCTTATGTGAAAAAAATTGACCTGATAAGCTTGAACCCAAATCGGAGAAGTGCGTCTTCATAGAATACCCAAAGGAAACTGTTGGGTACACCTTCTATCACAGATCCGAAGGCAAGATATTCGTTGCTAAACTGAATCTTTTCCAGAGAAGGAGTTTCTCTCGAAAGAAGTGAGTGGGAGGAAAGTAGAACTTGATGAGGTAACTGTACCTGCTCCCTTATTGGAAAGTAGTTCATCACAAGAACCGGTTCCTGTGATAACTACACCAATTAGTGAGGAAGCTAATGATATTGATCATGAAACTTCAGATCAAGTTTCTACTGAACCTCATAGGTCTACCAGAGTAAGATCCGCACCAGAGTGGTACGGTAATCCTGTTCTGGAAGTCATGTTACTAGACCATGATAAACCTACGAACTATGAGGAAGCGATGATGAGCCCAGATTCCGCGAAATGGCTTGAGGCCATGAAATCTGAGATGGGATCCATGTATGAGAACAAAGTGTGGACTTTGGTGGATTTGCCCGATGATTGGCAAACCATAGAAAAATAAATGGATCTTCAAGAGGAAGACGAACGTTGATAGTAGTGTTACGGTCTACAAAGCTCGACTTGTCGTAAAAAGGTTTTCAACAAGTTCAAGGTGTTGACTACAATGAGGTTTTCTCAACTGTAGCGATGCTTAAGTCTGTCCGAATCATGTTAGCAATTGCCACATTTTATGAAATCTGGCAAATGGATGTCAAAACTGCATTCCTTAATGGTTTTCTTAAAGAAGAGTTATATATGATGCAACCAGAAGGTTTTGTCAATCCTAAAAGTGCAAACAAAATGTGCAAGCTCCAGCGATCCATCTATGGACTGGTGCAAGCATCTCAGAGTTGGAATATACGCTTTGATAAGTTGATCAAAGCATATAGTTTTGTACAGACTTACGGTGAAGCCTGTATTTACAAGAAAGTGAGTGGGAGCACTACAGCATTTCTGATAAGTATATGTGAATGACATATTGTTGATCGGAAATCATGTAGAATTATTCTGCAAAGCATAAAGGAGTGTTTGAAAGAAGTTCTTTAAAAGAAAGACTTCAGTAAAGCTACTTACATATTGAGCATCAAGATCTATTGAGAGAGATCAAGACGCTTGATAAGTTTTTTCAATGAGTACATACCTTGATAAATTTTTGAAATAGTTCAAAATGGAACAGTCAAAGAAGGAGTTCTTGCCTGTGTTGCAAGGTGTGAAGTTGAGTAAGACTCAAGACCCGACCATGGTAGAAAATAGAAAGAGAATGAAAAGTCATTCCCTATGCCTCAGTCATAGGTTCTATAAAGTATGCTATGCTATGAACCAGACATATTGTATACCTTGCTCTGAGTTTGGCAAAGGAATACAATTTTGATCTAATAGTAGATCACTGGACAGCGGTCAAGAATATCCTTAATGAGGACTAATGAGATGTTTCTCGATTATGGAGGTGATAAAAGAGTTCGTTGTAGAAGTTACATCGGTGCAAACTTTTACACTGATCCAGATGACTCTAAGTCTCAATCTGGATACATATTGAAAGTAGGAGCAATTAGCTAGAGTAGCTACATGCAGAGCATTGAAGACATAGAACATTTGCAAAATACATACGGCTTTGTAAGTGACAGACTCGTTGACTAAATTTCTCTCACGAACAAAACATAATCATACCTTTGTAGTCTTTGGGTGTTAATCACCTAGCGATGTGAACTAGGTTATTGACTCTAGTAAAACCCTTTGGGTGTTGATCACATGACGATGTGAACTATTGGTATTGATCACATACAGATGTGTATATTGGTATTAAATCACATGGCGATGTGAACTAGATTATTGACTCTAGTTCAAGTGGGAGACTGAAGGAAATATGTCCTAGAGGCAATAATAAACTTATTATTTATTTCCTTATATCATGATAAATGTTTATTATTCATGCTAGAATTGTATTAACCGGAAACATAATACATGTGTGAATACATAGACAAACATAACGTCACTAGTATGCCTCTACTAGACTAGCTCATTAATCAAAGATGGTTATGTTTCCTAACCATAGACATGTGTTGTCATTTGACTAACGGGGTCACATCATTAGGAGAATGATGAGATTGACATGACCCATTCCGTTAGCCTAGCACTTGATCGTTTAGTATATTTCTATTGCTTTCTTCATGACTTATACATGTTCCTGTAACTATGAGATTATGCAACTCCCGTTTACCGGAGGAACACTTTGGGTGCTACCAAACGTCACAACGTAACTGGGTGATTATAAATGAGTACTACAGGTGTCTCCGAAGGTACATGTTAGGTTGGCGTATTTCGAGATTAGGTTTTGTCACTCCGATTGTCGGAGAAGTATCTCTGGGCCCTCTCAGTAATGCACATCACTATAAGCCTTGCAAGCAATGTAGCTAATGAATTAGTTATGAAATGACGCATTACGTAACGAGTAAAGAGACTTGCCAGTAACGAGATTGAACTAGGTATTGAGATACCGACGATCGAATCTCGGGCAAGTAACATACCAATGACAAAGGGAACAACGTATGTTGTTATGCGGTTTGACCGATAAAGATCTTCGTAGAATATGTAGGAGCCAATATGAGCATCCAGGTTCCGCTATTGGTTATTGACCGAGAATAGTTCTAGGTCATGTCTACATAGTTCTCGAACCCATAGGGTCCGCACGCTTAAGGTTTCGATGACAGTTATATTATGAGTTTATGAGTTTTGATGTACTGAAGGAGTTCGGAGTACCAGATGAGATCGGGGACATGACGAGGAGTCTCGAAATGGTCGAGACGTAAACATCGATATATTGGACGACTATATTCGGAGTTCGAAAATGTTCCGAGTGATTCGGGTATTTTTCGGAGTACCGGAGAGTTACGGGAATTCGCCGGGGAGTATATGGGCCTTATTGGGCTTTAGGGGAAAGAGAGAGGAGAGGTTGGGCGCCCCCAAGGCCTAGTCCGAATTGGACTAGGGGGAGGGGCTGCGCCCCCTCCTTCCTTCTCTTCTCTTCCCCCTTTCCTTGACTCCTACTCCTACTACTTGGAAGGGGGGAATCCTACTCCCGGTGGGAGTAGGACTCCTCCTTGGCGCGCCCTCCTTGGTCGGCCGCACCTCCCCCTCCCTCCTTTATATACGGGGGCAGGGGGCACCCCATGACACACAAGTTGATCTTCAAGATCGTTCCTTAGCCGTGTGCGGTGCCCCTCCACCATATTCCACCTCGGTCATATCATCGCGGAGTTTAGGCGAAGCCCTACGCCGGTAGTGTTGGGGAACGTAGTAATTTCAAAAAATTTCCTACGCACACGCAAGATCATGGTGATGTATAGCAACGAGAGGGGAGAGTGTTGTCTACGTACCCTCGTAGACCCGAAGCGGAAGCGATCACAACGTAGAGGAAGTAGTCGACGTTCTCCTCGCGATCCGACCGATCCGGCGCCGTTACTCGGCGCCCGAGTTCTTGACACACGTACAGCTCGATGACGTCCCTCGTACTCGATCCAGCCGAGTGTCGAGGAGAGTTTCACAAGACGACGGCGTGGTACGATCTTGATGTTTCACGGCGCAGGTTTCGCTAAGCTTCATGACGGTATAACCGAGGTGGAATATGGTGGAGGGGGCACCGACACGGCTAAGGAACGATCCAAAGATCAAACTTGTGTGTTCTAGGGTGCCCCCTGCCCCGTATATAAAGGAGGGAGGGGGAGGCCGGCCGGCCTAGCTAGGCGCTGCCGGGAGGAGTCCTACTCCTACCGAGTAGGACTCCCCCTTCCTAGTTGGATTAGGTTTGGGGAGGGGAAGAGGAGAGGCGCGCCCCTTCCTTGTCCTATTCGGACTAGGGGAGAGGCGCGCGCCACCTCCTGGCCGGCCCTCCTCTTCTCCCTCGAGGCCCACCGAGGCCCATTTACCTCCCGGGGTTCCAGAACCTCCCAGATCAAAGAAATTCCTGTTTTCACCGAACCATTCCAACTCCAAACATAGGCTTCCAATATATCAATCTTTATGTCTCGACCATTTCGAGACTCCTCGTCATGTCCGTGATCACATCCGGACTCAACTTCTTCGGTACATCAAAATACATAAACTCATAATAACTGCCATCGAAACCTTAAGCGCATGGACCCTACGGTTCGAGAACAATGTAGACATGACCTAGAACTATTCACGGTCAATAACCAATAGCGGACCTGATGCCCATATTGGTTCCTACATATTCTACGAAGATCTTTATCGGTCGATCAAGCATAACAACATACGTTGTTCCTTTGTCATCGGTATGTTACTTGCCCGAGATTCGATCGCCGGTATCCAATACCTAGTTCAATCTCACATCGCAAGTCTCTTTACTCGCTCCGTAATACATCATCTCACAACTAACTCATTAGTTGTAGTGCTTGCAAGGCTTAAGTGATGTGCATTACCGAGAGGGCCCAGAGATACCTCTCCGACAATCGGAGTGACAAAACCTAATCTCAAATACGCCAACCCAACATCTGCCTTTAGAGACACCGTAGTACTCCTTTATAATCACCCGATTACGCCAGACGCTTGGTAGCACCCAAAGTGTTCCTCGTAAACGGAGTTGCATAATCTCATAGTTACAGAACATGTATAAGTCATGGATAAAAGCAGTAGCAACATACTAAACGATCGTGTGCTAAGCTAATGGAATGGGTCATGTCAATCGATCATTCTACTAATGATGTGACCTTGTTAATCAAATAACAACTCTTTGTTCATGGTTAGGAAACATAACCATCTTTGATTAACAAGCTAGTCAAGTAGAGGCATACTAGTGACACTGTTTGTCTATATATTCACACATGTATTATGTTTCCGTTAATACAATTCTAGCATGAATAATAAACATTTATCATGAAATAAGGAAATAAATAATAACTTTATTATTGCCTCTAGGGCATATTTCCTTCAGCCTCCCACTTGCACTAGAGTCAATAATCTAGATTACATAGTAATGATTCTAACACCCATGGAGTCTTGGTGCTGATCATGTTTTGCTCGTGGAAGAGGCTTAGTCAACGGTCTGCAACATTCAGATCCGTGTGTATCTTGCAAATCTCTATGTCTCCCACCGACTAAGTCCCGGATGGAATTGAAGCGCTCTTGATGTGCTTGGTCCTCTTGTGAAATCTGGATTCCTTTGCTAAGGCAATTGCTCCAAGATTGTCACGAAGATTTTCATTGACCCGATGCACTAGGTATGACACCTAGATCGGATATGAACTCCTTCATCCGCACTCCTTCATTAGCTGCTTCCGAAGCTGCTATGTATTCCGCTTCACATGTAGATCCCGCCACGACGCTTTGTTTAGAACTGCACCAACCGACAGCTCCTCCGCTTAGTGTAAATACATATCCGGTCTGCGATTTAGAATCGTCCGGATCGGTGTCAAAGCTTGCGTCAACGTAACTGCCATTTATGAGCTCTTTGTCACCTCCATATACGAGAAACATATCCTTAGTCCTTTTCGGTATTTCAGATGTTCTTGACCGCTGTCCAAAGGATCCATTCTGGATTACTTTGGTACCTCCTGCTAGGCTTATAGCAAGGCACACATCAGTCCGTACACAAGATTGCATACATGATAGAGCCTATGGTGAAGCATAGGAACATCTTTCATTTTCTCTCTATCTTCTGCAGTGGTCGGGCATTGAGTCTTACTCAACTTCACACCTTGTAACACAGCAAGAACCCTTTCTTTGCTTGATCCATTTTGAACTTCTTCAAAATTTTGTCAAGGTATGTGCTTTGTGAAAGTCCAATCAAGCGCCTTGATCTATCTCTATAGATCTTAATGCCCAATATGTAAGCAGCTTCACCGAGGTCTTTCATTGAAAACTCTTATTCAAGTATCCCTTTATGCTATCCAGAATTCTATATCATTTCCGATCAGAATATGTCATCTACATATAATATCGTAAATGCTACAGAGCTCCCACTCACTTTCTTGTAAATACAAAGCTTCTCCAAAAGTCTGATAAAACCCAAATGCTTTGATCACACTATCAAAGCGCTTATTCCAACTCCGAGATGCTTGCACCAGTCCATAGATGGATCGCTGAGCTTGCACACTTTGTTAGCTTCTTTTGGATCGATAAAACCTTCTCGTTGCATCATATACAACTCTTCTTCCGTAAATCCATTCAGAATGCAGCTTTACATCCATTTGCCAAATTTCATAATCATAAAATCGCAATTGCTAACATGATTCGGACGGACTTAAGCATCGCCACGGGTGAGAAGGTCTCATCGTAGTCAATCCCTTGAACTTGTCGAAACCTTTGCATAAGTCGAGCTTTATAGACATAACATTACCGCTGCGCCGGTCTTCTTCTTGAAGATCCACTTGTTTTCTATTGCTTGCCTACCCTCGGGCAAGTCAACCAAAGTCCATACTTTGTTTTCATACATGGATCCCATCTCGATTTCATGGCCTCAAGCCATTTTATGAATCTGGGCTCACCATCGCTTCTTCATAGTTCGTAGGTTCATCATGATCTAGTAGCATGACTTCCGTAACAGGATTGCCGCACCACTCGTGCGGATCTTACTCGTTGATCTATGAGGTTCAGAGTAACTTGATCTCAAGTTTCATGATCAACATCATCAACTTCCTCACTACTTGGTGTAGGTGTCTCGTAAACTGGTTTCTGCGATTTAACTACTTTCAAGTAAGGGAGAAGGTACAATTACCTCATCAAGTTCCACTTTCCTCCCACTCACTTCTTTCGAGAGAAACTCCTTCTAGAAAGGATCCATTCTTAGCAACGAATGTCTTGCCTTCGGATCTGTGATAGAAGGTGTACCCAATGTCTCCTTTGGGTATCCTATGAAGACACATTCGATTTGGGTTCGAGCTTATCAGTTGAGCTTTTTCACATAAGCATCGCATCCCCAAACTTTAAGAAACGACAACTTTGGTTTCTTGCTAAACCATAGTTCATAAGGTGTCGCCTCAACGGATTTTGACGGTGTTCTATTCAGGTGAATGCGGCCGCCTCTAGAGCATAACCCCAAAACGATAGCGGTAAATCTGTAAGAGACATCATAGATCGCACCATATCTAGTAAAGTGCGACACGACGCTCGACACACCATTACGCTGTGGTGTTCCGGTGGCGGAGTTGCTAAACTATTCCGCATTGTTTCAAATGTAGACCAAACTCAGAACTCAAATATTCACCTCCACGATCGATCGTAGAAACTTAATTTTCTTGTTACGATGATTTTCAACTTCACTCAAATTCTTTGAACTTTTCAAATGTTTCAGACTTATGTTTCATTAAGTAGATATACCCATATCTGCTTAAGTCATCTGTGAAGGTGAGAAAATAACGATATCCGCCACGAGCCTCAACATTCATCGGACCACATACATCAGATGTATGATTTCCAACAAATCTGTTGCTCTCTCCATAGTACCGAGAACGGTGTTCTAGTCATCTTGCCCATGAGGCACGGTTCGCAAGTGCCAAGTGATTCATAATCAAGTGACTCCAAAAGTCCATCAAGATGGAGTTTCTTCATGCGCTTTACACGATATGACCTAAACGGCAAGCCACAAATAAGTTGCACTATCATTATCAACTCTGCATCTTTTGGTTTCAACATTATGAATATGTGTATCACTACTATCGAGATTCATCAAAATAGACCACTCCTCAAGGGTGCATGACCATAAAAGATATTACTCATATAAATAGAACAACCATTATTCTCTCGATTTAAATGAATAACCGTCTCGCATCAAACAAGATCCAGATATAATGTTCATGCTCAACGCAGCACCAAATAACAATTATTTAGGTCTAAAACTAATCCCAAGGTAGATGTAGAGGTAGCGTGCGATCGCGATCACATCGACTTTGGAACCATTTCCCACGCGATCGTCACCTCGCCCTTTCCGGTGTTCGCTAATCCGTAGTCCCTGCTTGAGTTGCAAATATTAGCAATGTAACCAAGATCAAATACCCAGTGCTATCATGAGCTCTAGTAAGGTACACATCAATAACATGTATATCACATATACCTTTGTTCACCTCGCCATCCTTCTTATCCGCCAAATACTTGGGGCAGTTCCGCTTCAAAGGACCATCGCTTGCGGTAGAAGCACTTCGGCCAGTGCTTAGGTCCAGACTTGGGTTTCTTCTCCCGAGCAGAACTTGCTTGCTGTTCTTCTTGAAGTTCCCTTCTTCTTCCCTTTGCCTTTCTTCTTGAAACTAGTGGTCTTATTGACCATCAACACTTGATGCTCCTTCTGATTTCTACCTCCGCAGCCTTTAGCATTGCGAAGAGCTCGTATAGTCTTTACTAACCCTTGCATATTATAGTTCATCACGAAGCCTTTGTAGCTTGGTGGCGGTGATTGAGAATTACATCAATGACACAATCATCCGGAAGATTAACTCCCAATTGTGTCAAGTGATTGTAGTACCCGCACATTCCGAGTATATGCTCACTAATGTAACTATTCTCCTCCATCTTGCAGCTATAGAACTTATTGGAGACTTCATATCTCTCAATCCGGGCATTCTGTTGGAATATTAACTTCAACTCTGGAACATCTCATATGCTCCATGACGCTCAAAACGCCGTTGAAGTCCCGGTTCTAAGCCGTAAAGCATGGCACACCGAACTATAGAGTAGTCATCAGCTTTGCTCGCCAGACGCTCACAACATCCGTGTTGCTCCAAAGAGAGTTCGTCACCTAGCGGTGCATCCAGGACGTAACTCTTCCGTGCAGCAATGAGGATAATCCTCAGGTTACGGACCCAATCCGTGTAATTGCTACCATCATCTTTCAACTTTGCTTTCTCAAGGAACGCATTAAAATTCAACGGAACAACAAAGACGAGCCATCTATCTACAATCAAACATAAACAAGCAAGATACTATCAGTACTAAGTTCATGATAAATTTAAGTTCAATTAATCATATTACTTAAGAACTCCCACTTAGAAAAACATCTCTAGTTATCTAAGTGATCACGTGATCCAAATCAACTAAACCATAACCGATCATCACGTGAAATGGAGTAGTTTTCAATGGTGAACATCTTATGTTGATCATATCTACTATATGATTCACGCCGACCTTTCGGTCTCCGTGTTCCGAGGCCATATCTGCATATGCTAGGCTCGTCAAGTATAACCCGAGTATTCTGTGTGCAAAACTGGCTTGCACCCGCTGTAGATGGACGAGAGCTTATCACACCCGATCATCACGTGGTGTCCGGGCACGATTTAACTTTGGCAACGGTGCATACTGGGAGAACACTTCTTGATAATTTAGTGAGAGATCATCTTATAATGCTACCGCCAATCAAAGCAAGATAAGATGCATAAAAGGATAAACATCACATGCAAATCAATATAAGTGATATGATATGGTCATCATCATCTTGTGCTTCATGATCTCCATCTTGTTGCACCACCATGATCACCATCGCCACCGGCGCGACACCTTGATCTTCATCGCAGCATCGTTGTCGCCTCGCCAAACTTATGCTATTACGACTATCGCTACCGCTTAGTGATAAAGTAAAGCATTACAGTATGATTGCATTGCATACAATAAAGCGACAACCATATGGCTCCAGCCGGTTGCCGATAACTTCGGTTACAAAACATGATCATCTCATACAATAAAATATAGCATCACGCCTTGACCATATCACATCACAACATGCCCTGCAAAAACAAGTTAGACGTCCTCTACTTTGTTGTTGCAAATTTTACGTGGCTGCTACGGGCTTAAGCAAGATCCAGTCTCACCCACGCATCAAAACCACAACGATATTTCGTCAAATAGACTCGTTTAACCTTCTTCAAGGACCGGCGAGCCACACTCGGTTCAACTAAAGTGAGAGAACAGCACCCACCGTCACCTTTAAGCAACGAGTGCTCGCAGCGGTGAAACCAGTCTCGCGTAAGCGTCGCGTAATGTCGGTCTGGGCCGCTTCATCTCACAATACCGCTGAACCAAAGTATGACATGCTGGTAGGTAGTATGACTTGTATCGCCCACAACTCACTTGTGTTCTACTCGTGCAAAACATCAAACCATAAAAACCTAGGCTCGATGCCATCATTGGGGAACGAGTAATTTCAAAAAATTCCTACGCACACGCAAGATCATGGTGATGTATAGCAACGAGAGGGGAGAGTGTTGTCTACGTACCCTCGAGACCCGGCGAAGCGATCACAACGTAGAGGAAGTAGTCGACGTTCTCCTCGCGATCCGACCGATCCCGCCGCCACTCGGCGCCCCGAGTTCTTGACACACGTACAGCTCGATGACGCCCCTCGACTCGATCCAGCCGAGTGTCGAGGGAGAGTTTCACAAGACGACGTGGTGGCGATCTTGATGTTTCACCGGCAGGTTTCGCTTAAGCTTCGCGACGGTATAACCGAGGTGGAATATGGTGGAGGGGGCACCGACACGGCTAAGGAACGATCCAAAGATCAAACTTGTGTGTTCTAGGGTGCCCCCTGCCCCGTGATATAAAGGAGGGAGGGGGAGGCCGGCCGCCTAGCTAGAGGCGCGCGGAGGAGTCCTACTCCTACCGGGAGTAGGACTCCCCTTCCTAGTTGGATTAGGTTTGGGGGGGGGAAGAGGAGAGGGGCCGCCCCTTCCTGTCCTATTCGGACTAGGGGAGAGGCGCGCGCCACCTCCTGGCCGGCCCCTCCTCTTCTCCTCGAGGCCCACCGAGGCCCATTTACCTCCGGGGGTTCCAGAACCTCCCAGATCGTAGAATTCTGTTTTCTTGGAACCATTCCAACTCCAAACATAGGCTTCCAATATATCAATCTTTATGTCTCGACCATTTCGAGACTCCTCGTCATGTCCGTGATCACATCCGGACTCAACTTCTTCGGTACATCAAAATACATAAACTCATAATAACCGCCATCGAAACCTTGCGTGCATGGACCCTACGGTTCGAGAACAATGTAGACATGACCTAGAACTATTCACGGTCAATAACCAATAGCGGGACCTGGATGCCCATATTGGTTCCTACATATTCTACGAAGATCTTTATCGGTCGATCGCATAACAACATACGTTGTTCCTTTGTCATCGGTATGTTACTTGCCCGAGATTCGATCGCCGGTATCCAATACCTAGTTCAATCTTCTTCGCAAGTCTCTTTACTCGTTCCGTAATACATCATCTCACAACTAACTCATTAGTTGTAGTGCTTGCAAGGCTTAAGTGATGTGCATTACCGAGAGGGCCAGAGATACCTCTCCGACAATCGGAGGACAAAACCTAATCTCAAATACGCCAACCCAACATCTGCCTTTAGAGACACCTGTAGTACTCCTTTATAATCACCCGATTCGTTGTGACGCTTGGTAGCACCAAAGTGTTCCTCCGTAAACGGAGTTGCATAATCTCATAGTTACAGGAACATGTATAAGTCATGGATAAAAGCAGTAGCAACATACTAAACGATCGTGTGCTAAGCTAATGGAATGGGTCATGTCAATCGATCATTCTACTAATGATGTGACCTTGTTAATCAAATAACAACTCTTTGTTCATGGTTAGGAAACATAACCATCTTTGATTAACAAGCTAGTCAAGTAGAGGCATACTAGTGACACTGTTTGTCTATATATTCACACATGTATTATGTTTCCGGTTAATACAATTCTAGCATGAATAATAAACATTTATCATGAAATAAGGAAATAAATAATAACTTTATTATTGCCTCTAGGGCATATTTCCTTCAGGTAGAACATCATCATCGTCACCGTGCCGTCGTGCTGACGGAACTCATCCCCGACACTTTGCTGGATCGGAGTCCGGGGATCGTCATCAAGCTGAACCGGTGCTGAACTCAGAGGTGCCGTACGTTCGGTACTTGGATCGGTCGGATCGTGAAGACGTACGACTACATCAACCGGGTTGTCATAACGCTTCCGCTTACGGTCTACGAGGGTACGTGGACACACTCTCCCCTCTTGTTGCTATGCATCACCATGATCTTGTGTGTGCGTAGAATTTTTTTTTGAAATTACTACATTCCCCAACATCCGGCACCTTGGAGTCACGAGCTTCACAAGGGACAGGATCGGTATTCGGCTCTATCGTCGTAGAGTTAGCAGCCTCCGAGGCGGCATCCAGCCACCCATCCTCGATCGGCGCAGTCGGCTCTGAGACAAAGGTCGGAGTGGACTCTGGTGCGGCCTCCAGGGCACTGTCTGGCGGCAGAGCTAAATCATGCCCATCGTGACAGTGCGGCGCGCTCGGCAGTGGCTCGAATCCGTCAAAGATCAAGTCTCCGCGGATGTCGGTCGTATAGTTCAAACTTCCAAATCTGACCTGATGGCCAGGGGCGTAGCTTTCGATCTGCTCCAGATGGCCAAGTGAATTGGCCCACAGTACGAAGCCGCCAAATACGAAGATCTGTCCGGGGAGAAAAGTCTCGCCCCGGACCGCGTCGTTGTTGATGATCGAAGGAGCCATCGGGCCTATAGGTGACGGCACAGAGGAACTCTCAATGAAAGCACCAATGTCGGTGTCAAAATCGGCGGATCTCGGATAGGGGGTCCCGAACTGTGCGTCTAGGCGGATGGTAACAGGAGACAAGGGACACGATATTTTACCCAGGTTCGGGCCCTCTCGGTGAAGGTAAAACCCTACTCCTGCTTGATTAATATTGATGATATGGGTGGTACAAGAGTAGATCTACCACGAGATCAAGGAGGCTAAACCCTAGAAGCTAGCCTATGGTATGATTGTTGTCCATCCTACGGACTAAAACCCCTCCGGTTTATATAGACACCAGAGAGGGCTAGGGTTACACAGAGTCGGTTACAACGGTATGAGATCTACATATCCGTATCGCCAAGCTTGCCTTCCACGCCAAGGAAAGTCCCATCCGGACATGGGACGAAGTCTTCAATCTTGTAACTTCATAGTCTTGGAGTCCGGCCAATGATGATAGTGCGGCTATCCGGACACCCCCTAGTCCAGGACTCCCTCACTTTGCCTCGCCTCAGTCCTATGGATGCACCAGGTTCTGGAGCATTCGCCCGTTTCATCGGCAGTGCCGACTGCACCTTCGCTACGGTGGAGAGAAGGAATAATGCAATGATTCGGCCATCTGGTGCAACAAGCTTGTCGATATCTAGAAGCAATACAAGATCATCAGCAACGGGCAGGAGAAGGACTCCGTGGTTGACCTCGCTGAGACCATCATCGACCCCTGATACGCCAACATGAAAGAATACGACCTGAACACGTGGGAGGTACCTCTGAATCTAGCCTACATAACCTACGCGGCCGAGGACGCATACGCATGCTACGACATGTACAGGCAGATCTTGGACATGAGGGCGTGTCTGCTTCCCGTAACCGACGAGTACACAGATAGCCGCAGCGTCATGATCAAGCACGCCAGGAAGGTCTAGATGTTGTACTTTATCTGTTTATAAGCACCTTTATCATCTGAGTGTTTCATGCATTAGCCTATGTGCCGTAATTATCTGTTTTGTCCGAAATATTTCTTTTAAGAACCGATTAACCTAATTGCTTTTTTAGTGGCTATTTGCTTATGTATGTAACTAGTTCACTTGTCCGTTAAAAAAACTAGTTCACTCGGCTACCGTACTTTGAATCTCCTTCCTCCCAACATATTCCCCTCCTCAGGTGGACCCAACAGGTCTCTGAATTTTCTCCCACTTTCTTTTTTGACGTAAACTGAGTTTTCTCCCAGTACTTTTTCCCTAGAACCAACTCAACTGTCCCACGTCTAGCCTAAAAATTAATAATACCGCATGTACTATTAACTCATCAAATTTAAATGATATTTTATTTCGTAAGTTGAAAGTTCTTACAAAATAATAATAATAATTGTTTATATATAACTTGGCAAGTTAACTCCTAGTGATTGCGTACATAAGCTTGCAAAGATTTTACTGACCAGTGCAGTAATAGACGTGCAATCATGTGTTTATGTTTTTATAACATTTCTTCGTCTAGCCCAACATGATATTTTCACCCAGCCCAGCAAGTCCGCGCATTTCGAGAAAAATGCAAATGGGATTTAAACGAGTTGCATAGATGCTACATCATTGTTTCACCCAGCCCACCAAATGGACTAAAAAAATGGACTGGCTGACATGTGGGCCAGTAGGTTGAAGCCTAAGAATGCGTTGGATTTACATCCAACGGCTGGCATTCTTCTTCAATCTCTCGTCTTCTTCCCCCAGCGCTGCGGAACCGCCGCTCCAAAGATTCGCGTCAGCGGCATTGTTTTGCGCTCTCAACAAACGCTACCCGCCGACGGCCGGCCATCCCTCCATCACGCACCTCTGTTATTCTCTGCCAGTGTGGGCCCACCCCGCACCAACCAGTCAAGTTTCCCACTCCTCTCCGCTGCGACTCCACGCCGCGTCTTCCCCATCTCCGGTCGTTCGGTGTAGGGCCTCGCCGTCGTCCATTGCCTCGATGCGCTTTCGGCGCGCGTGGTCAACATACGAGAGTCATCGGAAGAGGATCAGATGTGGAGAGCTCGACGGCTGGGACCCACGAGGTCCATGGTCGCACACAAGGAAAGTTCCTCCTTATTACACCTTGTCGTGGGGATGCGTGGGAAGGGCTTCTGTATTTCGCGAAAAAAACGTTCCCCCCGCTGACATGTCGGACCCACCAGCTATATCTTCGCACGCAATGAAATGCCTCCTTATTACGCACAAAAAAACGAATACCCCCTGCTAGCTGGGACCCACCATAGTGGGTGGCTGACTTGTGGGCCTACTAAGTTGACGAGGACGGAGGGCTTTGTCAACTTAGTCAATACGAACGATTCTAGCCCCAGTGATCGTACGATGTCCATCCAATGGCCATAGTGCTTCTTCAACCTCTGGTCTTCTTGCTCCAGCCGCCCAAAGCAACGTCGGTTGTGCCGCGTGCTCCTGCCTCTCGTGGCCGGCAGTGATGCCGCAGAGGCCTCACCGCCCCCTACTACTCCCATCGCTGGCCCAGGGCATCCCTCTACTCACCCACACCTCCGGTTATTCTGCGGCGATGGCAGCCTCAGGCCGCAGCCGAACCAGTGAACCCTCGTACTCCTCTCCGCGTGGGCATCCACTGACGCGTCTTCCCCGGCTCCGCGTCATCCCCTTCCTAGGCCTCGCCGTCGTCCACCGCCTTGGTGCTCTCGGCGCGGCGTGGTCAATGTGGTCAACGACCGACTTCCATCCGAAGAGTACTATACGTGGAGAGGCTGACAGCTGGGTCCACGGCCACAGCCTAGTTTTTTTGTGATTTGCCAAGTAAGTCGCTTTGTCAGGCCTATTGGGCTGCAAATCTTTCAAGACGAGGAGAGCTTCATTCGGCTGGCCAAGAAAATGGCCTATCAGTAATGAGAAATGGGCTATACATTTTTAAAACACATCAAACCGGCAATTAGTTTCAAATAACTGTTTTCATTTCGAGATTTTAAATTGCATTTATTTTTATGCGTGGACAATTTGTTGGATTTTATATTTATACACATTTATTTTTAAAATTATTTTGAATGTGACTCGAAATTTCGGGATTAAAAACAGTTCGGACCGCACCGAAATATGCCAAATTTCGTATAATTTTTTAACCATGGCCACAATATGGGCTGTAATGCTAACAAAAATAATATGGGCTCCAAAAAAACCTTAAGAATTAGCAAATGGGCTGTAAATTATTAGAAATAATGGCAGATGGGGCGATCTTTGTTTTCCACAGATTTGAGGCTTTCCTAAAAAGGTTGGCGACAAGCGGTGGATCGTTGGATTTCCATCCAACGGTAGTCGTCTTCTTCAATCTCTGCTCTTCTTTGCTCGGCCGCTCAAACAAGCGGCGGGACTTCTCCCCTCCTCCCCATGGTCGGCTATGCTGCCACCAAGCAGCCTCACCGCCCCATCAGTACACCCATCGGCCTAGCCATCCCTCTACTCACCAACACCTGCTGTTATTCTTCGGCGACGGCAGACGAACCAGTAAACCCTCGTACAGTCATACTCCCCTCCGCGTGGGAAACATCTGCCGAGTCTTCCCTGCCTCCGTAACGCTCCCTTCCTAGGCCTTGCTATCGTCCACCATCCTGGTGCTCTTGGCGCGGCCTGGTCAACGTGGTCAACGATCGACATGCATCTGAAGTGGATTGTACATGGAGAGGCTGACAGCAGGGTCCACTGCCGCACGCAAGGAAATGCCTCCTTATTACGCGCAAAATAATGATTCCTCCACCTGACATCTAGGACCCACCGAAAGGGCCTCTGTATTTCGTGAAAAAAACGTTACCACCGCTGACAGCTTGGACCCACTAGCTATATCTTCGCACGCAAGGAAGCGCCTCCTTATTACGCAAAAAAATGAATACTCCCCCTGCTAGCTGGGACCCAGTATAGTGGCAGACTGACTTGTGGGCCTACTAAGTTGATGGGGACGGAGGGCTTTGTCAACTTAGTCAATACTCCAGTGACCGTATGATGTCCATCCAACGGCCGTAGTGCTTCTTCAACCTCTGGTATTCGTTCTCCAGCCGCCCAAAGCAGCGCCGGTCGTGCCGCATGCTCCTGCCTCCCGTGGCCGGTTGTGATACCGCGAAGGCCTCACCGCCCCCTACTACTCCCACCGCTAGCTAGGCCATCCCTCTACTCACCCACACCCCTTGTTATTCTGCGGCGACGGCAGCCTCACACCGCAGCCGAACCAGTGAACCCTCGTACTCCTCTTCGCGTGGGCATCCACTGCTGCGTATTCCCCGGCTCTGCGCCGTCCCCTTCCTAGGCCTCGCCGTCGTCCACCGCGGTGGTGCTTTTGGCGTGGCGTGGTCAATGTGGTCAATGACCGACTTCCATCGGAAGAGTACTGTGCGTGAAGAGGCTGACAGCTGGGTCCACGGTGGCCGCAAGGAAATGCCTCCTTATTACGTGCAAAATAATTATTCCTCCACCTGACAGCGGGGACCCACCGGACGGGCCACCGTATTTAGTGAAAAAACATTTCCCCCTGACTGCTGGGACCCACCAGCTACATATTCGCACGGAAGGAAGTGCGTCCGAAAAAACGATTCGCCCCCGTGACTGCTGGGACCTACCAGCTACATCTTCGCACGCAAGGATGTGCGTCCGAAAAAAAAAAGATTCGCCCCCTGACTGCTGGGACCCACCAACTACATCTTCGCATGCAAGGAAGTGCCCCCTGACTGCTGGGACCCACCAGCTACATTTTCGCATGCAATGAAGTGCCTGACAGTCAGGACCCACCTGGTCGAAGCGTACGTAGCGTTGTCATTCTGGTCGCGAACGTGTACGTACATACTGGTGGATGTAGAGGCGCCGCGATGTCGTCGTAGTAGAGGCGCACGCAGTAGTAGAGGCGCGCACGTAGCATGTACACGTACGTGCAGCGGCCAGTGTGCAAGAAAGAAAATAAGGCCACGTATGTGTACATACGGGCGGGGTCTCGAACGCCTACTCGCGCATACGTACGACCAGGGCTCGTACATGGCTGGGTTGGAACGGAGAAACAGCATCGTCGTCGTGTTCATGGGGAGGCAACGGAATGCGTCGTGTTCATGGGGAGGCAACGGAATGCGTCGTGTTCATCGGGAGGCAACGGAACGCGTGGGAGCCAACCGGCTTGGATCGAACAGGCGATGGAAATGAGGCTGGCGTATCGCGAAATGATTTAAACGGCCTTGTGTTCGACCGCCACGTCAAAGCAGGATCCTGTTCGCCGGGAGGGTGTGGCGTACTACAAAATGGAGAAACGGACCTCCTACGGTCGAAACAGGGGTCTGTTGATCGGGAGGGTCTCAGCGTGCATCAAAAACGGAGGAAACGAACCTCCTACGGTCGAAACGGGGGTCCTGTTGATTGGGAGGGGTGTAGCGTACCGCAAAATGGACGAAACAGACTTGTGTTGGAGCGCTACGGTCGAAACGGGGGTTCTATTCATCGGGAGGGGTGTGGAGTACCGCAAAACGGGACTCCACGGGATACTGTTCATCTCCACCGTCGACCTCCTCCAACCTCCACGGGCTACCGTCGACCTCCTCCAGCCTCCACGGGCTACCATCAACCTCCTCCAGCCTCCACGGGCTCCTGTTCATCCAGCCTCCACTGCGCACTACTCCACCGGTTACTGTTCAACCACCCCTCCATGGGCACCCCTCCACCATCTACTGTTCATCCAGCCCTCCAAGGGGTCGTCCTGCTCATCCAAAGGCAACGCCACGGGGTCCTGCATCCACCCCCACTGCTCACTGTTCATCCAACCCCCCCTCCCGCAACGCCACTTTGTTCATCAATCGATCGGCTTGATTAGCGGCGATGAGCGGCGAATCGCTCAATCGGGTTTAGTTAACAGCCATCGATCAATCGCTCGGGTTCAGTAGCGCATAGCCTGCAGTGCAATCGCTCGGGTTCAGTTAGAGCCCAACGCCTCGCTCGGGTTCAGTTAGAGCCAACGCCTCGCACACGCGCGCGTATGTGTACGAGAGAAACGCGCATCGCTCGGCCCCCGATCGCCCACCCTAACCGGGAACTCCCCGTAATTTTCCTCGCCCTCGCTTATACCATGGTTTTTTCCGTCATGGACGGCCCAAAGAATGTCATGCAGCTGCGCTCCGGCCCGCCCAGGACGAAAAGCCCATTTTCTGTCATGATTTTTTGTCATAGAAGTAGGAGCCCACCACATCTATGATGATACCGGGTTTAGTCACAATTATCGTCATAGAAGTGTCATAAGTATGACAGAAAAAATTCGTTCGGCCCAAAATGTCATGGATGTGTCTTTTTTTTGTAGTGTATGGGGATTGTTTGGAGAGCGGTAGGTGGCATATGGCTTTGATCTGCAAAAGGATGGCAACCGACGCAATGTCGGACAAGGTCTTGTGCGACTGCCCGGGCTGTCGGCCAGTAGAAACCTGTATGGAAGTCCTTGCTTATGAGTGCCCGAGCTGCGGCATGGTGGCCGCAGAGTCCGGCATGAATTTCGGCCAAGAGCTGCCACCCTTCCTCTTTGGAGATGCACCTTTGGAGCACTCTAGTCGCGCTTTTCTTATAAAGCTCTCCCTCGTGGACTTTGTAGGCTTTAGAGCGCTGCACAATGCAACGTCCCTCATTTTGGTCCGCAGGGAGTTCATGCCTATTTAGGTAGGCTAAGAAGGGTTCTGTCCACGGGGCGATGACAACTGAGGGAGTCCTGGACTAGGGGGTGTCCGGATAGCCGAACTATCATCATTGGCCAGACTCCAAGACTATGAAGTTACAAGATTGAAGACTTCGTCCCGTGTCTGGATGGGACTTCCCTTGGCTTGGAAGGCAAGCTTGGCGATACGGATATGTAGATCTCATACCGTTGTAACCGACTCTGTGTAACCCTAGCCCTCTCCGGTGTCTATATGAACCGGAGGGGTTTTAGTCCGTAGGACGAACAACAAACATACCATAGGCTAGCTTCTAGGGTTTAGCCTCCTTGATCTCGTGGTAGATCTACTCTTGTACTACCCATATCATCAATATTAATCAAGCAGGAGTAGGGTTTTACCTCCACTGAGAGGGCCCGAACCTGGGTAAAAACATTGTGTCCCTTGTCTCCTGTTACCATCCGCCTAGACGCACACTTCGAGACCCCCTACCCAAGATCCGCCGGTTTTGACACCGACATTGGTGCTTTCAACAGAGTTCCTCCGTGTCGCCACCTATAGGCCCGATGGCTCCTTCGATCATCAACAACGACGCGTCCGGGCGAGACTTTTCTCCCGGACAGATCTTCAGATTCGCGGCCGCGCAGACATGGCAATTCACTTGGCCATCTGGAGCTGATCAAAAGCTACGCCCCTGGCCATCAGGTCAGATTTGGAAGTTTGAACTATACGGCCGACATCCACGGAGACTTGATATTTGACGGATTCGAGCCCTAGCCGAGCGTGCCGCACTGTCACGATGGGCATGATTTAGCTCTTCCGCCGGACAGTGCCCTGGAGGCCGCACAAGAGTCCGCTCCGGCCTTTAGCTCGGAGCCGACTGCGCCGATCGAGGATGGGTGGCTGGCCACCTCGGAGGCTGCTACCTCTATGGCGATAGAGCCGAATACCGATCATGTCCCTTGTGAAGCTCGTGACTCCAAGGTGCCGGACTCCTCTCCGGACCCCAAACCTTCCGCGCCCCTGCTAGTCGAACCCGATTAGGCGCCGATCATGGAGTTCACCACTGCGGACATCTTTCAGCACTCGCCTTTTGGCGACATCCTGAATTCGCTAAAGTGTCTCTCTTTATCAGGAGAGCCTTGGCCGGATTATGGCCAGGACGGTTGGGATGCGGACGACAAAGAAATTCAAAGCCCACCCACCACCCACTTCGTAGCCACTGTCGATGACTTAACCGACATGCTAGATTTCGACTCCGAAGACATCGACGGTATGGACAACGATGCCGGAGACGACCAAGAACCAGCGCCTACAGGGCACTGGAAAGTCACCTTGTCATACGACATATACATGGTGGACATCCCAAAGGATGGGAATGGCGATGGAACAGCGGAGGAGGACCCCTCCAAAAAACAGCCTAAGCGCCGGCGTCAGCGGAGCCACTCCAAATCCCGCCACAGCAAGAATGGAGATTCCGGCACCGCAGATAATAACACCCCGGACAGTGCCAAAGACAACCCCCTCCAGCAAGATTCAGCATAGGAGGATGGAGAAGCCAGCCCTCGTGAGAGAGCGGCAGACAAAGAGGTAGAGGACGATAATTACATGCCTCCCTCCAGAGATGAGGGAAGCCTCGACGACGATGAATTTGTCATGCCCGAGGATCCCGTCGAACAAGAGCATTTTAAACGCAGGCTTATGGCCACAGCAAGCAGCCTCAAGAAAAAGCAGCAACAGCTTAGAGCTGACCAACATTTGCTAGCCGACAGATGGACTGAAGTCCTTGAGGCCGAAGAGTATGAACTCGAACGCCCCTCCAAAAGCTACCCCAAATGCAAGCTACTGCCGCGATTAGAGGAGGAAGCACATAAACCTACATCACCAGAGCACAATACAGCCGACCGGCCACCTCGTGGCCGCGACAGAGAGGCCTCTAGGCCCTCCACTATAGCCATACCCCGGCGTCGCTCGAAAAGTACAAAGTCACGGGGGAATGCGCCGGACTTGCGAGACATATTGGAGGATAAGGCAAGACAAACAAGATTGATCTACGGATCGCGTGGGCGCCCCACGATACGTGACGAAAACCGTCACGCCGGGTACAGCAATCCCGGCCGGGACGAACACAATAGACAAAGCTCGTTTGAGCTGCATCGTGATATAGCCCAATACAGAGGCGCCGCACACCCGCTATGCTTCACAGATGAAGTAATGGATCATCAAATCCCTGAAGGGTTCAAACCCGTGAACATTGAATCCTACGATGGCACAACAGATCCTATGGTTTGGATCAAAAACTATCTCCTTCACGCCATCAAATACCTCCCATTCAAGCTTAAAGGACCAGCTCGGCATTGGCTCTACAGCCTGCCAGAAGAATCAATTGGGTGTTGGGAAGACCTGGAAGCTGCATTCTTCGATAACTTCTAGGGCACATATGTGCGACCACCAAACGCCGATGACCTAAGCCACATAATTCAGCAGCCAGACGAATCGGCCAGACAATTTTGGACACGGTTCTTAACCAAGAAAAATCAAATCGTCGACTGTCCGGACGCTGAGGCCCTTGCAGCCTTCAAACACAACATCCACAACGAATGGCTTGCCCGGCACCTAGGACAGGAGAAGTCGAAATCAATGGCAGCCCTCACATCACTCATGACCCACTTCTGTGCGGGAGAAGACAGCTGGCTAGCCCGCAGTAACAACCTAACCAAAAACTCTGGTAGCTCGGATACCAAAGATAGCAATGGCAGGACGTGTCGCAATAAGCACAAGCGTCGCATTAACGGCGATAATACTGAAGATACAGCAGTCAACACCGGATTCAGAGGCTCTAAACCCAGTCAGCGGAAAAAGCCATTCAAAAGAACCACTCCGGGCCCGTCCAATTTGGACCGGATACTTGATCGCTTGTGCCAGATACACGGCACCCCCGAAAAGCCAGCTAATCACACCAACAGGGATTGTTGGGTGTTCAAGCAGGCAGGCAAGTTAATCGCCGAAAGCAACGACAAGGGGCTACATAGCAATGACGAGGAGGAGACACGGCCGCCGAACAACAGAGGACAGAAGGGTTTCCCCACACAAGTTTGGACGGTGAACATGATATACGCAACCCAGATACCCAAAAGGGAGCGGAAGCGTGCGCTCAGGGACGTATACGTGATGGAGCCAGTCGCCCCAAAGTTCAATCCATGGTCCTCCTGCCCGATCACTTTTGATCGAAGGGACCACCCCACCAAGCATCCTCCATGGCGGATTCGCGCGTTGGTTTTAGAGCCAATTGTCGACGGATTTCACCTCACTAGAGTCCTGATGGACGGCGGCAGCAGCCTGAACCTGCTTTATCAGGATACAGTACGCAAGATGGGCATAGACCCCTCAATGATTAAACCCACAAAGACGACCTTCAAAGGCGCCATACCAGTGTAGAGGCCAATCAGATAGGCTCGCTTACATTTGAAGTGGTCTTCGATCCCGGATAACTTCCAAAGCGAGTTAATCTTGACATAATCCTGCTCATGGCGGCTATCATGCACTGCTCGGACGAACCGCATTTGCAAAGTTTAATGCGGTGCCGCACTATGCATACGTCAAGCTCAAGATGCCAGGCCCTCGAGGAGTCATCACGGTCAATGGAAACACCAAACGCTCTTTACGAACGGAGGAGCATACAGCGGCTCTCGCGGCGGAAGTACAGAGTAGCCTCTCAAGGCAATTCTCGAGCCCGGCTGTTAAGCGACCGGACACCATCAAGCGTGCCCGGAGTAACCTACAACAAGACCACCTGGCACGTCCCCAAACCCAGCCCTCGCAAAATCGCGAGACCAGTACCACGTGTACATCACTACGCTCTGGAGATACCATGGGCATAGGGGGAGGGGCACGACCACGGCATGCCCAGAGTGCGGCTCAACCACACCAGGGGCTCCCAAATGTGTCATCTTTTTTGTTCTTTTTCTTCTTATCCTCAGGACTCCGTTTTTCAGAAGCCCTGTCCGGTAGTAGACCTGCCGAACTCACGATACAACAGCCAGGGAAGCAGAAAAGCTACGACGAGTATCCAGGTGGTCTCCATTACGAGCATTATACCTGTTTTATACACCATTCCGCAGCCTACCCCTGGAGGGGGACATGTTAAATAGTACCACCCCTTGCTTATCGCACTATTTGTATCATTCTGCCTTCATTGCAGTATTTTTCGAATAAACAATGCATCGCTTTTTGCCTATCATTGCATTCCTTTTTATATATGTTCACTCATGACATGTTGCACCCGTACGCTTTGGTACGGCCAAATACACCAGGGGCTTAAGTTCCCCAAATTATGGTGTGATAAGTCTGAACACTTTCACAAGTGCGGCACCCCGAACTTATAGCATTATATGCTTCAGCTCCGAATCATGTCTTGGGTCAATAGTTGGGTTTGCCCGGCTCCCATGTTTTGGTACCTTATGTTCCGTTATATCGGCTAAGGTAGCGCTGGGAGAACCACTGCAATTGTGCCCCAGTTGATCTGGGTCGAGCACCTTAGTGGAGAAAGCTAAAACTGACCGTCATGATAAGGCGAGAGCTGGTCGCTGTTTGAGAGGTCTTTTCGAGTCCCTAAAGACTTATGCCACTTAGAGCGAAGAGCCGGCTTTGTCCGGCCCCAGGCATGGATAGCACCCCGAATTCGGTCTTCCGAACACTAGGGGCTTCGCCAAAATTTAAAATTATAGAATTCTATGGCTAAGTGAGAGTGTTCAAGCATTATAAGTCCGGTTGCCTCGTTCGTCATGTTGAGCGCCTCCCTAGAAGGACCCAAAAATGGGAACAAGAGCGCTCATGTTTATCCCGAACACCCCAGCACTCGTGGCATTGGGGCAGAAGCCAACGACTTGCCATCTCTCAGATTTGATAAACGGCCGCACAGAAGGTAATATTTAAAATTAACAAGCGTTTCTTAGCGCATATGAACAAAGTTTTCAGCGCACAGGATAACAAAATGCGAGTCTGCTCAAAAATTACATCTTTGGAGCATTCACCATAATAAGGCGGGCACCCTTCAGACACCCTTATAATACATCTCGGCATGCGATACTCCTTGCGGCTACCGTAGCGTCCGTCACAAGCTTCTCGGCGTCCATCTTGCCCGGTGCACCATAGCGCGGGCAAGGGCCGACGGCACCTTCAATGCAAAGGAATGCTTGATGATGTCAACCCATGGACAAAGGCCCACTAGTCGCCGCACTGCACGGAAGTAGCTCCTGGCATGGCTTCTTTGGGCCACAACTGAACTATGAGGCCCTTCATGGCTGTTCGCCACCTTGTGGAGCTCGACCAGCTGCTTCACTGGTCGCTCAGGCACGGATGTCCGCCTCGAAGATACCGAGACCAGAGCACCTTTTCGCCGAGCTCCCTCTTCGGCTCAGAGAACGCGGCAGCATCGGACACGCTACGGGGCAGATCTGCGAATGCTCCTGGAGAGCTCCGAATTCGGGTAAGTAACAAGTAATTCACTTTTACATGCTTGCTTTGCATGAAGAATGCCTTACCGCCGCTATCTTCTTTACTGCCTCGATTTCCTGGAGGGCCTTTTGGGCTTCGGCCTTAGCGGCTTTGGCACTCTCAAGAGCCGACGCGAGCTTAGACTCTTGAGTCTTCGAACACGCTCCAGACTCTCGTGTTTTCCACGAGCGCCTGGAGCTCTTGCCGTACCTCCGCCACCCGCGCCTCCTGCTTCTCTCGATCGGTGCGTTCCGCGGCCGCATTGCATTCGGCCGCGGACACTGCCTCCTTCAGGGTCGCCACCTTGTTCGTAGCCTCTGGAGTACCCACGTTATTCCTGGCATTTTTTGCAAAGAAAATCCTTTTCTATAAGGTACAACTTTAATAAGGTGTTACTTACTGTCCTTGTCCTTGAGCTGCTTCTTGGCACGGCCGAGCTCGATCTCGGACCGCTCGAGGCTCTGCTAAAAGGCATTGACCTCTGCAGTCAGCACGGCAGAGGTCAGCAGCGCAGCCTGCATTCCCATATTGACATATTTGTGTTAGACTCCTGCGTATATTTTTTTAGATTCTCACTTCGGCTTTTCTTTCCGAACACCGAACCGAGCATCGTGGCTACCGTCTATGCAAGTTACTATTTTACATATCTTAATCACATAACTCAAAGCCTGTTAGAAGGCTAGTGCAGGCTTCGGTCAGCCCGCTTTTGGCGGACTGAACCTTCTGAATCACCGCACTCATGACAGTGCGGTGCTCCTCGTCGATGGAAGCGCCGTTGAGCGCCTCCAGCAAGTTATCCGGCGCCTCCGGTTGGACTTCTCACGAAGGGGCCGCCCTTCTCACGAAGGGGCCGCCCGCCGGACTCCGGAACCACCAAAGGTTCCGGTGCGGAGTCCGGTCCAAAGTCCGGGAGGTTGCCCTGCAGCACCTCTGGGGCCGCCTCCTCCTGGCTGGTCCCCTTTGAGGACCCCACCTCGGCGTCGTCTGCATCACAGGGGGAGGAGGCGGTCGGAAGTGAAGCGCTATTCACATCCGACGAACCCAGGGACCCGCTCAACGAAGCAGGGAGATCGTCCCTGGGTGGACTACATGGTTGTATTTGGCGTTAGAAGGCACTATGTGACGAAAGAAAAATCACGAGTTATTCTGGAATCCGGACACTTACGATCTCGCCAGGGGCTTGGCCCTAGAGGGCCACTCCTCTTCGCCGTCGTCGGCGTTGGTGGAACAGTCCGGAAGAAGGGTCCTTCCCTTCTTGGACCATTCGGCCTCCCCCGTTGGGGAAGCCTTCCTCTTCTTCTCTCCCCCCGCTGGGGGAGAGGCCTCTTTCTTCTCCTCCTCGTCTTTGTGGGAGGAGTCCGCCTCGGAGTCATCGGACGATGAGTCCGATAACACCTGGCGCCGGGAACTCCTCTGGGTTCCCGTGGCCTTCTTCTTGGCCTTCTTCTCCGGCACCACGTAGGGCGCCGGAACCAACAACCCCGTCAAACGGGCGTCCGCTGGGTCTTCTGGAAGGGGAGCCGGACAATTAACCTGCCCGGATGTCTTCTGCCAGGCCTGTTAAAGGTAATGGGAGTTTAGATCCCGCATAGAGTCAAACTATGGAAAACAAGTGTCCCGTAAAGGGTAATATAACTTACCTCGCCAGCCTGATGCTGCGAGCTGAATCTGCGATCTTCGGTAGCGGATGCGGGAGCCTCGGCGCCCTTGAACAGCACCCTCCAGGCCTCTTCGTATGTAGTGTCGAAGAGCCTGCTCAAGGTCTGATGATGTGCCCGATCGAACTCCTACAAGTTGAAATCCCGCTGTTGGCACGGGAGAATCCGGCGGATGAGCATGACCTGGACTACGTTCACAAGCTTGAGCTTCTTTTTCACCAGGGTTTGGAGACAGGATTGGAGTCCGGTCAGCTCCTCCGAATCGCCCCACGACAGGCCCTTCTCTTTCCAGGAGGTGAGCCGTGTGGGGATGCCAGATCTGAATTCGGGGGCCACTGCCCATTCAGGGTCACGCGGCTCAGTGAAGTAGAACAACCCCGATTGCCACCCTTTGATGGTTTCCACGAAGGCTCCCTCGAGCCAGGTGAAGTTGGGCATCTTGCCCACCATGGCGCCTCCGCACTCCGCTTGGCGGCCACCCACTACCTTCGGCTTGACATTAAAAGTCTTTAGCCATAAGCCGAAGTGGGGTTGGATGCAGAGGAAGGCCTCGCACACGACGATAAACGCTGAGATGTTGAGGATAAAATTTGGGCCAGATCATGGAAATCCAGGCCATAGTAGAACATGAGCGCCCGGACAAATGGGTGGAGTGGGAAGCCCAGTCCACGGAGGAAATGGGGAAGGAACACCACCCTCTCATGGGGCCTCGGGGTGGGGATGAGCTGCCCCTCATCGGGGAGCCGGTGTGCGATATCGCTGGACAAATATCCGGCCTTGCGCAGCTTTTTGATGTGCCCTCCGTGGACGGAGGAGGCCATCCACTGCCTCCCGCCTCCGGACATGGTTGGAGAGGGTTGAGGTGAGATGTGCGGCTTGGGCGCTGGACCTCGAAAGTCTTGTGAGATGGATAAGCAAAGGAGGAAGAAGGCGTAGGTAAAAAGGTGGATCCTTGTCCCCTTATATATGGGCGGAAGAAACTATGCATCCCCACCAGCCCAGTAAAACTCGCTTATCTCCCAAGCGCCGCAATCAATGGCGCGGTTGGGTTACCCATGTCCGTATTGATGAGAATCCCGGAATAAGGGGACACGATCTCTGCTTTGACAAGACCTGCCAAGGAAACCGCTTCGCTAAACGCGCTGAGGTGGGACAATAAAAACGATTCGAGTAAAGGCTTGGCCGTGGTGTGGCGTCATGCCACGAAATACGTCAGCAGATTGAGCTTGTGTAAATATTATTCCCTCTACGGTGGAATGTGGAATTTATTTTGCAGAGCCGGACATTATCCTGGTGTTCAAAATCTTCTATGAATTATTCGGAGGAGGAACCCGCCTTGCAATGCCGAAGACAATATGCGCGCCGGACTCGTCGCCATTAAAGCCTGGTTCAGGGGCTACTGAGGGAGTCCTGGACTAGGGGGTGTCCAGATAGCCGAACTATCATCATTGGCCGGACTCCAAGACTATGAAGATACAAGATTGAAGACTTCGTCCCATGTCCGGATGGGACTTTCCTTGGCGTGGAAGGCAAGCTTGGCGATACGGATATGTAGATCTCCTACCGTTGTAACCGACTCTGTGTAACCCTAGCCCTCTCCGGTGTCTATATAAACCGGAGGGGTTTTAGTCCGTAGGACGAACAACAATCATACCATAGGATAGCTTCTAGGGTTTAGCCTCCTTGATCTCGTGGTAGATCTACTCTTGTACTACCCATATCATCAATATTAATCAAGCAGGAGTAGGGTTTTACCTCCATCGAGAGGGCCCGAACCTGGGTAAAAACATTGTGTCCCTTGTCTCCTATTACCATCCGCCTAGACGCACAGTTCGGGACCCCCTACCCGAGATCCGCCGGTTTTGACACCGACAACAACCATAATCACGTGGGTCGAAGGTGTAATTTCGGTGGCGGAGCCTCCGGTTACGTCAGAGTGTTCGGGGTCTGGGGTTGTGTTCGGATCCAGACTGGTATTGCCGGTCTCCCCTTCCCACACCACGGATGGCTTGAACAGCCTTTCCAAAAAGATATTAGGTGGGACGGGGTCACGCTTAGCACCGATGCGGGCGAGGATATCCGCCGCTTGATTGTTTTCTCGGACCACATGGTGGAATTCGAGCCCCTCGAACCGAGATGATATTTTGAGGACGGCATTGCGGTAGGCCGCCATTTTTGGGTCCTTGGCATCAAAGTCTCCGTTTATTTGAGATATTGCAAGGTTTGAATCCCAACGCACTTCTAGGCGTTGAATGCCCATGGAGACTGCCATCTGAAGACCATGCAACAGGGCCTCATATTCGGCTGCATTGTTGGAATCTGTGTATAGAATTTGGAGTACGTATTGGACTGTATCTCCGGTGGGGGATGTCAGGACAACGCCTGCCCCTAGACCAGCCAGCATCTTAGAGCCGTCAAAGTGCATGATCCAATTGGAGTACGCGTCGTACTCTTTAGGGAGTTCGGCTTCTGTCCATTCGGCAACGAAATCACCCAGTACTTGCGACTTAATGGCTCGTCGTCGTTCGTATGTTATGTCGAACGGGAGGAGCTCGATAGCCCATTTAGCAATCCGGCCCGTGGCATCGCGGTTATTTATTATGTCATTGAGTGGTACTTCGGAGGCCACCGTGATTGAACACTCTTGAAAGTAGTGTCGTAGTTTTCAGGATGCCATGAAGACCGCGTATGCTATCTTTTGATAATGTGGGTACCGTGACTTGCATGGAGTGAGGACAATGGATACATAGTATACCGGCTTTTGAAGCGGGAACTTATGCCCGTCTGCCTCTTGTTCGATGACGAGCACTGCGCTTACAACCTGGTGTGTTGCAGCTATATATAACAGCATAGGTTCGCCGATATTTGGCACGGCCAGGATTGGATTGGTGGCCAAGAGGGCTTTTATTTCCTCCAGTCCGGTCGTAGCCGCATCCGTCCACTCGAAGTGTTCAGTGCGTCGAAGAAGGCGATAAAGAGGTAGTGTCTTTTCTGCTAATCGGGAGATAAAGCGGCTTAAGGCAGCCACGCATCCAGTTAATTTCTGAATTTGCTTGAGGTCTGTTGGGGTAGCCAACTGTGACAGAGCTCGGATTTTAGCCGGATTTGCTTCAATTCCTCTATTGGAAACGATAAAGCCCAAGAGCTTTCCGGCAGGTACACCGAAAATGCTTTTTTCCGGATTGAGCTTGATGTCATATGTTCGGAGATTGTCGAACGTAAGCCTCAAGTCGTCTATCTGGTTTTGATGACCACATCGTCTATGTATGCCTCTACTGTTTTGCCGATTTGTGTTTCCAGGCATGTCTGAATCATGCGTTGATAGGTTGCACCGGTGTTTTGAGCCCAAAAGGCATGGTGTTAAAACAGAAGGGGTCATATGGAGTGATGAATGCCGTTGCGGCTTGATCGGACTCCGCCATCTTGATTTGATGGTTGTAACGCCCCATTTTTGATGCGCCAGGTGTCCGCCAGTTATTCGCCGTCGTTGCCATGTCATTTGCTTGCGTGTAGCACTTTGCCATGTCATCATATGCATTTCATATCATGTCATCATGTGCATTGCATTCGCATACGTGTTCGTCTCATGCATCCGAGCATTTTCCCCGTTGTCCGTTTTACGATCCGGCACTCCTATGTCCTCCGGCGTCCCCCTTTTGTCTCTCGTTGTGAGCGGGTATTGAATGTTCTCGGAATGGACCGGGTCTTTCCAAGCGGCCTTGGTATAGCACCGGTAGACAGCCTGTCAAGTTCTGTGCCATTTGGAGGTCGTTTGATACTCCAACGGTTAACCGGGTAGCCGCAAAAGCCTCTTTTGTGTGCAGCCCAACACCCCTTCCAAATTGGCCCAAAACCCAGCAAACTCCCGTCCATGCTCTCGGTCGTTCGATCATGATCGTGTGGCCGAAAACCGCTCCTCATTTGGACTCTCCTAGCTCCCTCTACCTATATATATGTGCATCTCTCCCGAAATCCCGGTCTAACCCTAGCAGTCTTCCTCCTCGCGCCGCCAAACATGTCCATCCGCGCCGGACATGTCCGCCCGGACACGCCGCCCAGCCAACCACGGGCTGCCATGTCACCCGGCCGCCCAGCCCAATCTCGCGCCGCCACGCGCTCGCTCGCCGCCCCCCACTCGCGGCCGCGGCTGGCTTCAGCGGGCCCCGCCGCCCGATCCGCCACCGCCGCCGACATGGCGCGCCCGCCTCTCGCCAGCGATCAGCGCCACCTTCCTGCCCGCCGCCGGGCGCCGCCGCCCACCACTTTCGCCGCCGCCGGCGCCCGCCCCTCGCCGCCGCCGCTGGGCCCGAAGCGCCGAAGGCGCGCCGCCAGACCTCGGCCTCCCGCGCCATGTTCCGTCGTGCCGCCTCGCGCCAGATCCGTGCTTGCGCCGCCCGGCTGACTGAAGGCTGGCAGCGCCTCCGCGCGCCTCGCGCCCTCCGCTCGTCGCCCGTTGCCTCGGCGTCTGCGCTGCCGCCCTCCGGCCGGCCGTCGCCGGCCGTTCGTCGCCGGATCCGGCGGGTGGGATGAGATCCACCCGCCCAACCATCCAAACGGCCCGCGGCGCCGCTTCGTCCCGCGGGATCTCGTCGTCCACTTCCCCCCCTCCCCCAGGTCCAAATTCGCCCAAGTCCGAGATTTCTGACATAATCATGCCATGTTCGTCATGCTGTATCTCTGCATCCGTAGCTCCGTTTCGTGCGTGTAATATGTCAAATTGTTCGTCTCGACGAGTACTTCATTTCATTCCATTGCATCATTTTCATTTGAGCTCATCTTGATGCCCGAAATGCTGTTGGAAGAGTGCATGTTGATGTTAATCTGCTGAAACTGTTATAACATGCTCATTTGTCATTTTTGCCATGTTTGATGTGTGCATCCTATGAGGTTGATGTCTACATGTATGTTGATCTATGCCATGCCATCTTTCTAGGGGTGCCAACCATGTATTTTTGTGAGTTGTGTGCTGAGTGTATCAAGCTTGCTAAGTATGGTACTTGCTGTTGCTGTTTTGCTATGCAGATTCTGTTATATTTTGTTGCTATGTAAACCTGCTGCTACAAGTCATTTCGTGCATTATTCGGGAGATGTTCACTAAGGATGTTTTGTTATACATGTCTTGCTCTATCCATTCATGCCATTGGTTGCAATTATAGCCTGCTGGAACATGTTGTTATCTTGCTCCAAAGTTGCTAAATAATGTTGCTGTCAACCTGTTAACATGAAGTTCAGTTTTGGCCATATGCTTTTCTAGTGATCCATGCACCCTATGACCTTGATCTTGCCATGCTTTGCTTCATAAACATGTCTTCTTACTGTTAGTTTCCTTGCCGTGCCATGTATTGCTCTGTGGTGAGTGGCTCAAGCTCACGAACATGCCTACTTATTGTTGTTCCTGCCATGTATGAATCTGTAATATAACTTGCCATGTTTACATGGGTGCCATCATATTTTCTGTGCCCTTTTGGCTTATGGTCAGTAAGGGACTTTTGTTCTATGGAATTAGTAGATTTATGCCATGCCTTTGTTTGCCATGATAAGCTCCTGTAACATGTTGTTTGATAGCTCTAAACATTGCAACCTGATGTTATTTCTGCAAAGTCTGAAACTGTTATTATTTGCAATCTTACCATGTGTGTTTGAGCATGTTCTAGTGATTTCTGGAGATAGATCAGTGTTCATGTTTTGTTGTCCTTTACCTGTACTTCATGCCCATGCCATTTGTTCTTATGTTGGGGTGCTGTAGCATATTGTTTTGATGCTTGTAAGATGCCTAGTTGCTGTTATGGACAGATTGTTGCTATGACTTGTATAGAGTGTATGTGTTGAACCGTTGCTCCATTTTGAGTGTGCTCTATATGAAACTTGCGTGATTTTGCAAGTAGTTTCATATTATCATGTTGCATCCTTGTTTTGGTGTGTTTGCTTGATGTTTGGGTGCATTTTGCATCAATGCCATGTTGAACTTGTTTTGCTCATATCTTCTAGGCCGTAGCTTCAAATCTAATAAACTTTATATGTAACTTGACTAGAATTTAGTGTAGATCATCTTGGTGCATCTTAACTTGCTGTTTATCAACTCGAACATAAGGTTTATTCAGTTCTGGACCAATTTCGAAATTTGCATATGAGGACTTACCGGAATTGTTATATGTTGTTTCCGGCCTCATTTAAACTTGCCTTGATGTGTTGTTCTTGTTTGCATCATCTCTTGCCATGAGTAGCTTCATGTAGCCTTTGTCATGCATCATGCTTGTTGTGCATCATGTCTTGTTTATGTGAGGTGTGTTTACCATGTTGTGTGCTTCTTCTCGATAGTTCCTGCTTTCGCTATGATCGTGAGGATTCGCTCGCTCACGCTTGGTTCGCCTTCGTGGCTTCATCTTCTTCATGGACTCGTTCTTCTTCCTTGCGGGCTTTTAGGCAAGATGACCGCTACCCTGGATCTCACTACTATCATTGCTATGCTAGTTGCTTCGTTCTATCGCTATGCTGCGTTACCTATCATTTGCTCTTCAAGCCTCCCCAAATTGCCATGAACCTCTAACCTTTGACACCCTTCCTAGCAAACCGTTGCTTGGCTATGTTACCGCTTTGCTCAGCCCTCTTATAGAGTTGCTAGTTGCAGGTGAAGTTGAAGTTTTTCTCCATGGTGGACAGGGTTATGTTGGGATATCACAATATCTCTTATATTATTAATACATCTATATACTTGGTAAAGGGTGGAAGGCTCGGCCTTATGCCCGGTGTTTTGTTCCACTCTTGCCGCCTCTAGTTTCCGCCATACCAGTGTTATGTTCCCGGATTTTATGCTCCTTACGCTGGTCGGGTGATTTATGGGACCCCCGACAGTTCGCTTTGAATAGAACTCCTCCAAAGAAGGCCCAACCTTGGTTTTACCATTTGCCTCACCACCACCTACTTTTCCCTTGGGAGTAATTAACCCAAGGGTCATCTTTAGTTTAGCCCCGGCCGTTGCTTGTCTAAGTGCTGGTCCGAACCGGCAGATCAAGGGCCACCTCGGGCAACTCGAGGGCTGGTTTTACTCGAGGTCGACCTATCCGTGTTGCCACGAGAACGAGATATGTGCAGCTCCTATCGGGATTGTCGGCACATCGGGCAGCTTTGCTGGTCTTGTTTTACCATTGTCGAAATGTCTTGTAAACCGGGATTCCGAGACTGATCGGGTCTTCCTGGGAGAAGGAATATCCTTCGTTGATCGCGAGAGCTTGTCATGCGCTAAGTTGGGACACCCCTGCAGGGTATAAACTTTCGAGAGCCGTGCCTGCGGTTATGTGGCAGATGGGAATTTGTTAATGTCCAGTTGTAGATAACTTGACACCAGATCCGAATTAAAACGCATCAACCGCGTGTGTAGCCGTGATGGTCTCTTCTCGGCGGAGTCCGGGAAGTGAACACGGTTTCTGGGTTATGTTTGATGTAAGTAGGTGTTCGTGGATCACCTCTTGATCATTGCTAGTTGACGACCGCCCTTTGCTTCTCTTCTCGCTCTTATTTGCGTATGTTAGCCACCATATCATGCTTAGTCGCTGCTGCAACCTCACCACTTTACCCCTTCCTTTCCCATTAAGCTTTGCTAGTCTTGATACCCATGGTAATGGGATTGCTGGGTCCTCGTGGCTCACAGATTACTACAACAACAGTTGCAGGTACAGGTTTTGCGATGATCTTGACGCGAGAGTGATGCTTGCTTGTTTTGGAGTTCTTCTTCTGCTTCTTCTTCAATCAGGGGATAGGTTCCAGGTCGGCAGCCTGGGCTAGCAGGGTAGATGTCGTTTGAGTTTCTGTTTGTGATTCATCCGTAGTCGGATGTTGTTCTTGTATGTTGTATTGTTGTATTCATGTGGCATTGTATGCCTTATGTATGTATCCCCATCTATTATGTAATGTTGATGTAATGATATCCACCTTGCAAAAGCGTTTCAATATGCGGGTCTATCCTTGGTGGGACCTTCGAGTTCCTTTTGGATAGGGTCGCATATTGGGCGTGATAATGGTATCCGGAGTATGCGTCAAGGAAACACAATGAGTCATGTCCTGCAGTAGCATCGATGATTTGATCGATGCGGGGGAGGGGGAAGGGATCCTTAGGGCAAGCCTTATTGAGGTCCTTGAAATCGACGCATAGGCGCCAGGATTTGTCCTTCTTTGGTACCATCACCAGGTTTGCTAGCTAGTCCGGATGTTTTATTTCTCTGATGAATCCAGCATCGAGTAGCTTGGCTAGCTCTTCTCCCATGGCTTGTCGCTTGGGTTCCGAAAAGCGCCGAAGTGTCCACTTGACCAGCTTGTATCCCTTTAGTATGTTTAGGCTATGCTCGGCCAGCCTCGTGGGATACCTTGCATGTCTGAAGGATGCCAGGCGAAGATGTCCCAATTCTCGCACAAGAACTCTCGTAGTGCGGCATATATTGTGGGGTTCAGCTGTACCCCAATTGATGTTGTTTTTGTAGGGTCCGTTGGATGGACCTGGAATTTGACTATTTCATCTGCTGGTTTAAAAGAGGTGGACTTGGGTCGTTTGTCGAGTATCACGTCGTCCCTGTCCACTGTGGAGTGCAGCGCAGTTAATTCTTCGGCCGCGAGAGCTTCGGATAATGCCTCCAGGGCTAGTGCGGCGGTTTTATTTTTGGCGCGGAGTGCTATGTCCGGATCACTAGCTAGAGTGATGATTCCATTGGGCCCCGGCATCTTGAGCTTCATGTACCCGTAATGGGGTATAGCTTGGAAGCTTGTGAATGCATCCCGCCCTAAAAGGGCGTGGTATCCACTACTGAACGGGCCCACTTGGAATGTGATTTCTTCGGACCTATAATTCTCCGGCGTGCCGAATACCACATCCAGTGTAATTTTTCCCGCACATTGTGCCTCCTGTCTAGGGATGATTCCTCCGAAGGTCGTGCTGCTTTGCTCAATGCGGCTCTTGTCTATTTCCATTTTGCTAAGAGTTTCCTCGTATATGAGGTTTAATCCGCTGCCACCGTCCATGGGCACTTTAGTAAGCCAAAAGTCGTCCACAATTGGACTAAGGACCAAAGCGGCTGGTGCTCGGACTGTTCGGAATTGAGGTTCGTCACTGGCATTGAAGGTTATGGTCGTGTCGTTCCACGGATTTATTGCTGCAATATGGCAGACTTCGGCGAGGTTGCGGAGTGCTTGCTTACGCCTATTGTTTGAGGCGAAAGTCTCGAAGACTGTCAGTACTGTATTGTTATTCTCCGTGGGATGGTGCTCTGCAGTATTGTTGATGAGGAGGTCCTCGCCGCTCTTCGCCACCTGCCGGAGTATCCAACATGTTCTAAGGCTGTGTGTTGGTATGATGTCCGGTGAGCTGTGAATTTTGCATGGCCTGTTGAGCCATCCCTCCAATACGGTTCCACGCCCTGTAGAGGGCTTTGGCTTTTTTGTAATTGGATTGGATGACTTGCGAGAGCGCACCCTTTTAGTTCAGACAAGGGGTTTAGTGAGAGCCGGAGGATCCCAGAATTTTGTTTGGGTTTTCCAGGCGCTTTCCATCGCACAGTACTTCTATACTATGGCCGCCAAGTCGGCGACGTGTGCTATGTCATGGCAACTTATGGCGTTGAGAATACCCTTGTCCGTGCAATTTTTGGAAAAGAATGACATTGCGTCTTCCTCGCAACAGTCCTTAACCTTGCTCATTACAAGGAGGAATCTGGCCCAGAAGTGATGTACTGTCTCTTGGGGCTCTTGTCTAATGTGAGAAAGATCACTTGTGTCTGGGTGGGTGGGTAGATTTAAGTCCAAATCCTGACCCGATCTGAGACCCAGGAGCAAAGGAGCTCCCGAGCTTGGCAGCTCGGACTCCGGGATGTTGCCCAATATTTGTGGCCCGTTGCCCGATTCTAAGTTCGGAGCCTGTGCCATGTCCTCCTGTAGACGGGTATCCGTCTCGGAGAGCTCGGGAATCTGGACATAGTTTGTCCTCAAAATAGAGGAAGAATCATTGTTTTGTTCCTCCACCACCGGTATCTGATGGGTGACCGGTGGAGAGTTAATCTCCCTTTGGTCGGGTTTAAGCCCGATCCGATCATAGTCCTTAGCGACTCCCAGGGCAGCAATGCGATCCAAGAGCTTGTTCAGGGAGGAGAGCTCCATTGGATCCATCTGCTCGGTGAATTCCGAGCTGACGTGGAGGCTGTTCTTGATGACCTGAGAAGTCATCGTCGGAGTGGCGGCCAAACGGGTGGTCATGACGAAGCTGCCCAGCCGGAGAGTCTGGCCTACAGCCAGGGCTCCTCCAGAGATGATGTTGTCCTTGACAACAAGGCGATCCATGAAGCCTTATCGGGACGGCACAGTGGAACTCTCAATGAAAGCACCAATGTCGGTGTCAAAACCGGCGGATCTCGGGTAGGGGGTCCCAAACTGTGCGTCTAAGGCTAATGGTAACAGGAGGCGATGGACACGATGTTTACCCAGGTTAGGGCCCTCTTGATGGAGGTAATACCCTACTTCCTTCTTGATTGATCTTGATGATATGAGTATTACAAGAGTTGATGTACCACGAGATCGTAGAGGCTAAACCCTAGAAGCTAGCCTATGATTATGGTTGTTGTTGTCCTACGGACTAAACCCTCCGGTTTATATAGACACCGGAGGGGGCTAGGGTTACACAGAGTCAGTTACAGAGAAGGAGATCTACATATCCGAATTGCCAAGCTTGCCTTCCACGCAAAGGAGAGTCCCATCCAGACACGGGACAAAGTCTTCAATCTTGTATCTTCATAGTCCAACAGTCCGGCGAAAGTATATAGTCCGGTTGTCCGAGGACCTCTTAATCCAGGACTCCCTCAGGAGTGACCACCGGTTGTTGACATTGATGCTCTGGAGGCGAACTGATGTTTCAATCTAGAACGGGGTGTATCGCTCAGTGCTGTGTGTGATAGTCAACAGCGATGCTCGGTGCCGTGAGATGGGGAAGGGTCGTTTGCATAGGCGTTGTGGCGGTGCTACAAGCCGAGTGGCAATGTCCACGATATTGCGAGGTGTTGTGCCGCGAGGGCCTTTCCTGATGCGACGCGAGGAGAATGAAGCGGAGACAGTCCATACGACCAATGCTAAAACACAATGCTGCAAGACTAGTATGGTCGTTGTTGCAAGAGAAACCTGCACCTTTCCAAGCCATGACGCAGTGCTACAAGTGTAGGACCGACACCATTGCTAGCCATGACACAGATGCTACAAGTTGGGTCCCACACCACTCCAACAGCTAATCGGGCTAGGACAACTCGAACGTCCTAGGGTCGAGCGTTGCTACTTCAAAAGGCGGAGTGCCATGTTGCAAATAGTATGTTTCTTTGAGTGTGGTCAACCGCGGCTCATGGCGTAGTAAATTTTGGATAAATTGGTGTTGCCTCGTTTATTGCTTTTTTAGTTTATAAAGAGTTGCTGAGTAGTCAAATATTTGTTGGATATTTTTTTAATTATAAGGAAAAAATCCCTACAATAAAATAAAATTTTGTTTCAAATCTCAACATTTTGTGTGTTTGTTGTAAAATATCTTTTTTATGTTGCACTCAAGTAAATTGCCCGACTCAGATTTCTTGCTCAACCCACCCTTAGTTCCTTCGAGCAATGTAAGGGCATCTCCAATGTGGACCCTCAAACCGCTCGCAACCGTCCGAGACACACAGTCCGGACGTGTTTTGCGATCAAAACAGGTCGTGCATTGGTCTGCCAACCAGTTTGGCGCACTTTTTCCCGCGAACCCCAGAAAACTGAGGGGCTTTGCGGGAGTCCGGACACAAGCCATGTTGGACTCAAACACCCTAGGCCCACCCAAAACTAAGGCGGAGCCCGTACTTTTTAAGCTGGATTCACTGTTTCCGCAGTAAAATCTCCCACTCTCTTCTTCCATCCCATCATTCTCCACCCAATTCCCGCCATTTTCTCCCACTCCTTCCCTCCCGTCGTCGATGCATGGACCTGGAGGAGAACCTTTCGGAGACGGAGGTGGTGGAGGATCTGAGCCTCACGCTCACCCGGAAGATCAACTCGATGACACGACAAAATCACCACATCAAAGCGAAGGCTGCAAAGGCGGAAACATTTAAGAAGCAGAAGGACGGCTGAGGCGAGCTGGTGGTGGACGTGGCGGTGGGCGTGCTGGTGGCGGACGTTGCGGTGGTTGTGCTAGTGGCAGCTGTGGTGGAGGTCGAGGACGGGATAGCAGAGCCCCACTATTATCGTCGGTCGTGCAACTGCCGCCATGGCTAGAGCATTCCAAGGCTCCATACTACTACGCCGCCAAGCAGCTCAGTAGGCTTTCCATGACAACCGCCACAAGGCAAGTGCCTTTCATGGTCGACGTCAACGTGGCGCCGCTGCTTTTCTCGGAGTGTTCATCACCGCAGCTTGTCTGGACGCGGACAACGGACGTGGAGCACATGGGTGCCGCATGTTGTTCGCTGGTATGCCTAAAGCTGGGAACCGGCATACAACGACCTGGTAAGGGAGATGTTCAACATCATCCATGAGGTGGGTGGTGGATGAGGTTGCTATGAGGACAGGCGTGTGGATGACTCGGAGCCCACCCAGTCGGGCACGCACCAGGGCTACACCCAGCAAGGCACGGACACACAACAATAGAGGGTTGCCGGACAACAGGAGGAGGAGGAGGACGGCAAGGATGATGATCCGGATGATTGTGTTGGTGATCCAAAGAAGAGGAGTAGACGAGAAAGCTTCAACATGCGTGAGGACGAGAGTGTGATGCATGGTTGGCCACTAGCCTCGACTCGCTCCATGGCACAGAGCAAAGGGCCCAACTTTGGGCCAACATTCGCACTTGGTGTCATGAACACAAGCATTTCACACCCTACTCTGATGCGGTCATCCGCAACCATGAACCAAAGTCCCTTAACCATCGATGGTACACCATCCAAGAGGCTGTGTCGAAGTATTGCGGCCACTTGAGACAACTCATCGCATTGTAGCCTAGTGGTGCGCAAATCACCAAGCAAGCAAGTTGTTAATATGTGTACATCATTTTGGCCGGATATGCATTATTGTGTAGATCTCTTTCCGAATATGAATTGTTTTGTAGTCGGATATGCATTGTTGTGTAGATCACTTGCCGCATATGAATTGTTGTGTAGATCGCTAGCTGGATATGAATTATTTTGTTGATAATTTGTAGTCGGATATATATGCATAGTTTTCTAGCCGGAATGCATTGTTGATTGATATGTCCATTTTGCATCATGTTTTCTTACTATTATTTTCAATTATTTTTGAAGTTATATTCCACTTTTTGATGCAATTCTAATGTATTTTCTCTCTTAAAATGCAAGATGCACCAAAAGAGGGAGATTGTCGACAGCTAAGATTCTAGCCTGAAAAAGCTACAGCAGATTAGCTATTCTCCGGAGCTTCAAATGACCTAAAAGTTTATGGAAAATTATTTTGAAATATATAAAAAATACTGGAAGAAAGAAGTACAAGATATAAACCTCAATGGGGCCACAAGGCAGGGGGCGTGACCTACCCCCCAGGGTGCACCCTAGTTCCTTATGGGAGCCATGAAGGTCCAGTGATGCCCATCTTCTCCTATTATGTAGTCATTTACCCTAGAAAAAAAGAGGACTTTCGGGACAAGTCACCACCATCTCGAGGCGGAATCTAGGTAGGAGCACTTTTGCTCTTGCCGATGAAACTTCCCTCCGGGAGGTGGAAATCAAAGCCATCATCATCACCAATGCTCCTCTCATCGTGGGAGGACTCATCTCCATCAACATCTTCACCAGCACCATCTCATCTCCAACCCTAGTTCATCTCTTGTGTTCAATCTTCGTATCAAACCTCAGATTGGTACCTGGGGGTGCTAGTAGGGTTGATAACATCTTATAGTTGGTTTACTTTGTGGAAGATTATATGTTCAGATTGTTAATTACATATTTATCCCATCTGATCATAAACATAATCATGCTTTATGAGTAGTTTTGTTTGTTCTTGAGGACATGGGAAAATCTTGTTATAAGTAATTATGTGAAGTTGGTATTTGTTCAATGTTTTGATGATATGTTATGTTCTTTTTCCTCTAGTGTTGTCGTGTGAAGGTCGACTACATGACACTTCACCATGTTTGGGCCTAGGGGAAGGCATTGTGGGACTAGTTTCTAGATGATGGGTTGCGGGAGTGACGGAAACCTTAACCCCAGCTTATGAGTTGTTCCGTAAGGAGGTTGTTTTGGATCCTTTTGTTTAATGCTACACTTATATTTATCTTAATTCTGCTCTTGTATTTTCGGATGCTTGCATGGACAGGGTAATCATAAGTAGGTTGTTTGTTCAAGGACAACACCTTAGCTTCGGTCCACCCACATAACAACTTATCAAAATAATGAATGTGAATCAATGAAACATGATGAAGGTAACTAGATGAATTCATGTGTGTCCTCGAGAACGCTTTAGTCACTATAAGAAGTAGTTCCGACTTGTCCTTAGCAATATTTTCGATTGGGCCACCTTGCTACTTTGGTTACTTGTTACTTGATACTACTTGTTTTGCTATCAAACTATGTGTCACAACTATCTTACAACACTTGCGGAGAATACCTTACTGAAAATTGTTTACAGATTTCTTCTGCTCCTCGTTGGATTCGAAACTCTTACGTATCGGAAGGACTACGATTGATCCCCTATACTTGTGGGTCATCATTGACAATGTATTATTTTGGGGCCTTCTTGTGCAGGTACTGTGTTCAAGAAGTTGGAGAAGGAAAACTTCACTGGCATGCATTGTTGGTTGAAGTTGCAAGGATGATTCAAATGGAATCTATACATTGCCAAAAGCGCCACCAGTGAAAGCAAGGAAGAAACCAGTGATCCAACCGACCCAACAAAAGAACCATCCAATAAGGTTAGAAGAGGAATTTGGGGAAAGAAGTGGGAGAATGAGAGGACAAAGCGAAAAGGTGCGGCAGCAAAGATGACAGAGAGATTCAAAGACATCTTTACGAAGAAAGATGAGGCATACGCCAAGCGCTTGGACGTCAATGGGGAAAAAGGAGGAGTGATTTAACTTTGATGGAGCCGACCTAGAAGAAGTTCAAGCTCGAAGAGAAGGAGACAATGCTTGAAGAGAAGAAGGTGAGCTACGGAGGACGTGAAGATGTTGACCTTGAATGTGGTGAAGTTAGATGACGACGTAAGAATGATCGTGCAAGCCGTCCATTACAAGATGTTGCAGCAGCTGAAGGATGAGCTAGAGAGGACGGAGAAGGAGGCGGCCTACACGGTGACGATGACATATTGGAGTGGAGCTCGGATTGCCGGTCCGACAAGACAGAAAAAAAAAATTGTAACGAACTGTCAGACCGATATTCTTTTGTGTCCGGATTGTGGGTCAGCGTTGGAGATGCCCTAAAAGACTTTGGAGAGTTTAAAAGGAGAGTGGCGTGACCGTGTACGAGGACATTGGAGCAAAGTGCGAACGTCAGTGCGGCCTGATCGTGTGGCTGTAGACCCGGCTGATACAGTAGCCTCGTACTGCTTTGCTGCGGTCGCTAGAAGCAGTGATCCGTTCTATTTACGTTATGCTGTAATAATTTTACTTAAGCTGACGCAACTGTGTGTACCTCAAGTTACACCAATCCGCTCGTACGGTGTTCATTGCTACTGTCTTAACATCAATCACAAACACAATCAGAAAAACAGGATCGTTTTTTAGGGAAGAAGCAGACCGTCTTAACATCACAGGCAATTGTATCTTAACATCCTCTTCATCATTTTTTAGGGAAGAAACAGACTTGATGTATAGACTGTAAAATCAAAACAGAAAGTTACGGTACATGAACATCAGTCAATAGTAAAATCATCTCTAGGAAACGGAGGCCTGATGTAGACAGTAGAGGAGTCAACGGAGTTGGCGAAAAAAATACGGAGAAGGAGAAACGAAGATACATCCAAGTTGAAGAAACAAGCATGAGTATTCCCTGTTGCAAGAAAAAAAATGACTGCATATTCCAAGTATTCATACAGCGGGAGGGGGGGCACTACAGCCCCCTCCATCTGTCATCAAACACATCTTTTAAACAACAACAACAACAACAACAACAACAAACAAGGCCGTATCATCATCATCATTCATCATCAAACATACATCCAACATGAAGAAAAAGCGGCTGCGGGGGACAAAAAAGAAAAGAATCGAATTACAGACTAGCAGCAGGGTATAAAAATCCATCCTGTACTTTCCTCGAGGTACGGCACCGAGCCGCGCGTTGTCTCGGACGACATCGTCCGATGTCTGCGCCCGGCGGGCTGCTTCCCCGCCCGTCGGCACCTAAATAAACATCTTTATGGACGGGCGCAGGGGGCAACCTTACTATGATGTAACAATGTTTTACTCGAAGCCGTCCATCATAGGGTGCTGGCCCCCTTCCGAGGAGGTGCTTTTCGACGACTGTTTTCGGGCTGTGCCGCGCCTGTTCTTGGCTTTCTTCGCCTTCATCCTACGCTTCTTCTCGGTGGCGTCGACCCAGGTGTATTCGGAGGGTATGTGGAACGGGTCGACCTCGTCTTTCCAGTTCTTGCTATCGCCGCTGTCGCTAGACTGCGCACCGCGGCCCCCTCTGACCCACGAGTACCATGACGCTGATCCTTCCGAATCTTTGGACTTGGCGTCCTGGAACTGCGTGGGGCTCGTTGGTGGGGTGGCGAACTCATCTAGAGGCTGTAATTCCTCAAACTTTGTGAATGTCACAATGACCCGTATTGTTGGGACAATAGGGATAGCAATCTGAAAATTCACAGGATACATGGTTAGAGATCAGTACTTCAAGGTATAGCTAAACAATGCAGAGTCTATCATACATGCACATTCACCTCCCCTGTTTTGGTATTCAGAATAAAACACCCAGACTGACCCTTAAGTAGAAAATATAAAACAGTAATTTGTGCTGTACATATACGAGCTCCACAAAAATATCACCAAATACAGCATCAGACACGAGCAAACGGGATCAAAATACTCCAATTCATGTAGTTAAGGAAATGAAACTCAGCTTGAGACAAAAGGCCAGGCTAAAAATGTATCGTGTGTGGAAATAAACCAATGGTCTATACCATTCTTGTTTTGGGCATTCAAGTTCTGCCTTGTTCAGATAGTAGTTAGCTGTTGCCTCAAGTAGCTGTTGCCTTGTTCAGATAGTAGTTAGCTGTTTTTTGGCATTCAAGTCCTGCCTTGTTCAGATAGTTGTTAGCTGTTTTTTGGCATTCAAGTCCTGCCTTGTTCAGATAGTAGTTAGCTGTTGCCTCAAGCCGCTAGCAGTACATCTGTTATTTTAATACTAAAATAGGATCAGCCTTCAATTATATATACTAAAAGTGGTCAGATCGCAACACAAACCTCTAGTATTGGAGCAATATTAATTCATGCTCTAACCCTTTAACAAGAACCAAGACTCAATTCCAGTTCGGCAAACTATGCCCATTAATTCCATGAGTGGTAATCCAATATATGCAAGTTCTGAAAACTCAACAGGAATGTGAAGACATGATTTAACTGAATGACTGTTGGAGCAACAACACACTAGGCATTGTCAAAAGATTTAAAGTTGATTTAAGAAAACAGAAAAGATGTGGCAAAAAAGAAACACAAAATAACTCATACTAGGTTCTAGTATGAGGCAATAATGTTCTATATCAGCAGGTAATTGCATGCAGTAATAAAAAGAAACGTCACCATGTATCTAAATCCTAGAAAGAGTCTACCATATGCTGCATGTTATAAGCTGTGACTATCATTTTGGCCCAAATATAAAATCCCTTATGTGACTCCAGTAACTTCAAAGAAAAGGTTTGCTTATATTTAATTATTTGTTGTTATTGTGAAAGTAGAGACAATACTGTACAAGGATAATCATATTTTCTAGCAAAGCAGGCAGATGGTGAAGACTGCATTTCATGATTGTGTCCTTGTTGGTGCAAGATAAAGGATTCAGTGTTTTGATAGCTTGGCGCGAGCTGCCCTGGAGTAATACTTTTAGTCCCCTTAAAGTAAATGTGCATTGCAATTGGCCTTGGTTCAGATACTCAGATCAGAGCCAGGAACAGAAAAAGATAGAACTTCACAATAGAGGTCCAAACAACACTATATGTGAATGATAACAGATACCCCAGCAAGGGAAAACAAATACAACATAGCATGGTGGTCAGGCTGATAACAGATAACCCACAGTAACAGTTGCATAGCACCCAGAACGTTGAGAAAGATAAGCATGCAAACTTTGACTTGAGATAAACAGGAAAATGAATCAATCAGAGCTCGTTAAATGACTGGAATAAAATGGGCTTATATAATCATGTTGACAGATGGTTACCTTGACTGGAAATGTGCCTGTAGGCAGCTTGGTTGTCAAGAGTTCCCTAAGCCTTCTAACAGCCTTCACTTTGTTTGCTAATACATCGAGCAAAGGGATCAGCTCATCCGTCTTCAAAGGGAAATCCGGTGTCAACCACAACACTGGTCTTAAACCCTTCTTGTACTCACTTTCGAGTTTATTAGAATCCCCAGATGAGACACCACCCTTCTTCTTCTTGCTGTTGCCCTTCTCCTTTCCCTTCCCTGCATCACCTGATTCATCCTTGCTCACTGGCTTGGGTGCCTTCTCATCATTCTTGGCACCTTTCTTGCCGTTCCAAAACCATCCCTTCTTGTCTTTCCCGGCACCGTTTGCATCCAAATGATCGGAACCTTTGTCACCTTCCTCGGCCCTATCGTCGGATTCCTCCTCCTGGTTCCCCCTCAACGCCGAATCAAGCTGCTTCCTCTCCTCGGCAGTCAAGACTTCATCCAGCTCGGTTTCAAGCTCTGCGCTCCTCCCATTCTTCTCCTCCCCATCCATCGCAAACAGCTCCTCGTCTGTCATTGCCCCAGGGACCCGTCTCGACTTGACGGTCACCAGGACATTCAACATATCATACACCTTTGCCTTCCACTGCCCCACAGCTTCAGTCCTCTCCTGCCGGCGCCAATTCACGTGTGGCACAAGATCCGCCTGCGTGACGTCTATCCCGGGGCGATACATATTGGTCTTGGACATCAATGCCACCTCATGAGCCACCTCCGACTCCGTAGGCTGCACGCCAGCCCCTTCCAACGCATCAGTGATCTCCTTATCCTTATGAGACAGCACTATCAGAGAACCCGGGAGCAGCTCCTTACCCCCAGCATCCTCAGGCCGCGCCCCATCGCCGAGGAACAGGAACGTCTGGTCGGAGCGCTGGATGCGGAAGCCGTCGAAGCCCGCGAGCGTCATGTCGGCCCGCAGCGCGGCCCCACGCTTCCAGATGCGGTAGGTGTCGGAGGGCGCGATGCGGCCGATGAAGGGGATGACGGAGGACTCGAAGTGGAAGGAGATCTCCATGTAGAAGTCGCGGATGCGGGAGACGGAGGCGAGCACGCGCGGGAGCCGGCGGCACCACTTGGCCCAGGCGAGCGGCTGGTAGTGGCGCGCGATGATGGTGGCGATGGCGTCCTCGCGCGTGCACACGGCCTCCTGCAGCGCGGACCAGCCGTCGGCGTTCTGCAGCGACCAGTCAGCGCCGGCGGACATGAGCAGGTCGGCGGCGACGGGGTCGCGGAGGCGCACGGCGAGGTGCAGCGGGGTCTCCCTCCGCGGCACGTCGCGGCGGTCGATGACGGCCGAGACCGCGTCCGCCACCCGCTCCCCCGCGATCGACTCCGCCTCGGTGGTGACCTCCCCCGCGCGGGGCAGGCGGGGGAGCGCCGCGACGAGGGTTCGGAGCGCCGCGTGGTCCCGCCGGTAGACGGCCAGGTGGGCCGGGCTGTGCGCGTACCTGGCCGCGTCCTCCATGGCTGGCGGGCTGGCTGGCTGGCTGCTGCCGCGGACCAGCCGTCGGGGCGCGCGTGGCAGGGTAGGCTAGGCTAGGCGACGCGGATCTGGCGCGGGGGAGGAGGCATGGGGGGTCGGGCGCTCAGATCTGCCGCCCGCGGCGCGGCGGGCGGGCCCGAATCGGCGGGGCCGCGCCCGGGGCGGCTGCGTCGCCGGCGGCGAGCTGGGCGCGCGGCGGGGGAGTGGGGAATCGGGGGCGGGAGGGGGGAGGGGGAAGTGGTCCTCCTATTTCGGTTCGGGAAGATGGAGAGGAGAGAAGGAAGACGCGATGTCTCTGTTTTTTTTTCCTCCCTCGATCGATCCAGTCGGGCCGATGCAGTGCAGCCAGCACTGCACAGTGGAATAGGTCGTCTCCCCTCTCTCTCTGCATGGTGGGGCCGCCAGTGTTTTGCCGTGAGATTTTTATATTTTTGGGCGAATGCCTCGAGCGATCTGGTTTGGTGTGTGTGTGGGGCTCATGAGTGCTTTTTACCGCGCTCTCTCGTTTTGTGTGAGAACGATTGCGAGCCAAGTAAGCAGCATGCCTGCCATTCATCCATGGTAGTCAATGATCGTCGGCGCCCGCTGCTTTACCGCATCAGTCTCTCGAAGGTGGTTCATAAGATCGGGATGTCGTGCGTGTGTTCATATGGTTGAATGTGTACGAGTCTGTGCCGTGTTTTTGAAAAAAGTTGTTCGGCATCTTTCGTATCGGATAAAAGTGATTCATTTTCCTTTCAGTTCGGTCAGGTTTTGGTCTTGTTATGCACGAAACCTAAATCGTGTCGGTTTAAGATGTTTGACGGTGTTTTTGACATTTCGAACCCATCAATTAGGTAACACATGATTGGGAGGCGGGTCATGGTTTAACTCCCTCTTGGACAAGACCTGGACGAGACACTGTCCATCCAATTCATCTTCGTCATGGACACTGACCACCGGTGTGGTCGCCCCAACTGCCACTCCGCTACTTCCCTCCTCCACTCCTAGATGAGTGTGGTTTAAGCGTGAGAAACATGTGGAGCTAGGGTCATGGGTCAAAACGGTATGGGCTATCTGGTTCTAGGCTAGGGCGAGTCCGAGGGGAAAATAAACCAAAGTGGGCCGCCTCACTACCAGTGTTGCCTCATTGGTGGGACCGAATTGTCCAAACGTCGTCGCATATCTGGGTCGAGGCCGAAATGGGGGATCCTTTTGGATGTTCTTTTCGGTTCAAATAGTCTGGTCCGGACATACGGGGGAGAAGTAGGGGAGCATGTTTACCATTTATGTTTTCTTTAATAGCGCGATTGTGAGCCATGTAATCTACCTACCTTCTATGGATGATGGTTTCGTTCATAATGCATGATGATAGTTCAGTAACGCCAGGTGCTTTACTCGTGTGGGACACTAGGAGAAGATAAATGCATATGTTTCGTCCCTCGATGATCATCCATCATCTTCCATATATCAAACAAAGTGATCCTTTGTCAGTCCCGAGCAATTTCTGGTTATGTCATAGGCCCAAAATCTTATCGATTAGGACGTTTGATAGTGTTTTTTACACATATAATTTCCACGCTTCCTCTAGCCGAGTCCGGTTCGGTTTTACTCTAGGGCCAGTTGAAAGGGAAACTAAACCAGAGTGAGCTGCCTCATTGTCATGAGTTGCCTCATTGGTGGGTCCATGTTGTCAAAAATGTCGTGGAAGATTTTGATTATGTGAAACCCAATAGTTGGATTTTATGTAATGAAATTGCCTTCGATTGTGGTTTTGTGAAACCCTAACACCCATAGTTGTTGTTTTATGATTTTTATTCCTACTATTGTGAGGAAACAAATTTGAAAAGTTTTAAATCAAGCTATTTTTTCTGGCTTTAACATCAAGATATAAACTCGAACAGTTCTGGACGGACCACGTTTTCTTTCTTCCCCAAAAAAGAAAGAAAGACTCCCGGGCATTTAGGGTTTCACCGTCTCCTGCCAGTGCCGCCATTGATCTGCCTTGTCTTCTGTGGCCTTAGAGCCACGCAGGCGCGGTGGATCCCAACCCTTGCCAACGGGAGGGCTCAGTCTTTGTTTTAGGTGTTTTTGTGAGTCTATTTAGGGTTTGCGTCTTGCTTAGGAAGGCGAGACGATGGTGACTTCCTAATGGAATAAGATTCTTCCCGCCTATCCCGCGTCCCAGCGGTGCATTTCACGTCATCGGAGGGCGTGTGGAGGCAGATTCGGTCAGCGTGTGTCTTCAGTGGATCCACATGGATCCGCTCTTTGTTAGTTTGTGCACTTGTGTCTATAGGATGGATCCTTCTGATCTACACTTCTCTTCATTGGCGGCAGTTGTTGTTCTAGTGCGTTGGCCCTTTTGGGGCCTTAGCACAACGACTTCCTGACTATCTATTACAATAAGATTTGCCAGACTTTGGTGATGGAGGGCCGATGACGGCGGCGTGCCTTTGGCTCGGTCCAGTGCTTGTAGTCATCGGTAGGTGGTCTACGGACATGGATATAATTTTTGTTACTTTCTCGTATTGTACTACCATGATATTTGATGAATAGATCAGAATTTTTCCCACAAAACAAGGTATCAACTCGAACTATATGTACGAGGACAAGGAATGTGTGGTGTTTGTGCACGAGTGGCATGATATTCCATCAATTCAATTGTTTCTCGGGTGCATATTACATTATAACTCCCGGATGTGCCTCTAGTGTCTTCGTTGCTTGAGCTCCATGTTGCATCTAAAGATAAGGAGGAGGCATGCACATATGGATGTGTTATCCCCTCGTGTTAGACCCTGTCCGCCGCCGATGCCTGTTGTGTCGACTGCTTCTAGGAGTGAGGTCATCGCCGAGGCCTTGGCTCTAGTGCTGCTGATTATGCTTGGGATACATGAGCTATGTGGGAAGCCGTCTTCGCCTCAGTCGATGGTGGTTCCAAAGGTGGCCTTGTTTGGTGCCTCGACGCCCTCACCAGTGTTGTTGGAGCCTAGCCAACAGCTCGCCTCCATGGACAATAGAGGTTTGGATGCTACCATCCTTCACCCATGTGTGACCATCGATCAACGGGTGTCCGTGGGTGGCGAGGTTGGTGGCTAGATGCGATGACACTCGATTCCGAGGCTCTCTTCGCGAAAGAGCTTTGCGACTTGCTTGCTAACTTAGAGGTTGTTAGCCCTACACCTGACAAGGTGATTACTTGCCTTCTGGCGGGGATGGCAATCAGGGGCAAATGCAAGAAAGGTGGACGCCTGCTCTCGGGCCGGCATCCTAAAGGAGAAGTGCCTCAAAAACAAAGGCAAGAATGGCGTGATAGGGAAAGTGTCTGCGGCTGCTTCATGGATGGTCTTCAGTCTCTCGACCTGGCCTCATGGTTTGAGTAGTCATTGTGGATTTGGTGGTATCATTTGTTGTCGGTAGAGGTGTTCTTGTTGCGGATTAGTTTCTGATGTAGAGACGTGGGGTTTTACGACTATTGCGTTCGGAGTATTTGTGAGGTCATTTATGTGGCCGTGGGTTTCTTACTTTGCGAGTAGTCCACATGTAGTCATTTCACATCGGTTTGGGTCCAACTTTTTTTTAATTAACCGGCAATTATATATATTTTATTAATTCATCGATGATACAAATCTTTTGCCTCTGTTTTGAGGGGAAAGAAATATTATTACTCCCGTCGGCCTCGGTTAAAAAATTAATCGATGATGCAATTTTTTGCCTCTGTTTTAAGGAAAAAATATTATTACTTCTCTCGGCCTCGGTTAAAAAATTAACTGGTGATGCAAATGTTTGCCTCTGTTTCAAGGGAAAAAAAATATTATTACCCCCCTCAGCCTCGGTTAAAAACCCTGTCAAGTTTGACCTTTCTCAACACACGAGCAGAGCAGAGCAGCGCAGAATATCCGATTACTGCCCCCTCCCCCCTTGTATAATCCCTCCGTTGACCAATACTGCAGGGGTTAGTGGAGCATTACGTGGGTGTGGCAGTCTTAGGTCCACGTTCGTTCACACAACCAATAATAACAAATTAACAATGGCTTGACAGTCCGCGCAAAGAGAGGGAAGAAACAGAGCGAGAGAGAACAAGCAACATGGCCGTCGCTGTTAACCATGGACTATAAACAGCACAAATCACGCGAACGAATGACCAACTAATAGACAACAGACAGAGCAGCTCTTACACGTCCCTAACCCGATCGACCTAACCCAACCGGTGTCGAAAGTCGTTGGCCGCTCGTCAGTCGGGCGCCGTGTCGACAGGGACACGTCCATCGATCGTCCATGCACGCTAGTGAGCAGTGCTACCTGACGAATTCTGAACCTGAAACCGTACGCGGTGGCAACGGCAGACAGCCACCGGACGGGCTTGATTGCGCGCGGCACGGCGCGGCGGCAGGTGAGCCGTGAGAACAAATCCGTATTAGCTAGGTTGGTGGGCAAAAATGACAAATTTGACCAGTAGACGAAAAGAATTCACAAAGTGAACTGTTGATAAAAAAATTCATTCGGTTGACCCTTTTGTGTAACGCCCGACAGCTAGGCGCCACACTACACTGTGCAGCGCCTAACTGACAGACGTTACACATCTGGCCAACGTCGAACCACGAAATATCTAAAAATTGCTAAGTCAGTGTGCAACGCCTGCGAGCTAGGCGCTACAGTATACAGCGTAGCGCCTAGAGCATAGGCGCTGCACTAGTGTCTAACGCGCTGTGCTAGAAGAAAAAACTATGCAGTAGAGCGGTCGCTACGATCGGTTTCACAGCATGTAAAACTTTTTAAATCAAGGCAGGTGAGAGAAAATATATTAAACATTGGGTCCCATGGTTGGGATCGGACGGAGGAGTATAGTAGTAGTACGGAAGGGCACGCCCAGGCCCAGCGGATGGAATCACCGGGAGTGATTTTTGTGATGTTGTACACACGTGGTGACTCCTCCGCCCCTGTCCGAACGGCGCTAGCGTGTGAAGTAATCGCGCGTCGGAAAGAAATCTGTTTTTCGCTAGTGCAGCGCCCAACCATTAGGCGCTACACTATACAGTGCAGCGCCTAGCACTCAGGCGTTGCACAATGACTTAGTAATTTTTAAACATTTCGTGGTTCGGTCGGTCGACGTAACGCTTGTCCGGTCGGTAGCTGCAGACAACAGTAATGTGGCGCCAATTGCTGTCGGCGCTACACAAAAAGTCGACCGGATGAAAAATTTCGTCAACAGTTCATTTTGTGAAATTTTTTCGTCTACAGGTCAAATTTGTTGTTTTTGCCAGGTTGGTGGACCGCTGGACCGCTTGAGCCTCGAGCTGCATGTGTGCATGATGCCAGCGACTAAACATGTCGCTGGCCAACTGCTGCAAGCAGCGGAGGCCGGAGGTGAGTGCGATGGAGCTCGTGCCCGCGCATTGGCCGGCGCCGGATCGGGTCGGGTGCTCTTCATCACAAAACTAGCAAGTAGCCAGGTACTAGTCCAGAGTAGTAGTGGTAGATCCTAGAGAGGCAAGTGGGCTAGGGGATCTCCATGAGATCCATCGATCGATCTCGCGGCTGCAGCGCGCAAGCTGGGGGACGCACGGCGCAATTAGCAAGGCCACATGTCGTTAGCACTGTTCTTCTAGCATTATTATTATGCGTGTAGCTGTGCTTCTGCCCGTCCGCCAGATCACCTGCGGCGTGGCAAATCGTGCATCTCTGGTGGTCTGGAGCCTCGAGTCTTCTCGAGGAGAAGTGAAGAACTGCATGCTGACACGCACTGAGAAATCAACAGGTATGGAAGGGTTGCTCGGCCGATCGATGCCGATGCAGCAACTAGAAGCGGATCTTTCTTACGCAGATACAAGCGGGTGGATCTTGGCCTCACGCTGATTCGGGCAAACGGGCAGGGGGGCAAAGCGGCAGCAACGGCAGGATGCGCGCGCCCATAGAGAACATCGGTGACAGATAGATGGGGCATGCCCGCCCACTGGTCCCTTCCCTTCCCTGGAGCTCCATGCCTAGCCTCACGTGACCATGCTCCGTGAATTTAGTAACAGTACTACTGCTAGCCTGCTGTTTTAGCCTGGGTTATGGAGATTAACAATGGACTGAACTGAACAATGATGCAAAGCTCGACGTGCTGGCCTGGCCTGGCTGGTCGTGCATGCACTCATGCGTGCATGTGCACGCGGTGATAAACAAAGAGAAATGCGAATGAGTGAGTTGTTGTGCATGTGTCTACCTGGTTAATGATGATGATAGTAATCTCTCTGTTTTTCCTTCTCTCCTCTGTCGCTGTAAAGGCTGGTGCATGCTGTGATGATGGTAATTACCTGCTTAATAACAATAAAACCGAGCCTAAAGCGAGCTCTTTCAGCAATTTGGGTTACTGGCCGTCCGTTTTCGCGATCTGGACATTCCTGTCCATCAGATCTCGTGTCAAAAACGATCCGTACCTCGCACTATGTGTAATCTGGCCCGGCTGTCATGTGGGCTGCTGCTCCAGAGGCCGAAAGCAAGCCATCTGGTAAACTGGGCCGTCCGGAAGCCCATTCTAGCTCGTGCTGCTGTTCGCTAAAGGGGGCAATTATAGGGGTGGATTAACGAGCTGCTTGGCTCGTTAAGCTTGTGCTCGTTAAGGCTCAGCTCGTTAAGCTCGTTAAGATTAACGAGCAAAAAATCCTGTTCGACTCGACTCGTTTGAACCTCGTTAAGCTCGTGAGCGCTCGCGAGCGCTCTTTAACAGATCCTGATTTCTTATTGTCTGTAAGATGCGTGTTTATATGTGGTTTTTAAGAAACAAAATGGAATGCACAAGTTTGTTGCCTCCTATGTAGATTAGATTGGATACACAAATTGAGGTGCTATGAAACTGGTGTCACTTAAGATGAAAATACGTGTTGTGTTGTTACCAACGAGCTTAACGAGCTACTCGTGAAACTCAAGGACTTCGATATCTCTCGAACATTCAGGTAGAGAGGTGCGCCAGATTGAACATAAACGTTTGGAGAGGAAAGGGGAGAGAACGAACAATTCTGTTCGGTACGATCCATCTCTCTCCCGAACGACCTGCTCCCTCTCCTCTAGTGGCCCAGCCTAAACCTGGGCAGACGTCGGGCCGGGCCGGGTTTCCGGCCGGGCTTGTAAAAGCCCGACCTTCATTTCTCAAGCCCGAGCCCGGCCCGAAGCCCGAAATACTCCATAATTTCAAGCCCGAGCCCGGCCCGAAATCAAGCCCGAAACCCGAAAGCCCGGCCCGAATGCTGTTTTTTAGTACGCCAAGACGCAAAGCCCGCCCAAGCTCAAAGCCCGCCCAAATACAGAAAAATGAAGCCCGAGCCCGGCCCGAACTATCTTTCAGGCTGCAAAACAAAGCCCGAGCCCGGCCCGAATGTCAAGCCCAGCCCGGCCCGGCCCGGATTTTTTGGGCCGGGCTCGGGCCGGGTCGTCGGGCTGGGCTGCCCATGCCCGGGTTTAGCCCAACCCAATGAGACCAGCCCAGAAACAACATTGTCTTCAAGAATTAAAAAAAAGAATTACAAATATTGTAGCCCCATAACTGCTTCTGTCCCAGAAAAATAGAGAAAACACAAAAAAGGCCTAAAAAATGCACTGGACTAAGAAAAACACTCCCTGACAAAAAAATCTAGGAACAAAAAGTTGCCATGCTATAATGAACAAAACTACCACATAACAATGAAAAAAGGTATATTACGGAAATTTAATTATTTGCCATGTCATGATGTTCATGCACACTTCATGACAACTGAGTTGAGTGTGGAATTTTTGCCAAGATATTATGAAAAAACACAAAAATGGACATATAGGATAGAGCAAAAAAGATTTCTACAAAAATTGCCATTGGGCATGTATAAAAAATTTCTAAGCAATGCCATATCAATGGATAGAAAATTCTTAACTTTGCCATCTTTCTATACACAAAAAGTACTAACATTTTTCTTAGACACAACCAACAGAAAGTAAAAACAGGGACAAAAGTGCCATGATAGAACTAAAAGTTTGCCATGTTATACTCGACGAATTTGCCGTAGAAAATATAAAATAAATTTCCCCTAGTAAAAAATAACATATACACGAGAAAATGCCATGGTATTAAATGAGAAAACATGCAGATTTAAAAGTTTTTGGCATGGGGCATAGCAAATCTTTGATGGAAAATGATCTATACATCATGGAAACTTAGCGGAAAAAGGTTTACACTTGTAATTGTTTTTGCCATGTTGTCAAGTATGAATTTATCATGGTACATGGATTAAAGTAGCCATGGTACATAAATTAATTTTGCCATGGTCCGTAAAAAAAGTTTTCCATCTTAAAAAACATAAATAAAATATGGAAAATTTGCCATATAACATTTGCCATGTTTATATGGACCATGATAATATACATTTCAAGAAAAATGGTGGTAACTATTTGAAAGATGGCAAGTTTGCCATGATTTAAAAACTTTCAGAATTAGCCGTGTTTTATTAATCATTTTGTCATGGCAATTTTAGAGTTGTATAAAACATGGCAAAAAATTAGACATAATGCTTGAGTTAAACTTGCAATATAAAATATATAAAGAAAAATGTCATTTCTGAAAAAAAATATAGGCGTGATATGACAAAAGAATTTTTCCATGGTACTAGACTTAAACTTGCCATGGTCCATCAATTAATTTTTCCATGGTCCGTATAGTAAGTTTGCCGTGTTAGAGAGATAAGAACTAACACACTTTTGAAGAAAATGGCCGCAAATTATTTAAAGGATGGCAAGATTGCCATGTTGATGTTGTAGAAACTTTCAGAAATTTTGCCATGGCAAATTTACCGACATTGACATGACAAATATATCACATGGACCGTGGCAGGGTTTTTTTTTGCCATGTCATTAAAAATGAAATTGCCATCACAAAAAAATAGAGTGAAATTTTCCATGACAAAAAAGAGTAAAATATTTGCCATGATGTGTGAATTGCCAAGATCAATCAAAAATAAATTTGTCATGGTAGAGAAATGAAAACGAATGTCATGTTGAATTCAAATTTGCCACCTTCGACATTTTCAACAAAATTGCCGTATTCCACTCAACATCAACTCAAGGCAAGCAATGAGTCCAGAATCTAAGTACACTAAATAGTATGAGAAATCTACTAAGAGTTGTTCGACAATTTGCCATGTTCTGTACAAACAAAAAGTCACGTTCTACTAAAGAATTGCCATCTTCGACATTTTCTACAAAAAATTCCATTTTCCCTTGGCAGGTAGCACATGTGCATCTAGAGATCTATTTCATGCATCAGCCTATATTAAAAAGGAGAAAATTGCCATGTCCTTAAAAGTAAAATTGCCATGGTGAAAAAAGAGTAGAATTTTCCCATGTCAAAAATAGACTAAAAAATTGCCATGTCAGTAGAAGTAATATTGAAATGGCAAAAAAAAGAATAAAAATTACCATGGAAAAAAAGAATAAAAATTGCCATGGCAATAGTAGAGTGAAATTTTCCATGGCAAAAATAGAGTGAAATTTTCCATGGCAAAAATAGAGTAAAATTTACCATGGCAACAACGGAGTAAAATTTGCGATGGAAAATAATGTAAATTTGCCATGGAAAATGAAGTAAAATTTCCTACAATACTAAAAAAATGGTATCGACTAAATTGCCATGGTCTAAAAATTCAAATTGCCATCATAAAAATAAAAAATTGCCATGGAGCATAAAATTATTTGCTGCCTGGGAAAAGTAGATTACTTGGTGCACCTCGGATCACACTACACTAGGTTGGCGCATTACACACAAAGTTCAATCAGCTGTCTGCCGAAAAGTGTCGGGGTGAACTATATTATACAGCCAAAGAAGTGCCTGGATTATGCTACAAAATCTAGAATTCTTTCCTACGAGCTTGCATGGCGAGTTGAAAAGCTCGAGTTCATCTGAATTTGAGCTACTAATATAACGCAAAATTGGTACAAGTTTGTTTGGCGTGTGTGACATTGACTAGTATGAGAAACTGATCATGGCGATGGTGTTTAATGCGATCGAGACTTGGTATGGGCAGAGAGGCATGGAGGAGATGAGGGGTAGGGTCCTCACTGCTTCGATGTCGATTCTGGAGACGACGTGCTGCCGGCGCTTCTCGCGGCTGCTCGTCCGCTAGGCCATGGCGAGGTGTGCGGCGGCGAGCACGAGCGACATGAGTAACATGGCCTTGACAGCGACGAGTTTTGCCATGGCAAAATTTTGTTTTCTCTACTTTGTTTTTGCCATGGCAATAATATAGGTAATTTGCTATGGTTAGATAAAGTAAATTTGCCATGGTCCAAAAAAGGTGTATTTGGCATGAGCGATTGGAGTAAAATTTGCCATATATGTTAGATTTATTTTTTCATGTATTTAAATGTAAGTTTGCCATGGCAAAATAAATTTAAATTTGACATGGCAAAGTAGAGAAAAAAATGCCATGTATGTTAATATAAATTTGCCATGGCAATGTAGGTAAAGTTTTGCCATGGCAAAAATAAAGTAAATTTTGACATGACAAAATAGATTGTTAAAATTGCATGGCAAAATGTAGGTATATTTGCCATGACAATAAAGTAAAATGTTCATGCTACAAATTAAGATTTGCCATACTTGATGAGTGTTCAGTTGACTAAAACATGGTTGCTGTTAATGCAGATGTGTATAGCATTCAGTTTGATTGTAAAAAAGGCTAGCAAAAAGATACAGTAAGATTGTTGCCTGCACTATCTCTTTTTTGTCTAGAAGATCTTACAATCTGCTGAAAAATCATAGCTCCAAGATGGACAACTGTTGTTGCCTCTCCAAAAAATATTTATTAAAAATATTTGTGATTCGTGACTTGTAAAAAATGTCCACGAACAAGAAATTTGAAAATGTTTGCGAACAATAAATTTGAAAATGTTCGTGAACTATTACTCTGAAAACTATTTGTTCACGACTTTAAAAAATGTCCACGAATGATAAATTTGAAAAATATTTGTGATTCGCGAATATTTTTTTAAGTTGTGAACACTTAAAAAAAAGTGATTCGCGACTTTAAAATAATGTTCTCGAACGATAAATTAAAAAAAAAAATAAAAATATTTGTGATTCGTGACTTTAAAAAAATGTCCAGGAACGAAAAATTTGAAATGTGACCTATCTGCACCCGCAACGCAAGTTATATGACGGGTTTTTTCTCAAAATAGGGCAGCTAGCCCGGTTCAGATGGCATATGTGACATATCTACACTCGCAATGCAAGTTCTATGACGGGTTTTTCCGATTTGCAATTACCGTGACTTAAGTGCACCCACAGCGCAAGTTCTCGGACCGCCAGTGTCATTTACTCCGGTACGAGAGAGAGGTTTGCTGGAGGGGGAAGAAATACCATTCCAAATTATTGTTGATTTTTTGTTGTATTGATTACTAAAGCATATTGCAATCCGCAACCCCTTTTTGTGTGTTTGTGTGTCGGCAACAACAACAACAACACATTACAGCTAATTTTTATGTTTCCCCTGTTTTGTATTGTAGGTGTGATTTGGTTGTGGTAGAGAATGGGAGGAAGGAGAAGATGCCTCCGACTACTGAACCCCTTCGTGTCCCACCTCAAGGCCGCCCAGGACTAGATTGCCAATGGAGGCTTCCATCCTTCTCTAACCGGATCAAGAGACTAGCACGCCCTGGTTCACCAAGGGCACCATTGAGAGGCTCGCCGTCTACTTATCAGCCGTCTCATGTCTCTTTACCAGTTGTCCACGGCGACGGCGGTGTCAACTCATTTTGCGTGGCTGCTGATTGTTTGCAGGTTCATCAGTTTCGTGAGCATGCCGGACGTCCTGGAGCTGTTGACAACCATCGAGTCCGAGATACTGCAGCTCGAGGATGTCGTTGCCGTCCAAAGCAATTAAAATCATAGATTGAAATCTGTAAGCGGAGGATATATTGTAACCTGTAAAATAATGTGTACTTGTTGAGAGAGATGATAGCAGAACAGTGACATGTTTGTGCTTGAGATTTGCTAGGCTGAAGGCCAAAATGGGAAACCGGTGGACTCCGTGGAAGGTACAATACTGCCGATTACATTTTTGAATGTTGTGCTGCATAGTCAATATTGCCAATGCTAGTTGTTGCCTTAGAGTTGTTCTACTTTGCACCTTGTATCCTTTGTTTCCGCTTTTTCCCTTTATGTTTGTTGTCCCCCTGTAATCCTATTGCCAATACTAAAGTTAGTACTACAAAGTGAAGACACTTATTTTGGGACGGAGGGAGTACTTCCTCTGTTTTTAAATATAAGTCTTTTTAGAGATTTCAATACAAACTACCTATGAATGTATACAGACATATTTTAGAGTGTAGATTTATTCATTTTGCTCGTATAGTCCCCTATTGGAATTTCTAAAAAGACATATTTAGGAACGGAGGGAGTAATTGCTCATCAACATGGATGCCTTTCCCTCAAATCTGGAGCAAATAACTATGCACTAGTCACTAATATGGTTACCTTCAGTTTTTTTACTTATGTTTCATATGTTCAAAAAAAGCAAAGACTTACTTTGTCTGTGTTTACTTTCTCAAGTTTGTTTGCCTGTTTTATGTTCTAATGTTTCCTTTTGTATAAGTGTTACCAATCTTTTTTTATTCACCCATCGTCCGTACGCAGCACATGACAAGAGTGGCAAGGCGAGGGAATTGTCTTCGTCGGCATCAAATCTGGAGCGGTGGCTTTTACTATCTAGATATAATAGTTGATTACGTTGTCTCTCATGTTGTTTTTTCTGTGGCTACATGCTATCAAAAGGAGGGAGCCACTCAATGGTGTCAATTTATGAGTTATGAATTCTCTCTCCATAAACAAAGCCATTCAGATTATGCATGCACTAGCATTAGTGAAATCATTGTGGACGAATTGGTAGAGCAGATCCTTACAAGTGGCACAGCATACAAGTTTATGCTTATAATTCAACCATTTACTGGACGGCTGCATGCCACATTTCGTAATATCTGGTATGTTATATTCAATTTGTGTTTCAATAGATATGCCACATTTCCTCTTTAGACTGTTATCAATATATAATGTCTCCAAGCAACTTTTAATAATAATATCTTATTGCTCTTATTTATTTGTTGTCTTTTTAGATTGAATATTTTCTTAAAAAATAAAGATATTATTCTCCACTTTACATTTTTTGTATAACTATGCCTTGAACTTTCACTTGGTTATTTTCTTGCACATTTGTTGGGATAGGAAAGGAAGCCTGAAAATTTTGGTCTCTCTACATATGCAAAGTCATGTGAATATACATATCTCATAAGTAAATCCAAGCGAGATTTATTGAATTTTCGGATGGTTTCCATCAAATGCATTACTATTTTGTTTTCATGTGGAAGTTACAACAATTTACAAGTCTCGGGAATGGATTGTCATGTTCAAACTAAATGTTAGCTATTTTTATCCTCTTTCGTGGTAATGCTAGAGATGTTCTTCCGGTAAAAGAAAGTACAAGACATGTTCCTCTCTTATTCTCCCCTGTTCTATGTGAAATAGTAATGTCATATTATTATTTGCAGGCTCAAAAGCATTAATGTGTCAATGTGACCCTAATAGTGATTGTTGTGAGTAGGGAAGGTCCTTTTAGATTTCATTATCCACTAGGGAAAATAGAAACAACCTAGAAAGGTTTGCTTAGTACCATACCCTAATAGTGATTGTTTTGAGTAGAGAAGGTCCTTTTTGTAGTCAAAATAGTGTTTTGGAGAGTATGAAATACAAACTGGACTAATGTTTTTGAAAAAAATGAAGCAATAATTGCTGGTTACATAGAGACATTGAAGAAAATTTATGTGTGGATTATTTGAATTTGAAATACTTTGTTTTACTCACATATTTGCCAAGCTCTTATGATTTCCTGGATAATTGGTAAGAACCTATGACCCTTTTTCTACTTATGATCTGGAGAACTAGGCTACCAAAGTTGAAAACATCTGACCTTATTGAGTAGACATTATGGAAGTAGTATTCTGGCGCGATGTATCGATCACGACAAATTAGCATGGTTCCCAGGAAAGAAAATATTATTGGAAAATGACATGTGAGACACTCGTTTGATCAAATCAATTTCAATGTTGACTGGCCTTTTTATTTGAAGATGAATACATAACCAACTAATATTAATCTCTTGTATTGATCATGCATGGAACGGAGACTGGTGACATCAAGAGACGGAGCACTGGCTCCATAGCCCTACCAAAGGTTTCCCATTAGATTTCCCCTTTATATAGAAAAATGACTTTGCTAATTGATAATTACTCTATCTCACACAAAAACTACTCCATCAACCATGAATAAATACTGAATTTAGAATTATGGAGGCTTGGCCATCTCCCCACCTTATATGGGGGGCTATGCCCCCCCCCCCCACTAGTGGTTGACACCGCAATATATTTGTCCAATAGTTGTTTAGGTTGAGTACACGAATCTTATCCAATAGTTGTTTAGGTTGAGTACAAGAATCTTATTATCATCATTTATATTTTATAATCACATATACATGGTATATTAAAATCTTATTTGAGAATTAGAAGTCATTTAAATTTTATAATGATGGATATGCAATATATACTGGTGTAAGTATTTCTTTTACGCTATTGTAGTCATTAGGTCCATTGTACTCGGTTCTCACTAGGTCCTCCAAAAGTTTAGAGTAGGCCTTTCCCCAGAAGATATGGCTGACATTGCAAGCGCTCGGCAACATCGTATTCACCTATCCATACTCCATGGTTCTTATAAAAATCCAGGTATGCTTGTCACAAAGATCCACATACAAGTTTGTACTCGTACATTATGATCACTAATGCCGTCTATTTGTTAATTAATGCAAGACATGGGAAGGGGCCTCCTGCAAAGAATATTATGATGAGGAAGGAAAACCTCATGGCGTCTCCACCACCATGTCCTTCTACATGCTTTATGGATGCCTCGGGTACTCCGCTTTTGATAACGTGACATCAGAAAACATACGCACTGGTTTCGTGTTCTACGAGCCATTCAGGTCAATGACTCTCACATCTGCAACGTCGTGCACATCATTGTTGCCTATCGAGTGTACTGTTATCCCATCCACGCCAACGATGAGTTGCACGACCATGTAGACTTTGGTGAAGTTGATGAGCCATAATTGCTCTAAGAAGACGAAGCCCGAGCATGTTCCCCGGTGTCGCATTGTTGAAAATAGAGTAGCTGAGGTTGCACCGAGCATGTAGAACGCTGGGTGATGGAGACCCCCATGAGGCTTGCCGTCCCCATGAGGCGCTGTCATCGTGTCCTGCATTAATTTCCACATAGATGCCAATACTGATGGTAATTTACGAGTACAAATGTGTATTTGAATATTTGTGACATGCATACCTAGATTTCTATAAGAACCATGGAGTATGAGTAGGTCAATTCGATTTTGTCGATCGCTTGAAATGGCAGCCTTATCTTCTGGCCCAGGACGACCCTAACATTTTGGAGGCCTAGTGTGAATTGCGTACAACAAAACCTAACAACTACTATTATTGAAGAAATATATGCTAGTGTCGTGCACAAGTGTGGGAGGGGCTATGGACCCTATATAAGGTTGGGAGCGGCCAAGCCCCCATAATTCTAAAGTACACATTCATTCATGGTTGAGAGAGTTGTTTTTTTGTGATGATGGTTGATATAGTTATCCATTAGCAAAGACCTCTTTTTATCAATGTTGATTAATGTTACGAAACAAAACACTTTTCATTAATATACTTATGTACGTATATGTCATGGGCGCTTATTTGAGATGGGGCCTATGTCATTGCACATCTTGTCATGGCCTGGGGTCGACCATGTCTAGGCAATAACGTCTACCCCAATTTGAGAGCCAACGATGATTGTCTTACTCGTAGGACCAGCCAATTACATGAAAACTTGCAAACACAAAGATACACCAAGAAAGATTAGAGAAGTACATTACCACTTGTTGATCTCTTCGTGCGGAAGTTCTTTATTTCACCTGAAAATTTTCTAGTATTGGCAGAGCTGTTGTTGGTTCTTTGGTCCAACTCCCCAATTACTCTAAAATTATTGGTGAAAGGAGAGTTATTCAGGATGCTCTAAGCTTCAACCAGGCAAGATCATTTTCGAGTTTGGTTCTCTTTATGTGCTGGTGCTAGCTCTCTGATAAATGATAAATTTTGTTGTACTCTCGATTTTTTAAGTCAAGATTGTTATGTTGAAAATATGCCCTAGAGGCAATAATAAATGTTATTATTTATTTCCATGTTTGTATTTAATGTTTATAGTCTTTTTCTGGAATTGCTATGGTTCTTAAATAGTTAAATGTCAGACATTGTTAGAGTAATAAGGATGACGATAACAATGAGGGCACTTTGTGAACAGAACAATGTTGTTGAACAAACCCAACTAAACTGTATACTATGAGAACACTTCATCACAATGTTATAAGTATAATCGTCCAAGTGTTAACATATACTCACTTCTTAGACCATGAGAGTATCAAGTACGTTCATGCCTGACATTATACTTTGGGGATTGTCAAACGTTACCTGTAATAGGGTGATTATAACGACACATTGAAAAAGTGTGTCTAAGGACTACGAAGGTGTTGTGAGTTGTTAGTTATAATGACCTCATTTCTGTCCTTGAAGGTTGCTCTCTCTCCTCCCTCTCCTTCCCTCTCCCCCTCCTCCTCCCCCTCTCTCTCTAGAAAAGTTCTCATATAGGAAGGCTGCTACACCACCACATCCTCGGTGGTTTGGTGATATCGTGCGTGTGGATACCAGAAAGGGAGAAACAATTCTTGTGGTTGGCAGGTTTGTAGGTTCTTACGTGTTACTCACACGTTTACCGTGTGGTAATATGCATCAACGTATTCATCAACTTCTCGATGATGCATAGTTGGTAAAGATCGGATCTAAACCTCCTTGCAACTTCATAGTTATCTTGGGTTAATTCGTAGGGCGGAATTCTTTTGTTTTCTACTACCTTTCCCGACATGTTATACACCATTTTCATTTCTTATATATGTTGAATGTATATATCTAGAATTTGAATGAGATTTTTACATACGGGCTTTGCAAACAAACAATGATGTACTATATTTCAAATCATACTCAAATGTTTAGCTTTGTTCCAATATTTGCGGCATTAATGTTGACATTTTTTTTCTTATTGCAGATACCAAAATTGCACCGATACTATGATAAGCAAATTCCTTCAGCAAGTGATAAGAGTGAAAGTGGATAGGATAATTTTGGACCGAATTTGTTTTTGTATCCGTTTTTATAGGATACGGTAAGAGAATTTTAACATCCAAACACAACCTAATCTGAATATGAGTCCAATTGATGGGCTATGTTATTACTAATGTATTTCGTCTTATGATAATTTGTTTTTTCTAGCCTGATAATACAATCTTTTAAATATGCATATCTGATTTATGGGCAAAGTTTTAAGTATTAACGAGCAACACATGAATGCTATGGGATGCAACATATGCTTGTTAGTGATTTAATTGATTTATTTTAGTACCTTCTACGGCTTTATGTATGTGTGCCTTAAAGTGTATAATATTTATACTTGCTCATTGTTTATGTATAATTTTACTTTAAATCATTTACATTCGTATATAGATGTATTATATGACCAGCTCCGATTCAACTCTGTTCCGTTACTGAACCATGTCCGAATCCGCCAAAATGTTGTATTTGGATTTGAATATGTCCCGCTTGCAAATCCAAAAAACAAGTATGATATAGGATGCAGTATGAGCTTTGTCCTTCCGAATCTGATCCGATTTCATCCCTAGCTAGTGACGAATTTAGAAGAATTTGGCTATGGTGTCAGCTCTATTCCAATGGGGTCAAATTACACAAATGGACAGTAATTATTCTGATTTAATGAAGATTTTGACAGTTATTACAGGTGTTCATCAACAGTTACTCTCTACACGGTTTAAAAAAGTTATATTTCATACTCTATCCGTACGGAATTAGTTGACACTTAAACGTATGTATCTGGATGTATTTCAGTGCTGAATAAATCCGTTAGAGCGTGAACTAATTCTGAACAAAGAGGCCAAGGTGTACTATATTACGCAAACTTTAGAAAAGATAATAAGGTTTACAGTAAGTACACCACTACCTATTAATACCCAAACGTTTGTGCGCATTCTAACGAAACTTTTCCTTAGCCTAAAATTAAGGAGGTGGTTGAACCAGCTTCTAACTTGCCGGAGTATTTTAATTCAAGAAATAATTAGTTGCTGCCTACTGCATTCTACAGCACCCGCTAATGAATCTTTCTACTCGACTGATTTGGGCATACAACTACGAGGTAACTAAGCACCGGTTGTAGGAAAAATGCGTCGTAGTGTTTAACAACTGTTTTGCTAAGACCTCTTTCAATGTATAGGTGTTTAGGTGAGCTGCTAAAGTCCTCAGTGCATAAGTGGTATAAGGGCATCTCTAAATTAGTGCTTGACTATAAATTGTGTTCTTGTCTGGATACACGTGTGTAAGGGCATCTCTAACGGCAACCCTCAATCTGCCCCGTACCACACTATCCGCTTCTCACCATCATGGCCCCACCCAAACCCCGGCCTTCCTCGCCCGCGTGCATTCCCATCCGATGTCAGCTGCCCGCATTCATGCCGCTGTAGAGCACGCCGCTCTATGTTAAAGCCTGCACAGAGTGGACGCGACCTCTCACAGGCTCCACCATTGAAGCGCCGCGCCGACCATGGGCGCCGTGCGCGTGTGTGTCCCCGATGTCCATGTGTGTTCAATGCCGACGACCCATGACTGGACATGATGGGACATATATCTACCTCGCCCGTTCAATGCTCGTCCGTCCGTGTGCCGCCATTAAGCAGACTCGCCGGCCGAGAAGCCCACTCCAGCGCCGCGCATTGACGCACTTGGACGTCTGGCCACATCGGAATCCGCTATTTAAAGGCGGCCACCCCTAGCCTACTCCACGCCACAACACAAGCCGCTCCCCATCCTCCTCCCTTGCACCCCATCCGCCATGATTGCAGGCGGCAATGCTTTGAGGTAGATCCTTTCCACAGAGATGAAGCACATGGTGGCCGCCGCCCGGCAGAGCCACCATGCTAGGCGAATCAAGGCCGGCTTGCCGGCCAGCTCGTCCGAGGTCTCCGACGATGACCCCATTATGGAGATGGGCTCCGACGACACCTCCCCGGCGCCTGCGTGCCTATGCACGCCAGCTTCACCATGGAGCAGGCGCAGGCGCACTACAATGCTGCCATGTCGGCGCCAATGTCAGCGTTCCAGTAGGTGCTGGAGCAGCACCAGCCAGCGGAGGGCCAGATGTACGGCAAGCGCGTGAGCGAGGAGTAGCGTGCCATGTACGATTCGTCCTTTCTCAAGCCGCCGCTCGCCAGGAAGCGGCTGCCACGAAGGCGCAGCTCTAGGTGATCGCGGAGGAGAACTACGCCACCTGCTCCTACGCGCCGCCGATGAACGATCCGGCGGCACGGCGGGACAACAACACGGGCGCCAGCATTTCCATCGTGGACCTCACGTCCACCACCAACAACAAGGCCCTATTCGATCATCCCACCAAAAGCACAAAGAATGAGATCAATTGATCATAAATAAATGACGTAAGGATTAACCGAAAATTACATCAGATCATGGTCGACACTGATTGATGCATTAATGGGTGTACCCAATTGCAATTCTACCAGGATCAACGTATATGAGCAGGTAAAGATAGTGTAAACATTGCCTGAACTCGCAAAGAATTTAACGCTGTGTTCACGCAACAGGCATATATATGAGCAGGGACTGGAGGTGTATGTAACGAACCTAGGAGGAGGGACCGACGGCCTACGTCCAGGTGACGGCATCATCGCTGCGGTAGCAGTCAACGAGGAGCACGGAGGTGTAGTACGTGATGACGGCGACGAGGAAGAGCGTGACCGGTTCGGCGACCCAGCCGAGCTGCGCCACGGCTCAGGTCAGCGACAGCACGCCGGAGCCGATCACCACCGTTATGACGTGCGCGCTCGCCGTCCATACTTTTCCTGCTCAATCGGGCGAAGGAGTTAGCCATGGTTAATTTCTTTGTTTTTTCTATTCGACGGGGGGAGAGAGAGAGAGACCAGATTAGTTTTTCTGTCCTTTCTGAGGTTGCCGTCGTCGTCGACGGAATCGTCGCAGACGAACCGACTACGGTGCTGCGCCGGTAGTCCCCCGATCTCGGCATCTCGCTGGGCTTTGTTTTAATTTTTTGGTTGGACTCTGGTTTGGGGGAGAAGAGAAGAGAAGAGGGATGGCCAGTCTTTTAACGCCGGCGATTGATCCTTTCCTTTTTATTTCGGGGATTCCTTTCCTTATTTAGGCGAATGAGTAATTACTTGCCTAAGCTGACTCGAATTATGTGCAGCGAATGGGGACAGAATCACAGACAACCGTGTCCAGTTTTGGCACTTGTAATTTGATAAAACCTGTGGTTATCTACGTGTCACAACGGCAGAGTGTACCACCGCCGTGTGACTTCCAGGGACCAGGTTCAAGTGTAGCGAGTGCGTTGGGTCCACTTGTAAGGCCAGCTGGCCAGTGGCAGCGTGCGTGCGTCGTGTACTTAAGCCCAGGGTGGGCGCGTGTGTTGGACAGGCTGTGTAAAACTGAATCTGAAATCCTCACCTAACCTGTTCTCTCTGCTCATCCCCTTCCTCACGCAACTCATCCCCTCTCCCGGCTACTCCACCTACTTTGGATCGGCCTCCGATCGAGATCGGGGTGTGACAATTGGTTATCAGAGCCACCGAATCCTGTCCAAAAAAATTTTCCGCTGCTCCGAGATCCTCCTGGCCTCGATCTGTAACACCCACCACCGCGGGTGCGACTTGCTCCGGCGACTCGCCCAAAATCCCCGGTGGGGTTTGATCGGTTCGGAGAGGAGCAACGGCTCCTTCCAAGCCCTCGGTCCAGACGCGACAGCTGCTGTCCGGCATGGACGACCACACAAGCACTCTCAAGTCCCTCATGGATAGCATCATCTCCCGCCTCGATGAGCAGAAGGTCGACAAGCGACTTGAAGCTCAGGCCGCCTTCAACGCTCAAGTCTCGCAAGATCTGCGGGCTCTCTCAAAGCACGTGGATCTCACCCAAGCCGATGTCGACGACACGCGCAAGGCGCTCGAGCGGTCGCCGTCCGGCATGGATCGGGATCCGCCACCGTCATCAACCCCTTTCCACCACCACCACCACCACCCCTGCGTCCTGCTCCCATCCCACAGCATCATCCACAAGGGCCACCGCCATCCCCTCGCCTCGAGGACCAGCGCCCCCCGCTGCTGCATACGCCGCATCACCAACCAATCGAGGTGCATCACCACCAGCATACCGACGGCTACATCAAGCCCCCCAAGCATGACTTCCCCTGGTTCGACGGCAGCGCCCCCTACTTGTGGTTGGACCGTTGCCGCGCCTACTTCGACCTCTACCGCGTCCCGCCGTCCACATGGGTGACCACGGCAATGTTGTACATCGAGGGGCAGGCGGCGCATTGGCTGCAAGCATTTCGACAAACACATAGCGGCCTGGCGTGGGAGGCGTTCTGCGCCGCGATCACCGAGGAGTTCGGCGTCGACGAGTTTGAGCTCGAGATGCACAAGCTCCTCCAGCTGCGTCAGAGCGGCACCGTGGGCGAATACCGCCAGGTGTTCGACACACACATGTATCATCTGCTCACGCTCGACCCGTCGCTCTCCACCAAGTTCTTCGTTACCCAGTTCCTTTTGGGGCTCAAGGACGAGCTGCGAGCGGCAGTTCGACTCCAGGCACCGACAAGCATCACCCGGGCGTCGGTCCTGGCGCGGATTCAAGAGGAGGAGTTGAACACACCACGGGCGCGTCCACGCCCACAACCTCAAGGTCGCCCTCCGCCAGCACCCCCGGCACGCCCTGGAGCGGCACCACGTCAACAACCGGATGATTACAACCGCGAACGGCAACTGAAGGAATTTCGTCGCGCCAACGGTCTCTGCTTCAAGTGTGGCAATCGGTACAGCCGCAAGCATCGCTGCAGCCAACAGGTGCAGCTGCTCACGATCCAAGTGGGAGCCTACGGAGAAGTGCTCTCCGACGACACCGCCACGCGCTCGACCTGCTCGATGCACCGGAGCAACCAGTTCCGCCACCAGAGTGCTGTACAATCTCCGCGCACGCATTGGACGGCTCTGAGGCACCCAACACCATCCGCCTTCGGGCCCTAGTGGGCAACCAGGTCATGCTGCTGCTGCTCGACTCCGACAGCACGCGTAGCTTTGTCAGCAAATCCTTCGTGGACAGGGTTGGCGCACCCACCCAGGAGATCACGCCACTCGAGGTGCGTGTGGCCAACAGGGATCGCCTCAGCTGCTCGCGTCAAGTTCCAGAGCTCAAATGGTGGATGCAAGGGCACACGTTCTCCACGCCGAGCTCGACACCGGTGCGTATGACGGCATTCTCGGCATGGACTGGCTGGCCAAGCACAGCCCTATGACATACCACTGGCAGGATAAGTTCATCTCATTCGACGGCGAAATGGTGACTCTCCAAGGTGTTCGACCCAAGACGATACCACCCTTGCCGCAGTGCAACTAGCCGAGCTCTGCAAGCTCATCGCCGGCAATGACATCTGGGCCATGGCCATGGTCGAGATGCAATCAGCGGCACCTAAGTCTCGCAAGCCATCCCTGACACCAATCAGCAATCTTCTGGAAGAGTTCACCGACGTCTTCGCCGCGCCAAAGGGCCTCCCTCCGCATCGACAGTATGACCACGCGGTCACCCTGGAGGACGGGGCGCAGCCAACGAACACTCGTCCGTACCGTTACTCACCTCTCCAGAAGGACGAAATTGAGCGGCAAGTTAAAGAGATGCTTGATGTCGGCGTGATCACTCATTCAGTCAGCCCGTACGCCGCGCCGGTGCTACTCGTGAAGAAGAAGGGCGGTACCTGGCAATTCTACGTCGACTACAGACGCCTCAATGATGTCACGGCGAAAAACAAGTTTCCCTTGCCGGTCGTCGATGAGCTTCTGGATGAACTGGCCGGCGCCGCCTACTTCTCCAAACTGGACTTGCGAGCATGGTACCATCAAATTCGCACGCGTGAGGAGGACAAACACAAGACATCGTTCAAGACGCACCACGGCCATTTTCAGTTTCGCGTCATGCCGTTCGGATTAACCAATGCCCCGGCAACATTCTAGTGCTTGATGAATGCCATCTTCGCCAAGTATACGCGTAAGTTTGTCATCATATTCCTTGACGACATTCTCGTTTTCAGTGAGACCCTGGAAGAACACATCGAGCACCTCCGCCTCGCCCTCAACCTGCTCCGCGAGCATCAGCTGTACGCCAAGTTGTCCAAGTGCTCGTTTGCCCAGGACCACATCGACTACCTAGGTCACATCATATCCAAGCAGGGTGTGGCTACCGACTCGGAGAAGACAGATGCCATGGCACAGTGGCCCACGCCAGCCAACGCCACTGAGCTCCGCGGCTTCTTGGGGCTTACTGGCTACTACCGCAAGTTCGTCCCCCATTACGGGATCATCGCAAAGCCCCTCACGCAGCAGCTCACCAAGAAGGGCTTCGCGTGGCCTGAGTCCGCACAGCTCGCGTCCGACACGCTCAAGAAGGCGATGGTGACCACGCTGGTGCTGGCACTTCCCGATTTCGACAAGCCATTCTCCATCGAGACAGATGCTTGCGACACGGGCATCGGGGCAGTGCTCGTCCAAGAAGGCCACCCCATTGCTTATTACAGCAAGGCGTTGGGCGTGAAGAACCAGAAGCTTTCGACCTATGAGAAGGAATTCTTGGCCGTGATGATGTCGGTGGACAAATGGCGCTCATATCTGCAACGCGGACCATTTACTATCGTAACGGACCACAAGAGCTTGTGCATGCTCGGTGATCAGCAGCTCGTGACCGATGTCCAGCGTCGAGCCATGTCCAAGCTCGTCGGATTGCAGTTCAAGTTTCAGTACAAGCGCGGCATCGACAACAGCGCCGCAGATGCACTGTCCCGTGTGGGCAGCCATCTCAGCACCAACGCTCTGTCCCTCTGCCAGCCGGCGTGGATCTAGGAGGTGGCCAACTCCTACGCAACGGATCCTGACACCCAGGAACACCTGCAGCAGCTCGCCCTGCACAGCCCTGACGATGCAGGGTACAAACTGTACCGTGGGGTGATCCGGCGCAACAGGCGGTTGTGGATGGGTGCCAACACCGCGCTCCGTACCAAGTTGATCAGCGCCATGCACAACAGCGCAATTGGAGGGCATTCTGGTGCAACGACCACCTACCACCGCATCAAGAAGCTCTTCGAGTGGAAGGGACTGAAGCTAGCTATTGACGACTACGTACGGCAGTGCCAAGTCTGCCAGCAGGCCAAGCACGAGCTGCACAAGCCCGCAGGCTGTTGGAAATATGCCCTAGAGGCAATAATAAAAGTATTATTATATTTCCTTGTTCATGATAATAGTCTTTTATTCATGCTATAACTGTATTATCCGGAAATCATAATACACGTGTGAATACAAAGACCACAATATGTCCCTAGTGAGCCTCTAGTTGACTAGCTCGTTGTGATCAACAGATAGTCATGGTTTCCTGGCTATGGACATTGGATGTCGTTGATAACGGGATCACATCATTAGGAGAATGATGTGATGGACAAGACAATCCTAAGCATAGCACAAAGATCGTGTAGTTCGTTTGCTAGAGCTTTTCTAATGTCAAGTATCTCTTCCTTAGACCATGAGATCGTGTAACTCCCGGATACCGTAGGAGTGCTTTGGGTGTATTAAACGTCACAACGTAACTGGGTGACTATAAAGGTGCATTACAGGTATCTCCGAAAGTGTCTTTTGGGTTGACACGGATCGAGACTGGGATTTGTCACTCCGTGTAAACAGAGAGGTGTCTCTGGGCCCACTCGGTAGGACATCATCATAATGTGCACAATGTGACCAAGGGGTTGATCACGGGATGATGTGTTGCGGAACGAGTAAAGAGACTTGCCGATAACGAGATTGAACAAGGTATCGGTATACCGACGATCGAATCTCGGGCAAGTAAAATACCGCTAGACAAAGGGAATTGTATACGGGATCGATTGAGTCCTTGACATCGTGGTTCATCCGATGAGATCATCGTGGAACATGTAGGAGCCAACATGGGTATCCAGATCCGCTGTTGGTTATTGACCGGAGAACGTCTCGGTCATGTCTACATGTCTCCCGAACCCGTAGGGTCTACACACTTAAGGTTCGATGGCGCTAGGGTTATAAAGGAAGCTTGTATGTGGTTACGAATGTTGTTGAGTCCCGAATGAGATCCCGAACGTCACGAGGAGTTCGGAATGGTCCGGAGGTAAAGATTTATATATGGGAAGTCATGTTTTGGTCACCGGAAAAGTTTGGGGTTTATCGATAACGTCTGGGACCACCGGGAGGGTCCTGGGGTCCACCAAGTGGGGCCACCTGCCCTGAGAGGCTGCATGGGCCAAGTGTGGGAGGGACCAGCCCCTAGGTGGGCTGGGGCGCCCCACCAAGGCCCAAGGCGTGGGAAGTGGGGAAGGGGCAAACCCTAGGCGAGATGGGCCCTAAGGCCCACCAGGTGCGCCTCCCCTCTCTTCCCCTCCGCCGCCACCCAGATGGGATCTGGGGCTGGCCGCCGCCCCTAGGGGTGGAAACCTAGGTGGGGCGCAGCCCCTCTTCCCTATAAATAGTGAGGCCTAGGGGCTGCCCAGAGACACACACAGAATACACGTGATTCGATCTGCGCCTTTGGTTGCAGCCCTCTCCTCTCTCCCAAGTACTCCTCCTCTCTGTGGTGCTTAGCGAAGCCTGCTGGATTGCCACACTCATCCACCACCACCACGCTGTTGTGCTGCTGCTGGATGGAGTCTTCCTCAACCTCTCCCTCTCTTCTTTGGATCAAGGCGTGGGAGACATCGTCGGGCTGTCGTGTGTTGAGCGCGAGGTGCCGTGCGTTCGCACTTGATCATCGGTGATTTGAATCACGGCGAGTGCGACTCCATCAACCCCGTTCACTTGAACGCTTCCGCTTAGCGATCTACAAGGGTATGTAGATGCACTCTCTTTCTACTCATTGCTGGTCTCTCCATAGATAGATCTTGGTGACACGTGGAAATTTTTGAATTTACGCCACGTTCCCCAACAATGGCATCATGAGCTAGGTCTATTGCGTAGATTCTTTGCACGAGTAGAACACAAAGTAGTTGTGGGCGTTGATGTTGTTCAATATGCTTACCGTTACTAGTCCAATCTTGTTTCGACGGTATTGTGGGATGAAGCGGCCGGACCGACCTTACGTACTCTTCGTGAGGCAGTTCCACCGATTGACATGCACCGTGCATAAGGTGGCTAGCGGTGCCGCCTCTCCACTTTAGTCGGAATGGATTCGATGAAAAGGGTCCTTATGAAGGGTAAATAGCAATTGGCATATCACGTTGTGGTTTTGCGTAGGTAAGCGTTCTTGCTAGAAACCCATAGCAGCCACGTAAAACATGCAAACAACAATTAGAGGGCGTCTAACTTGTTTTTGCGGGGTATGCTATGTGATGTGATATGGCCAAGAAGAATGTGATGAATGATATGTGATGTATGAGATTGATCATGTTCTTGTAATAGGATTCACGACTTGCATGTCGATGAGTATGACAACCGCGAGAGCCATAGGAGTTGTCTTAATTTATTGTATGACCTGCGTGTCATTGAACAACGCCATGTAATTACTTTACTTTATTGCTAACCGTAGCCATAGTAGTAGAAGTAATAGTTGGCGAGACAACTTCATGAAGACACGATGATGGAGATCATGATGATGGAGATCATGGTGTCATGCGGTGACAAGATGATCATGGAGCCCGAAGATGGAGATCAATGGAGCTATATGATATTGGCCATATCATGTCACAACTATATAATTGCATGTGATGTTTATTATGTTTATGCATCTTGTTTACTTAGGACGACGGTAGTAAATAAGATGATCCTTACAAAATTTCAAGAAGTGTTCTCCCACGATTGCACACGTTGCTACAGGTTAAATCGCTTCTAAGCACCACGTGATGATCGGGTGTGATGGATTCTTACGTTCACATACAACGGGTGTAAGACAGTTTTACACAGCGAAAACACTTGGGGTTAACTTGACGAGCCTAGCATGTGCAGACATGGCCTCGGAACACGGAGACCGAAAGGTCGAGCATGAGTCGTATAGTAGATCGATCAACATGAAGATGTTCACCGATGATGACTAGTCCGTCTCACGTGATGATCGGACACGGGCTAGTTGACTTGGATCATGTAATCACTTAGATGACCGGAGGGATGTCTATCTCGAGTGGGAGTTCATAAGATGAACTTAATTATCTGAACATAGTCAAAAGACCTTTGCAAATTATGTAAATGGCTCGCTTTAGTTCCTTGTTTAGATATGTTCCTAGAGAAATATAGTTGAAAGTTGACGATGGCGATTATGCGGACGATAGAAAGCTTATGTCCTTAATGCACGCTCAATGTCTTTGAACCCCAAGCGTCGTTTGTGGATGTTGCGAACATCGGACATACACGTTTTGATAACTACGTGATAGTTCAGATAAACGGTTTAGAATTAAGGCACCAAAGATGTTTTTCGAAACGTCGCGGAACATATGAGATGTTTCGAGGGCTGAAATTGAGTTTTCAGGCTCGTGCCCACGTCAAGAGGTATGAGACCTTCGACGCTTTTCTTAGCCTGCGAACTAAGGGAGAAAGGCTCAATCGTTGAGCTTGTACTCAGATTGTCTGAGTGCAACAATCACTTGAATCGAGTGGGAGTCGATCTTCCAGATGAGATAGTGATGTTTCTCCAAAGTCATTACCACCAAGCTGCTAGAGCTTCGTGATGAACTATAACATATCAGGGATAGATATGATGATCCTTGAGGTATTCGTGATGTTTGACACGGCGAAAGTAGAAATCAAGAAGAAGCATCAATTGTTGATGGTTGGTGAAACCACTAGTTTCAAGAAGGGCAAGGGCAAGAAGGGATACTTCATGAAACGGCAAATCAGCTGCTGCTCCAGTGAAGAAACCCAAGGTTGAACCCAAACCCGAGACTAAGTGCTTACGTAATAAGGGAACAACCATTGGGCGGAATTACCCTAGATACTTGGTAGATGAGAAGGCTGGAAAGGTCGATAGAAGTATATTGGATATACATTATGTTAATGTGTACTTTACTAGTACTCCTAGTAGCACCAGGGTATTAGATACGGTTCGATTGCTAAGTGTTAGTAACTCGAAATAAAAGCTACAGAATAAACGGAGACTAGCTAAAGGTGAGCTGACGATATGTGTTGGAAGTGTTTCCAAGGTTGATGTGATCAAGCATCGCACGCTCCCTCTACCATCGAGATTTGGTGTTTGCATTGAGCATAGACATGATTGGATTATGTCTATCGCAATCTGATTATTCATTTAAGGAGAATAATGGTTACTCTATTTATTTGAATAATACCTTCAATGGTCTTGCACCTAAAGGAATGGTTTATTGAATCTCGATCGTAGTGATACACATTTTCATGCCAAAAGATATAAGATAGTAATGATAGTACCACTTACTTGTGGCACTGCCATGTAAGTCATATTGGTGTAAAACGCATGAAGAAGCTCCATGTTGATGGATCTTTGGACTCATTCAATTTTGAAAAGTTTGAGACATGCGAACCATGTCTATTGGTGTATACGCATGAAGAAACTCCATGCAGATGGATCGTTTGGACTCACTTGATTTTGAATCACTTGAGATATGCAAATCATACCACATGGGCAAGATGACTAAAAAGCCTCGTTTTTAGTAAAATGGAACAAGATAGCAACTTGTTGGAAGTAACACATTTTGATGTGTGCAGTCCAATGAGTCTTTGAGGCCTGCAGATGAATATCGTTATGTTCTTACTTCACGATGATTCGAGTAGATGTAGAGTATATTTACTTGATGAAACACAAGTCTGAATTATTGAATGGTTCAAGTAATTTCAGAGTGAAGTTGAAGATCATCGTGACAAGAGGATGAAATGTCTATGATATGATCATAGAGATGAGTATCTGAGTTACGAGCTTTGGCACGCAATTAAGACATTGTGGAAATTGTTTCACAATTAATACCGCCTGGAACACCATAGTGTGATGGTGTGTCCGAACATCATAGTTGCACTCTATTGGATATGGTGCGTGCCATGATGTCTCTTATTGAATTACCACTATCGTTTATGGGTTAGGCATTAGAGACAACCACATTCACTTGAATAGGGCAACACGTAATTCCGTTGAGATGACACCGTATGAACTATGGTTTAGAGAAACCTAAGCTGTCATTTCTTAAAAGGTTTGGGGCTGCGACGCTTATGTGAAAAAGTTTCAGGTTGATAAGCTCGAACCCAAAGCGGATAAAATGCATCTTCATAGGACACCCAAAACAGTTGGGTATACCTCCTAATTCAGATCCGAAAGCAATAGGGATTGTTTCTTGAATCGGGTCCTTTCTCGAGGAAAAGTTTGTCTCGAAAAGTTGAGTGGGAGGATGGTGGAGACTTGATAAGGTTCTTGAACCATCACTTCAACTCTTGTGTAGCATGGCATAGGAAGTTGTTCCTGTGGCACCTACACCAATTGAAGTGGAAGCTTATGATAGTGATCATGAAGCTTCAGATCAAGTCACTACCGTACCTCGTAGGGTGACAAGGATGCGTGCTACTTTAGAGTGGTACAGTAATCCTGTCTTGAAGGTCATGTTGCTAGACAACAATGAACCTACGAGCTATGGAGAAGCGATGGTAGGCCCAAATTCCGACAAATGGTTATAAACCGTGAAATCCGAGATAGGATCCATGTATCATAACAAAGCATGAACTTTGGTGGACTTGCCCGTTGATCGGCAAGCCATTGAGATAAATGGATCTTTAAGAAGAAGACGGACGTGGACGGTAATGTCCCCGTCTATGAAGCTCGACTTGTGGCGAAGAGTTTTTCACAAGTTCAAAGAGTTGACTATGATGAGATTTTCTCATCTGTAGCGATGCTTAAGTCTGTCGGAATCATGTTAGCATTAGCTGCATTTATGAAATCTGGCAGATGGATGTCAAAACGAGTTTCCTTACCGGTTTTCGTAAGGAAAGGTTGTATGTGATACAATCAGAAAGTTTTTTGTCGATCCTAAGGATGCTAAAAGGTATGCTAACTCCAGCAATCCTTCTAAGGACTGGAGTAAGCATCTTGGAGTTGGAATATGTACTTTGATAAGATGATCAAAGATTTTTGGTTATACAGAGTTTATGAGAAACTTGTATTTCCAAAGAAGTGAGTGGGAGCACTATAGAATTTCTGATGAGTATATGTTGCTGACATATTGTTGATCAGAAATGATGTAGAATTTCTAGAAAGCATATAGGGTTATTTGAAAAGTGTTTTTCAATGGAAAACCTGGATTAGGCTACTTGAACAATAAGCATCAAGATCTATAAGATAGATCAAAATGCTTAATAGTACTTTCAAATGAGCACGTACCTTGACATGATCTTGAAGGTGTTCAAGATGGATCAGTCAAAGAAGGAGTTCTTGCCTGAGATGTAAGGTATGAAGTTAAGACTTAAAGCTCGACCACAGCAGAAAAGAGAGAAAGGACGAAGGTCGTCCCTATGTTTCAAACGTAGGCTCTATAGTATGCTATCTTTGGGTACCGCTTCGGAAGTGTGCCTTGCCATGAGTCGGTCAAGGGTACAAGAATGATCCAGGAATGGATCATTGGACAACGGTCAAAATTGTCCTTGGAGTAAATAAGGACATGTTTCTCGATTATGGAGGTGATAAAGAGTTCGGCGTAAAGGATTACGTCGATGCAAGCTTTAACACCTATCCGAGTGACTCGAGTAGCAAACCGGATCGTATAGTGGAGCAACCATTTGGAATAGCTCCAAGTGGGCGTGGAAGCAGCATTCTGAGAATGACCTAGAGATTTGCGAAGTACATACGGATCTAAATGTTGCGGACCGTTGACTAAAACCTCTCTCACAAGCAAAACATGATAAAACCCCAGAACTCATTGAGTCTTAATCTCATGATGATGTGAACTAGTTTAATGACACTAGTAAACTCTTTGGATGTTGGTCACATGGCGATGTGACCTGTCAATGTTAATCACATGGCGATGTGAACTAGATTATTGACTCTAGTGCAAGTGGGAGACTGTTGGAAATATGCCCTAGAGGCAATAATAAAAGTATTATTATATTTCCTTGTTCATGATAATAGTCTTTTATTCATGCTATAAGCGTATTATCCGGAAATCATAATACACGTGTGAATACAAAGACCACAATATGTCCCTAGTGAGCCTCTAGTTGACTAGCTCGTTGTGATCAACAGATAGTCATGGTTTCCTGGCTATGGACATTGGATGTCATTGATAACGGGATCACATCATTAGGAGAATGATGTGATGGACAAGACCCAATCCTAAGCATAGCACAAAGATCGTGTAGTTCGTTTGCTAGAGCTTTTCTAATGTCAAGTATCTCTTCCTTAGACCATGAGATCGTGTAACTCCGGATACCGTAGGAGTGCTTTGGGTGTATCAAGCGTCACAACGAATCGGGTGACTATAAAGGTGCATTACGGTATCTCCGAAAGTGTCTTTTGGGTTGACATGGATCGAGGCGGATTTGTCACTCCGTGTAAGCGGAGAGGTATCTCTGGGCCCACTCGGTAGGACATCATCATAATGTGCACAATGTGACCAAGGGGTTGATCACGGGATGATGTGTTGCGGAACGAGTAAAGAGACTTGCCGATAACGAGATTGAACAAGGTATCGGTATACCGACGATCGAATCTCGGGCAAGTAAAATACCGCTAGACAAAGGGAATTGTATACGGGATCGATTGAGTCCTTGACATCGTGGTTCATCCGATGAGATCATCGTGGAACATGTGGGAGCCAACATGGGTATCCAGATCCCGCTGTTGGTTATTGACCGAAGAACGTCTCGGTCATGTCTACATGTCTCCGAACCCGTAGGGTCTACACATAAGGTTCAATGACGCTAGGGTTATAAAGGAAGCTTGTATGTGGTTACGAATGTTGTTGAGTCCGGATGAGATCCCGGACGTCACGAGGAGTTCGGAATGGTCCGGAGGTAAAGATTTATATATGGGAAGTCATGTTTTGGTCACCGAAAAAGTTTGGGGTTTATCGATAACGTCTGGGACCACCGGAGGGTCCCGGGTCCACCAAGTGGGGCCACCTGCCCTGAAGGCTGCGTGGGCCAAGTGTGGGAGGACCAGCCCCTAGGTGGGATGGGGTGCCCCCACCAAGGCCCAAGCGTGGGAAGTGGGGAAGGGGGCAAACCCTAGGCAGATGGGCCTAAGGCCCACCCAGGTGCGCCTCCCCTCTCTTCCCCTCGCCGCCACCAGATGGGATCAGGGGCTGGCCGCCGCCCCTAGGGGTGGAAACCTAGGTGGGGCGCAGCCCCTCTTCCCCTATAAATAGTGAGGCCTAGGGGCTGCCCAGAGAACACACACAGAATACGTGATTCGATCTACGCCTTTGGTTGCAGCCCTCTCTCTCTCCAAGTACTCCTCCTCTCTGTGGTGCTTAGCGAAGCCTGCTGGATTGCCACACTCATCCACCACCACCACGCCGTTGTCTGCTGCTGGATGGAGTCTTCCTCAACCTCTCCCTCTCTCCTTCTTTGGATCAAGGCGTGGGAGACATCGTCGGGCTGTACGTGTGTTGAGCGCGGAGGTGCCGTGCATTCAGCACTTGATCATCGGTGATTTGAATCACGACGAGTACGACTCCATCAACCCCGTTCACTTGAACGCTTCCGCTTAGCGATCTACAAGGGTATGTAGATGCACTCTCTTTCTACTCATTGCTGGTCTCTCCATAGATAGATCTTGGTGACACGTAGGAAATTTTTTGAATTTCTGCTACGTTCCCCAACACAGGCAAGTTGGCACCCCTGCCCGTCCCTTCGGCACCATGGCAAGACATGACGATGGATTTCGTCGAGGGACTACCCAAATCTGAAGGTCACGATACGATCATGGTGGTGGTCGATCGATTCACCAAGTTTGCGCACTTTGTTCCTTTGAGGCATCCGTTCACAGCCGCTCGGGTGGCCAAGGCGTTCTGGGACAACATCGTCAAACTCCACGGCATACCCTCCTCCATCGTCTCCGATCGCGACAAGGTGTTCACCAGCGTGCTCTGGCGCGAGCTGCTGGCCGGCGCGGGCACCAAGCTCCTCTACTCCACAGCCTACCACCCGCAAAAGGACGGACAAAGTGAGCGCGTCAACCAGTGCATGGAAATGTACATCTTTGCCCATCCATGACACTCCATGACAATGGCGTCATTGGCTGCTGCTGCACCGAAGTTCAGTACAATTCCTCCTTCCATTCCTCGCTGGGCTGTTCTCCTTTCAAGGCTCTTTATGGTGTTAAAGCAAATGAGGGGAACATGGCGGCCTGGCGAGCAGCCCCTCCCACCATGCCAGACGGCGAGCAATGGGACTGGGCAATTCACAAGGACAACCTCAGAGCTCAATTGACACGGGCTCAAACCAAGTACAAGAAATTTGCAGAGCGAACCGAGCGCAGTTTCCAGGTGGGGGAGCAAGTTCTTCTGAAACTGCAACCCTATGTGCAGAAATCAGTGGCCAGTCGCCCATGCCCCAAGTTGGCGTTCAAGTTCTTCGGGCCCTTCCCGATCCTCGCCAAGATTGGCCCGGCGGCTTACAAGTTGGATCTGCCAACGGACAGCCGCATTCACCCGTTTTTCATGTGTCACAGCTGAAGCCGTTTACACCAAATTACAGTCCAGTTTTCTCGGAGTTACCTGCTATCACCGATCTGACGACCGTCGACACAATGCCAGTGAAGATTCTGAGCAGAAAGATGTCGAAGCGCGGAGATGCACCTGTGATTCAGATACAAGTGGCTTGGGACACAACACCACCATCAACTACCTGGGAAGATTATGAAGTGCTCCGGCAGCGCTACCCTCAGGCAGCCATCTGGGAAGAAGAAGCAGCAGAAGAGGAGGCTCAGTCTCAAGAAGGGGAGAATGTCACAACGACAGAGTGTACCACCGCCGTGTGACTACCAGGGACCAGGTCCAAGTGTAGCGAGTGCGTTGAGTCCAATTGTAAGGCCAGCTGGCGAGTGGCAGCGTGCGTGCGTCGTGTACTTAAGCCCAGGGTGGGCGCGTGTGTTGGACAGGCCGTGTAAAACTGAATCTGAAATCCTCACCTAACCTGTTCTCTCTGCTCATCCCCTTCCTCACGCAACTCATCCCTCTCCCGGCTACTCCACCTACTCTGGATCGGCCTCCGATCGAGATCGGGGTGTGACACTACGCTTCTACATATGTACCCGAAATGTTCCAAAATAATGCATATGTACCCTAAATTAATTACATTTAAATCCCAGATTCTTTTTCTGTTTATAGAGATATTAGAACTGTGCACTCCTCTGTAAACAAAATTCATGGTCTGTTGTTAACTGGCCCTACGGGGCCTTCACTCTACAGTACCTTTTTTGGAATTGAAAAAAACCCAGTTCTAAAAAAAGCATCCGTGCAGATGTAGGGTCGGGCGACACGGTCGACGGGGAGCTCCTAGTCAGTGCCGACTAAGGGGTTTCGTCGGCTGCCATGCTAGTAGGCCGGCCCAAAACAGGAGTGCGCCCGACAGGAAAAAATAAAAGAAAGAACAAGCGCGAGCTAGCAGACTCGTTCTACTGACCTCCTGTCTCGTGTTACGACACACTAACCACTAGGCCACAGCGCCACATCTGTTAGATTACAACATTTCATCTCTTTTCTAGGTTCTTCTTTCTTTTTTCGTATTCCCATTTTTTTTCTTTTCTGTTTTTCTTTTTTCTTCCTTATATGATGATTTTTTCCAAACTTGTGAACTCTTTTCAAATCGACGAACTTTTTTCATTTTTCAATGAACTTTTCATAATTTGGATGAAATTTGAAAAAGTGCACATACTTGAAAAAAAGTTCATCGGATATGAAAAAAGTTCGCAAATTTGAAAAAGAAATTCATAGGATTTGAAAAAAGTTCATGGGATTCAAAAACAAGTTCATCACATTTGAAAAAAGTTCATCGATTCTGAAAAAAAGTTCATCAAAATTGATAAAATGTTCATCCATTTTTTAAAAAAGTTCATCTTTCAAAAAAGTTGATCGAAATTGAAAAGAGTTCATGGATGTTAATAAAAAATCAGAAAAATTATAAAGTCAAATTTCAAAAAAGCTCATCAAAATTGAAAAGAGTTAATGGATTTCCATAAAAAATAAAACAAATTAAGGTAATTTGAAAAAAAAGGTTCATTGGATTGATAAAAATACAACCAGTTTTGAGAAAAAAGTTCATCCATTTTAAGAAAAGCTCACGAATTTGAAAGAAATCACCAAACCAGGAAAAAAATAGAAACAAAAAAACGAAAATCAAAAAAAAGGAAAAAGGAAGGACAACGCTAACCGCCACACGTGTGGTGGGAGCCAAAGCCGTCCATACGATTTATAACATATGGACTACGCCATGTCACCGCATGCATGCATGTGGAATTCTTTTTGGATTTTCAGTTTTTAAAATGTTTGATTTCTTAAATGAAAAAGCCGATTGAAGATCCATTTTTACCATTAAATTCCTCGCGACGAGATCTTCAAAACTAGATCTCATATCAATATATTGCGATGATTTTTTTTAATTAAAAGTTGCCGTGTCTGTTGCACATGAATTGCCATGATGTTTACACTAAAGTTGCCATGTTATGTTTTAGCTATTTTCTTCCATAAAAAATAAATTTTAACATATTATAAAATAGAGAATTAAGAAACTAGACTTGCCGTGCACCATAAACTAAAATTGCCATGATACATGCACTTAAAATTGCCATGGTTCATGAAAAAAATATTTTCATGGTCAAATTACTGGAATTGCCATCATCAAAAACTAAAATCGTCATGATCTACAAACTAAAATTGCCACATGGCAACTTTAGTTTAAGCACCATGACAACTACAGTGTAAACATCATGGCATCTTTTCGGTAAAAAAAAATTCGTCAAAACATATCAACATGGGATCTAGTTTTGAAGATCTCGTCGAGACGGATTTAATGGTGAAAACGGATTTTTAATTCGCTTTTTTAATTAGGAGATAAAATATTTTTAATCCAAAAACCAAAAAGATTACTGCTAATGTCATCTGTTCATACGTGGAAAAATGAGTGGTGATGGGGGCGCCAAATAGAAAATGCCCGGTCGATGTCCCATGCGGGCGATCCTATTAGGCGCCAGATCGAGTACTTGGGCCGGCCCAATATAGTGTTTTATCCCCACCGGTTTTGGGAAGGTTTGCCTAAACCTGTTTTTTGTTTTCCTTTCTTTTTTTTCATTCTTTGTCCCTTTCCTTTTTATTTTTCTTTTATGATTCTTTTATATTTTGCAAACATCTTTTCAAGCTTTCGAATTTTTTTGAATTCATGAAACATTTGATGAATTAGTGAATATTTTTTGAAATCATGACATTTTTCAAATTCGTGAACATTGTTTTTGTGAATTTAATTTTCAAAGTTGCGAACATTTTTTAATCCAAAAGAAGTTAATCAATGTAAACAGAATTCATCAATTCAAAAAATGTTCATCAAATTAAACAAATTCATCAAATTCGAAAATTGTTAACCGTTTTCAAAAAAATTCATGAAATTCAAAATTTGGTTTTCGATTTCTAAATATGTTCATCAATTTCACAAACAATTCATTTGATAGAAAATGTTCATAGATATGAAAAACTTGTTCTTAAAATTTTCAAATTTTTATAAAATATATAAAATATTCATAAAACCTAAAAAAAATGTCTGTTTTTAAAATTGTGAACATTTTCAAATTCGCAGTTATTGTTTTTCCAATTACGTACATTTTTTGGACTGCGTGAACATTTTTTTGAAACGATGAACATTTTTAGAATTTTTGGTAATACTTTTTAAAATTAAGGAACATTTTTAGTTTTTGAATAACATTCTTTGAGTTCGAATACTTTCTGAATCAGCAAACATTTTTTTGAAATCATGAACATTTTTTTTTCAAATTTGTGAACATCATTCGAATTCAAGGACATTTTTAGCTCCATGAACTTTTCCTAAATTCTAAAAAAATTAAATTTTGAATCTTTTCAAATCCTGAATTATTTAATAAATAAAAAAACGAAAGAGAAAAAAACAAAAAGAAAAACCGAAAATAAAAAACTAGGGCGTCCTGCCTCGCTCATGGGCCGCCTCAACAGGTGCGTGCGGGAGGGTGGGGGTGCGCGCAGCCATCACCAGCCCCCTTACGCAAATCCAACAGCTTCTGTGCGCTGAAGCTGGACATGATGAAAGCCTACGACAGATTAGAGTGGCCGTACCTCCGAGCCATGATGGAGAAATTGGGCTTTGCACAAAGTTGGGTTCAGATAGTGATGGATATGGTACAATCAGTATCTTTTTCAGTTCTATTCAATGGTGAGAAACTGGAACATTTCACACCCACACGAGGCATCCAACAGGAGATCCTATCTCCCTTACCTTTCTTGATTGCGTGAGAGGGCCTTTCGTGCTGTTAAAATCTAACTCTCGATCGTCGGGTTTGGAAGGGATCAAGGTGGCACCATCGGCTCCGTCGTAAACCACCTCCTTTTCTTGATGATAGCTGTTGCTTTTTAAGTCAAGTGTTGAGGCGCGACAATGGTTTCAAACCTATTGGATGTGCATTGCAAGGCTTCGGACAATGGATAAACAATGATAAATCTTCATTTTTCTTGACAAAGAAAGGATGCCCCCAAGTGGTAAGGGACGATGTCAAACCGATCCTCAATGTTCACAATGAGTCTTTGAGCGACAAATATTTGGGAATGCCCACCGATGTAGGGCAATCCAAGATGGGTACTTTCAAGTACTTAAGAGACAGGTATGGGAGAAGGTTCGAGGGTGGATGGAGAAATTACTCTCACCGCGAGGAAGGAAGTGTTGATAAAATCCGTGCACGAGCTATCCCAATACTCAATGGCTTCCTTCAGATTACCAAGGGCTTGTGTGAGAACATCACTTCAATAATCGAGCAGTTTTGGTGGGGAGTAAACAAAGCGTAAGAAAACCGGCCTGGGTTTCTTGGGACGTTATGACAAAGCCAAAATACCTAGGTGGCATGGGTTTTCGAGATATTGAGGTTTTCAATCTCGCTCTACTAGCTCGCCAGGCGTGGAGACTCATGGAGGATCCTGCATCGCTTAGTGCAAAGTTGCTTAAAGCTGTTTACTATCCAGTGAGTAGTTTCATGGAAGCCGAGCTGGGCAACCACCCTTCGCAAATATGGCGGGCGGTGATTGATGGAAGAGAAGTCTTGAAACAGGGCTTAATCCGAAGAGTTGGAAACGGGAGATCAACAGATATTTGGAACACCAACTGGATTCCAAGGATTGGCCCCATGAGACCAATTACTTCCATCTCAGCTGATCCCCCGGGGTTAGTGTCGGAGTTGATTGATCCCACATCTGCTTCATGGAGAGAGGATCTCATCAGGGGTACTTTTTTACCGTTTGACGTGGACTCAATTTTGGCGATTCCCTTGTGCACAAAATCTATTGAGGACTTTTGGGCATGGCCCGGCGAAAGGAGTGGCAAATTCACGGTGAGGTCAGCATACAGGATGGTGATGAACAAAAAGCATCATCGTGAGAATTGGCTGGAGGGAGCTGGTGGATTTTCAGATATGAACACACAGAATAACGAGTGGACAAGCCTATGGCATATCAAGGTGCCTTCGAAGCTTAAGGTGTTTTTGTGGAGACTTGCTCAACACTCGATCCCGTCGATGGATGTTCTGCACCGCCGCAACATGTCTACTACCACACGCTGCGCCCTGTGTGGTTGTGATGATTCATGGAAACATGCTCTGTTGGAGTGCACTATGTCTAGATGCACATGGTCTTTAGCCGAACCCAGTCTGGTGGAGCATATGAGCCAGAATGCGGACATGAATGCAAGGAACTGGATCTTCGCCATGCATGAAGTACTTTCGCAGGAGGAGTTTGTGACCATGGTGGTTACTCTATGGGCTGTCTGGAAATCTAGGCGAAAGGCGATATATGAGGATATATTTGAGAGCCCTCAATCCACTCATCATTTTATCCAGGCCTATATGAATGATCTTCGGTCAATCTGACAAGATAGAAGCATAGTACAGCCGAGGGAGGGAGGAGCACGCCAAGGACAACACAATGGATTCACCCACCAGAACAATGTGCAAGATCAACGTAGATGGTCTGTTTCCAGAATCGAAGAGAGGAACTGTAGCGGCAATATCGCGAGACCACACTGGTAATTTCCTTGGGGCTTCGCCATACTTGTGCGGGGTGTGTACGACCCACCGACGCTTGAAGCGCTTGCTGTTCGGGAGGCTCTAGCCCTGGCTAAAGATCTGAACTTGCAGAATCTACATGTTGCATCGGTCAGAAGTGGTGATTGAGGACATGAAGGAGCAAAACCCAGCTGGTTATGGTGCAATTCTACATGAAATAACTGACCTTGCGAATGGTTTCGTCGAGTGTAATTTTGTTCATGAGTATAGGAGCTCGAACTTCGAGTCTCACAATCTAGCGAAGCATGCTTTAAAGTTAGGGGTGGGCCGCCATGTTTGGTTAGGACACCCCGGTAATCTAGTTTTTGTCCCTGTAAACATTTTATCAGGATAAATAAAGCTTCGCGTGATTGTCTCAAAAAAAAAACCAGCCCCCTTACGCCAAACAGAAGCTCCTGTCCCTTCGAAAGTGCTCTTGTGAGCTTGAACTCACATGCACCCTTTGCTACAGTAAAACCGACAAAAATATTTAAAAAGTTCAAAAAATCTATTTTTTGGCAAAAAATATTGATGTATTTTTCACATGCGTGCAAAATTTCATGACAAAATGAGATTCATGCAGGTCTGAGTGAAATAAACAAAATCTATGCTCCAATATGCTTCCAAAACAGTTCTTTTCGAGCATGATTTGTCTTTTTCGCCAAGGCCTCCACAAATGTAATTTCATCACGAAAATTGGCACGCATGTGTAACAGACATCAATGTTTGTTGCCAAAATATTCCAGATTTTTTCAAACATTATAAATATTTTATTTGATTTTACCGTAGCAAAGGGTACATGTGAGCTCGAGCTGACATACTCCATGTAACTCTTCCTCTACTCCTCCATGTAACCATGTGTTCCATATAATGTCTACCATCCTGCTGCTCACAGCCATGGTTGACGATTAGGGTGCTCTTGTCCATATCTATCCTTTGGCAAATAGTGTCTCTCGCAACCATGTTTGACGATTAGGGTGCTCTTTCTCTTATCTGATTTAACAGTCTTACTTCCTCCTATACTACACCTATCTAGGTGGCAAATTTCTCACCTCCTCAAACCCTTCCTTTCCATCTACAGTGTAAGGGCATCTCCAAGCACTACTAGGGAAACCCCTACTAGTAGCGTTGGTTTTATAGGTATAAGTAGCGCTTGTACAAGCGCTACCAATAAGGCGCTACAACTATCTGGTAGCAGTAGCGCTGGTTTTCCAGCGCTACTGCTATAGTAGCGTTTCTTCTGAAAAGCACAACTGCTAAATTTTTCTGTATTTGTATAAGTTTTATATACAGTACTTTCATCATATGATTTTATGACCATGAGTAGTTATTATATATATATATATATATATATATATATATATATATATATATATATATATATATATATATATATATATATATATATATATATCAAAGGTGAAATGAACATGGACTTGTTATATATCAGTAGTACTTTTGATGTGCGCTACATGTTGCCTCCACTTGAATCTAATCCATATTCATTTCACCCACTAATATATGTAATAACTCATCATGCTCACATATATAACAACTTAGTATCATGCATCATCATAATAATAAATAACTCATCATTGTTACCATAATAACAAGTCCTACTCATCATCATCATACAACTTCTACTCATTATCATAATAACAAGTCCTAGTCATCATCATCATACAACTTCTATTCATTATCATAATAACAAGTCATACTCATCATCATCATAGTCATCTAACCAACCCTACTTAATTGTTCTTAGCACATGATCATGAGTATTAGCTAGGACCTACTACTACCTTCTCTAAGGTAAAATAACATAAAACAAGATAGGCCCTGACTCTCCATTATGAAGAATGGAGATTATCTTGTCTCCAATTCTTATGCTTCGCACAATGTTGCTTCCAAGTAGCTCCCTACGATTGTCCATATATATTTTCCAATCTTTGATTGTCATGTCTAGATCGGTTTTAGAAATCTGGTATGAACAACAGTGAAGCCTAGGATGACCTGGCCGTAAGCTAATAACATCAAGGCGACCTTTCAGAAGCATTAGATCAGGCATACGATCCTTCGGGATTTCTGTTGAAAAACATAGTAATAACTTTATAGTTAGCAATGTAGTTTAGCTTTAGAAGAATTTATGCAAAAGATGCACAGATGTCGTAATAGTAAAATATCTTACCATGCCATCTCCATGGATGTTACCGTAGTTCAACACGTGCACTAGTGGAACGTATTGACCATAATGTGCGGGAGTTCAATAATTGATATTGTAATGAACATCATTCATAAATGAGATAAGATGATCTTTCTGCTGATAAGTTAATTCTACGCCATCAGTGTAGTAGGTTCTGTCTACCATCTTCCGTACATTTTTTAAAGAATGAAAATAAGCTGTTAATGGAAATAAGCTATCAACTATTTTGAAATAAATAATATAAATTATTTAATAAATATGATTGAGAAACTCACATAAAGGTAGAAGTGGAAGCGTATCAACAAGGACCCAAATGCCATCTTCTTCATCACCAAGATCGAAGGTGACATACATACCCTCCTGAAAATCATATGCCTTGCACAGTGCTTTCCAATTCGAGCAACCAAAATGGGATACGCTCTCCGAATTGTATAGCTTTACAGCAAAATCATAATCATGATGGGTCCTGAGATGAATTATCTTTGTCTCCATTCATGATCTTCGAAATCCAGATGCTCCAAGACATAGCGTCTTGCATGGCATGGGATAAGCTAGTCGAATTGTAAAAGACGAAAATTACACGTTGAAGAAGCATAAGCCATGCTTAATTACGAAAAAAGACTTGTCGTTGCATACCGTTTCAACATCAAATGTCTCATCGAGCTTAACACTGAAGCGCCGACCGTCTACCAGGTGAGGCCTGATACGTCCATTTTCCATCATGCTTTTATATCAATATTTATTGCATTATGGGCTGTTATTACACATTATATCTCAATACTTACGGCTATTCTCTCTTATTTTATAAGGTTTACCATGAAAAGGGAGAATGCCGGCAGCTGGAATTCTGGCTGGAAAAGGAGCAAACATTAGAAGCCTATTCTGCACAGCTCCAAAAGTCCTGAAACTCCACGAAACAACTTTTTGGATTTAATAAGAATTTCTGAGCGAAAGAAATAAGCCAGGGGGCCCACACCATGTCCAGGAGACAGGGCGCGCGCCCCCCCTATAGGGCACCCCCTATCTCCTGGGCCCCCTGGTGGGCCTCCGGCGTCCATCTTATGCTATATCATCACTTTTACCCTGGAAAAAATCGTGGGAAAGCTTACAGGATGAAACTCCGCCGCCACGAGGCAAAACCTTGGCGGAATCAATCTAGGGCTCTGGCGGAGCTGTTCTGCCGGGGACACTTCCCTCCGGGAGGGGGAAATCATCACCAACGTCATCACCAACAATCCTCTCATCAGGGGGGGTTGGGTCAATCTCCATCAACATCTTCACCAGCACCATCTCCTCTCAAACCCTAGTTCATCTCTTGTATCCAATCTTGTATCCAAAACCACAAATTGGTACCTGTGGGTTGCTAGTAGTGTTGATTACTCCTTGTAGTTGATGCTAATTGGTTTACTTGGTGGAAGATCATATGTTCAGATCCTTAATGCATATTATTACTCCTCTGATTATGAACATGAATATGCTTTGTGAGTAGTTACGTTTGTTCCTGAGGACATGGGTGAAGTCTTGCTATTAGTAGTCATGTGAAATTGGTATTCGTTCGATATTTTGATGAGATGTATGTTCTCTTTCCTCTAGTGGTGTTATGTGAACGTCGACTACATGACACTTCACCATTATTTGGGCCTAGAGGAAGGCATTGGGAAGTAATAAGTAGATGATGGGTTGCTAGAGTGACAGAAGCTTAAACCCTAGTTTATGCGTTGCTTCATAAGGGGCTGATTTGTATCTATATGTTTAATGCTGTGGTTAGGTTTACCTTAATACTTCTTTTGTAGTTGCGGATGCTTGCAATAGGGGTTAATCATAAGTGGGATGCTTGTCCAAGTAAGGGCAGTACCCAAGCACCGGTCCACCCACATATCAAATTATCAAAGTAACGAACACGAATCATATGAGCGTGATGAAAACTAGCTTGATGATAGTTCCCATGTGTCCTCGGGAGCTCTTTTCTCATTATAATAAATTGTCCAGGCTTGTCCTTTGCTACAAAACGGATTGGGCCACCTTGCTGCACTTTATTTACTTTCATTGCTTGTTACCCATTACAATTTGTCTTATCACAAAACTATCTGTTACCTACAATTTTAGTGCTTGCAGAGAAAACCTTACTGAAAACCGCTTGTCATCCTTCCGCTCCTCGTTGGGTTCGACACTCTTACTTATCGAAAGGACTACGATAGATCCCATATATATACACTTGTGGGTCATCAAGACTCTTTTCTGGCGCCGTTGCCGGGGAGTGTAGCGCTTTTGGTGAGTGGAACTTGGTAAGGAAACATTTATATAGTGTGCTGAAATTTTCTGTTACTTGTCACTATGGAAACTAATCCTTTGACGGGCTTGTTTGGGGTATCTTCACCCCAACCAGAAGATTAAAGAGTTGCTCCTCAACCTACTGAACTTTATGAAAATATTCACTTTGAGATTCCTTCGGGTATGATAGAAAAACTTCTAGCTAATCCATTTGCAGGAGACGGAACATTGCATCCCGATTTACACCTTATCTTTGTGGATGAAGTTTGTGGATTATTTAAGCTTGCAGGTATTCCCGATGATGTTGTCAAAAGAAAGGTCTTCCCTTTATCTTTGAAGGGAGATGCATTGACATGGTATAGGCTATGTGATGATACGAGATCTTGGAATTATAAGCGATTGAAGTTGGAATTTCACCAGAAGTTCTATCCCATGCATCTTGTTCATCGTGATCGTAATTACATATATAATTTCTAGCCTCGCGAAGGAGAAAGAATCGCTCAAGCTTGGGGGAGGCTTAAGTCAATGTTATATTCATGCCCCAATCATGAGCTCTCTCGGGAAATGATTATTCAGAATTTTTATGCTCGGCTTTCTCTTGATAATCGCAATCTTCTCGATACTTCCTGTGCTGGTTCTTATATGCTGAAGACTATTGATTTCAAATGGGACTTATTGGAAAGAATTAAACGCAACTCTGAAGATTGGGGTTCCGACGATGGTAAGGAGTCAGGTATGACACCTAAGTTCGACTGTGTTAAATATTTTATGGATACTGATGCTTTCCGTGGATTTAGCTCTAAGTATGGACTTGACTCTGAGATAGTAGCTACTTTCTGTGAATCTTTTGCTACTCACGTTGATCTCCCTAAAGAGAAGTGGTTTAAATATAATCCTCCTGTTGAAGTGAAAGTAGTAGCACCTATTACAATCGAAGAAAAGACTATTACCTATAGTGATCCTATTGTTCCTACTGCTTATGTTGAAAAACCTCCTTTTCCTGTTAGGATAAAAGATCATGCTAAAGCTTCGACTGTTGTTCGTAAGAATAATACTAGGACTTATACACCTCATGAGAAAATTAATGTTGAACCTAGTATTGCTATGATTAAAGATCTCTTGGATGAGGACTTAGATGGGCATGTTATTTCTTTCTTGGGTGAAACTGCTAATATTGCTAGACCTGATACTAAGACGTGTAGACCTGTTGTAGGCATGCCTGTTATTTCTGTTAAAATAGGAGATCATTGTTATCATGGCTTATGTGATATGGGTGCTAGTGCTAGTGCGATACCTTATGATCTTTATAAATAAATTATGCATGACATTGCACCCGTTGAATTAGAAGACACTGATGTTACTATTAAGCTTGCTAATAAGGATACCATTAAACCTATTGGGATTGTTAGAGATGTTGAAGTTTTGTGTGGGAAGGTTAAATACCCTGCTGATTTTCTTGTTCTTGGTTCCCCACAAGATGATTTTTGTCCCACTATTTTTGGTAGACCCGTCTTGAATACTGCTAGTGCTAAGATTAATTGTGAAAAGAACATTGTCACTGTTGGCATAGATGGTATGTCTCATGAGTTTAATTTCGCTAAGTTTAATAGACAACCTCGTGAAAGGGAACCACCTAGTAAGGATGAGATTATTGGTCTTGCTTCCATTGCTGTTCCTCCAACTGATCCGTTAGAACAATATTTGCTAGACCATGAAAACGATATATTTATGAAGGAAAGGGAGGAAATAGATGAAGTGTTCCTTAAACAGAACCTATCTTTGAAACATAACCTTCCGTTGAAATTCTTGGGGATCCCCTCCACCCAAGGGTGATCCGTGTTTGAACTCAAACCATTACCGATAATCTTAAGTATGCTTATCTTGATGAAAAAGAAATATATCATGTTATTATTAGTGCTAACCTTTCAGAGAAAGAAGAAGAAAGATTATTGAAAACTCTGAAGAAGCACCGAGCTACTATTGGATATACTCTGGATGATCTTAAGGGCATTAGTCCCACATTATGTCAGCACAAAATTTCAGTGGAGAAAGATGCCAAACCAGTTAGAGATCCTCAAAGACGATTAAATCCCAAGATGAAGGAAGTGGTAAGAAAGGAGATACTAAAGCTCCTTGAGGCAGGTATTATTTATCCAGTTGCTGATAGTGAATGGGTAAGCCTTGTCCATTGTGTCCCTAAAAAGGGAGGTATTACCGTTCTTCCTAATGATAAAGATGAATTGATCCCGCAAAGAATTATTACAGGTTATAGGATGGTAATTGATTTCCGTAAGTTAAATAAAGCTACTAAGAAATATCATTACCCTTTACCTTTTATTGATCAAATGCTAGAAAGGCTATCCAAACACACACATTTTTGCTTTCTAGATGGTTATTCTGGCTTCTCTCAGATACCTGTGTCAGCGAAGGATCAATCTAAAACTACTTTTACTTGCCCTTTTGGTACTTTTGCTTATAGACGTATGCCTTTTGGTTTATGTAATGCACCTGCTACCTTTCAAAGATGCATGATGGCTATATTCTCTGATTTTTGTGAAAAGATTTGTGAAGTATTCATGGATGACTTCTCCGTCTATGGATCCTCTTTTGATGATTGTTTGAGCAACCTTGATCGAGTTTTGCAGAGATGCGAAGACACTAGTCTCATCCTGAATTGGGAAAAGTGTCACTTTATGGTTAATGAAGGCATTGTCTTGGGGCACAAGATCTCTGAGAGAGGTATTGAAGTTGATAAAGCCAAGATTGATGCTATTGAAAAGATGCCATGTCCCAAGGACATAAAAGGTATAAGAAGTTTCCTTGGTCATGCCGGTTTTTATAGGAGGTTCATTAAGGACTTTTCTAAAATCTCTAGGCCTCTGACTAATTTATTACAAAAGATATTCTTTTGTCTTTGATGATGATTGTGTAGAAGCATTTGAAACACTTAAGAAAGCTTTGATCATCGCACCTATTGTTCAGCCACCGATTGGAATTTACCTTTTGAAATTATGTGCGATGCTAGTGATTATGCTGTAGGTGCTGTTTTAGGGCAAAGAGTTGATAAGAAATTGAATGTTATCCAGTATGCTAGCAAGACTCTTGATACTGCCCAGAGAAATTATGCTACCACTAAAAAAGAGTTCTTAGCAGTTGTGTTTGCATGTGATAAGTTTAGACCTTATATTGTCGATTCCAAAGTTACTATTCACACTGATCATGCTATTATTAAATATCTTATTTAAAAGAAAGATGCTAAGCCTAGACTCATTAGATGGGTTCTCTTGCTCCAAGAACTTGACTTGCATATTATTGATAGAAAGGGACCTGAGAACCCCGTTGCAGATAATTTGTCTAGGTTAGAGAATGTTCTTGATGACCCACTGCCTATTAATGATAGCTTTCCTGATGAACAATTAGCGGTTGTCAATGCTTCCTGTACTGCTCCTTGGTATGCTGATTACGCTAATTACATTGTTGCTAAATATATACCGCCTAGTTTCACATACTAGCAAAAGAAAAAGTTATTTTATGATTTAAGACACTACTTCTGATGATCCACACCTTTATAAAGAAGGAGTAGATGGTGTTATTAGACGTTGTGTGCCTGAGCATGAACAGGAACATATCCTACGCAAGTGTCACTCTGAATCTTATGGAGGGCACCACGCTGGAGATAGAACTGCACACAAGGTACTACAATCTGGTTTTTATTGGCCTACTCTCTTCAAAGATGCTCGTAAGTTTGTCTTATCATGTGATGAATGTCAAAGAATAGGTAACATTAGTAGACGTCAAGAAATGCCTATGAATTACTCTCTTGTTATTGAACCATTTGATGTTTGGGGCTTTGATTATATGGGACCTTTTCCTGCCTCTAATGGTTATACACATATTTTAGTTGCTGTTGATTACGTTACTAAGTGGGTAGAAGCTATTCCAACTAGTAGTGCTGATCATAACACTTCTATTAAAATACTTAAAGAAGTTATTTTTCCGAGGTTTGAAGTCCCTAGATATCTTATGACTGATGGTGGTTCACATTTTATTCATGGTGCTTTCCGTAAGATGCTTGCTAATTAAGTATGATGTCAATCATAGAATAGCATCTCCTTATCACCCGCAGTCTAGTGGTCAAGTAGAGTTGAGCAATAGAGAGCTCAAATTAGTTTTGCAAAAGACTTTGAATAGATCTAGAAAGAATTGGTCCAAAAAACTTGATGATGCATTATGGGCCTATAGAACTGCATACAAAAATCCTATGGGTATGTCTCCTTATAAGATGGTTTATAGAAAAGCATGTCATTTACCTCTTGAACTTGAACATAAGACATATTGGGCTACTAAAGAGCTCAATTATGATTTCAAACTTGCCGGTGGGAAGAGGTTATTTGATATTAGCTCACTTGATGAATGGAGAACCCAGGCATATGAGAATGCCAAGCTATTCAAAGAAAAAGTCAAACGCTGGCATGATAAGAGGATACAAAAGCATGAGTTTAACATAGGAGATTATGTGTTATTATTCAACTCTCGTTTAAGATTTTTTGCAGGAAAACTTCTCTCAAAATGGGAAGGTACCTACGTTATCGAGGAGGTCTATCGTTCTGGTGCTATAAATCTCAACAACTTCGAAGGCACAAATCCGAGGGTGGTTAACGGTCAAAGAATTAAACACTATATTTCAGGTAATCCTATCAATGTTGAAACTAATATTATTGAAACCGTAACCCCTGAGGAGTACATAAGGGACACTTTCCAGAACGTTCCAGCCTCCGAAAAGGTATAGGTATGTGGTACGGTAAGTAAACCGACTCCAAAACAACTTTAATGGCAATTTTTATCAGTTTTGGATTATTTAAGAATTTTAGGAAGAAAGAAGTAGTCCGAAAGGGACACGAGGCTCCCACGAGAGAGGAGGTCTCGCCCCCCCCTGTACGACGCGCCCCCTATCTCGTGGGCACATCGTGTGCCTCCCGGACTCCGTTTTCTTGCACGTTACGTAGTTTGGTCGGTAAAAATTCATTATATACTCCCAAAGGTTTTGACCACCGTATCACGCAAAATATCCTCTGTTTTTGTTTCGAGCTGTTTCCGTTGCAGATTTAGAGCACCATGACTTCACCCTCCTCAATGAAGACAAGGATGCTTGGCTTTTGAAGATAGAGCTGAAAAGAGAAGAACCAGAAGAGATCAATAAGGATGAAGGGATCAAGAAAGCCATGGAGGTTCAAGCTCCGGCGGTGAAAGAAGAATATACCCCTCAACCTTTACCTAACCTCTTTACTCCAACAGAGATTGAAGCTTTCAAGATGATTGAGTTAGCTCGCATACAGAACAAGTATCTCACACAGGAGAATATTCTATTGAAGGATCATATTGCTGGGCTTAAGGGCATTATCCGCAAGTTGGAGGAACTTTTACGCTCAATGTGCGATTATCCACCGTCATCATCATCACCTCCATCACCTTCGAGGACATAATCACATGGGTATGGGCACTCCCCTTGGCAACTGCCAAACTTGGGGGAGGTGCCCCGGTATCGTATCACCATCACACTCCTATCTTTACCGCTTTATTTAGTTTGATCCTTTTAGTAGTATCTTGATCTAGTAGATTGAAGTTTCGATATCAAGTAGTTTTGAGTTTTGCATTGTGATTTCTTTATGTAATCGAGTCCGTGTGCTATCTATAATAAAGATTAGTTTTGAGTCAAGGGCTTTGCTATGTTGCTATGATCTTGAGAAAGTAGAAAGAATAAAAGAGTTCATATTGATCTTATGGATAGTGATAACTTCACACATAGAAAGTATGAGGTATAAAAATCGTTGAGAGTTGATGAACGTAGCCTTGGTCATCGTTGCAATTAATAGGAAGTGATAAGGAAAGAGGGGTTCACATATAAATATATTATCTTGGACATCTTTTATGATTGTGAAGCACTCATTAAGTATGACATGCTAAAAGAGTTGATGTTGGACAAGGAAGACAACGTAATGGTTTATGTTTTTCCGACATCTCAGTTAAAGTATATTGTCATTGAACTTCCAAACATGTTGAGCTTGCCTTTCCCCCTCATGCTAGCCAAATTCCTTGCACCAAGTAGAGATACTACTTATGCTTCCAAATATCCTTAAACCCAGTTTTGCCATGAGAGTCCACCATACCTACATATGGATTGAGTAAGATCCTTCAAGTAAGTTGTCATCGGTGCAAGCAATAAAAATTGCTCTCTAAATATGCATGACTTATTAGTGCAGAGAAATAAAGTTTTGTACAAACTTTTTGTGGAAGTAATAAAAGCGACGGACTGCATAATAAAGGTCCACACACAATGGGAAATATAAAGTGACGTTCTTTTGCATTAAGATTTCGTGCATCAACCCTAAACGCGCATGACAACCTCTACTTCCCTCTGCGAAGGGCCTATCTTTTACTTTATATTTGAGTCAAGGTGATCCTCACCCTTCCCTTTTTCATTTATCCTTTGGCAAGCTCCTCGTGTTTGAAAGATCATGATGCATATATCCAATTAGATGTAAGTTAGCATGGGCCATTATTGTTGACATCACCTAAAGGTGAATACGTTGGGAGGCAACACAATAAGCCCCTATCTTTCTCAGTGTCCGGCTGAAACTCTATAACCACAAGTATTATGTGAGCATGGGAAATCATATGACAAAATCTATATATGTTGCTGTTATTAAAATGATCATGATGCCTTCATGTCCATATTTTATTTTTATCGACACCTCTATCTCTAAACATGTGGACATATTTTTCGATTTCGGCTTCCGCTTGAGGACAAGCGAGGTCTAAGCTTGGGGGAGTTGATATGTCCATTCTGCATCATGCTTTTATATCAATATTTATTGCATTATGGGCTGTTATTACACATTATATCTCAATACTTATGGCTATTCTCTCTTATTTTACAAGGTTTACCATGAAGAGGGGGAATGCCGGCAGCTGGAATTCTGGCTGGAAAAGGAGCAAACATTGGAAACCTATTCTTCACAGCTCCAAAAGTCCCGAAACTCCACGAAACAACTTTTTGGATTTAATAAGAATTTCTGAGCGAAAGAAATAGGCCAGGGGCATACAACCTGTCCAGGAGACAGGGGGCGCGCCCCCCCTATAGGGCGCGCCCCTATCTCCTGGGCCCCCGGTGGGCCTCCGGCGTCCATCTTATGCTATATCATCACTTTTACCCTGGAAAAAATCGTGGGAAAGCTTACAGGATGAAACTCCGTCGCCACGAGGCAAAACCTTGGCGGAATCAATCTAGGGCTTTGGCGAAGCTGTTCTGCCGGGGACACTTCCCTCCAGGAGGGGGAAATCATCACCAACGTCATCACCAATGATCCTCTCATCGGGAGGGGGTCAATCTCCATCAACATCTTCACCAGCACCATCTCCTCTCAAACCCTAGTTCTCTCCTGTATCCAATCTTGTATCCAAAACCACAAATTGGTACCTGTGGGTTGCTAGTAGTGTTGATTACTCCTTGTAGTTGATGCTAATTGGTTTACTTGGTGGAAGATCATATGTTCAGATCCTTAATGCATATTATTACTCCTCTGAATATGAACATGAATATGCTTTGTGAGTAGTTACGTTTGTTCCTGAGGACATGGGTGAAGTCATGCTATTAGTAGTCATGTCAATTTGGTATTCGTTCGATATTTTGATGAGATGTATGTTGTCTTTCCTCTAGTGGTGTTATGTGAACGTCGACTACATGACACTTCACCATTATTTGGGCCTAGAGGAAGGCATTGGGAAGTAATAAGTAGATGATGGGTTGCTAGATTGACAGAAGCTTAAACCCTAGTTTATGTGTTGCTTCATAAGGGGCTGATTTGGATCCATATGTTTAATGATGTGGTTAGGTTTACCTTAATACTTCTTTTGTAGTTGTGGATGCTTGCAATAGGGGTTAATCATAAGTGGGATGCTTGTCCAAGTAAGAGCAGTACCCAAGCACCGGTCCACCCACATATCAAATTATCAAAGTACCGAACATGAATCATATGAGCGTGATGAAAACTAGCTTGACGATAGTTCCCATGTGTCCTCGGGGGCTCTTTTCTTATTATAAGAAATTGTCCAGGCTTGTCCTTTGCTAAAAAAAGGATTGGGCCACCTTGCTGCACTTTATTTACTTTCATTGCTTGTTACCCGTTACAATTTATCTTATCATAAAACTATCTGTTACCTACAATTTTAGTGCTTGTAGAGAAAACCTTACTGAAAACCGCTTGTCATTTCCTTCTGCTCCTCGTTGGGTTCGACACTCTTACTTATCGAAAGGACTACGATAGATCCCCTATACTTGTGGGTCATCAAGGCCTGTCGCACAGTCCCCGGTCGTCGCCGCACCAGTCGCACTCCGGGAGCCTATCGTCATCGTCAAACATTTTCCTATGTACATAATTGAAAGATTAAACTTGTAAAATTCAATATATGTATTACAAAAACTAATTAGATCATTATTATTCATTACGGTTGACTGTTGGTATGTCGAGTCTTTTATTGAAAACTGTCATCTTATCTTATGTGATGTATATGGTGGACACTCCCTCAATGATTTTTTGAACGTCGGTGATGGTCGTTACTCCTTTTTCCCCTATGCATAACAAAGGTCTAGCACCCGAAGAAGAAGGAGAAACGACCCCCCAAGACAACAGTCAGGATTCTTCGTCCTCTCTCTCATATATATATATATATATATATATATATATATATATATATATATATATATATATATATGGTGGACACTCCCTCACTAATTTTTCGCCTATCGGTGATGGTCGTTACTCTTCCTTCCCCTAGTGCATAACAGAGGTCTAGCACAAGGAGAAGAAGAAGGAGAAACGACCCCCACGGCAATAGCCGGGATTCTTCTTCTCTCATATATGGTGCAGACTTTCTCCCTCACTCATTTGTTGACTGTCATGTATGGAGCCCCGACAGACTTAAAGTCAACCCGAAATGTCGTTTAATTATCTTTCTACAAAATACGGGCCACTCGATATTTCCTACATATTCTAGCACAAGTCATGTCAAAATTCACCGAAAAATCCGGCATGACCTTTGCTAAAAAGGACATATATTGAGCGCCTAAAATTTGGTGGAATGGAAATTAATCAACACTCCAATAAAACATAGGCCACTGTGAGGTGTTCCCTGCAAACATAAGCCACTCATCTAGCTACTACTCTACTACAACTATCAAAACACCTACATCATCATCAACATGGGGATTTGGCTGGTCTCACATCAAGGTCGGAGGTGGTCGGTGACGGGGGCGATGGCGGGGATGATGCAGGGGCTCCTTGATTTCTGCAAAACAAAATATAAACAAAAAACATTATTATCCTCATCTTAGGACTTAGTGAAACCCTATGTCTAAAACATCCTAGGTGTACCCTAACATTTACTAAAAATACCTTGTTCTAACCCTAAAAATTGAAAAGACCTATACATCTTTACTCCTACAAAACCTGAGTTGGTGATGACATTGTTTGGGAATTCGGTAACTGGTAACTGCTCGGTCGACTACTAATTAGTGATTAATCGGTTAATCAGCCATTTAACTGAATTAATCGGTCGATCATTAATCAGCTACACATGAGAATATATTGGCAACATGTAACTAGTTTTTCATGTATTGTACACCACATAATCCAATGCTCATAGGTACATATTATACATTTATACTAAAATATGAGAAAACAGCCCCACAATTGGTATAATTGTTACCGGGACAATTTGGTCATGATGCATCCAAACCGGAAGGCAACAAACCTGCAAAATTGATGATAAAAGATAGATATGCATTTGTATATGCTCTAAACTAGTCAAGATAAATGAGTAAACGACAACCATACATGACAACAAGCACCCACTTATGAGACATGATAAGATAAATAAAATGACAAACACACAACTTGGCAATATGCAGCCACACATAACAAGATAAATAGTAGCCACACATGTGAACATGGAATAATTCACTACAAGGTTCAACACAAATAGCATAATAGGTATTAGGTAATAAGGTTCATAGACCACAAATACTCAAATAGTTACCTGACCCATCACCGATTAATTGGTTTGACAACCAGTTAATCGTCTGACAACCGATTAAATGCCAGTTAATCGGCTTGACCATTTAATGAACCGAGTATGTGCTATTCGCCGCAGTTAGGCACTGAGTAGCGATTAAATGGGCATTTAAATGGTAACTCGGCCGAGTTCTTGAACAGTGGGTGATGATGATGTGCCTGCCATCTTTCTTCAATTGCCTTCGGATCTAGATCTGACGCATGCAAAGCAAACTACTACAGTTTTACCAAAAGATGCCCGCACTTGTTTCCATATTTACAAACAACTCCTTGTCTCTCACAATAAGCCTTATCTCTTCCCCACCACATCTAGAAGGCCATGGAATAATCTAATGTGATGGCCGCTACCGGTGCCGTCCACCCCCAATCTTGATGTTCCGTGCAATGTATGGGCATCTTACTAGTTACTAAAAAGAAAACACACTACATGGTCTCCCCGCACACTAAACAAAATATTATTTTTTGTGAAATCTCAATAAGACACAGAGAAGGGCGGCCAACCCTTCTAGTTTACTAAAAATACCCTAGTTCTAGCCCTAACATCTATCCATCCATCCATCCATCTATATATATATCCTCATAAACACTAGAAAAATGCCCTGGTTTTTTAACTACTATCTACTTCTTGAATCATAGAAAAATGCCCTGATTTCACATAACTTAGAGTTTGAAACCCTATGTCTAACACAAAAACAAAAGATTTACATTTACTGAAATTTTTCTAATTTTCTGTTCTATTCTACATTTACTAATTTTCTATTCTATTCAAAAGAAGAAAAATTACTAAAAATTTCCTATTCTATTCAAAAGACCTACATTTACTTTTTTTTTCAATTCTATTCAAAAAACCTACATTTACTAAAAAAAATCACATATAGCATTCTAATACATTTCTGTACCTAAAAATCTCTATTACTAAATTCTTTTACTAAAAAATTCTATACCTAAATTTTTATACCAAGAGAGGTGGGAGGAGGAGGAGAAGGAGGAGGAGGAGGGAGGAGTGAGGACTTCGAGCGGCTGGGGGAGGGTGGAGAGAGGAGGGCAGTGGGAGGAGGGAGGAGGGAGCAGGGCAGTCGAAGGAGGTGGGAGGAGAGCATCGGTGGCGGAGGAGGAGGAGGAGGGGAGGCGCAAGCGGAGAGGAGGAGGAGGAGGAGGAGGCAGATACCTTGGGGCGACGGTGGGTGACGGCGGGCGACGACGGCGACGGCGTGCGGCATAGAGAGAGTGAGTGAGAGTGTGAGGGTAGAGTGAGGACGCGCGCGAGCCGGTGTGGATATCGTTCCCGTAGTGGTAGCGCTGAGCTCTAGCGCTTTAAGGGGACTAGCACTACTGCTATGATAAATAGCAGCAACGCTTTTAGAGAACCAACGCTACTACTAAAGCTAAGCATGTAAAAAAAGGCAAAAAAAACATTGGTCATCAATGATCTTTTGTGTAGAATCTAAATTGTCAGTATGAATCTTCGCCGGTTTAGGAACCGGTGAAGATTCATATTGCCACAGATCCTACACATAGAGTACAATGAAGACCAAGTTGTTGTGATAGTTTGAGAAGCACCATATTTAAGGTGGTAAACATTCTGTTCACGGAGCGAGGTGGGAGTAAACTTGGTTCTTAGAAGGGGACTGAATTTAGCAGTAGCGCTTGTTACAGGAAGCGCTATTGCTAAGTACAATATCAGCAGGGCTCTTTACGTATAAGCGCTACTAGTATACCTAGTCTGCCGACAACGGTATGCCAATTATAGTAGTAGCGTGTTTTTTAACTATCACGCTACTACTATGTGCATAGTAGCAGCGCTCTTTCTGCTTAAGCATTCCTGCTAATTAGTAGCAGCGCTTCTCTTTAAAAAGCGCTAGTGGTAAGCTGCTGTGTATAAGGTTATCCCTAGTAGTGGAAGGAGATTTGCAAAGCTCAGGTATGTTGTCTAGAGCATTTTTGTTTTGTTGTTGCAATTTAATGGGACCCTTAATCTGTCTGTGAAGTAGTACGGACGTTCAAACTTCGGTATTCATGAGACAAACTAGAGGGCGATACGGCCGCCGTTCTGCTCCGGAGGTCGTCACAGACCCCCTCTCGGTGTTCTACTCCCTCATGCGCCCCTCGTCTCCTTTTGACCTCTCCAGCGTGTTCGTGGTGCTCCCCTAGTCATGCTGGTGCTGCTGGACTGGCCCTACCTCGCCAAATTCGTCAACTCCGATGAGCCCCTCTCCGCCCACGTCTCTGGAGACGACCACCGCGATGTCGTCCGTCCACTCCTCGCCGAGCTAAGGGTACGTGCAGGTCCGTCGTAGTCTTGCGCATCCATCCGTCCAATCTTCGGCAGCAGCCGTGGTCTCCTCGCTGGAGAACCACCGGCGACTGCGCCGCCTCCTCTGTCTCTCTCTCCCTCTAAACCTGTCAAGGGGACCCACTGGTCAGCCAGTCAGCCGCGCCCGAAGCGGTATAAGTGGTGGTGTCTTTCTGGTTTACGCCATTGACATCACCCCCTCTCTCTGATTTTTCTGAAAATCAATTTAAATTCATAAATTTGACCAAACTTTGACTAGTCCTAGTTTCTATTTTGTAAGTCCAAATGAATTGATTCTTTTTGCACTAGTTTTTTCTTGATCTCCTCTATCAGCATGCAAAAGATGAGACTTTTTCTTGTTGTAGATCTTTTCTGTTGCATTTAAATGTGTTATGTGACATTTTCTTTTGCTATTTTTAAATGTTTTCAGAAGGAACTTGCTTCCTTGAGGATAACCAGGAGGAGTGTGACCCTCCTCTGCACTAAGGCAAGCCATCACAAATATTTGCAAGAGTGTCATTACAATAACTATGATTTTCACTTGAATATGGTTATTTTTAATGCATATAGAAAATTCCTATAATGTCACTTGAGCTAGTTAATTTCATGTTCTTGCTTTACTTGTTTTGTTATCAGTGGCATTTTAGTTGAATGACTTAGTATATGCAGTAAGGGGTCATGATGATGAGTATGATTAAATTCATATCGGTACTATGTTGAAATGATGCATATAGAGTCCATTGCATTCTCATGGCATATTATTACTCTGTAATATTTACTTGCAAGTTGAAACATGATAATAATCCAACTTGAACATGCAGTTGATCGAGTCATAGTGCCACCGAATCAAGCTTCCCAAAGTGCAACCACATTTGCCTTTTATGGGAAGGCCCTTTCTCGGTCTGTTGTTATGCCTCTCGCCGGTGCCTCGAACTAGGGAAGGTTATGCGCTTGCGCTACCCTGGCCCGGTAGGCAGGCATAGCCTTGTGTGCCCGTAGTTGTTTTTGGTACCATGTCCCCGTTTGGGACCGTTTGTTTTGCCACGACGGTGGCTGTTGGATGTCCGGAGTGACATCGGGGCCACCCATGACTTAGCCCAAAGGGGAGTTGATCGGAGTGGCCGGGAGAGTGTCATGGCAATAGATTGGTTCTATCAGAACGCCGTTGGTCCACCCGAATAGGAGTACGGGGCCTTGGGTTCCGTGGTGTGGGTACAGTACACTAACCTCTGCATAGTGTGTTTAATCTAACGCTAGCGCGTCCTCGGTCACGAACACAAGTTCGTAGTAGGTCACAATCAACAGAAATATTGAACCTACACACTAATTGAAAACTTTTGGCACTTGTTATGTAGGTGGAATTGTTGAGACCATCGAGATGGTTTCGTTTGTGATCCGGAGGTGATCACCGTGGCAAGATGATGATTCTGTTACGAGGTAACCAAGATGGTAAGCGGGTCTGATAGTCCCTGTTCTGAGCACTCTCACTTCATGAGTAGCCCCTAGTGGGCTGGCCCACGAGCGGGGCTGAACGCCCCAGGTTTTTTTAATTCGTTTTTTACTATTTTTGCTTTTCGTTTTCTTCAAAATAATTTGTAATTTAGAAAAGTAAATTTGTAAAAAAAATCGTGATTTCAAAAAAATGAACTTTTTTGAATTTTAAATTTTTATTTATTTATTTTGCTGAACAAATTTATATAAGCATTTTTCTAATAATGATGAACATTTTTTTATATTTGATGAACAAAATTTGAATATGATGAACATTTTTTAAACTTGATGAACAGAATTTCTATTTAAGAATATTTATTGAAAAACGGATGAAGAAATATTGAATTAATTGATTTTTTTCAAATCGGCGAACAAATTTTGAGTTTGGTGAACAATTTTTGAAATTGATGATGACCAATTTTTGAATTTGGTGAACAACTTTTGAAATTGATGAACAAATTTCGAATTTGATGAACATTTTTTGAATTCGATGAACAAATTTTGAATTTTGACAAACAATTTCTCAATCCGATGAACAAAATACGTATTTTATGAAATTTTTTACACATTGATGAACATTTTTTTCAATTTGATACAAAAAGGTTCACAAATTTTGTAAGAAAAGAAAAAAAAAGAGAACGAACAATTTTTTAATTTGATGAACAAATTTTGAAATTGACGAACAAATTTTAAATTTGGGGAAAATTTTAAATTGACTAACATTTTTTTAATTTGGTGAACATTTTTTCATTTTTATGAACAAATTTTGAATTTTGATAAACATTTTTTCAATCCAATGAACCAAAAAGGAATTTTATGATTTTTTTAATCATTGAGCACTTTTACACATTGCGAATTTTTTCTGAATTTGATACAAAAAAATGTTCACGAATTTGGAAAGAAAAGGAAAATGAAAAAGAAAGCGAAAAAGGGAAACAGAAAAGAAAAAAATAAAAATAAAAAAGAGAGATAAAGAAAAAGGGAAAGAAAAATAAATGGGATATGGGCCGGCTCTAGGAGCGCTCAGACGCCTGGGCAATTCCTATTTGGCGCTTAAGCGCCCGTTGGCAAACGGGCGCCTGCAGCACTCCTCCTCGGCTGGCGAGCTGGGATGTCCATATATGTAAAACCGTTCAAAAAATTTGCGCGCTCCTGTAGTTGAACTCCCGATCACTTCCTACAATCCCGTTACTCAAAAAAAAAAAAACCTTCCTACAATCCCAAATACAATAACCACTATGCCACATGAACACTATTGATTAATATCTTGTTTCCTTCTATTTATTTCTCTTCAGTCGCGGGAATCCTCCGGTTTTGGGAAGCTTCCCAAACCGGTTTTGTCCTGGTTCATGGTAATTTCCGGGGCTGTTTTTATTTGGGTTTTCTTTTTTTTCTTTATATTCTTTTTTAATCAATAATTTTACAGTTTCACATTTTTATTAAAAAAAGTCGAAGAACTTTTTTCAAATTATTTTTTTTCAAAATTGATGAACTTTTTTCAAATTGGATGTTTTTTTCAAATTCGGTGCACCTTTTTCAAATCCATGAACTTTTTTTTTCAAGTTTGATGAACTATTTGTTATAATTCAATGAACTTTTTTCAGGTACGATGAACTTTTTTCAAATGTGATGAAGTTTTTTTCAAATTCAATGAACTTTTTTCAAATCCGATGAAGTTTTTTTCAAATCCAATGAACTTTTTTCATGTTTAATGAATTTTTTTCAAAATCGATGAACATTTTTCAAATGTGATGAATTTTTTTTCAAATCCAATGAACTTTTTTCAAATTTCACAAAATTTGAAAAGCTTCATCGAAAATTAAAAAAAGTTCATCGAGTTGAAAAGAGTACACGAATTGAAAAAATATCATCTTAGAAGGAAGAGAAAAAGAAAAGTGGAAAAGAGAAAAAAGGAAAGGAGAAAGACTGGAAAAGTTTTATCCTACCAGATTTGTCTAAATAGCCAAGTGGTTAGCACAGCCTAATTTCAACCGAGAGGTCCTATTTTTGCTTCTACCTGCACGCGCTATTTTTTCTCTGGTTTTCTTTTCAGTCGCGTTTGCTCTGGTTTTCCTTTCAGTCGCGGACCCATTTTGGGCCGGCCCAAGAGCGCGGCAGCGTAGGCCCCGAAACCCCTAGTTGGCGCTGAAGGCGCTGACTAGGAGCTCCCACGCGCCTGGTCCCGTACTGTAGAAAAGCTCCCGGGCCATCCAACGGAGAAAAATGAATGGCCCAAATAGACTTGATATACCGTAGAAGAACTCGAATGCAAAGGGAGCACCCATTTGTCCCCAACCACACCTTGCAACCTTCGCCACACCGTCGCTTCGCTCAGCCCCATAGCCGCTCATACCATGGGAGAGAGATAGATATTGGGAAAGCCAGGGAGAAGAAGGATCATGAAGGGGTAGAGATTGTGAGGGGGAGAAGAATGGCCATGAGGACACGGATGGCCCGGCGGAGGAGCACTCCAGCATTTTTTATTGGGGGGGGGGGGGGGGGTTAGTGGGGAGTCGAGGATAAGAGACTCAGACGATGTGTCTCTTAACTTCAATATCTCATCGGTTACAAAAGAACAGGAAGATGAACCAATGCTAGATTAAATCACACAATTTCATTCAAAAAGAATTCACACCATTAACTGAAACAGAGAAAAACGAATTGTTGACATGTCTGGGTTGCTGATGTGGATAGGCTACGTGTTAAGATAAATAGGTTAGTGGGGATGAAGTTCTTAGGTATATAGGATACCTCTTTTACAACACCAATTAACCGGCTCAGGTTGCCTAAATAATCTGGCTCGAATCACTTCTTAACCTATGAATGGCGGAGCCGTAGCGAGAAACTAAAAGGAATGTTGACTAGTTTCCGTGGATGGCGCAAGATCTGCTTCCTCGACTTCTGACAAGAAATCATTCTCGAAAAATGCCGAGTGGAGGGCTTGCACGCACTGCTTTGCCTCGCTGTCATTGACCACCAAGGAGATGTTCACCTGCTTATGCACAGTTAGAAACCGCCATTCCATTTGCCATGTGTAGAAGAAAAAAGTTCAATTCTATTTTGGGAAGAGGGTACTATACCTTGGAGCTTGGACGCCCTGTTAGAAATAATCTTGAGTTAATTGAGTTACGTAGGAGTAGTAGGCAGGTTTATACAAGTTGGATTCCTACTAGGGTCTACGTGTATGTTTGAGTCCGGTTGATACTAGACTTGGTCATGTACGTGGCTTAGCAGCTGCACGTGTCCGTGTAGGTTTATGAGTCTTGTACGAATAGGTTTAGCTCTTTGGGTTGCATGGGTCGGTTGCTTATACGTGTATATAAGCACAACCTAGGCGTCTGTTATAGTAACATCGCATAGAAGAGAAAAAGGAAAACGAAATAAAAAGAAGAAGGGCACGACAAGAGCCCTTGGCTATAAAAGTTTTTGTGCGCGTGTTCGTCGTACTGTGATGTGATCGATCCTGTGGGCGAGTTCCAACAATTGGTATCAGAGCAAGGTTCAGGTTTGAGCGCTTGCCCCGGGGTGGCGATCTACTAGCGCCTCGGGGTGGGCCATGAAGTCGCTGGATGATGCGGCGAAGAGGAGGAACATGCGATCGTCGTTCGGCGGAGCGACAAGGAGGAAGACGGCAGGCTGTCGTCAGGAAGGCGGTGGAAGAAGATCGTTGACAGGAGCGATGGTGCCGTGGTGCGGTGCCGGAAAGTCGTCAAGATCGTCGTCCGCGGGAGTTAGATGAGTCAAGGAGTTGTGCGGGTTTGCATGGTCGGTCGGTCGGTCGCCGCCGTGTGTCGATCGTCGTCATGTCCAAGTGCTCGTCTCGTGAGGAGGCGTTGAAGATGAAGCCCAGTGTCGTCTATGTGTCTTCGACGAGAGGATCAAGTTCAACTATGTGGGGCGGTAAACCGGTGAAGGTGAGTCTCTTCAATGAGGTCATGTCTCTACATGAGGCTGGAGTTGACGGTGTAGTCCACAGGGTGGTGTGATCCACAAGGAGCCAGCATGTATCTTGCTAGGGTGGATGGTGAAGTCCACCGGGTGATTTTTTTTTCACGGGTTACTAGCGAGACTGGGTAGTCCATGGCATAATTGAAGTGGTCCGTAAATTCGCCAAGTCGAAATTGGAGGGGAGAATGTTGGCAACAATCTAGCCGGCAATTTCACTTGTCGTGGTGCGAGCGGATGAGTCGACAAGGGACGATCTACAACAAGTCAAGATCAGAGAAGCGCAGAAGACAAAGTGTGGGCCCATAACCATTGTTACGCAATCCCGGGTCCGCTATCACCAGCGTTTTCGACCCACATGCGTCAACCAGGCCCAACCGGAGAGCAACACCGACCTATGACAGGCCTTGGGACCTCTCCCCCCAAAAGACTAGCCTGTTAGGTGGGGACACCCCCGCCCTTATAAGTCGTGTTATGTCTCTCCCCACAACCGATGTGGGACTAAACCCAACAATCTCCCCCTCACACATCGGTCATCCATGGGCCCGCTAACACCAGCGTTTCCAGCCCACCAACCATGACCGACCACCCGTGAGTCTATCGAGATTCATTCCGGGCACCTGGGCTCTGATACCAATTGTTACGCAATCCCGGGTCCGCTATCACCAGCGTTTTCGACCCACATGCGTCAACCAGGCCCAACCGGAGAGCAACACCGACCTATGACAGGCCTTGGGACCTCTCCCCCCAAAAGACTAGCCTGTTAGGTGGGGACACCCCCGCCCTTATAAGTCGTGTTATGTCTCTCCCCACAACCGATGTGGGACTAAACCCAACACGCCCCTCGCGAAATCATCTGAACATTAACACCATTTCTGCGTAGAACATTGAATGCCTGGTATGCAGCAGTGAATGTAAACGATACGATATGACGCAAGATTATCAACTGAAGCAACTTCAAAATTTTGTTGAGCATTTTAGTGCATTATCACATCATGCATTTTAGTGCATTATCATTTCAGCTGCTGCTAAGAGTACCATGTGTAGTCATACCTTTTCAAGAATCAGATATGATCTTTGTACGTTCCCTACCAGGCAAATGATTGATCTGTGCTGTAGGATATGAACAACTGCAATCTTTTCAAGCTCTTCAACTACATGCTCAAGCTCCTGCCACATCATCACAACGAAACAATAAAACATGATAGATAAAAACACAGCAGTAGGACAGTACCAAACAGTATTGTTAGCAGAGAACTAGTGATCATTAAAATGGAATAATGTCCCAAGTTTTTACCTGCTGGATCGATTCATGACTCCACAGTTTTGATGGATCTAGTGTCAATGATATGCTGACTTCACTAGTAGCCACAGAATCAACAGAGATACCCAAATCTTCAAATATTGAGAAGACCTGCACAGAAACAATGCAAGATGGTGAGGTAGCTATACAATAAATAAACACGTATAGCTGTAAGGGACCAAAAGAGCTTTGCGGACAAGACCTGCACACAAGTTAAAAACAATGCATACAACAAAAGAACGCGTATAGCTTTAGGAAAAAAGAGCCAGGGGACTGTTGCTATGTACCTTTGCTAGAAAGCCATACTGGCCGAGCATCCTTGTGCTTACTATATCCAGCATGGTAATATTTGATTTCAGCACAATGCTGGTTAATATGCTCTGTAAAATAATGTACAGTCAGGGACCAGTAGCAATGTGCATGAAAGAATCAATATATACTGATACAGTCTTACAACAAACCTTGCTCATATCTCTCGTTTTAGTGATCAATGTACCAGGTGCATGACGGTTATACGAGTTCTTCACTCGAACTGGTATACCACCTTCCCTAGCTGGTTGCATTGATTGGGGATGCAAAACCTAATAGTTGGTGAGAGTAGTTATGTAAGAGTGATATGATAGTAGAACAACACTCGCCGAATCACCACGGAAGTATCACAAGTAATTCTAGAAACACATATAACCAAAAGAGTTACGAATGCTGTAAAGGCCCCTGCCTACACAGCCAACCCCCTGAACCAGAAAATAAACTAATTTTGGAAAGCCCAGAATGGGAGAATAAACATATAATAGCATTTTCTTGGTTTAAGGTGCAATAGGCAAACTTCTAATATTGAGTGAACAAGTAAATAAAGAACAAGGAAGACCAGTGCGCCAAAATAAGCAAGTTCAGCTGCTTCATCAAAAGTCAAGTAGGTTACTGGTACCGCGTTTGCATAATATTTGGATCACACGTCAACACACCGTCTACATCCTTCCAAACCTGTTACAGATTTTAAAAATTGTGTTACAGCCCGCAACACTGAAATATAGCATAGGTTACAAGCCCACCACCCAGTGGCCGTATGCATCTCCCAGATGCAGAGGCCGGGGGTCATCCTCCTTTTCTAAAAAAAAAACAAGCCCACCACCCTTAGTCATTGCTTTTAAGTTTAGTTGGTTAAACATCTGGACATCTTAGCAGCAGAAACATAATTAACCAAATTCAAATACAAAGATTTCGGATGCAGCTTAGAATGTGAAGTTTCAGGAGCTAGCAACCAGCCTTTCACCAGGTAATTCAAATATATCAGTAAAACAGAAAACAAACCTGGATTTCTCTTAACCCCAAGGCTTTGCCAATGGCTGTAGCAGTCAAGTCACTACCACCCCTTCCTAATGTTGTGACGGCACATGATTTCCATCCCTGTTATTTGTACGAGCATCATCAAGTACACACGAAGCAAAATGCTCTTGCACATAGGAATAGCATTACAGACCTTCCCGAGAAAACCAGTCACTATAGGAATAGCAGGGTCATCAATCCAATCTCCATGTAGACTCTTTGCAACAGCAGGATAAGTTGCTTCAAGAATTTCCGCATTTGTGAAATCGTCAGTGGTTATAAAGCCGAGATCAAAAGCATCATACTGCAAAGAGGCAAAATAATAGTTAAGACATTCTTGGAATTAAAAATCATTATTATTCGTGGAACATGTCTAATTACAGGTAGTTGTAACACTCATTACATACTCCAAGCCAATATAATATAGTTGTGGGCTAAAGAAACTTTCGTCAACAAGAGGCATCCTCATGCACTAGGGCATAGCCAGGAGGTTTAGCTGCAGGAGTGTATAGAAGGAACAGATGTAGCTCTCCGTCATATCCCTGCTAAGTATGAGATGCTAACTTCACACCGTTCTCAACTCCCTCACACTTGGATATATCCCATGGAGCTGACTACTTTCCATAGTTTGGAAGCTAAGTGGCAGACAGGCATACCACATGTTTTTCGCAGCCAATCTGTGGGCTATCACCATTTGATAGTTAAAGACTCATCGAGGCTCTCAACAATATACCTATAACCTACTCAGTTTTCTTTAGCCCACAAACTAATAACCCCTTCTGGAAAAACTGTGTCTAACTGCATTACTTTCAACAGGACCAGACATTTCTGCCGCGAAACAAGTTGTAACCAAACTACTAAATTGTTGCTTGCTAGAATAGAAGTATGTACCTGTCGTGCCTTCTTCCCAAGTTTATTCAAATATGCAGCAAATATTCTTGTGGACATGCATTCACCAAAGGAAACAAGGTAATCTCGTGTCCTATGAGTCAGCTCTTTCATCATAGCAACACCCTTAAGCAGTTGCTCCAATTCGTCCAAAAAACCTGTTCTGATTGAACAATGAAAATGTGTTGTTTGTATAGTACTACAGAATAAACTTTCATGAAAGACGTAATGAATGCTAAGGTCTGAATTAGCACAAAAGATGCGAGGCAACAAACAATGGATAAATGCTAAAGAATCAATTACCACAGCTTGTGCTGGTGTTATGTATAAGGATCCAGTATACCACATTTCAGATTGTCTGAATTTTTATGTGTCGGGGAACACAACAAGTATGGGACTTTCAGGTTTAAATTACTGGCCATTTCACTTGTTCTATTTCTTCCACATAAGTCATAAAGGGGTATGTTGGTGAATTGAAATTTGCATGCCACCATTTCTGCATTTACATTAATTTAATGTTTTACATAGATATTAGAAGATAAAAAATTCTATATTACCAAGAAGATCTTGTTCCCCAAGGAAATCAGCCATGCACAGTGAGACTGATTGAACATCATTAGGAAAGCACTAATTTATTGTACAGGTGTCGATTGGTTCTCACTTCATAAGCAAAAATGCGGAGGACAGCTGCGGTATTAATACTCTCCCGCCTTTCCAAAATAGTTGTCATGGCTGTAGTTCAAAATACTTGTCATGGCTTTAGTTTGAAACAGGTGGAGCAGATCCTTCTATGGCATTTTAAAATAATAAGGTTTATTTTGGACCTAAAAAATGGGAAACATTCTGCTGACACTCAAAATATGCATTTTCCACGAGGACCTCCAGGCTTCTCAACATCATACATAATTTAAAGGGAGAATAGGTGTATCTATGTTCATTTACAACCCACCATCGAAAATGGTAGCACACCACGACAGAAAAAAAAGATGACAGTTTGTGTAGCTAAAGGGAATAAAGGTTGTCCACACCAGGATAAGAGCACCTCTAACCAATTCCCTATATAATTTAGAGGATATGGCAGAGTATTATTTGGAGGAGTATATTTGCTCCTCTAAAAATTACACCCATCAATATAAACACAACTTCCCTAGCTGCTCCTGCTCCTAGTAGTCTGATCAATTTTTTCTCTTATGTCTTCATTGCCTGAATTATTGTTAATTTCTCTATTGGCTTCTCGTGTTTGCACACTTATTTCTTCTCCGCCTCCTCAAACTTGGACATTGTGTCCTCTCTAGTCTCCTCTCTAGCAGGTAGTGCACGAATATCTAGAAAATTTCTTGCTATTAATAGAGCAATGTACTCTTCTTCCCAATACCAAAACTTGCATCTATCCTACATACAAATTTGAGCAATGAGTTTCAAATTGCAACGAATCCAAAGAACAATTGTACAAAATGGCACTCACTCCATCCTTTTCGCACTTGTAGAACACTCACCCGAGATGTTTCGGCATGCGCATCACCAGCCGCGGGCAGTGGTCACACTTGATGACCAGCAACGGCGAGCCGACGAGCTGTTGTGCAAGTGTTGAGCCCGGCCGACGGCCAGACGTGGTTGTGCCGGTGGTCGACCGACCGGTGAGATGCAAGCGCCTAGAGGAGGAGATAGTGAGAGAAGGCGCGGAGCAGTTGAGGGGGCTGCGCTTTTCGGTCCCCATTGAATCCATCCAAAATGTGACAGTGCCAGCGATTGGGTCCGTGGATCCAACGACAACGGTGACAACCATATATCTGTCGATTTAGGCGGCACTGACAACGAGAAACGACGAGGTGTGGAGGAGTGCAATGGGCATGATGGCCGGCGGTTGCACGTAGGGCGGCACTAGAGTGGATGCGACGCGGGTGGGATGGGTGCGGCCGAGGGGGGTATTTTTTACTCCGTGGTGGGCGTGGGCATCTGAGTGTATTTAAGAGTCAGGGCTGCCTAGGAGGATATGTTTTCCTCTAAAAATTTTAAGGGATAGATTAGGTGCAGTTTAGAGGAGGAAAAGTAAAATTTTACTCTTTTAGTGTTTTTTAGGGATTGATTAGAGATGTTCTTGGAGCAGCTTAAGCAAATTGAACCCTTACTTATTGTATACATAAAATTTGGTGCCAATGGTTATCACTTTTTTTGAAGGAGGATAACCCCCGGCCTCTGCATCGAGTGATGCACACAGATATCTTTATTATATTATTCCACAGAGTCTGACAAAACAAATACATGAATCAACCCAAAGCCACCTTCTCGGCGATCTATGTCGCTACACCTACTAGCCTGATGATGTGCCTAACAACGCACCAACGCACACCATTTAATCCAGTGGCCTCATCAAGCCGCCCGACGGAGAGCCGAGATCACCAACCGGTCTAGCATACCCTCAACGCGTACCACATGCGCACGCTCCAAGAATCCACCGCCGCCATCTCCGATGTCCCAACTTTAGACGAGATCGACGCATTGGCCTTGTCAGACCAACTGCCATCGACGCCACCATGACGCCAGACAGGACACCACTATGTGCTTGTCCATCACACGTCCAATGCCGAGACCCCGCTGCGCCGCGCCATCGAGACCTGCGGTTGCCAACACAGTAGATGCCACACCCCATCACCTCCTGATTCTGATCGCCGCTAACACCAACCAAACGATGTCCACCACCCACCTGTCTCCCAAGGCGGCGCCTTCAAAAAGGGGATGTTGGCGATGGATCGACCGGATCCGATCCAGATGCTCACCCCCGAGAGCATCAGCATGCTCCCCGCCGCCACCGTTCTCTGCGGCCCAAGACTGCCAAGGGCCAGCCTCTAGGCGACGAGGAAGGAAAGAAGAGCCGGGGAGGCTAGGCGGCCTTTTTTGATGAGGATTGATTCCCTAGCGGCAGGATGGCGGCCGCTCTCTCCACCCTGTTAGCGTGTTTTCTTAATAACTGTGATATTGAGCGAAAATGCGGACACGGTTGCGGTATTAAGATAACCTTCTAACTCTAAAAAAAACATAACCTTCTATGGCCTTTTATAAAATAATAATAAATGATCTGTTTATTTTGGGCCATCAGGACCTCAAAAGTGGGGAAAATTATGCTGACACTCAAAATATATATTCCCTGGCTTAAGAATTTAAATTGTCAGCGTTAACTTCATAGTATGAAAATGAGTGAGGTTGCTATTGGGTAATGCTATGAACCAAAACTGTGTTGTGCGTCAAATGGTCAGGATCCCGAAGTAGCAAAAATATTTGCAGAGCATTATGGATAGGGGGGATAGTCTGATAAATAGAAAGATATATATAGAGAATGTGTGCAACAGAGTAAGGGCACAAAATAGGAAAAAGAACGGTAAAGGAGAAAATTAGTTCTAGAGCAAATAAGAAGTCTAGTTTAATACGAAAACACACAGAACAGACACATTCAACAGAAAGATTAAGTTACTCCCCTCCCCTCCCCGCGCGTCCCTCCCGGGCGACTCGAAGCGACAGATCTCGTCGCCGCCACCCTCCCTTCGCATCTTCCCTTGCCGCCGCCGAGGCAGCCGCCGCAAGCCAGCGTGGTCGTCGATGAGGGTGGCGGCGAGGTCTTCGCCGCGTTCTTTCTCGAACGGGCCTAGGGTTCCGTGCGGCGGCTGGTGGTGAGGGCGGCGCCGTCCCGCGGCCGGCGGCGTTCGCTGGAGCTGTGGCCGCCTCCCCTCGGCTGCGTGGGTGGCGAGGCAGCGGTGGACCTGGGCGTCGGGCGGCAGGACCCCCGCGTCCTGCTGCGCCAGATCTGAAGACGGCACCCGGTCGCTTGCATCAGCGTCTTCCGCGTCTGGTCCGGCGGGATCCGGCGGGATCCGGCTGTTGGCTGCGTGGATTTGGTGTGGGGAGGTCTGAACCGGGGTAACCCCTTGGCCGGCGGCGGCGGCCACCTCGTCGGCGGCGCTTCGGGCGCTGTTCCCCTTCTTGAAGGCGACGTTGAGGTTCACCTCCCCTCCTCCTCCTTCCCCTGCACCCGGGTGAAAACCCAAAACTCCGGTTTGGGCGGCGGCGGTGCCATGTCGGTGCCGTTACCTTCTTGAAGGCGCCGTTTTGGGTCTGTGGGGAGGCGGGTCGGTTGCTGCGTGCTTCGGGTGCTCTTGGTGGCAGTGATTTTTTCTTCTAGCGGTAACACTTCACCATGGATGACCAGTCCGCTCCTCTGGCCGCCGTGCTCTCCTTCGTGTGGTCCTGTCAGTCCGGCGGATCGACGCCCTCGGCCTGGGCTAGAGGGGATAGTGGTCCCCTCTACGGCGATTAGGACGTGATGGTAGGTGAGATGGTGGCCATGGCGTGCTCTGTTTCTTCCTGGTGGCTTTGGTGTTCCAATCATGGCCGTGTCTTCTTCGGACGCCCTGTTCTATAGCTAGCGTCTGCGGCATGCTTCAACTGTGGGCAGCAGCTTCTCTAGCTGTAGTCTTTTTCTTCATTGGCCGTAGCATTTTTGCTTTCTTTCAGCTCCTTGTATCGGCCGTTGCGGGGTTGCATCCCTGCTTTCTTTTATGTCCTGGTTGTATGGTTTGTTTCGATGTATCCTGGCCGGTTGATGGCTTTGTTAATTCAAAGTCGGGCTATGCGCGAGCCCTACTCGGGCTCGGGTTGTGCCTTTTCTCTAAAAAGATTAAGTTACTTCATGGAATTGCTGATGAATGTTAGCCGGAGCTACTGGCTAGCTGGCTCCCCCGGTACAGAACGAAAAAAAATCAAAGATAGCAGATTTGAGTGGAGATTCAGTGTACACAAGCAGAAGCAGAGTAAATAAGCTTAACACACTTGCTATATTCAGTACACACGCACATGCAGAATTGTACTCCAGAAGCTAGCTGGCATACTACTTGATGCTTGAATCGAACTGAATGAGCTTATCACAACCAGAGGGTGGAGCTATTTGTATAGCAAATGTGAGCCAACCTACCCACTACTTGACATAAGCATTACTCCCTCCGTTCCAAAATAGATGACTCAACTTTATACTAACTTTAATACAAAGTTGGGTCATCTATTTTGGAATGGAAGGAGTACGTCATATCCCAGTGGTACGTCACTGCTGACACTATACTACAGGATTTACTACACTGACATACCTGAGACGATGGAGCTGTCCAATCCAAGCTCATCAACCGTCCTGAGCAGACGAAACCAACAAAGAGTCAAAATTGGCACACTCCAAACCAGCCTTTGAGCAACAAGGCGTCACAAATTTACACTAGCAGGCGCACCTAAGATGAAGCTCCTTGATGAAGGCGAGCTCGTCGATTTCAGAAGCCTTGGGGAGGCCGCAGCTCACCGCCTTCTCTCCAGCCTACACAGTCCAAAACGCAAGCAAATTTAGCACGAAACGGAGCTACGTAAAGAGCAGAATTTTCACGGAGCGGAAAATGGTGGCGGTAGTACCAGCAGGAGATTGTTGGTAGTCTTCCCCATGGCGGAGAGGACGACGACGGGCGTCTCCTCACGGAAGCTCAGGATGAGGTCGGCCACCTCCCGCATCCGCGCGGCCGACAACACCGACGATCCTCCGAACTTCATCACGATGGTGAAGCCCGACGCGGCCCCGGCCCCATCCGCCTCCGCGCCCTTCTTGAGAGTGGCCGCCGACGCGGCCTCCCCGCTCTGGCAGCGGAGCACCAGGCCCCTCGGCGCACAGCATTGCCCGCCCGGCCTAGCGGCCCCGCACGAGGAGACCCTCTCCCGCCCGAGCTTGGAGGCGGCCGCCGGAGAATCTCGTGCGACCGCTGCGAGACAGAGCGCGACCTCCATCTCTCTCCTGCGCGGGATCCGGATCCCTCCTCCCCTGTCGTCCCGTCTCTTCCTGGCCAGGCGGGAGAAGAAGAAGAAGAAGAAGAAGAAGCTAGAAGCGCGAGCAGAGGAGTGGCGGCGGTAGACGGACGGGGGTGGAAGCGCAGTGGGGATGAGAGTGAGGGGAGGGTTTATTTAGCGGGAGGGGAAACGGACAGCCGGGTGGTGGTCTGCGCAGGTGTCAGGACCGAACTAGCTATACTTACTGAATTTAAGCATGATCAAGTGATGGACACAGCAAGTAATGGCGAATAATAGCTAGAGTTTGTATTGCGAAGGGGAGAGTACTGTAGCACGCCACTCGCTTCTAGGGTTATGATAATTCAATGCCTCACCCCGGATGGGAGTGTGTGTGGCCTTATAGCCAGAAAAATCTCAGAACCGAAGAAAAAGAGTTAATTGCAAGGTGCCACACTTCGGCACGTCGTAACGAATTGATATTATTAGTCACTCTTTTGCAAGTCAGTACCAACTCTCAGCCTAAATGTTGCAAAACGGTCTGACAACCGTCTAACTACGTATTAAACGTGTATCTAACCGAGCGGGCCCACATGTCAGGTGACACGGTGGCATACCTGCGCGCGCCGCGCCACTGAGTCGGACCAACCCGGCTCAGTCGTTGTATGTGGCGCGGTCGGGTCGAATCGGAGGCACTCGCCGCTCTCTCTCCCTCTGTTCGCCACATCACCCTCGTCACTCCCATCCGCCACTGCTCGCCGCGTAGTCCGCCGCGCCATGGTCTTCGAGGATGAGAGCAGCGACGACTTCTCCAGCCTGCACTGCATCAACTCCTCCGACGATGACATGCAGTACCTAGTGTTAGGGTTAGGGTTTCTGATTTGGGGATTTGGTGATTTTGTTTTTTGATTTGGCTATTTTGGTTCATTTTGCTCCTGTAGATTCCTGCTAGTATTGAAGACCAAGACTACAATGGACTGGAGAAGGCACCCGAGGGTCTTTGCGTGGAGCATCGGCTGCCAACTGAGCGGCGTGTGGCTTTTGAAGGATTTGAGACGGGCAGGAGATTTCTAGTTTGTGCTCAGCCTGTAAGAATCATGCACATATTTTGTTCTTTGTAATTAAGGTGGTAGCCCCTCTCTAGTGTAGTCTTTGTTTAGTAATTTAGTACTACCGATGATGAAGGTCATTTTCTGTTTAGTAATTTAGTACTACTGATGACCAAGGTCATTGTTTACCATTTAGTAGTTTTGATGCTCACTTGAACATGTTCTTTAGGTATGTGTTTATGCTTTGTTTCTGTGTAGTTAAACATGTCACCTGATGTTACTACTATATTTGGGCAGAAGCTTAGTTGGCAGTGGAGATGCTCATAGTTTATTGATTTATTAGTATTGATGCTCACTAGAACAGGTTGTGTAGGCATGTGCTCATGCATTTTTCTATGTAGTTAAATTGGCCACTAGTTTTTAGTATTATATTTGGCCAACAGCTTAGTTAGCAGTGGAGATGTTCATTGTTTAGTTGAGGTAAGCATGTGATTATTGACTAGAGTAGATGGTCAAAGTTGAGTGTTGCATAGCTGCTTGTCTTTATTTTTTATTGCATGGGAATTTGTCCTAGATCTTAGGTTGCAGTAGAATTATCATTGTTTAGTTGGCCACATGCATAGTTGTAGTTGTTATGCTCTTTCTTGATTTTAAAAAATTGCCATTTTTAAATTCGAATTCTCCAGAGAGTAACAATATAAGTGTTTGCTATATTGCAGGAAGGTCAGAAATTGTGGTTTTCTTGGGTGGGTTGACCCAGAGTGGCTTCCCACAATGCAAAATGAGTTGTTGAAGCCGTGGGAAATGTATGAAGACAGCATGAGTGGAAGGAGGAAGGATAACCTGGAGAGTTCACTTACTATTCACCACCTTACACAAGAGAAAAGGAATTTGGATGCCAACTATAACAGACTAGTTGAAGATCTTCATCAACTTCTCAATTTCCAGGAGGACAGGGTACGGTGCTGGATTTCAGCATGTGCAGGCTAAGATGCTGGGTGCTGAGGAAGAGAGATGAGATTACCAGTGGAGCAGTGGCTAGCATGAAGACTCAGATGGAGAAGAAAGAGGCAGAGAACTTGAAGTTGCAAGAGAAGTATGAAATGCTTATGAACCTCGTAGAAGCTCAAGGCAGGGTCATTAGGAACCTGAAGATGAATCATTGGAAAGAGAAAGAAAAGCTAAGTGAAGGCAACAAGAATTTGAAGGTTCAGGTAGCTAAGCTCACCAAGTCTGTGAAAAAAGTCATTGAAGAGAATGTGCAGCTGAACCTTCACATGTCTGATCTCAAGAAGGGACATGATAATCTCATAAAACGCAGGGATGAGCTCAAGCTCCGGGTTGCTGATCAGTTGAAGGCACTGGAGAAGAACAAAGAGAAGCTAAAGTTTATCCATGACATCTTGAAGGAATGAGGTAGATGAAGATGAAGATGAACTGGTTAGATAAAGCAGAGTATGCCTTGCTAATCTTTTGTGAAGAATGGTGGTTTAATGAAGTGTAATGTATGGATGTAGTAGTTGTGAACTATGTTGAACTCCATTATGCTATGGTCTATAGCTAATGTTGTAATGCAAGAACCTCTTAATTATGGTTGTAAGAATCTATGGTTATGCTCAAGTATGCTTTGTTAGATGGCTCAAGTTATTTATATTCATCTATGTTGCTTTGATAGATGGTTGTTAGATGTGGTTGAAGTTATACCTATCATGATATATGTTGCTTTGATAGATGGATGATAGATGATGGTTAAATTTATATATATCTTGATATATGTTGCTTTGATAGATGTTGCAGTTTGGTGGTTAGGGTTTCATCGATGCCGAGCCACCATAAACACTTATTGTTTGGTGGTTAGGGTTCCATCGACGCCGAGCCACCCCAAACCCTTATGGCTTGGTGGTTAGGGTTTCGTCGACGCCAAACCACCCTAAAACCTTACGGTTTGGTGGTTAGGGTTCCGTTGAAGTTGAGCCACCCTAATCCCTTATGGTTTGGTTGTTAGGGTTTTGTCGACGTCGAGCCACCCTACACTCTTATGGTTTGGTGGTTAGGGTTCCGTCGATGCGAAGCCACCCTAAACCCTTATGGTTTGTGGTAAGGGTTCCGTCGATGCCGAGCCACCCTAAACCCTTATGGTTTGGTGGTTAGCATTCTGTGGATGCCGAGCCACCGTAAACCCTTATGGTTTAGTGGCTAGGGTTCCCTCAACGCTGAGCCACCATAAACCCTTATGGTTTGGTGGTTAGGGTTCCCTCGGCGTCGAGCCACCCTAAACCCTTATGGTTTGGTGGTTAGGGTTCCCTCAACGTCGAGCCACCCTAAACGAATATCATATGAAAGTATGAAACTTATATGTTATGAAGCTATAAACAAACATATATCATATCAAACTAGAAACAAACAAATATCATATGCAAGTATCAAACTTAGTACACAACAAACATTGCTCATATGAAACTTGGTACAAATCAGACCCAACTTAGTACTCCATCAAAACATACATAGTAGTTCAGAAGCAGAACCCAGAAGCACAAATAACTTAGTTCAGAAGCAAAACCCAGAAGCATCTTCTGGTACACATCAGAACAAACTTGCAACATACATTGTTCAGAAGCATAACTTGCAACATTCTGTCACTCAAGTGTTACCATTGGCAGTAAAGAATGCCATCCATCCAAAAATGACTTCTTGGGACACTAGAAGGAGGAGGAGCACCAGAAGTAGAAGGACCAGAAGATGAAGCTCCTGAAGGAAATATGCCCTAGAGGCAATAATAAAGTTGTTATTTTATATTTCCTTATTCATGATAAAGGTTTATTATTCATGCTACAATTTTATTGATCGGAAACTTAAATACATGTGTGAATACATAAACGAATACCGTGTCCCTAGTATGCCTCTACTAGACTAGCTCATTGATCAAAGATGGTTAAGGTTTCCGAACCATAGACATGTGTTGTCATTTGATAACGGGATCACTCATTAGTAGAATGATGTGATGGACAAGACCCATCTGTTAGCTTAGCATAATGATCATTCAGTTTATTGCTATTGCTTTCTTCAGGTCAAATACATATTCCTTCGACTATGAGATTATGCAACTCCCGGATATCGGAGGAATACCTTGTGTGCTATCAAACGTCACAACGTAATTGGATGATCATAAAGATGCTCTACAGGTATCTCCAAAGGTGTTTGTTGAGTTGGCATAGATCAAGATTAGGATTTGTCACTCCGAGTTTCGGAGAGGTATATATGGGCCCTCTCGGTAATAAACATCATAAGCTTGCAAGCAAATGACTAAGGAGTTAGTGACGAGGTGATGTATTACAGAACGAGTAAAGAGAATTTCTGGTAACGATATTGAACTAGGTACAGAGATACCGACGATTGAATCTCAGCAAGTAACATACCGATAGAAAAAGGGAATTACGTATGTTGTCATAACGGTTCGACCGATATAGATCTTCGTAGGATATGTAGGAGCCAATATGGGCATCCAGGTTCCGCTATTGGTTATTGACTAGGTAGGTGTCTCGGTCATGTCTACATAGTTCTCGAACCCATAGGGTCCGCACGCTTAACATTTGTTGACGATGCAGTGTTATATGAGTTATATGTTTTGGTGACCGAATGTTGTTTGGAGTCCCGGATGAGGTCACGGACATGGCGAGGAGTCTCGAAATGGTCGAGAGGTAAATATTGATATATAGGACGATGATATTTGGACACCGGAAGTGTTTCTGGACGTACCGGGAAGAAATCGGGTCACTGGAAGGGGTTCCGGGCACCCCCCCCCCGGCATGTATATGGGCTGAATGGGCCAAGGGAGGGATAGACTAGCCCATAGGGGGCTGGTGCGCCCCTTTCCCTAGCCAAAGAGCCCTAGGGAAGGAAAGGTGGAAGGGCTAGCCGCTCCTGTCTTTCCCTCTCATGGGAGAAAGGAAAAGGGGGGCGCCACCCTCCCCTGCCTTTTCCCCGCTCCAATACATGGCAGGGGGCGCCACCTTTCCCTAGCCAAAGAGCCCTAGGGAAGGAAAGGTGGAAGGGCTAGCCGCTCCTGTCTTTCCCTCTCATGGGAGAAAGGAAAAGGGGGCGCCACCCTCCCCTGCCTTTTCCCCGCTCCTATACATGGCAGGGGGCGCCACCTTGGGAGAGACCCCGAGTAGGATTCCTCCTACCTGGGTGCCCCCCTTGGCTGCTCCTCCCTCCCTCCCACATATATATGAGGGAGGGGGGCGCCTAGCACACAACAGACAATTGCTTAGCCATGTGCTGCGCCCCCCTCCACCGTTTACACCCCGGTCATATTTTCGTAGTGCTTAGGCGAAGCCCAGCGGAGATCACTTCACCATCACCATCACCACACCGTCGTGCTGCTGGAACTCATATACTACTTCGCCCATATTGCTGTATCAAGAAGGCGAAGACGTCACCGAGCTGAACGTGTGCAGAACTCGGAGGTGTCGTATGTTCGATACTCGATCGGTTGGATCGCGAAGAAAGTTCGACTACATCAACCACATTGTGAAACGCTTCCACTTACGGTCTACGAGGGTACGTAGACACACTCTCCCCCTCTCGGTTCTATGCGTCTCCATGGATAGATCTTGTGTGTGCGTAGAATTTTTTTGTTTTCCATGCAACGATTCCCAACAGTGGCATCATGAGCCAAGTTTATGCATAGATGATATGCACGAGTAGAACACAAAGAGTTGTGGGTGGTAATAATCATACTGCTTACCACCAACATCTTATTTTTATTTGGCGGTATTGTGGGATGAAGCGGTCCGGGCCAACCTTACATGTCCACGTACATGAGACCGGTTCCACTGACCCACATGCAACTAGTTTTGCATGAAGGTGGCTGGCGGGTGTCTGTTTCTCCTACTTTAGTTGAATCGAATTCGACTATGGCCGATCCTTGAAGAAGGTTAAAACAACAAATTTGATGAAATACCGTTGTGGTTTTTGTGTAGGTAAGAACGGTTCTTGCTAGAAGCCCGTAGCAGCCACGTAAAGCTTGCAACAACAAAGTAAAGGACATCTAACTTGTTTTTGCAGGGTATGTTGTGATGTGATATGGTCAAGGCATGGTTCGATATATGTTATTGTATGAGATGATCATGTTTTGTAACTTATCGGCAACCGGCAGGAGCCTTATGGTTGTCTCTTTATTGTATGAAATGTAAACGTAGTGTAATTGCTTTTCTCCGATGCCTCAGCAAGCGCAGAAGAGAGCTGTCGCAGCTATGGTGCGTAGTGCTACAAGTCGAGGTAGTACAGGAGGTACATGCGGAGGCAAGCGATTTCAATATGGTCCAAAAAGCCTCGTGCCTCTTACGCATAGGCCTTACAACATGCATGACCAATGAGCAAAACGATGCCATAGTGAAGGCCCAAGTGGAGGCCCATTTCGCACCAAAACTGGTACCGCCGCCAAGGGAGAAAGTACCCGAGGAGAAGATTGACCACTTTATTTGTATGGCGCGACCACCAGCTCCCAAGCCTGTTGACTCAGACTATGAGCGCCAAATCAGGAAGGCACATCGAGCACGACAACAGGGGTCGAGCTCGAGCTCGAGCCAAGCAGCTGGCCAAAAATGCGGGAAAACTGTTCCCCAGCTAGGAGAACAGGTGGCGCAATCGATCCCCCAGCTTGTTGTACCAACACATGAGAGTATCGGCGACGGTCAGCTGGTAATAACCGAGGAGCATAGACGGAATGCTGAAATGCTCGGCTAAGCTTAAAGAGGAGGAGATAAAATGGAAATATGCCCGCGGCCAACCTTTGGTAAGGCCTGAGGAGGTCAAGAACCTCCCAACGAGAATGTATCAATTGCATGATTGGTACATGAAAATTACCAAGAGTAGCAATCTAGAGGGCCTCATGGTGAAAGTCAAGAAAGAGTATTACTTCCATAAGCTAGCTCTATCAATTGAGTATTCAGAACTATTTCAGTTATTCCATCAAGACGCACTCGACAAATCCATCGTCAGTTTGTATTGTCTGTAAGTTATTTCTTTCTGTAATTCAAGTCTCAAGCTAGCTGTAGTGCTCATTGATCGATCATTACCTGTAATTATCCTCACTATATTCTTTTCTGTGGTATATTATGCAGGATGAAGATGTATGAAATGAAAGAAGCTGGACACTATGGCATTGGGTTCATTGACCCAAATACCATTAATGAAGAAACATGGGGATATGCATGGTATCAAACAGAGGTAGAGAAAAATATGCTAGAGTTCTTGAAGCGCCTCAATACCAATGAACATATACTACTTCCTTACAACTACATGTGAGTCACACTGTCTTGTACTTCAAAGTCTGTTTTTACTTACTAGCTGGCTAGATATTAATAATTAAGTGTATAGGGTTTAGGGTAGTTGATGAGTGTTATGCACATGCCCTCTTAATTAAGACATACAAACGTGTGTGCATGTAGTTACCATTGGATCTTGTTAATCATTAAAGTTGACGAAGGAACAGTTGAAGTACTGGACTCACTACTTAAAGAGAAGAGAGAGTACACAACCGTGAAGGGGATAGTCGACAGGTAATTTCACTCATTATTAACTATATGTCGGCCTCTTTAGTTCGTCATTTCCTGATATCAAATATTTAATAACTCGTTTATTCAATTTCTTTGCCGGCGGGCAGGGCTTGGGCAAAGTTCAGGAATTCGAAAGAAGTTCCAGGCGAATGGAGAGAAAGACTGCATTGGTTTCAACCCAAGGTATAATTAATTAAGTACTACTATCTTACCATGCATCTCTTTAATTCTAGGTTCAATACCATTAATTATCATGCTTGATTAATTATTATCTGATTAAATTCTATTCTCGTAAAGGCCACAAGCGGTAGCGAGGGAGAGATCATTGTGCATACTGCGTTTTCGAGAACATTCGCATGATGACGTCCGAAAGGACCAAAACTGAGAGATAACTATGGGTACGCGCGTTTGACAGAACACTATTGACAATTTTTACGTCATTATCGATATCTAGTCACATAACTAATACACATGCATATTGATCTCCTTCTTAACAGTTCGAATCGGTGCGGGAGACGCTCCTACCAGTGGAGCGCATACGAGCACTTCAAGAGGAAATAGCGGGATTTTTGCTCGACGAGGTCATAGATCCCAACGGGGAATTTTACTACCCGCTACCGCCCCAATGAACTACTCCCAATTGTCATGGTGCTCCGAAGGCAACAAGGCAAATGACACTGGCTCTGAAAGGCTACATGTAGGAAAAGCTATATATATAAAGGGTGGGTCTATTCTAATAACACCCCTTAAGACCTTATTCTCATAACACTAAAACCTTATTCTGCTAACACTTAAGCACCATCCCGCATACCTAAAGCGAACTACAGAAAAATAACCCTACACCCGCACCCACCAGTCAACGACCACCCGGACGGACCCCGTCCCCTTCCCCGATCCACTCCATCTCATCCCTCCTGCCTCCTTCCTCGCCGCGCCAAAGCGACCCCAGCCTCCTTCCTCCCGGCGCGCCACCTCCGACCACCGTCGCCCTCCCCTCCCCTCCGAGCGCCCGCCCCGCCCCGCACCTCTGCCACTGCACCCCGCGTCCCCTCCGCCGAATCATGCCACCTCGCATCCCATCACGCCATCCACTCCTCACCCTACCTCCAGCACACTGGCGCCCCGATGCGCCTTGGCCCTGGCCCCGGCCACCCACCCCTCCCTCCGCCATTCAGGCCACTCCCCGGCGCGCTCCCTCCCACCTTTGTCCCCTTTTTCTTCTTCCCCAAACGCGCAGAGCTGACGCCACCCCTACCCCAACTGCACGCCGCCCCGGTGCCGATCCAGGCACGCCCGCGCAGCTGCCGGCGTGGATCTAGCCCGGGACCACGAGATCTGGCCCTCCAACTGATGCTGCGGCAAGCTCCCCGTCGTGGAATCCCCTCCCCCGAGCTCCCATGTTGTCCCCTGCTTTGCGCTCGCGCACTACTCCAAATCCGGCGCGTGGCTGCCGCCGTGGAACCGCATCAGCGCCCCAGCTCCCCATCCTCCCAATATCCCATCGATCCAGCCGAGGGAGGAGAGTAGCCGGCTCTCTTACTCCTCTCCGGCGAGGCCTGGGTGCCATCCTCCTCCGGCGTGGACTAGCCACCCCACGAGCAGCCACAATGGTGCGGGATCCGGCGGCCATGGGCACCCAGCGAGGCTGCCGACAGTGGATCCGTCCACCGCGGGCGATGCTGCTACCGGTATGCATCGACTCCTGCGGCCAAGTCTGTCCACCTCTCTCCCGATCTGTTCTCCTCGACGCCCACGGAGGCGCACCTGGCATGCCTCGTCGGCCGACCACACCACCCCCATGCCGACAACTCCCTTAGGCATCTAGTTCATCGGAGGTTCGTTTCTGCTCAGCGTGCAATGCTTCTAGATCCCTCGAGCAGTTCAGCGAGCGCTAAGGTGCAGCTTCAACATTGTGAGATGCGGTTCTGTTCACATCTCCATGCAGTATGGGGGCTATGGCTTGGAATCCAGCAAACTCCCACCTCACATCTGTATATTCCAGCAGGCATCACACTTTGCATTCCCAGGTTCTACTAGAGAGGTTCAGTTGTGTTTGTTGTGTTGTTTTCACTTACTTTGTTGTCTTGTGCAGTTCGCAGATTCTGCTAGAGAGGTTCACTGTCTTCTACGCATTCCCAATACGGACTATCATGCAGTATGCCGGTCCATGGTGTGAGGTTCACCGGGTGCATGACTAGAGTGCAGTTGACCCTCATGTGGTGCAGTGCAGTTTGCAGTTTTTTTTGTGTCTTTAGAATTGTAGTGAAGTGCAGTTTGACTGAATTTCTCCGGTGCAAAAAAATTGCTAAATTTGGTATAGTGGACGACAGTGTGTCTGTGTGTGTGTGTGTGTGTGTGTGTGTCAGTGCAGTGAAGTTTGGCTCTAGTCTGAGGCGCTCCTCTGGTGCGGCGTCGGCCAGTTCGGGAGGCAACAGGAAAAAAAACTCGGGTGGTGTAGTTCGCGAGTCTCCCATCTGCAGTACCCATGTCTTCAGTAAATTTGTTTGAAGAGAGACAAAAGAATGTAGTCCACTCCATTTGTGTAGCAGCTCGTTGCCCCACTTATGAAGTGCAATTTGTTTCGTGTGTCTTAGAATTCAATCGACTATGTCAACACTTGCAGTGCGTTTGGCCCTCGAATGTGGATTACTTTTACGAGTGATGCTGTTCACTTGCGCCAAACATGAAAAGTGCGACTTTTTTTAAAACGAAACAAGAAGATAGGAATGAGGTTCATTTGCCCTCGTCTCTGCGGTCCACTCTCGTTCTTAAAAATGGTTGAAAAAAAGACAACAAAAACTCGTATGGGAAAATTTATGTCCCACAAAAAAAATCATGCAGTGCACTTGTCGGTCTGATGAAGTGCAGGTTTTAGTCTAAAGAAGTGCACTCCACCTCGTTTGGTAAAATTTATGTCCCATAAAAAAATCATGCAATGCACTTGTCTGTCAATGATGTGCGATTTTTAGTCTAAATAAGTGAGGTTTTCTGTCTGATGCAATACGACCCGTTTACGATAGTCTCGAGGTTCACTTTTCATAGTCTTGCGGTTCATCAACACTTGACATGAAGTGCACTCCACCTTTTGTTTAGGAAAATTTACGTTCCACAAAAAAGAAATCATGAAGTGCACTTGTTGGTCGGATGAAGTGCGGTTTTTAGTCTGAAAGCATTGCGGTTTTCTGTCTGATGCAGTACATACGACGATTTTGGGTCGCGAAAAAATAGAGTGTCCGCATTTCATTAAAATCAAAATTGCGCTTCAACCGTAAGGAATCAGAGAGAGTGTTCTACATGAAAAAGTTGCGCCTCATTGATATCTTTCTAATGGCGTATAATTCGAATCATTTCGACCAGCGGTTTGCAAAAATTTCATGAAAAACGGCCGCTGCCTCCCGTCGTCAGCCGCACGATTTTCAAAATTAACTAAAACCATAAGGAATCTCAAACATATTCCAACATAAGAAAGTTGTGCCTTGTCCATAGCTTTCCAACGGCGTATCATACTCCTCGTTTCGGCAAACGGTTCAAAAACTGGAGCTAAAACAGTACCAAAAATAGAAAAAAAAAATCAAAAAAACGTAATTCCGCGATTTAGTAAATTTGAAACTGCTCTTAAACTGTAACAAATTAGAAAAAATAATATATATGAAAAAGATGCGCCTCGACGATATCTTTCCAATGGCGTATCATTTGCTTTATTCCGATGAGCGGTTTAGAAAAAATCGCGAAAATACGCTTGCTGCCACTCGTCGTTCGCCGCACCATTTTTGAAACTGCTCTTAAACCGCGAGGAATCTCGAAAAGTGTTCAACATGGCGAAGTTGCGCCTAATCCATAGCTTTCCAACAGTATATTATACATCTCGTTCCGATTCCGATGAACGGTTTAAAAACTAGAGCAAAAACAGTACCCAAAAAACACTGTATGCAGATTTTTACGACGCGAAGTTCACTAGTGTGTATTGCAGTGCCCTTGCTACAGAAAGTGCAGTGCACTTGCGTTGAGCGTGCAGTGCGGAAGTGTTATCAGAATAGTTATTCTGCTAAAATTAGTAGAATAGACAGTTCTACGAGAAATTCTATTTACATATATGCATAACGTGTACAATATGTAGTATCGTAAAATACTAGCAAACGAAAAAGAATTAAATGGAAAACACCAATATGTAGTACCGGTTGGTAACACCAACTGGTCCTAAAGCTCTCCGCACACCCGGCCCTGGCTCGTGCCACGTGGTGGCCCTTTAGCTGCGGTTCGAGCCGAACCGGTACTAAAGGGGGGGACCTTTAGTCCCCACCCTTTAGTGCCGGTTACATAACTGGCACGGCTTACGAACCGGGGCACTTTATCAACTATCTCGGACACTTTATCAAATATCAATTAATATGTTTGTCCTATTTTATGCAGTGTAAAGGATATAGCCAAAGCACGCAACTAAGGGCAACTCTAACCGAACCTCAAAAGTCTACTCAAAAGTTTTGCACAGGGACTTGTCGAAAGCAATAGCAGTTCCACACATACATGCCACCCACTACTCTGATTCTCATCCATCATATTGCACAGAGCAAAGAATAAGTAAACTTCTCAAGTCACCTAAGTTCATTAGTAGGGTCATCACTTACATCCATCATATTCCACATAAATACTGATTGCCGCACAATACTAAGCACCTAAGTTTAATGTGCTACTACCACACATAGAACCGAGATACCATAAGATAGTCACTCATTAGTTGAATTGCAAGTGGACTAGTAGATCTTCCTCGAGATGTACAGTTGTTTCCAACAACGTTCTCGCAATCATTGCTACCTCCATAATTATCATTATTGATGTGGTCGTCCATACAGTTGTCCTCCAAGCTATTGGTGATGAAGAAGTGTTCCTCTACAAAGCCATATACATCACTAATGAGAAGCAGCATAGCAAGGAGTAAGAGCTGTTTACAAGAGGCTGGCACCATCATGCAAACAATTATACACTGCAAGGAACACGATCTACTGCAATTAGTTTTTTTTGCAATAAATACAAAATTGTTGCAATACGTACTCATTGCAATAAAGTAGATTTTTGTTACATTTTAAGTTGTGTATTCGGAAATTTCATCATGCGTTATTGTGTAGGTCTTTGATAATTATGGTACTGAAACCAAATTTTAGGGTAGATGACCAAAATGCCAGTCAAAATTTACTTGTAGCTGTTTCCAATAGAAAAAGATGACTAACTTGCTAGCAATACACATGTACAGACCAGATACCAAATCAGGTCCATAATATCAGGAATAAGCGTACTGTACACATGAAGCATACTGTACACAGGTCATTGTAATAATGAAGCATACTGACCATAATATCAGGAATATGCTTGTGTAGCAACTCATATTAATTTTCCTTGGAGTTGCAACGCACAGGAAAAAGTATTTTCATGTGGGATACTGGCTCACCTCAAGGTGCGACGACCGGCCCTTCTAGTCGGCAGTTTTGAAAATTGTGGCTCCTTTCATCTTCGTCACTATGTCCAGAACGGACGCACAGCCCATGAAGATGGAGAGCGCCAGGCAGAGCATGCTGAAGGTCTGTAGCAGCCACCACCGCGAATCCCTACGCCCTATCTTGAGCCTTGCCAGGTGCATGCTTACAGGGAAGTAGACCGAAAGCGGCCAAAAGCCGACAGCGCCAATTAACCCTAAAACAGGGTTGAAGAATGGCATCAACGTTGCCACCAGCGTCGTGAAAATTATTATCCCTGTACGTAGCACCAGTTTCATGAAGGATAGCCGTATGAGCCAGCCCATCACATAAAGATCATAGCCAGTGGTTACAAAATATGAGGCTGGCCACATATGGGCTACGTAAGTCTCCATCCTGGCGAAAATGGGCTGTGCGAAGACCTGCACAGAGGAGACCGACATACATGGATAGCTTGTCATGACAGAAGCAATAAATTAGCTATTTGATTTATATTCGGTAACATGTAATATACCATGACAAAAGACCAATATTGACATAACTTTTCCTTATTGTACAAACATCCAGTAGAAGGAATGCAAGACATGTGCATGAAGTATATGTTAGGTTGATCTCTCCACCGAGTGGGCCCAACGGCCCATCGGGCCTTGATCTATTCGCGCCCTGATCGGGGGCGCCCAACCCTCTCATGGTTGGTGGGCCCCTGTGACCTGCGATAAATAGAGAGGTGGGGGCCGGGGCACACGGTACGAGGTTAACCGCGCCGCCAGACTCCCCCACCGAAATCCCCTTCCGATCTAGGGCAATCGCAGTGCTCACGGGAAGCACCACTGCCACCTCTCCATCTCGATCTCTCTGCGATCACCGGCCTCTACATCACCATGGCCGGCTCTGGATCGAGCTCATCCGCACCCAAGGAAGGTAGGTTACCGGAAAGATCTAGTCTATACGATCCAAAGAGTTCCATCAATGGTATCAGATGCCACTGGCTAGATGTTTTCGGTACAAAGAAACAGAAAGGAAATGAAAAAGAGATCCCCTCCCCCAAGAACCCTCGACAGGGCAAAGTAAACCACCGGATTTTGGCCTTGGTCCTCACCGGCAAAGAGCGCCGCCGCACGGCCGCGCCTGTTCCTCTCGATCCCGAATCGCATCGGCATGCCGAGGATTCGGGAAGAAGAACCACCCCGAGAGGGGCAAAGAGCACCGGACGGCCACGCGGTCGCCGGCAAAGGGCACTGTCTCGCAAAAAAAAAAAAAAAAAGGTGGGGGTAACCACCGCGGCCAAATCCCTCGACGGCGGCGCGCTCACCGCACAGGGAGGACGCGCGACCGGCGAGGAGGATGGCCACGGTGCAGAGTTGCCGCGCTCCTCTTCCTCTTTCTCTCACTGGAGGAAAAACGGGGATCCTCTCTGTCTCTCTTGGAAACGAAGAGGGAAGGGGAAGGGGAAGGGGATGGCTCGTCGGGGTGCCGCCCTGGCTCGCCGCGCCGGCGTGGCTCGAGGAGCCATCACCGAGCGAAAGGTGAGACAGGAGCGAGCGGCCGAGAGCGAGGCGAGCGGCGTGCGGGGGGAGGAAATGACTAGGGTTCCCCTCGCCCCATCCGCATCGCTCGTTTTTGATCAGTCGAAAAGCAAGGGCGGCCGTCAGTTCAAATCGGCGGTCACGGTGAAACCCTAGTCCCACGCCGGCCTGCTAGGCGAAAGTAGAGGAGGAGCAGGCCAGTGGGCCGACTCCTTCCGCCACAGTGCAGTGCACAAGGCTGGCTGGGCGAGGCCACAGCAGCGGCGGCGCGCGTAGGCTGTGGGTGGGCATGCGTGCTAGGCTGTGCTGCCACTAGTTTGTTTGTCTTTTCAGAGAATAGAAATTTTCAGAAAAGAAATGCTCATGAATTTTATACAGAAAATTAAAAAGTTCATGATTTTTTTTTTTCGGTCAAAGTAAAAGTTTCTGTAGAACTAAAAAAGTTCGTGAATTTTTATTCACGTTTTTCCGCTGCGTAAATAATGAGTGCTCTTTTACAAAGAAAATAAAAGTTAACATAGTATGTTTTTCAGAGCATGTTAAAGTGATTATTAGTAGAATATGATTATGTTATGTTTATGACCAACGTTATTAATAACATGATCATGTTTTATTATTGAAATTTAAAGGTGCATTTATTTCGAATATTTTGCCCAACGGTAATATAGATTTAATTGCATAGACAATTATATGTTTAATTTGACCAACGTTAGATTAATGCATATGATTGTTATATTGATGTCACTTAAATTGTGATTTCAGGAGGCTTTCACTTGATGAGTTGCCTAAAAGAGTTCCGACACTCGGAGGTGACAACCACACCGAGTGGAGGAAGAAAGTTGAACTGGCATTTATTTGTGCTGATCTTGACTGGGTTGTGGAAGAACAACAGCCGGTCGACCCACGAGCCGATGAAGAGAGACTCTTGAGGATGATGCTGCATGGGCTAAAAGGAAAGGGATTATGCTCCTTTGGAGATGTCCTACATCATAAACAACCAAAAGTGGGTCAATGCAAATAAAAAATGCATGGCCTTTATAAAGAATACAATTGAGAGCACCATTGTGGGCTCCATTGCAGAGTGCACTTCCGCAGGGGAGTTGCTGACAAAGATAAAGAGCCAGTTCACTGGCTCTTCAAAGATATATGCCACCCAGGTGTTAAAACAACTTGTGACAGAACAATACACAGGTGGTGGAATAAGAGAGCACATCCTGAGGATGAGCAATATGGCAGCAAAGTTAAAGCCCATGGATGAGGATCTGGAGATCAAACCAGCACTCCTGGTCCACCTTGTCATGGCTTCACTGCCAAAGGAATTTGAAACTTTTGTTGTGAATTATAATATGTCACCTGGAACATGGGACATAGAAAAGACAATTGCTATGTGTGTCCAAGAAGAGGACAGACTAAAAGCTTCACATGGTGGAACACTCAACTATGTGAAGGATCACAAGAAAAAGAACTTCAATCAAAACAACAAAAGTTCTCCCTCAAAGCCACAAGTAAAAGCTCCCTATCAGCATCAGGCGTCAAGAATAGTCTTTCCCAAAGGACAAAGACACTTGTCTCCATCAGAAGCGACCGGGCATTACAAGAAAGACTGCCTGTTTGGCTAAAGTCCTTAATGGCAAAGCAAGGTAACAACATTGTTTCCTTAGTTAATGAATCCTTGTACTCACAGTTTTGAAATCTACTTGGTGGATTGACTCAGAGGCAATTGTACATGTTGCAAATTGTTCTGAGGATTCCATTCGACCGGACTACGCTAAGAAGAGAAGGAGGAATTGAAGTAGCCAATGGAATAAAAGCGAAGTTGAAGCTGTTGGCGACATCTCTTTGGAGTTGGTGATGGCTTCAAGCTTCTACTTAGAGATGTTCTTTATGTTCCTTCATGTAATAGAAACTTAATTAGCGTTTCATGTTTGGACAAAGAAAATTATGAGTGTTATTGTGGACATGGCAAGTGTGCCATTTGGTATAATAATGCTTATGTTGGTAATGCTTTGCTACATGATGAGCTTTATCTGTTATCACTTCGTGAAAAAGTGCATTCTGTATGCAATGTGAATGAACATGTTTCCGCGTCGAATAAAGAACAAAAGAAAAGAAAGAGAACATTTGACTCATCGAAATTATGGCACTGTCGCTTGGGCCATATTTCGAAGGGGAGAATAGAAAGATTAGTCAAAAGTGAAATTCTTCCACAGTTAGAATTCTCAGACTTAGAACAATGTGTGGATTGCATTAAAGGAAAGTATATAAAACAAATCAAAAAGGGTGCAATCCATAGCTCAAGCACACTAGAAATCATCCACACCGACATTTGTGGACCATTTCCGGTGAAAAGTGTGGATGGATATGACTCGTTCATAACATTCACAGATGACTACTCTCGCTATGGTTACATTTATCCAATCAAAGAAAGATCTGAAGCGTTGGATAAATTTAAAATATTCAAAGCTGAAGTTGAAAATCAGCATGATAAAAGAATAAAGATAGTAAGGTCCGACCGTGGGGGAGAGTACTACGGTCGGCACACTCCATATGGCCAAGTCCCTGGACCTTTTGCAAAGTTCTTACAGGAGACTGGCATAGTCGCCCAGTATTCAATGCCGGGTGAACCTCAGCAAAATGGGGTAGCTGAAAGGCGCAACCGTACGCTTATGGATATGGTGCGCAGCATGATGAGTTATTCCAACTTGCCATTGGGATTATGGATGGAGGCGCTTAAAACCGCCATTCACATTCTCAACAGAGTTCCAAGCAAGTCGGTGCCCAAAACACCGTACGAGCTATGGACAGGAAGGGTGCCCTCCCTACATCACTTTAAGGTGTGGGGGTGTCCTGCTGAGGCCAAAATGTTTAATCCAAACATTGCAAAGTTAGATTCTAAAACGATAAGCTGCCACTTCATTGGCTATCCGACAGATCAAAAGGTTTTCGTTTCTCTGTCGCACAGATATACAAAGTTTGTAGAAACAAGACATGCAGTCTTCTTTGAGGACGAAATGATGAGGGGAGCTTGGTAGCTCGGAAAATTGATCTTGAGGAGAAGAGGTGCATGCACCTAATCCGATGATTCAGAGCCATTTTCTCACTACCGGTTGCAACTCCACCCATGACAACTTTGGGGTAGACCGGAACCTGTCCGTCAGAGCCGATTGAACCCGTTGTTGAGCATGAAAGGGAGGTGCAGCAGCAAATTTTAGAAGAAGTGCGAAGTCGAGGCACATAATGTGCCGGCGAGGCCCTTAGAAGGTCTACGACCAAGAAAGTCAGCTATTTCTCCGACTTTAAAGTTTATAACACGAAATGGTTCATATGGAAAAGATCCCACCTCATATGAAGAAGCCATGAGAAGCCCTCATTCATCGAAGTGGATGAAGGCAATGGAAGATGAGATGAAATCGATGGGTTCCAAAGATGTTTGGGACTTAGAGGAAATTCCTAAAGGAGCCAAAACAGTAGGCTGTAAATGGGTCTATAAAATAAAGTATGACTCTAAAGGGAATATAGAAAAGTATAAAGCACGACTCGTGGCAAAAGGATTTACACAAAGAGAAGGGATAGATTACAATGAGACATTTTCTCCAGTCTCATGTAAGGATTCCTTCAGAATCATAATGGCATTAGTTGCTCATTTTGATTTAGAGTTACATCAAATGGATGTTAAGACGGCATTTCTAAATGGTGATTTAAAAGAAAAGGTCTACATGAAACAACCCAAGGGTTTTATCATGGAAGGCAAGGAAAATATGGGATGTCGCCTGAAGAAATCCATTTATGGATTAAGACAAGCCTCTCGGCAGTGGTATTTAAAGTTTAGTCAAACGATTAAAAGTTTTGGATTTAAAGAAAATATTGAGGATAACTGCATTTATGCAAAGTTTAAAAATGGGAAATACATTTTCCTAATCTTGTATGTGGATGACATTCTGCTTGCTAGCAGTGATGTTAGTCTACTACAAGAAACAAAGAAGTTCTTATCCTCGAATTTTGACATAACAGATCTTGGTGAAGCATCATATGTTTTGGGCATAGAAATTCACCGAGATAGAAACAATGGAGTCTTAGGACTATCACGAAAGCATATTTAGAAAAGGTTCTTAAAAGTATAATATGCATGCGAGTAAAGCCACACCTGCTCCTATAGTTAAGGCGATAGTTTTGGGAAATTCCAATGTCCCAAAAACCATCTGAGATCGATCAAATGAAAGGAGTACCATATGCTTGGCAGTTGGCAGCTTACAGTATGCACAAGTGTGCACTCGCCTGACTTAGCCTTTATCACCGGGTACTCGGTAGATATCAAGAGAATCGAGCATAGAGCTTTGGAAAATGGTAAAGAAAGCATTGCGTTATGCACAAGGCACGAAGGACTACATGCTTACATACAAGAGATCTGATTCCCTAGAGTTAAAAGGGTATTGAGACGCAGATTTTATGGGGACAAAGATGATAGAAAATCCACGTCGGGATACGTATTCACCCTCATTGGGGAGCTATTTCGTGGAAAAGCTCCAAGCAGTCGATAGTTGCATCATCCACGATGTATGCAGAATTCATAACATGCTTCAAGCCACGGGCAGGCGATATGGCTAAAGAAATTTGTACCCGACTTGGAAGTGGTAGATTGTATTCACAAACCACTAAAGATGTCTTTGCGACAATCAGGCATGGTATTTTACGCTCACAACAACAAGTCGAGTAACGCTGCCAAAACAATAGAGATAAGGTATTATGTTGTGAAAGATAAAATCCAGGATCAAACTATAAGTCTCGAGCATATAAGGACAAAAGATATGCTTGCGGATCCGCTAACGAAAGGCTTACCACCCAATGTGTTCAAGGAACACTTAGCGGCATGGGTTTAAGGAAAGCCTTATGATTCTGGATAGGCCCAAAAGGAACAGAATTTGCTTCTGATCATAACGTATGTTGTAGCTGTATGATTCTAACGGCAATTAAGCTGTGACGATGAAACATGCTCTATGTACCAATATGTGATGAAACAAATAAACTAGAAAGTATAAGGTTAAAAGTAAAAGTTGAGATCAAGGGGGAGAATGTTAGGTTGATCTCTCCACCGAGTGGGCCCAACGGCCCATCGGGCCTTGATCTATTCGCGCCGATCGGGGCGCCCAACCTCTCATGGTTGGTGGGCCCCTGTGACCTGCGATAAATAGAGAGGTGGGGGCCGGGGCACACGGTACGAGGTTAACCGCGCCGCCAGACTCCCCCACCGAAATCCCCTTCCGATCTAGGGCAATCGCAGTGCTCACGGGAAGCACCACTGCCACCTCTCCATCTCGATCTCTCTGCGATCACCGGCCTCTACATCACCATGGCCGGCTCTGGATCGAGCTCATCCGCACCCAAGGAAGGTAGGTTACCGGAAAGATCTAGTCTATACGATCCAAAGAGTTCCATCAGTATAAAGAATAGATATCTATGCCAATTCTGCATATGCATGAATAAGCGTATTGTACACAGGAGGCAAAATGGTATTGTCATTGCAATAGACATAAGCAACCTAGCATGTCAATACAATATTCTATGCTACCATTGTTCCTTAAAACAGGTCACATGAAAAAAAATCGGCCCACTAAGAGACTACTGTTGGGCCTACATTTTCATTTATACTAAACATTAGCAAGATAAATGAAAGGAATAAATAATGATGAAAGTGAGTGCGATACATGTTTCAGAAATTTCTTATGACTATAAAAAGGAAACAAAGGCATTGGTTTACAAGATGGATGCTTCTGAAGTCATGAATACAGTGCTAAATAACTTTCCGCATCACATATTTCGGCCAAAGTTTTATTTTACATTTTACTGTATGTATAATAAGATCATACCAACATATCAAATTTGATACTGTACTAAGGAGACCTTGCTGCGCAAATGTGCGGCAAACTTCAATAAATTTTGTATATGAACTGTGGGACTTAGAATTTATTTTGCTGCGCACATTTTCTCAATTGTGCTTTTATGATTCAGTGCCTATAATTAGTTAGAGACGGAAGGATTTAATCTCTAGTGAGTCATGACCTATTTCAAGGCAATATGCCTTGAACCAGCGTAAATGCATCGACTGCTTGGATATATAATAAAGTGGTAAGCAGGGGTAGAATGGAAATGTGTGCATTCATACAGTCAACGATATGGAATTCATAATAACCAAAAGCAATGGAGAAGTGGTAGCTCAGAAAGAATACAAGTTTATAAACATCGAGTAAATGCCAAGCATGATATTTGGTAGGAATAAGTAGTTAGGTGCCAATATGATGTGTTGTGAGTGCATCACAAAAAGAAAACAATTAAGTTCCACAGGTGAAACAATGAGAGTTGGGAAGCAATGAAATTTCGGATGATTAGTTATTTGGTTTTTGTAGATGGGCATGAGAAAAAAGATCTATGCAAGGGGGAGTGAATTAATATTTTAGCAATTTTTGCTGGACACGAACAATTACATTCCAAATTATGACAAAAAAGCAGATGTAATTATAGAAAGACAGGGGTGAATGCAATCTCAAGGGATTGCAAAATAAGAAAACAATGACTTAAGTATCAATGTGAGAACCGCTCCCCCGTCGCCATCCGCGTCGTCGTCCTACAGCCCCATCGCCCTCCGCCTCCAGCGCGTCTCGCCAGCCCTGCTCCTCCGTCCGCAGGCCACCTCGCCCGTCGCCTCCTGGCACCGGAGTCGCCCCTCTAGGGCACATCCTCGTAGCTTCCTCGTCGCCTTCCCTGACCGACTCGATCCCACCCGTCCCCCGCGCCGCCCTCCCTGGCGGCGACGGGGGAACCCAGATCCAGCCGCCCTTCACCCTTCCCATCTCCATCCCAACCTCGCCGTCACCGGAGGAACGGCCGGTGAAGCCGGCGCCAGCTCCCGGGATGGTGGCGGCGGGGCGAGATCGCTCCCTTTCGTTGGTGAGAGTCCGGATCTGAGGCGGCGGCCTCGCTGGTGCGGACGGCGCTCCCCTGGCGGCGGGGAGTGTTCGTCGGTGAGGTAGGTCGGTTCCCCTCGGCTGCGCGGGCAGCGAGGTCCCAGTGGGCGCAGGTCTTGGCGCGGGGAGGCCCCGGGCTCCCCGCGTCAGATCCGAGGCGATCCTGGCCCGCTCGTGGTGCATGACCTCCGGCCGGCCTGGATCTCCGGCGTACTCGCGCCTGCGGATGTTGTGGCTGGTACGGAGGTGGCGGCATGGTGGCCGGGGGAAACCCTTGGCCGCCGGTGGCGGTCACGGCGTCGATGGCGTCCCGGACGCCATTCCCTCCTTGGTGGCGGCGCCGAGGCTAAACCTCCCCTCCTCCCTTCCCCTGCGCCCGGGTGAAAACCCTAGCCCCGGTGGCTAAGCGGCGGCGGCGCCACAGCGTTGTCACCTTCTTGAAGGCGCCGACTTGGGCATGTGGATGCTGGGTGTGCATGGCGAGCTTGTCTGGTTCCTGGTGGCGGCCCGCCTGATCTGCTGTGTCGCAGCTCCGGGCAGTGTCTCAGGGCTGCGGTGCTTCTCTTCCGGCCGTGTCTCCGATGGGGACCTCGCCCTTCCTCACCCTGTACTTGCCGTGGTGGAGCGGTACTTCATCTCACTCATTGATGGTGGCGAAGATCGGCGGCATGGTGCTGTGGAGGCTCGCCGCCCGATGCACGGAGATGGACTCGCGCAGGAGGAGGTTGCTGTCCGGCGTCATGGTGACGTCGATGGCAGAGTGGCCAGACAAGGTAGAAGCCTCAATATGATCTGAAGACGGACCTGTGGAAGATGGTGGCGACGACACACGAGTGCGTCTGATCGGATTGTGCCCCAGGCCCGGTATGTGGCTCGGCTGGAGCTTCGGAATATGTTTCGGTTTCCGGCTTTTTGATGTTAGGCTTAGGTGAGTGGTTTGGGTAGTGGCCCAGCTAGCACCCCTTCATCATTTTGGATAAGAGTAGCGGCATGTGTTGCCAAGATGGTGGATTCAGGCTCATTGTTGTAATACTTTGTAAGGTCCTCGAGAATAATCAATAAAGTGGCCGTATGCATCTTCCAGATGCAGAGCCGGGGGTCATCCTCCTTTTCTAAAGAAAAAGTATCAATGTGAGAACGGAGGAAGAGAGCACCAAGTAAAGCCATCAATATTTAAATTTAATCTTTCATAGAGGATTCTAGAAAATGTTGATGTAAACATAGACCCAGATAGAACCTTTCAACTCCTGTAAAAAAGGGAGCCACAGATGACAAAGTGTTTCGTCTACCCAGAAAGAACCAATTTAATGTCGAAGCTCAATTTAAAAAGGGGCACCCAATCCCAGCTCTACCACTGTAGTGGAATGATCCCATTGGCGCTAATCTAGCAGGACATTAAATAATTCTTTGTTGTAGCTGAGGCAAATATTTGGTTGAGGAACATGGCCAACAAAATATTTGCATGGTGTATTTTGGCTACCAATAATTGTAAGTGTGCAGGTAAAGGTCTACCAACATCTACCTGCTGATAGTATAGAACATACACAAATCTAACAATCTAATCGCGCAAATACGCGGGTCACTTTGCTAGTTCAAATAACTGGATGAGATTTGGATAAGCTCTCACCTGGTATGCTCCAATAAAATGGAGAATAACACAAATGTTGGCCAAATGGATTAGCCAAAAAGGCTCGTGGACAGCAGTGCCAGTCAGGATGTTTCCAGATACACTATTTCCGAAGGCTGCGTAGCCAGAGACCCCAAGCAGCATGCAGAAGACTGTGGAAATTGAAAGGCCGTACAATGAGGCCTTCTTCATGGTTTTATTTTCTGCAGGTGGCGCTTTCAGCGTATCCTGCATGTCAACAAATTTGCGGAATCTTCTATTATATTATTATAAGACAGAAGAAAAGGAAGAGCTCAGATTAAGCAAGAACGAATAAAAGCAATTAACGGTTCGGATCTTGACATGTACTACAAAACAACTAATTTAGAAAGAGTGAGATAGACGCTAATAATTAGGCTGAGGCCGTACGTTTGTTCGCTAGAACCCACATGCATGGTAAACTGATTAGGAGTTCCTCGAAAGAAAACGACCAGAAGAATTTTAATCAAATTAAGAGTTTGATTAGGAGATGTCACATAATGATACGATAAACCGTGTCCTGTGTACGTAAGTGGGCTTTTCAAAGCAAAGCCAAGGCCTGTTACCTATCTGGAATTGGCCAGCATGAGGAGGAAGAAAAGTTTGTGAATTTGAAAAAAAATTATCAAAAATGTTCGCATATTTGAAAATTTTCACATCTTTAAAAAGTTCATGATTTGGAAATTGACCGCGAACACAAAACTAGTTCGCGTATTCAAAAAGAGTTCACAAAATTGAGAACAATTCATGGATTTCAAGAAAGTTCATAGATTCGCAAAATAGGTTCATGAATATGAAACAGTTTAATTTTTAAAAAATGTTATCAAAATTTTCCATCAATTTGAAAAGAATTTTTTTTTGAAATTTTGAAAAACAAAAACTTTGTGGATTAAAAAAACAGTTTGCAAATTGAAAAAAAATCATGGATTTTAAAAACTTATTCAGGAAAATTAAAAAATTTGAAAAAAAACGAATATGGAAAAGTTCATAAAATTTTAAGAAAATTTCATGAATTTGAGAAAATAGGAATTTACAGAAGGTGACAAATCAAAAAATACGAATTTGGAAAAAGTTCACAAATTGAAAAATAATCTGGAAAAGTAAAGAAAAAAACAACTTGATTGTCTATGCATCACAATGTGAATTTTATTATAATAAGGTAGTACTACTGTCTGTGTCATCATTGAACAACAAACTCACCAGATCTACTTCTTTTACTGATACGAGAACTAATCATACTTGCTTTGTATTGTGAATTAGCAAAATTATTTTTCCAACATGACTGGAAATTTCTTCGTTCATTTTGCATGTAACCACGTAACTACTTTGACCATGTATTTCTGACCAAGAATAAAATAAAAGGTTGCTCCAAGAAATATTGAAATCCATATATGATACTTAGCCATGAAATAACTACACCAAATGCAAAATGGTTTTCTCATAGAGTAAAAATGAAAAAAAAATGCCGCTTATATGTGTGGATCATCTTTTTTGTTAGTTCTATCTTGCGGTTTTTGTAATAAAAAACTATGGCTGAAAAAATGGATGTCACAGCAAAAGAGGAGTAGAGACTCGTGTTCTGTAATAGAAATATTAGTACGACCTGTATAATAACATTGAAGTAGTAGGGCTTTGAGCTAATGATAAAAAATGACTCTACCAAGCTAATTAATGTGTTTCCTTGGAATATAATTTTATATAAATTTACATATATCTTGACATATGAATAAGACAATGAACAAGTGAATACAATCATATAAGAATTAAGGATGAAGGACAAACTACTAAAAAAACACTAAGCATGGCAACATGTAATAAATTTGCGCGTCTGAATGCCCTAGTCACTACAATGTAATGACGAGGCCCATGTGGAGAAAAAAAACAATTAAGGTATAACTATGTAGATTTAGTTTTCGGTGAAAGTTTAATTATAAATTGTAAAAATATCATAATATGCCGTACTACGTTGGTGTCATTGCTAACCTACCATGAATAAATAGCATGTATTCAGTTGGACATATCAGTTCAGTAGTAAACATACAGGAGTGCATTCGAAACGAAAAGGACATATCTGTTCAGTAGTAAACATACAGGAGTGCATTACAGACCTGGATTTCGATCTGGACGTCGGCGTACGCATATGTGAAAGCTATATTTCCAATGGCAAGGAACACGTTTGTTGCCTTGTCCAAACCTGATCGGGCCACGGCGCCGAAAACAGTGCCGTGTGATTTGTTGTGCGTGGCCCACTTGGCGAAACACAGCCCTAGGCTGATCGTGGAATATATGCATGAAGTGGCGACAGAAAAGAAGGAGAGCCAGCTGATGTTGTGAAGGCTTGGCAGTTGGGACAGCAGAATTTGGACTGCTCCAAATACGATGATGGCGTAAGTGGCAAAGTAGTCACTGCTGGCACATTTGCTCCCGTCTCCATGGTGGAGGCAATTAACCTTACGCACCGCACTGCAGAGAAGATAATTCGCTTAGTATTATTTTATTTAATATCTGTCACGTACAAGCAGAAACAAACATGTACTACGATTATGTGTAAACTTCACATACAAAAAATATGGAACTTTTGTAGCAATCAGGATCGTAGACTGAAAAATCACAAATTTGAATAAACCAGACTGAAGTTTCCTATTCTATATGACCCTGTCAAACATATCGGGAGAAGAAAGAAAAACACAAGAATGGCCGTTGGCCCAGGAGGACGCTGCGTTGGGCCATAATCAATTCGGTATGGGCTAGCTATTGGGCACAATCGCTAAGACATAATGCTTGGCAAATTAAACACGCATAGGCTTTTAAGTGTGTATGGGATTCACAAATAACGTCCCTAAATGAAATGAAAATAAATCTACAAACAATGATTCTTCCCTAAAAAAAAATCTACAGACAATGATTAAGCCACGTAGTTAAACTGGGTTGTACTAAGATCGAATGGAACACAAATATTTCAGAACAATCTTTGGATCAAGTCAGATGAATTAAGTGGTCAATAATTCATAATATTAGATTAAGAAATCACCTCATGTTGAGCTGAGAGATATTGTCAAAAACATTAACGCTTATAATAAAAACAACCATAGGAATGCGCAGGCAACACGCATTTTTGGCTATCATCAATAGTACGTATTATAAAAATAGTGAGGTTGGTACTGAAAAACAATGGCCAAAGTTGTGCATAGTGATTGTATCGGATTCTAAAATGGCAGTTATAACCATATATAGGAAATCCAGAACTCGCATTAGGTGAATAAAAATCCAACTCATCATTCTACTAAGCTAAAAGTATTTGTTAACATATATTAATTACCTCGGTCAGCATGCCTTATTATACTATTGACTTCACACTTATGTCAGCAGGAAAACACGAGTCAGATGTACATGCTCTTAATTTGTATTTTTCTAAATTGAAAAATTCAAATATCAAAAAATTGGCCAAGTCCTTGAATGGAAGACAATATATGTTTACACATTTCATGCATTCATATCTTTTGTGGCCTGTAAATTTTTCTGATAAAGACACAAGCTTCATGCACTGTGTTAACAAATAACTTAGGCCCTGTTTGATAGCAAAGTATTTTCTAAGTATTCTAAAAATACTACAGTTTTTTTAGATACCATAGTTTTATTTACTGTGGCCTGTTTGGCTAGCACTAAATACTGTGTTATTAAAACTAGAGTATTCTCAAAACTGTAGTAATTTCTCTGCATAAAAAAAAGAACCCTGGACCTCTTTTTTAAAAACAGAGCAAGCGAAAGAAACAAGCCAGCCGCTAGCTGTTCACGACAAGCTCTTCTCGCTCTCACACCATCGCGTCCGCCGCCGCCGCTGCGGCCGTCTCTGTAGATTCTCCATCGGCTACGTTCAGTTCTTGCATGCTCCTCTTCTTATGCACACGTATGGTAATGGCTACCTAGCTATATGCTAACTAGCTGCATCTGCATGGCCGATTAGTTGAATGCACCGGCTAGTTAGGTGCGAGTGTTTGCAGCGCTAACAGCTAGGCAACTTACAGCACTGCGCACGCCACAGCCAAACATGTGCTCTGCATTGTCAATACTCTAAAATACTCTGTTGTGTTAAAACCACGGTATGTTATGCCTACAGGCTAAATTACTGTAGTTTGCTGATACTGCAGTTTTTTTAATACTTTGCTATCAAACAGAGCCTTAGTAGTTGCAGAAGTCCTATTAGAATAGTGAGTTTTATATTTTTGTCAAGGATGTATAGAACGACCATTTTAATCAGAATTTACACACGCTCACCAAGGGCAAACATGTACAAGTGAAAATATTATTACCTCGCACTGTCACTCGCGGTTATGGTATAGCCCAAAAGGGTGGCCCAAATGCTGGCATACTGAATAAACCCACACCAGAACACATTTCGTGGACCTGCAGGTTAATTTCATAAGTATCATTAGTGTGACTAATGACTAAATGCATAGAGATTAGGAATAGGTATTCATACCAAGGTAGCATCGAACAGCATCGATGTACTCCGGATTCACCGTGCCTGTCACTGGATCTGGATACCGGTAACAATCCGCAAGCAGGGCCGACGTAAAGTACGTTAACGCAGCCATGCTAACAAGCACGATTGGCCCGGCTACCCAACCAAGTTGGGCAAAGGACCACGCCAGTGCTAATACTCCAGATCCAAGCAAGATTGTTATGACATGCCAAATCGCCGTTAAAACAGTGCCCCTCCTCTCTATCCCTATGTTCATCGGGTTGTCATCCATGCTGGCGTGCAAATACCTGGCAGTGACTGTTGCTCTATCCTGTAGTCCTGCACACAATCAAGTAAAGAACTCTAAATCAAAACAACTTGAGGAGAGCAGAGCTGCAGGACGCAAAACAACAGAAGCATAACAAGTAAACTACAAGGTTAGAATACTTACAACTAAACAACTCAGACTGACCAACCCTTCAGAATGCTACCTTCCAACAAGAGCTACACAACATGTTTTATGGAAGTGTAGAACAAGGGCAACTCTTCCGTTCTACAAAGAACAAAGATGACATAAGAGATCACTTGGCAAGAAGAGTTGGTGCATTCTGTATGAGAGAAAAAGCATCAGGTTTGGTTCTATATACAAAGGGAATAAACGTTGACTTCCAATCTTCCATTCCATAGGAAAACAAAGCTTTGGCATACACTCCAACTGCAACCATCACCTGGTCTAGGAACGAAGAGAACAACATTCACGTTTTATCCTAGATGATTTCACCCTTAACCACATTTTATATAACAACACGATCTAGGAAGGAAGACAACAACATTGACGTTTTATACTAGATGATTAATTTCACCCTTATACACGGTTTATATAAAACGGTTAGACCACAAGCAGTGAAAAACCTAGATCAAGCATACTACCAAATGCGCCCAACTGTGAACAAGGAATGTGAAGAGAGGATACATACTGATTCTCACATGTGCAGAACTGAACACGAGCACGTACCCTGCACACAGTGAACAAAATTCATATAAGATTGATAAAAAAGAATATTAAGTCGAAATAATTAAAGTATGAAATGAGGTAGCATATTTACATCTTCTACCAAATAAAAATGGGGAAAAGATTTTGCAGATCGAACATACAGCACGGAGACAAAAAAAGAAACTGTATTTCTTTTGCTTGTTTTTCTTCATTCGAAGACAGAAAAATAAAGAGGGAAGGGATCAGGTCATGCCACAGGTCGAAATCAAACCACTTGACAAGAGCAGAGCCACAGGACGCAAAGCAACAGAATCATCATAGGAACATACAACACGGAGATCCAAAAAAAAACTACGCATTTTCTTTGCTTGTTTTCTTCATTTTTTTAGAGAGAGAAGATAAAGAGGGAGCGGATCCGCTCATATAACAAGAAATAAAACTTGCAAAACAGAAAGAAGTTGAGACTCCAAGAAACTTCATCTGATATGAGCCACAGATCGAAATCAAAAACCACGAGGAGAGAGGAGAAACTTCATAGGAGGACGAAAGAGCTCAAGGAAAGACCGTCATTTTAGAAGAGCAAAAACTTGAAGTCAAATCGAAGCCACATGCCTCTTGCCTGCCTGCCTAGATGGAGAATGTAGCTAGCCCCTGATGCAATCTGCGTCGGGACACTTGGAAAGAACAACCCTAGATCGAGAATGCAAGAGGGGGGAGTGCAGCTCGTCTTGCCTCGGACGCTCCCCTGCGCCCACACAAGCCCCAGTCCCCTCTTCTTATTCCAGGGGGAGGACAGCAAGGTAAAACCACATGGGCGCTATCACCCATGGACGGCTGTGATTCATGAAGGTAAGTTTGGACGGGTGGGATGGCCCAAATCAGCAGGACCAACAATGATATTGACGTACCCAACCAGTGCAGCTTCAAGACTTGACCAAGGAAAGGGTCCAAGGAGGACGAAAGAAGAAAGTAGAGTAATCATGCACGACAATTTAGGCATTAAGGCGCCCGGTGCTTCATTTGGCGCGTCATTTATTGACCATACTCATGCAGCCGAGTTGCCGATTGCCCTCCCTAGCGCTCAATCGCCTGCGTGATGCATGCTCACGTGCCCACGGATCACGCCTGCATGCATGGTTTAATCTCATTTTGTTACGCCTAGATTTTAATCAACTACTACTAGTAGTAAGCGAGAAGGGTTTCACGGCGCCGTGGGCGCCCCTGCCTATCAGCAGCCCTAATTCAACCCTAAATTCCGGCATATGAATGATCGGGCGAGACGGAAAAAACATCTACTAGCTGGACGGCTAGCACCATGCATGCCTCGATGCACGGCGATAGGTATGACGACTGAAGTAGCAAATGGTGCAGTGCGTGGGTGGCAGCGCGTCTGCCGGCCCCTCCACAGCGCTGTACCGTAGTTTCCATATATGTGCGATGGAGTAGCAATGCAGCTTTGGCTCTCGCAGATGGCATTCAAACTCTAGCATCTCTTTCCTGTGCAAGACAATCATCAAACTGCAGCCGGTGGACGAAGAGCGCTCGGGCGCGCCTGGTCATGGTACCAGTGCCAGGCCATTATTGTGGAGAGCCAAGGCATATATAGGCTGTGTATTGCACGGGGGAATCCATTAAATACTACTTCCTCCGTTCCTAAGTAGTATTTGTCTTTCTAGAGATTTCAAATGGTCACCACATACAGATGTATATAAACATATTTTAGAGTATAGATTCACTCATTTTGCTTCGTATGTAGTCATCATTTGAAACCTCTAAAAAGACAAATATTTAAGAACGGAGGGAGTAGCATGAATGCAACTTTGAAACGTATAGTACATGATACGCTAGGTACAAAGTTATTGAGGCTGGGCGTGGGTCTTCTCATTAACTGCGACCCGTTCTTTCCACCACACGCATCCCGGTCAGCACCAGCCCACGGGTGGCCGGCAGCGTCGACGCCTTGGCGAGGCCGTGTACTCGCAGCAGCGGGAGAGGAATGAGTTCCACGGGCAACCCCGCGGTGGGGCGCATCAGCGGGAGTCGGGCTAGGTTGCGTGGCATAGGGACGTAGGACACCCAGTAGCCGCCGTGCGATGTGAGTCGCTCAGTGAGAACGATCGAGAATCACGTGGAGACAACGACGCACAGCGGCGGGGTTTAATTAAGGACCTGGCGTCCATGGCGAGATCAGTAGCGAGGTTGATTTTCCGGCCGGTGAGGCGAGAGGAAACGGAGCCGAGAGCGATCAGTATGGAGTCGGTGCGGGGACTGTCAGACGCGGTGGTTGTGCAGATTGAGGCGTTGAATTTGCTGGGCTCCTTGCCCTTGGAGGTGCTCATGCATATGAGAAATGCATAGTACGTTGCTGGTCCATGGTTTGGGTCGCATGAGCGAATGCCTTGAGGCTTTTTTTTTTTTTTTGGCGAATAGAATGCCTTTAGGCTTTATCCGTGCATGCATCAACTATTAAGTCCAGCTCGGCTCGATGTAGCCAAGAGACTGAATCGGACGCGGTGCCAGTTGAAAACTTGAAATCGTAAGGACATGCTTCATGAGTTGGGCCTGCGAGTCACGGCCATAGTTTTAAATAGCGCTAAGCCTTTTAGCGGCGGACCTTTTCTAAATGCTATAGCGTGCTATAGTGAAACTATAGCGAGCTATTTAAAATGTTTGTTCATTTGTTTGGATCAAATTTTCTTAGCGGAGCTATAGAGGGCTATTTAAAACAGTGGTCACGGCCGAAGCGCGAGATTGCAAAATGAGAAAATAAAGTAATGCGAAAAATGGATCAGATGTCACATGCATTGTGGCAGCACTCGCAAAAACCAACGACCCTTGCTGGGAGTAGACTAAATTGACAAGGAGCGTGGCAACGACGGCCGGGGTTAGGGAGAGGAAGGAAGAAGATGGGCATAACATTATGGAGGAAGCAGGCATCTTGCCTATGTGAAATAACTGGATGATGCGGGAAAGGGGCCTGTCTATGGTCGGGGATGGTTGGTGTTTGGGTACGTGTTGGTCAAAACGCAAAAGAATATCTGTGTTGCTAATCTTGTCATAGGTGTGACCACGCTGACATCTTGGTTTCCACCTTCGTACGAGCGTAACGGGCAGTCGTGCATATAGATTTATAGTATATATTTAAGCATATACAGCGTGCAGTTGGCACCACTTTTGACAAAAAAAAGGTGGCGTCGGAAAGATTTCAATAGTTTGGTCTAAACAAATAAACCATTATGTATCAAAAAATAATAGTACACTCATGAAACATCTGAAGGCCGGTGAAATCTCGAAGAATTCCTAAAACATTGCACAACTGTGTCACTTTTACTTTTTTTTAGGGAACTATGTCACTTTTACTTTTAGATTGTGCGTATTTTTTTAGTGCAATGTGTCATTTGTCAATTAACTTAAATTGATTGCACGTTGGTCCCGATCTGGGACCTCGCGGGCCACGGCTGGCGCGGACAGGCGGCCGGCGTTCAGCGCTTGGCGTCGGCTGCGGGCGGAGATTGGGGCGCCGGGGCGGCGGCCTCGGTCCGGGCTCCGGCCGTGACTTGGGCGTGGACGGCGCGCGTGTGCGAGGTGGCTCTCAACCCTGGATGTGTGCGCGGGGCGCAGATCCTTGTCTGGAGCGGCGGTGGCTGCGCACGGCGGCGCAGCGGGCGTGGCATCTCCGGAGCTCGAGGTGTGCTGCGGTGCAAGGCCTGCTCGTCTGCCCTGCTGCTTTGCTGGAGCTGCTCCAATCTGGATCTGGCTGTGTGGGTCGCTGATCTTGGTGCTGCTCCTCGCCATGCATTGGTTGTTGCGGTGGTGGTGGTCACGGTGGTTCTGTGGTGGTGGACGGCGGCTTTGGCCGGGGGTGGTGCGTGCCTGGTTCGCAGGAGCTACCGATGAGGAGAAGGAGGCGATGATACACTCGGTCTACGGACTGTGGTTGGCTCGCAATGAGGCAAGAGACGGCAAGAAGATAGCATCCCCGCATGAAATTATGGAGTCTGTGTGGGAGCATGTGACTGAATGGCGAGCAGTACATGCTCCCTAGGTGCATGTCCCTGTACCCAAGATATCTGAGAAATGGAGGCCTCCTGCAGATGAGGGGTGGCTGAAGATCAATTCTGATGGTGCTACATCAAATTATGGTAATAGTGCGGGTGGTGGTGCAGTCATCAGAGACCATGAGGGCGCTTTTAGGGGAGGATTCTGTCAATATTTCCCACATGTAGCTGACCCAGAAGCAGCGGAAATCCTTGCATGTAGGCAAGCGATTCAGGTAGTACTTGATAAAAATGTACAGAAGGTTCACTTGGAGCTGGATAGCCAAGCGGTTGTGCAAATGATCAAACAAAAGGAAAGGAATCTGTCCGCAGTAGGGCCTTGGGTCCAGGAGATCAAGGCGATGCTCAATTCTGTGGAGGAGTTCAGAGTTTCGTGGGTTCGGAGGTCTGCAAATGTTACCGCGCACAAGCTTGCGAAAATAGGTTTAGGTGAAGTGAGATCTGAGCAGTGGCTTGAATCTCCACCGGATTTTATTTTAGATGTAATTTCAAATGACATTCCAAACTTTGTTTAGATAATAAAGCGGCGGCAGGTTTCGATAAATCACGAGTGGACATGCTGCCACGCGAGGAGGAAATCAGTTCCGTCCACTCCCACGTGATTCGTGCACTTATTATACATCCAGCTTGTATAATGATATCCCTGGCACATGTAAGCATCGTATAGTCTTTGTATTAAATCAGAGGGGGCAGCAAGTCCCACACGTCAGTTGCATGCAATGGCCCGACATGCAATTAATCAGTCACCCATTACAACGGCTAGCTGCAGCATACTCCTCTCCTTGCCTGCACCACGCTACTCCCTCTTTAAATCACTCAGGCCTTCTTCTTCCTCTGCCCAATTTGCTTCTACTATTTGCTCTTTCTCTCTCACACACAATTTCTAGCATCGAATCGACCCCTTTCACAGCCATGTGTTCATCCATGTCCCAGGCTATCTCTCCACCACCTTCATCTCACGCCATTTCCCAATCAAATTGCATCTCTTCCTCTCATACGCTGCCTCGAGTGCCACCCTATCTACGTGCTCTGGTTCATTCTAGAAGTGGGAGAACAACTACATACATTTATGCAGTGCCAGATGGGGTCAACTCATATCGCACTCAACAGTCTACTGCCATGTCTCACTTCTCGAAGATAATCAAGCTTTGCTGAAGAAGATAACCAGCCATGCATCAGCCATTGCCGTGCTCTTCCTCCACAAACACTGAATCTTAGTCCCAGACTGCAATCGTCGTCTACTTCATTTACTTTTCAGTTTAGACCTTTTCTCAATCCAAACCAGCCATGCATCAGCCAGCAATTTTTTTCCTCACCAAGGTAGTCAATGTAATAGCTAGTAATTTAAGTTTGGACCAAGCTACTCAATGTATGATCCAGTATTGGCTGCTTGTTATTACTCACTCACGTTGTAAATGCCTGCCAGCAATCAAGGCACCCAGGAATAATTAATGGCTTCATTTATCCAGTGTACTACCTGCTCAGCCTGTATTCATTTATTAGGAGCAGGTCGTTATTCGTTAACCCTGGCCACAATCACAGTTTGGTATTTTAATTTTGTCACATGTTTTGGACTACTGATTTACAACTGAAATCTTTACATGTATCATTTTCTTACAGAAAAAATCAGTTAGCTTCATTCTTCATCGTTAGCTCGAATCATGAAAATTACAATTTGAATTTTAAAACAGGATACTAATAAAAAAATCAGTACGCAGATTCTACGTAAAAGTTCAAATATTTTTACATGGCTTATAGAATATTTGAACACCACCATTATGAGAGAATGATACAATTTTTTGCGGCTTTGATTTTGATCTCAGCTTCACAATCATACTTGTTTATCAAAAATTATAATTCTCATTTTTTACAAATTAGAGACATCAAAATCAGCTCCACAGATTCCTAAGTGTATATAGAAAATTTGTCATGGTTGCAGCTAAATTTGTGTGCTTAGTCAAAGTGGTACATTAACTGTGACACAACGAACCTTAGCCGAAGTCAATCACTCTTGCTCTGCTCTCAACAGGGACACAACTCGAACAAGAGCTACAAGGCGCGCCATGAGCAAGGCTGGTGCTGATGGATGGCTGCCCCACGTCCACAGCAATTATGACTGACACTGACCCAACCTGCAAGGGGCGTTGCTACCAGATGAGCCGGTATTCATACGAAAATTAAATGAGATCTGGCCCACACGTGCAAGGTATAACATTGTGTATTTATGCTGGCATGTGAATTACCTGCTCCGTATTACGCAGAGGCCTATATTAAGTAGCAATCACGATGCCCATGCGGACGCCCGAGATTTCGGCATCACGTGCCACCATGTCCCAAAAATCCGCGTCGCGGCAGGTTTTCCCCTAAAAAAAAGGCACATGGGCTCCATCAATGTTGAATTTAAGCACGTCCATGTCAGGTGGTCGCCATTTGAGTCTCTCCTTCCGGCCTCCAATTTTGTTCTTTCCAACAATTTTCCAGTACTCCATTGTGGCCACCCTCGTCTTATGTCCAATTTCCTTAGGATGTAGTCTTCCTTCCTTCTTGCGCAGACGGCTTCTCTTGTTCCACCACTCCCACCAGAAGTACAATATTTGCACACGATCTTCCATTTTCAGAGTCCAGATATAATCAAGGACAGCTTCCACTGTGTTATAATTCTCAATTGCCCTACGCACCCCTTCCAGGCCCATGGTTCTCCAGACTTCTTTGACAGCCTTGGGAACTACCTTGGGTCGTGACCACAAGACAACCCAGGAGGGACCTACCAAGTCCAGGCATGAGCGGAGGCCCAGCCTAAACTACGAAGGCCCAAAATGGGTCCAGTGAAGAGGAATAAGCAAGTGAGGAACATAGCAAGTGAAGGTAACAAAGAACGAAACCCTCGACTGGCCGTCAGTGGCATGTATCTCTCTCCCACCTCCCGGGTCTTTCTCCCCAGATCCCCTTTCTTGCTGCTACTCGAGTTCTTGTATCCTTGATTCGAGATAGATTAAGACAGGAACCCTACCTAGTTAGAGTACTAAGTACGTCACATTTGTTATCACAGCTAGGCCCACCATGCCCACCCGGGGGCTTCCCAGGGGGATGGGGTGTTGGGCTACTAGGCCATGGGTGTTGCCAGTGACTAGAATATCGCAAAGGAGCCACCAACTAGGTCTTGGATGCTCTATCTCGCCAAACAGAACAAATAGAGCAGGTCCTATCTGTCTTTGTGCGTGTACCAACTAGACTTGCTTTCAGTACCTAGATGGTGATTTTCAAAGTCTTAGGACCTATATTCAGCGTATTTCGAGGATCTATAATGTACTTTACTCAAATATAAAGAGTGAATTTCATTTTTACCCCTAGAATTCATGTTTCGACCGAAATTATCCCACTTAGCGAAAATTATCAATTCATACTCAATTTCGACAAATATGTGCCACATTTTACCCCATTTTAGTTTCTTTCCAATTTTGGTGCTGACTACTTGCTGCTATGTTTATGGTTTATTTTTCACCGTTTTTTCATGGGAGTTATTTCACAACAGCAAATGGGACAATGGACATGCCTCCCTCCCACCTCCCACACAACCAGATATCTCACTGCAACTCCTTTCACCGCTCCAGCCAAACCCCACCAACGACTCCTTGCCATCCATTGCCATCCATGGCCAAGCTAGATCGGACCCGCGGGTGAGTGCGAGTATGCTCAAGGAGGCCCGTCCCAAGACGCCAAAGACGAGCTACTGCGAAATTTTTATCCCAACCCCCTCGAAATATTCCTACCGAAATTTATCCCTCCCTCCTTCATCCATCCCAAGGAGTAGCAACGGCATGGAGGTGGGGGAAAGATAGAGGAGGGGTGGAGGCGCACATTTTAGGGCACCGAAAATTTGCTGGGGTAAAATTTGAGGCACCAAAAAGTGACTTTTAGGTCACTCAAAATGCTCGTCGCCAACAGCTGTCCTAAAAGGGCACTTCAAACTTGCCAATAATTTTTCTAGAACATCCAAACGTTTAAAGTTTTAAACATCCGAACATTACCCTAAACATTACTACGATCAACTCATACAGACACCCTACAGGTTGTCCCAGTCAATCTCATTGGACTCACTCCCCTCATCATCATTCTCACGCGCAAGGTCATCCTAGTCAATGCCGGAACCCTTGTCTTCGGACTCCAGCTTCACAACTTGTGAAGGCCCTGCCTCGTCCTCCTCCTTGAACTCCACCTATCACGCTTCTGAAACAACTCGACCTAGCACACATACAGATACTAGTAGAAAGCAATTTGATTTCACGCACGAGCCTCAGATAATCTCAAGGTCATCCATAGCTTTGCGCTACTAGGGACCTCAAATAAACTTGTCGTCCCATCTCATATCCACAAAAGTTTGTCCATGAATCACGTTTGGTTACCTTCTGGAGCTCCTTGGTCACCAGGTTTAGTGCGAATGTTCCACGGATAGAGCTACCTTCACCGAGCGTGAAGAATAACACTCCACTCTTCTCCGAATATGTCTATTCCTAACCGGTTGTGCGCGCAACGCCAATCGCCGCCGTCGCTGTTTCACGTGGATCTGTGCCCCTGGCCCACATATCCCTGGCCAGAAACGATTTTTTCCTATTATACGGTTGATGAAATACAGCCACCCCGTACCTGTCCCTCTCCCGTCCTTATCCCTACTTGTGCCGCCCGTCAAGATCCCCTCTCTCCCTCTCGTCCTTCCCCCCCATCGCGGGCGCACCGCCGGCGACCCACCACGGCCACGCACCGCCGGGTCGATCCTCCTCCTCCTCCCAAGGTCGCGAGCCTTCCGTCCTCCTTTCCCGAGCAGTGCTTCTCCACCGGTAGGCGACTGCTCTTCATCCTTGCCTTGCGTCCTCTTTTGCCAGATCCATGGCCATGGAGGTAAGATGCAGCGGGCAAGGCTGCCTCATCGACATCAAGCTTCGTGGTGATGATGCTGGACATGGACGAACAACAAGTAGCAGCATCACCATCATTGTGGGCAGCTCGGTGGTGGCGAGATCTATTCATTGAGGCATCACCACCACTCCTCCGGCAAGCAAGTCTATTGTTTAATCAATCTCTTGAGATGCATCTACTTTCGTGTGTGATTGTGTCTTCTGTGTGGATTTTCTGCAGCACACATAGAAAGAAAGATTGATCTAATTTTGTTTCCTCTATTGCAGTTTTCGACTAGTGACTGGTCTTATTTTCTGTGTAATTTTTTGTTTCCTCAGGAAAATTGATTGTTCTTAGTGTGTAATTTTTTATAATCTTTAGCGATACTTTGATTGAAGAAATGAGGACCTTTGTGCTGGCGAAATTGCTGTACACACGATGCATCTCCTTTCTGCTGGGCTGCTGGCTATGTTTGGTTTACTGTATTTATTATAGCCTCAAATTTAGTAGAATCCATGGACATGACAGAACTCTTTGGACCCACTGTACAAACTTTCTTCTTAGAAATGAAGAACTTTTTCTAGTCCCCAACACTATTAAATAAATTAGCACTTTTAGCACTTTATGGGAAGATACAAAGTACTTTCTAAGAAATGAAAGTATTTATCTCAATAAAATTATGAAGTTCTTCAATCCTATCAATGAAGTCCTCAGATGGTCATCATAAAGTTCTTTTGTGGGATTTTCATATCATATATATCCTGGGAAGAACTTTGTTGGCACGGTGACCGAACTTTGCCATAAACATCAGAAGAACTTTTGATAGTGTTGGGGATCATATTTCTTTTGGAATAATTTCAATAATTTTTCTAGCAAATAACGCAACGCACTTGGTTAAACACGATCAAAATTGCCGAGGCCTTCCTGCCAGATGCAGTTTGGAATTTAAACTGTACTATTGAACATGTATCGACCAGACACAAAGATTCCTTGTGCCAGATCGTGGGGCCAGTCTGGAGTCAAATCAGCTACAATACGGGAGAGAAATGCCACAAGAAAGCTGAAATACGCGCAGTACAGGGCATCTTTGTGGGTCCTGATCACCTGCTGATTTGACATGCATGCTAGATGGGTGGATGGGATACGCGTTGTGCGCGCAACGAGTTAGACAAAATCCACGTCCACTCTTCTCGCAGTAGCACCGGCACGCCATTGTTGTCGAATGTTTTATTTTGAACTGGTTCAGCCTGATAACTTTACTCGGTTCTTGTGCTTCCCATCTTATTCCTACACTCACATCGTCGCTGACAACGTCATGGCGAAACGTGAATGTTCGCACCGCAAGAAAGTGTCCGGCGATTTTCAAGGCAACCAACCATAGCCTCCCCTCCGGTGAGACGCCGATGGTGTGGTACCGAGAATTGTTCACTTGCACCGGCTGAGAACAGCCGTAGGAACAGCATGTACTGCTCCATCGTCGTGCCGCCGTCGAGGCGCACCCCCAACACGTGCCAGGCTAGAGGCCAGTAGACCACGCCCCGGAGCGCGGTGGCCTGCGCCATGCTGCGCAGCCACCCGTTGGAGATGCGCACGTCGGCCTTGGCTTCCGGTGCCCAGCTAGTCGTGTCCGACGAGTACCTGCGCAGCGCTGTGAAGCCGCGGCGGTTGTAGACTAGGAGCAGGCGGAAGTAGGCCGGCGAGAAGATCGGCGGGTCCACGTCCTCGCCGGTGAGGAAGGCGCAGGCGTAGTACCCGGGCCAGTCATCGCCGGAGAGCGCCGGGAGGACGTGGGCGTCACCGGTCATTGGGTCGCAGATGCAGAGCCTGAGACCGTCAGCACGCCCGTCCCGTCAAAGCTCCAGGACGAGGCAGCCGTTCCGGCACGCGACCGGGCAGGAGCACTCCAAATCCACGCCGCCGTCCACATGGACGCCCTCGAGCAGCGACCTTGAGGAGGCGCCGTGGAAACCGAAGAGGCGGGTGGCGGACATCGTCGGGACGAAGATGGGGCCTTTCGCGGCCGGCTGCCGGCTAGCGGCGTCGTCCCGATGGAAGAACCCAAGCGCGAGGGCGCCCAAAGGCGGCAGGGCGCGGGAGAGTGAGGATGCCTCTCTGCCGACGACACGGCGCCAGCGCCGGCACGTGGCGGCGCAGCGGACTACCGCGGAACCGTCCGGGAGCCTGGCGAATACGGCCGCGAGCGCGTCGTCCTGGAGAACCGACGTCGTCGTGATGCCGTGTTCCAGCGGCCGCTCGTTGCCGTCGCCGTCCAGCACGCGGCGCGCTCTGCGGCACCTCGACAGCCATCCTCTGCAGTTGTACGGCGCGGAACAGGCAGCGGTCCGGCGCGATCGCCGCAACGGCGACATCCTATAGACGATAAAAAACAAAGGAAAAAGTCCAAAATAAACCTTCAAGTTGTAGACGAAAGCTAAATCAAACCCCGAATTTTGAATCCCGGAAATTGGCACTCTAAACTTGCAATCCCGGTCTATTTTGAACGCTAGACCTGTTTGGTAAACTGGGAATAGTATAATCCCGGCCGGGATAACCAGCTACTCTCACGGACAAAAGTCTGGGCCGGCCCACTATAACACAAGAAGAATTCGTGAAGTTTAAAAAATGTTCACACATTTCTAAAATTGTTCAGAAGTTAAAAAAATGTTCCTGTTTTCTATTGTTGGCGCAAATTCAATTTATTTTGTGTTTTTCAGAAAATGTGCGGAATTTTAAAATTCTATTCACATTTTAAAAAAACTGTTTGTGATTGCAAAAAAAATCACATTTGTCAAAAAATGTTCAGAATACCAACAGTTTTTCAGATGCTATGATTTTTTTTCAGATTTTCAAAATTGTGCTACATTTTAAAATACTTTTTCGGAATTTCTTAAACTATTTCGTAAATAATGTTTTTAGAAAATGTTTTGAATTGTTGGTTGCGGAATCGACTGGGCCGGCCTACCAGACATGAAGCGAGTTTTTTTTTTTGCTTCATACGAGACGTAAAAATTCTTTCTTTTTTTTGTCTTAACGCGCGACGTAATAATTCCAAAACAAAAAACATGTTGTGGAGTCGAACTTGGGAACTGGTATGGTTGACTTGATTTCGCTAGCCACTACACCAGACGACTATGACTGACATAATAATAGGCCGAAATTATTTAAGCAGAAACCAAAGCGTCGATCTTTGAAAAACTTTTTTAGGGGCAAACAAGTATTGAAAATGTATTTATTTCTGAAATCTTCGAACATTTCATAAAGTGTGAGAACATTTTGAAATTTTGGAATAATTTTAAAAACCAACAACTTTGAAAAAGCGAACACCTTTTGAAATATAAACATTTTTTGAAACCTGAACAAAAAATTAAAGTGCAAACACTTTTTGAAACATATTTTTTTCTCAAACCTGAACAAAATTTTAAAGTGCGAACACTTTTTGATACATAAACATTTTCTGATTTTGTGACATCTAGAAAATACAACAAATTCTAAAAAAATGTATTGGCCAATTCAAAAATATATTTGTATAATGTATAATAATATTGGTGTGAATAAAAAAATCGTACATTCAAAAAACTGTAACATTTCAAGAATGTTCACGAGTTTCAGAAAATGTGTTTGGGGCTTTTTATTATAAATAAGTACAATGTAATGAAAATGTTTGCGTGTTGTAAACAAATGTGTCATAACCTTAATAGAATATAGATGACATGTAATAGAAAAAGTGTATGTGAATTTAAAAATGATGAACCATGTAAAAGAGTGTTCGTGTAGTTTTGTAAATTGTGTATTGTCATTAAGAAAATGTAAAATATGTATTTCAAAAAATATTACCATGTATTCAGAAAAGTTTTGAAAACATTTAATTTTAAAATGCCCATAATGTATTTAAAAATATCAAAAGTTTATCAAAAAATTAATTTGTGCGTTAAAAATGTACATTGGGTACTAAGAAAAATTAGACATGTGTAAAAATGAAAAAAGAAAAAGAAAACGTAAAAGAAAAAAAGACTAGTGCGTGCGCGAGCGGCTGCGCTACTGGGCCGGCCCCATTGAGCAAATACCAGCCAACTCCTTTCAAGGTTTAAAATAGACCGGGATTATAAAGTTCGGTGTGCTGATTTCAGAGATTAAGAGTTCGGGGTTCGATTTAGCTTTCGCCTCCAAATTCAAGGTTTGTTTTGGACTTTTTCCAAAAACAAACCTCGGACGTTCGTCGCTGACCCAATCAGCTTGGCGTGCTGTGGTTGGTTAGTAGAAAAATCACGGGGATTTTTTTTGAACTGAAAATCATGGTGATTTTTTTTGAACTGAAAATCAGGGGGATTAGTTTTGTTTTAGCATCAGTACAGACATAAGCGCTCATATACGCGCATACACTCATCCCTATGAACGCACACACGCACACCCTACCCTTATGAGCACCTCCGAGAGACTGAGCCGGCATATCATCTCTACAGGTTACTTTACCATTACCTGACTTTTGTGTACATCTATCCTCAATCTAGATCAGGTTATTGAAGATTTTCTTCATTTTTATATTCAGGGAGTACATACTACTTATACTAAATTTAGACCCGAACAAAATTTGAGGATTTTTTTATTTTTTTTCATGCAGTTCGAACTGGTTAATCAGGCCTTGACACGTGTGGTTAGTTTGGGACCTGGACGTGTACACTATTCAGGTGTACGCTGCATTTTCTTCTGGTTTAGTTCTTGGTCAAACATCGGTCCTATCTTTCTGAACACAAGCTGTATTTTTGGCTGCATGCATGCGGTCGATTTGTTGACCACGTGCATGTACTAATGGATCAGCAGGGCAGTGTATGGCACGTGGGGGTTGCATGCATGGTTCTATTTGCCTCCCGTACGTGTTGTCCGTTGTTTGTATGGGCGTCTCCTGATGTAGTGTGGGTGTCAGCTTGGTTCTGTACGTGTTCTTTCAGCGTGCCGGCACGTCCTTAAGTAGTTCAGCTTGACATTCAATGGTTGGCACGTGTGTAGTTTCTACAATCTTGAGATTGTGCCGCCGTTGCCGTATATTCTGAAAACCGCTCTTCTCGATGGTTGCGGTTGTTTCATGCTATTTTGCTTCATGACTTTGGGTGCTCCGGTTAGTGTATAAACACGTGTTCCGCCACGTTGTTTCTCTTAGCCTTACACGTTTGGTCTCTGTGCATAGATGGATCATGGCAGGCCTTGCCGAAGTGGCCTCCGCCGTTCAGGTCGTCCTCCTGGAATTCGCCGGTGCAGTTATTGGCTGGTTCCTATTCGGCGCCTTAAGCGCCCGCTACAGTACTAATTACAAACGGGCACATACCCCTCCTTCACCGCTAGGCCGGCCCATCTAGCTTTTCTCTCTGTATTTATCACACCGCAAAAAAGTCTGCTAGTACATCCTAAGATTCCGCAGCTCGCTGTCCTCGGCTATTCAGAGAGTCTAGCGAATTTGTACACTGCAGAACTTCGGGCCAAATGGCTGCCGCATTTCAATAATGGTGGATTCAGATTACCAAGTGTTAAAGCGATGCAGAGTGATATCCTTGAGTGGGAGAAGTTCATGAAGCGCTATTCTCGTGTCTACTCCCGGAGGCCCTTTATTGGACTTCTTCACATCTGGTACAATGATCAACTATGCTACGACATGGGATGCAACCCGAGAAGGAAGAATGACATTTTCGCTGAATTATTTGAGGTATATGCTCCCCGTGATTATGTCAATCTTCATCCCAAGTAAGAGAAAATCTTGGTGCAATTCTTATGTGCACCTCATATCTTCCTGGCCATCTGTGGTCTGAGCAATCGCTGTGGATTATAGCAGCTTAGTTATTTTCTAGCCTGGTAATTACTTCATGGTCGATCATATGATATTGCAATAAATATAATTTTTTGCGCAAATATTGCAATAAATAGTTATTCTGTGATGAACATACATCATATATTTTAGACTGAAAAGATCACGGTATGTGTAAGATTGTATTAATATTTATTTATACAGATGTTTAATGAAGTGAATAGAAAACTATTTTAATTACTTTGGCGGGTAGATCAACAAAAAAAATCCCTTGGACAATTCTTTCTTCCTCTCGTTTACTCCATCCGTTCTGAATCGAAATATGTATGGTATGTTTTAGACATGCTCCAAATATGTGAGACCATTTTACGCAAAAAATTATTCAGAAATATTTCAAAATAAGGAATTATTCTTTAACATTAATCAGCTATATTAGTTCACTGCTCTGTTTATATACGATAGTCCAAGAAAACCAAGTTTGATTGCAAGCTTTGTAGACCAACTACTTTGAAATGTAGAAATCGTTTTGATTATGTGATTGAATGGAACATAAAGTTTATTCTGTTACCAAAAAAGTTTATTCTATTTACTAACTCACTCTCAAAGTAGAAGTATTGGACCAGGTAACCAGAAGATAAGGCCACTCAGCAAGACTAGACTAGTATAGTCGGATGACCCAACTAAGGCCTGTCGACTGATGCCTCGAATGGACTAATCAGAATAGTGCAACAACCTTCCAGCTAGCAGTTTAGTGCTCAAAAAGAAGAAAACGTTCCAGCAGTTTTTGCTTTTGACCACTTAAAGGCTCATGAGGCAGACCCACCATTGGCGTTGCTATATCTTTCTTGGTTTCTTGCTTTATTGCATAGAGTAGAGAGAACGTACATCATCGCGTCCTTGCAATCCTCAAGATCGAAGATGTGTCCATTATCTCTAGTCACTGGGTTGGGGTGGGGCTGATAATATTGTGCTCCTTGGACTAGTACCTCTTAACAACCTCACACATCATTCTCCACAAGAGTTGATACCATGTCTAGTTTTTGTCTTAAATAAAAATACACGTCGAAGCAAATTTCATAAGCCAAACTCTTTTCTACTCCCTCCATTCCAAAATAAGTGTCGTGGATTCAGTTCAAATGTGATCGAGTATAATACTAGGTGCGCATGGAGTGTCCTGTATTTTTTCCCTTCCCGATATATATAATATGCCTAAAGAGGTACAAGTAAACATCATATAGCTCACTTCATAACCTCAGATAATTCAAGAAGCAAGACCAAATTCATCATTCTTCTTATGACTTATCAGTGAACAACCTCGCTGCTACACCAATTATGAACGTTTGCGCTATTCAATGGAACACGGCATCTTAGTCTAGATAATTAGTGCCCATTTGCTAACTGCCGTGGAGGCAGTGGGCAATACCTACACATGCACCCCTGGGTAACACACCACCCAGCTGCGAGGTACCCTAGACCTTCAACACATGTCTTGTTGCAACTTTGGTTATCACAGGGCATTGGCGATGGCATGATTTTTGATGTACATGTGACAGGATCAATGCTAATGTCCGCTGATGCCTCCATTAGCGCATCTGCAAAATCTCAACATGAGGAAAAGGGACGATCACAACATGACCATTATTCGATGGATGAGGTTTCGAAGAAACATATTACATGAACAAATGAGTACCTGATGCTAGCACGAGGATGGCGATGGCCAGGAGCAACATTTGGATAGTCCTCATCTTAGCTAGTTGTTGAGTTGAAGAAAAGAGTCGTCAAGCAGTTGCGTGCTTTATCAGTTCTGAAGGAGAACAAACGCAATGGACAATCCCTTTTATAATGGATTTGCAGTATTAAAGTACTCCCTCTGTAACGGTTTAGAAGGCGCACTTCACTTTTCATGCATTTTCAGAATACGAGAGGATAAGGCGTGTTGGCAATTAATGCAGAGTTAATTAAGCCGTTTTGTGTGCGTGTGGGCTACATGTGGGCGGTCTCCACCACTACACGCGATAGAGCTGCTCGTTTACCGGCTGTGGGGCAAACTACGCATTAATTTCTTCACTAATTTGGTGCCGTAGTTAACAGTCGATGCTATTTTTCAGTATATGGTACAACCAATCGTTTACCACCTTGGTCTCAGAGAATTCTTCAACACGCCTTCTAAACTGTGACGGAAGGAGTACAAGATTTGGTGAGATTTACCAAATTGGTGAGCTATATTAATAGCCATTAGCTGCGTGAAATTATAAATATTCTATTCATTAAGATTGCTCCATTGATGAGCAATTCATCCACTATGTAATCATGCACATGCAGATATACGTATCCATTAATGCACAATATTTGTTTTACACACTAACTAAAAATATTCCTTATTTATTTTTATTCATATATTAATATGAAGAAACAATTTTAAATACATTACCAAATAAGAAATATCTGTCATTCGGGGTCTACGCTTCACACTAAGAATTGCAAACAAAAAGATATCTCATTACCATCTACATGCAACCATGTAAAATTAATAGAAACAATGCAATATATATATGGTTGCATGTAGACGGTAATGAGATATCTTAAACAACTAATAGGAAGAATACAATCGCATGGTTGTTCAAGATATGTCCTAGAGGAAATCATGTGATGATATTATTTCCGTACATACTCATGAGTTATTTGTACTATACTTGAACATCGTCACTGATATGTATCATTAAAGTATACGGTAAAACTGAGTCTATCATAGCTTAACACAGAACTTGTTAAGACTCACTAAGCTTTTAACGTTTTAAGACTTATAAAAAAATAAAATAAATAGTGGATCATCACTCTAATGTAATAAGATGATTCGATTGTAAAAATATGCATTTATGTGCCCTTGGCAGAAAAAAACAACAACAAGCATTTCAACTCTCTGCGACCTAAATATATACTGAACTATTTGTTTTTTGTCCAGGAAACATACAATCATATTTTTTCAATCACTCTGTTGGATCATGTTATAATATAGGTGTGTTGATTCAATATTTGTTTCAGGATTTTCAGGATCTTTTACACCTTAACTACTTGTGTGGTAAGCTATGATAGAAAATTCTACTCCTAAATATATGACTTATTTGTGAGACTATGTATTTTTATGATGATTGTTCTAATGGTTCCTAGTTGGAGAGTATTATACGGACACATATCCTTTGATCCATATATCATTAGGTTGATGGCTATGTTTCCCAAGTCATGGGATAGAGATGCTAATCCGATAGTATGGAGTCACGGATGAGGATCACCAAGTTGAACACCCACTTTGAGATGCAACGAGATATTGTCATCTATCAATTATCAAGTAGAATGTATATGCCATGTCTTCGACTTGAGGTCCTCGCATATTCTCGGGATGAGGACTGACTCACTTAGCACTAGTAGGAAATGGGGCAATGGTCCAGGCCGGTCCAGCCCATTAGTCCCGGTTCAATCCAGAACCGGGACCAATGGGGGCATCGGACCCGGTTCATGAGCCCCGGGGGCCGGCCGGGCCACGTGTGCCATTGGTCCCGGTTCGTCTGGACCTTTTGGTCCCGGTTGGTGGGATGAACCGGGACCAATGGGCCTCGCTCTGCCCACCACCATTGGTCCCGGTTCGTGGCTCGAATCGGGACCAAAGCAACCTTTAGTCCCGGTTCATGCGACCAACCGGGACCAATGGTGGTGCCTATATATACCCTCAGCGCAAGAGCGAGCACACCGCTGCTTTTTTACGGCCGAGGGGAGAGGGCTTGGTGGTGCTCTAGCTCACCTCATATGCACACAAGGTGTTCGATGGAATGCCCGAGCCACACTACTTAAGGTTTCTCCTCTCCAAGGTCGACCGCCAAGCTCCATTTTCCTCCATATTTGTCTAGGTTTAGCGGTCCGTCACGCCCCGTCCCCGTCTTCAACGTCATCGATCACCCGCACCGATCTCATCGCCGGCACCACCGTGGTGAGCCTCTTGTTCTTATCTTCTTTCCGAAAGGAAAAATATTCTTATTTGTATGTTTAGATAGATATATACTTGTATAATTTTCTTACTTTTATTATTGCATCTTATATAGTGCGATGGTTTTGGTATCCGCCTCGCCGGCCCTCGTCCATCTATGATTCGGATGTGGTATATATTATCTTTTCATAACTATTGGTTCATTTATTGTTTATGACAATTATGCCGACCAACGTGACATAGATTTTATTCATCTAGGAGGTTGTTGAACCGGAAATTCCAACCGATCCTATTGTCGAGAGGTTAAATTTAGTTGAAGAAGAAAACAATTTGTTGAAAGAAAACATTGGTTGCGATTATGATCGCATTTGTTTTCGCATTGAAATGTTTTACATAGTTTCAGTGTATGGTTTAATTAATTTAGATGCTCGGCAGAGCTTTATGTTGTTAGATGAGAACTATGTATGTACTTTGGTTTTAATGTGATGATGAACTTCTATTAATTTGGTCACTTAATTAATTATCTATTCATGATGTTCTCTAATGATTTTTGACACACTTAATTATATATAATGCACACAGATGAACCGGCAATGGATGTACGGTTCAAGACACACCTCCGAGTACATTAAGGGCGTGCATAATTTTCTCGAAGTGGCTGAGGAAAACAAGAAGAATGGTTTTATGTGTTGTCCATGCCCTATATGTGGGAATACGAAGTCTTACTCTGACCGGAAAATCCTCCACACCCACCTGCTTTACAAGGGTTTCATGCCACACTATAATGTTTGGACGAGGCACGGAGAAATAGGGGTTATGATGGAAGACGGCGAAGAAGAAGAGTACGATGACAACTATGTGCCCCCGAATACGGTGATGCTCCGAAGATCAAGAGGAACCAGACGATGTGCACGATGATGCTTGCAACGGAGAAGCTGCTGAAGATCAAGAGGAACCAGACGATGTGCCCGATGATGATGATCTCCGCCGGTCATTGTCGATGCAAGGACGCAATGCAAAAGTCAAAAGGAGAAGCTGAAGTTCGATCGCATGCTAGAGGACCACAAAAAGGGTTGTACCCCAATTGCGAAGATGGCAACACAAAGCTCGGTACCGTCTTCGGAATTGCTGCGGTGGAAGGCGAGAGAATGCTGTGCGTGATAAAGGATTTGAGAAGCTACTTAAAATATTGAAGAAGAAGCTTCCAAAGGATAACGAATTGCCCGACAAAGACATACGCAGCAAAGAAGGTCGTATGCCCTCTAGGATTGGAGGTGCGAAGATACATGCATGCCCTAATGATTGCATCCTCTACATGGTGCGTACAAGGATCTGAACGCATGCCCGTATGCGGTGCATTACGGTATAAGATCGACGAGATGACCTGGTGATGTTGACGGCGAGCCCCCAAGAAGAGGGTTCTGCGAAGGTGATGTGGTATGCTCCTATAATACCACGGTTGAAACGTCTGTTCAGAAACAGAGAGCATGCCAAATTGATGCGATGGCACAGTGAGGACCGTAAGAAAGACGGGAAGTTGAGAGCACCCGCTGACGGGTCGCAGTGGAGAAAAATCGAGAGAAAGTACTAGGATGAGTTTGCAAGTGAGCCAAGGAACGTATGGTTTGCTTTAAGCGCGGATGGCATTAATCCTTTCGGGGAGCAGAGCAGCAATCACAGCACCTGGCCCATGACTCTATGTATGTATAACCTTCCTCCTTGGATGTGCATGAAGCGGAAGTTCATTATGATGCCAGTTCTCATCCAAGGCCCTAAGCAACCCGGCAATGACATTGATGTGTACCTAAGGCCATTAGTTGAAGAACTTTTACAGCTGTGGAATGCAAATGGTGTACGTACGTGGGATGAGCACAAACAGGAGGAATTTAACCTAAAGGCGTTGCTGTTCGTGACCATCAACGATTGGCCCGCTCTCGAACCTTCGGGACAAACAAACAAGGGATACCACGCATGCACGGACTGTTTACTTGACACCGATAGTATATACCGGCAAGCTGCGGGAAGAATGTGTACAGGCCATCGTCGATTCCTTCCGACCAACCATCAATGTCGAAAGAAAGGCAAGCATTTCAAAGGCGAGGCAGATCACCGGAAGAAGCCCGCCATGCGTCTCGGTGATCACGTATTTGCTATGGTCAATGATTTACACGTAATCTTTGGAAAGGGTCGGCGGACTAGCTGTTCCGAGTGACGCCGAGGGACACGCACCCATGTGGAAGAAGAAATCTATATTTTGGGACCTACCCTCTGGAAAGACCTAGAGGTCCGCTCTTCGATCGACGTGATGCACGTGATGAAGAACCTTTGCGTGAACCTGCTAGGCTTCTTGGGCGTGTATGGGAAGACAAAAGATACAATGAGGCACGAGAGGACCCGCAACGTTTGCACGAAAAAAGACGGCATGCCTCCAAAGCGAAGATGAAGGTCCCGCCACTATGCTCTTACCAAAGAAGAGAAGGAAATCTTCTTTGAATGCCTGCTTAGTATGAAGGTCCCGACCGGCTTCTCGTCGAATATAAAAGGAATAATAAATATGGCGAGAAAAGTTTGAAACCTAAAGTCTCATGATCGCCACGTGATTATGACGCAATCGCTTCGGTTGCATTGAGGGGCTTCTAGGAAAACGTCCGATTAGCCATTGTGAAGCTATGTGCATTCCTCAATGCAATATCTCGAAGGTGATCGATCCGAAACCATACCAAGGCTAAGGAGTGATGTGGTGCAATGTCTTGTCGGTTTGAGCTGGTGTTCCCACCATCCTTCTTCAATATCATGACGCACGTTCTTGTTCATCTAGTTGACGAGATTATCATTACGGGCCCGTATTTCTACACAATATGTACCCCTTTGAGAGGTTCATGGGAGACCTAAAGAAATATGTCCGTAACGCTAGGCGAAGGAAGCATCTCCATGGGCCATCAAACAGAGGATGTCATCGGGTTTTGTGTTGACTTCATTCCTAGCCTTAAGAAGATAGGTCTCCCTAAATCGCGGCATGAGGGGAGACTGACTGGAAAAGGCACGCTTGGAAAGGACTCAATAATATGCGGGGATGGATATTCTTGGTCTCAAGCCCACTACACAGTTCTCTGTAACTCTACCTTGGTGACCCCGTATGTCGATGAACACAAGAATAGTCTGCGCTTCAAACACCCGGAGCAGTGCCACGACTGGATTACATGTGAACACATCAGGACTTTCAGTAGTTGGTTGGAAGCACGTATCAGAGGTGACAACACTGTTTGTGAGGAGCTGTACTTGTTATCCAGGGGACCATCTTTGACTGTATTGATTTGGAAAGGATACGAGATAAATGGGAATACATTTTACACGATTGACCAAGATCAAAAGAGCACCAACCAAAACAGCGGTGTCCGCTTTGATGCAACGACCGAGAGGGGAAAGGACACATATTATGGTTACATAGTGGACATATGGGAACTTGACTACGGACATGATTTTAAGGTCCCTTTGTTTAAGTGCAAATGGGTCAATCACGAGGAGGCGGAGTGCAGTAGACCCACATGCGGAATGACAACAGTGGATCTGAAAAATCTTGGGTACAGCGACGAACCGTTCGTCCTAGCCAATGATGTGGCACAGGTTATCTATGTGAAGGACACGTCCGATGAGACCGAGAAATAGAAAAGATAAGGAAGCAAATACATCATACGATGAGCCAAAGCGCCACATAGTTCTTTCGGAAAAAGGAACATCGTGGGAGTGGAGGACAAGATGCAGACATGTCTCAAGATTATGAAAAGTTTCATGAAATTCCTCCTTTAAAGTCAAGGCTGACCCACATCCCGATAAACGATGAAGATTATCCATGGTTACGGCGCAATAAGCAAATGACACAAGCGAAGAAAAAGTGAAGACTTTCTCCCGCAACTATTGTTCATTTATGATACCATTGTAACTGACGAGTATGATACCATTGTTCGTTTTGTACATGCACATGCTATGTGTGGGTCAATTTATGATACCATGCCAACTTTCTGATGGGGAACGTAGTAATTTCAAAAAATTTCCTACGCACACGCAAGATCATGGTGATGTATAGCAACGAGAGGGGAGAGTGTTGTCTACGTACCCTTGTAGACCGAAGCGGAAGCGATCACAACGTAGAGGAAGTAGTCGTACGTTCTCCTCGCGATCCAACCGATCCCAGCACCGTTACTCCGGCGCCTCCGAGTTCTTGACACACGTACAGCTCGGTGACGCTCCTCGGGCTCCGATCCAGCAAAGCTCCGGGGAGAGAGTTCCGTCAGCACGACGGCGTGGTGGCGATCTTGATGTTCTACCGACGCAGGGCTTCGCCTAAGCACCGCCTGATATGACCGAGGTGGATTATGGTGGAGGGGGCACCGCACACGGCTAAGGAACGATCTCAAGGATCAACTTGTGTGTTCTAGGGTGCCCCTTGCCCCGTATATAAAGGAGCAAGGGGAGGGCCGCCGGCCCTAGGAGGCGCGCCAAGGAGGGGGAGTCCTCCTCCTAGTGGGAGTAGGACTCCCTTTCCTAGTCCAACTAGGAAGGAGGAAGGGGAAGGAAGGAGAGGGAGAGGAGAGGAAAGGGGGCGCGCCCCCTCCTTGTCCTATTCGGACTCCCACAGGGGCACCTCCTGGTGCGGCCCTCTCTCTCCCTCTTGGCCCACTAAGGCCCATAACTTCCCGGAGGTTCCGTAACCCCTCCGGCACTCCGGTTTTCTCCGGAAACTTCCGGAACCTTTCGGTGTCCGAATATAGCCGTCCAATATATCAATCTTTATGTCTCGACCATTTCGAGACTCCTCGTCATGTCCGTGATCACATCCGAGACTCCGAACTCCTTCGGTACATCAAAATAAATAAACTCATAATATAACCGTCATCGAAACCTTAAGCGTGCGGACCCTACGGTTCGAGAACAATGTAGACATGATCGAGACACGTCTCCGGTCAATAACCAATAGCGGGACCTGGATGCCCATATTGGCTCCTACATATTCTACGAAGATCTTTATCGGTCAGACCGCATAACAACATACGTTGTTCCCTTTGTCATCGGTATGTTACTTGCCCGAGATTCGATCGTCGGTATCCAATACCTAGTTCAATCTCGTTACCGGCAAGTCTCTTTACTCGTTCCGTAATACATCATCTCACAGCTAACTCATTAGTTGTAATGCTTGCAAGGCTTAAGTGATGTGCATTACCGAGAGGGCCCAGAGATACCTCTCCGACAATCGGAGTGACAAATCCTAATCTCGAAATACGCCAACCCAACATCGGCCTTTGGAGACACCTATAGTACTCCTTTATAATCACCCAGTTACGTTGTGACGTTTGGTAGTACCCAAAGTGTTCCTCCGGTAAACGGGAGTTGCATAATCTCATAGTTATAGGAAAATGTATAAGTCATGGATAAAAGCAATAGCAACATAGTAAACGATCGGGTGCTAAGCTAATGGAATGGGTCATGTCAATCAGATCATTCAACTAATGATGTGACCTTGTTAATCAAATGACAACCCCTTTGTCTATGGTTAGGAAACTTAACCATCTTTGATTAACAAGCTAGTCTAGTAGAGGCATACTAGTGACACTCTGTTTGTCTATGTATTCACACATGTATTATGTTTCCGGTTAATACAATTCTAGCATGAATAATAAACATTTATCATGAAATAAGGAAATAAATAATAACTTTATTATTGCCTCTAGGGCATATTTCCTTCAGTCTCCCACTTGCACTAGAGTCAATAATCTAGATTACATAGTAATGATTCTAACACCCATGGAGTCTTGGTGCTGATCATGTTTTGCTCGTGGAAGAGGCTTAGTCAACGGTTCGCTACATTCAGATCCGTATGTATCTTGCAAATCTCTATGTCTCCCACCGGACCAAGTCCGGATGGAATTGAAGCGTCTCTTGATGTGTTTGGTTCTCTTGTGAAATCTGGATTCTTTCGCTAAAGCAATTGCTCGATATTATCACAAAAGATTTTCATTGGACCCGATGCACTAGGTATGACACCTAGATCGGATATGAACTCCTTCATCCGCACTCCTTTATTAGCTGCTTCCGAAGCTGCTATGTACTCCGCTTCACATGTAGATCCCGCTACGACGCTTTGTTTAGAACTGCACCAACTAACAGCTCCTCCGTTTAGTGTAAATATGTATCCGGTTTGCGATTTAGAATCGTTCGGATCGGTGTCAAAGCTTGCATCAACGTAACTGCCACGATGAGCTCTTTGTCACCTCCATATCGAGAAACATATCCTTAGTCATTTTCGGTATTTCAGGATGTTCTTGACCGTTGTCCGATGATCCACTCTGGATTACTTTGGTACCTCCTGCTAGGCTTATAGTAAGGCACACATCAGGTCTGGTACACAACATTGCATACATGATAGAGCCTATGGCTGAAGCATAGGAACATCTTTCATTTTCTCTCTATCTTCTGCGGTGGTCGGGCATTGAGTCTTACTCAACTTCACACCTTGTAACACAGCAAGAACCCTTTCTTTGCTTGATCCATTTTGAACTTCTTCAAAATTTTGTCAAGGTATGTGCTTTGTGAAAGTCCAATTAAGCGTCTTGATCTATCTCTATAGATTTTGATGCCCAATATGTAAGCAGTTTCACCGAGGTCCTTCATCGAAAAACTCTTATTCAAGTATCCCTTTATGCTATCCAGAATTCTATATCATTTCCGATTAGTAATATGTCATCTACATATAATATCGAAATGCTCTGAGCTCCCACTCACTTTCTTGTAAATACAGGCTTCTCCAAAAGTCAGATAAACCCAAATGCTTTGATCACACTATCAAAGCGTTTATTCCAACTCCGAGATGCTTGCACCAGTCCATAAATGGATGGCTGGAGCTTGCACACTTTGTTAGCTCCTTTGGATCGATAAAACCTTCTGGTTGCATCATATACAACTCTTCTTCCAGAAATCCATTCAGGAATGCAGTCTTTACATCCATTTGCCAAATTTCATAATCATAAAATGCGGCAATTGCTAACATGATTCGGACAGACTTAAGCATCGCTACGGGTGAGAAGGTCTCATCGTAGTCAATCCCTTGAACTTGTCGAAAACCCTTTGCGACAAGTCGAGCTTTGTAGACAGTAATATTACCGTCGTCAGTCTTCTTCTTGAAGATCCACTTGTTTTCTATTGCTTGCCGACCCTCGGGCAAGTCAACCAAAGTCCACACTTTGTTTTCATACATGGATCCCATCTCAGATTTCATGGCCTCAAGCCATTTTGCGGAATCTGGGCTCACCATCGCTTCTTCATAGTTCGTAGGTTCATCATGATCTAGTAGCATGACTTCCAGAACAGGATTACCGTACCACTCAGTGCAGATCTTACTCGGTTGATCTACGAGGTTACGTAGTAACTTGATCTGAAGTTTCATGATCAACATCATCAACTTCCTCACTATTTGGTGTAGATGTCTCAGAAACCGGTTTCTGCGATAAACTACTTTCCAATAAGGGAGAAGGTACAGTTACCTCATCAAGTTCTACTTTCCTCCCACTCACTTCTTTCGAGAGAAACTCCTTCTCTAGAAAGGATCCATTCTTAGCAACAAATGTCTTGCCTTCGGATCTGTGATAGAAGGTGTACCCAACTGTTTCTTTTGGGTATCCTATGAAGACACATTTCTCCGATTTGGGTTCGAGCTTATCAGGTTGAAGCTTTTTCACATAAGCATCGCATCCCCAAACTTTGAGAAACGACAACTTTGGTTTCTTGCTAAACCATAGTTCATAAGGTGTCGTCTCAACGGATTTTGACGGTGTTCTATTCAGTGTGAATGCGGCCGTCTCAAGAGCATAACCCCAAAACGATAGCGGTAAATCTGTAAGAGACATCATAGATCGCACCATATCTAGTAAAGTGCGATTACGACGTTCGGACACACCATTACACTGTGGTGTTCCGGGTGGCGTGAGTTGCGAAACTATTCCGCATTGTTTCAAATGTAGACCAAACTCGTAACTCAAATATTCACCTCCACGATCAGATCGTAGAAATTTTATTTTCTTATTACGATGATTTTCAACTTCACTTTGAAATTCTTTGAACTTTTCAAATGTTTCAGACTTATGTTTCATTAAGTAGATATACCCATATCTGCTTAAATCATCTGTGAAGGTGAGAAAATAACGATATCCGCCACGAGCCTCAACATTCATCGGACCACATACATCTGTATGTATGATTTCCAACAAATCTGTTGCTCTCTCCATAGTACCGGAGAACGGGGTTTTAGTCATCTTGCCCATGAGGCACGGTTCGCAAGTGCCAAGTGATTCATAATCAAGTGACTCCAAAAGTCCATCAGTATGGAGTTTCTTCATGCGCTTTATACCGATATGACCTAAACGGCGATTGCCACAAATAAGTTGCACTATCATTATCAACTCTGCATCTTTTGGTTTCAATATTATGATAATGGGTATCACTACTATCGAGATTCATCAAAAATAGACCACTCTTCAAGGGTGCATGACCATAAAAGATATTACTCATATAAATAGAACAACCATTATTCTCTGATTTAAATGAATAACTGTCTCGCATCAAACAAGATCCAGATATAATGTTCATGCTCAACGCTGGCACCAAATAACAATTATTTAGGTCTAAAACTAATCCCGAAGGTAGATGTAGAGGTAGCGTGCCGACCGCGATCACATCGACTTTGGAACCATTTCCCACGCGCATTGTCACCTCGTCCTTTGCGAGAGTTCGCTTAATCCGTAGTCCCTGTTTCGAGTTGCAAATATTAGCAACAGAACCAGTATCAAATACCCAGGTGCTACTGCGAGCTCTAGTAAGGTACACATCAATAACATGTATATCACATATACCTTTGTTCACCTTGCCATCCTTCTTATCCGCCAAATACTTGGGGCAGTTCCGCTTCCAAAGGACGATCGCTTGCGGTAGAAGCACTCGATTTCAGGTTTAGGTCCAGACTTGGGTTTCTTCTCTGAGCAGCAACTTGCTTGCTGTTCTTCTTGAAGTTCCTTCTTCTTCCCTTTGCCTTTCTTCTTGAAACTAGTGGTCTTATTGACCATCAACACTTGATGCTCCTTCTTGATTTCTACCTCCGCAGCCTTTAGCATTGCGAAGAGCTCGGTATAGTCTTTACTAACCCCTGCATATTATAGTTCATCACGAAGCCTTTGTAGCTTGGTGGCGGTGATTGAAGAATTCATCAATGACACAATCATCCGGAAGATTAACTCCCGGTTGAGTCAAGTGATTGTAATATCCGGACATTCCGAGTATATGCTCACTAACGGACCCATTCTCCTCCATCTTGCAGCTATAGAACTTATTGGAGACTTCATATCTCTCAATCCGGGCATTACATTGAAATATCAACTTCAACTCTGGAACATCTCATATGCTCCATGACGTTCAAAACGTCGTTGAAGACCCGGTTCTAAGCCGTAAAGCATGGCACACCGAACTATAGAGTAGTCATCGCTTTGCTCGCCAGACGTTCTTAACGTCGTCGGTTACATCGGCAGCGAGGTTCGCACCCAGCGGTGCATCCAGGGCGTAACTCTTACGTGCAGCAATGAGGATAATCCTCGAGTTACGGACCCAGTCCGTGTAATTGCTACCATCATCTTTCAACTTTGCTTTCTCAAGGAATGCATTAAAATTCAACGGAACAACAAAGACGAGCCATCTATCTACAAACAAACATAGACAAGCAAGATACTATCATGTACTAAGTTCATGATAAATTTAAGTTCAATTAATCATATTACTTAAGAACTCCCACTTAGACAGACATCTCTCTAGTCATCTAAGTGATCACGTGACCCAAATCAACTAAACCATAACCGATCATCACGTGAGATGGAGTAGTTTTCAATGGTGAACATCGTATGTTGATCATATCTACTATATGATTCACGCTCGACCTTTCGGTCTCCGTGTTCCGAGGCCATATCTGCATATGCTAGGCTCGTCAAGTATAACCTGAGTATTCCGCGTGTGCAAAACTGGCTTGCACCCGTTGTAGATGGACGTAGAGCTTATCACACCCGATCATCACGTGGTGTCTCGGCACGACGAACTTTGGCAACGGTGCATACTCAGGGAGAACACTACTTGATAATTTTAGTGAGAGATCATCTTAAAATGCTACCGTCAATCAAAGCAAGATAAGATGCATAAAGGATAAACATCACATGCAATCAATATAAGTGATATGATATGGCCATCATCATCTTGTGCTTGTGATCTCCATCTCGAAGCACCGTCGTGATCACCATCGCCACCGCGCGACACCTTGATCTCCATCGTAGCATCGTTGTCGTTTACGCCACCTATTGCTTCTCGACTATCGCTACCGCTTAGTGATAAAGTAAAGCAATTACAGGCGTTGCATTTCATACAATAAGCGACAACCATATGGCTCCAGCCGATTGCCGATAACCGGTTAGAAAACATGATCATCTCATACAATAAAATATAGCATCACGTCTTGACCATATCACATCACAACATGCCCTGCAAAAACAAGTTAGGCGTCCTCTACTTTGTTGTTGCAAATTTTACGTGGCTGCTACGGGCTTAAGCAAGAACCAATCTCACCTCGCATCAAAACCACAACGATACTTCGTCAAATAGACTCCGTTTAACCTTCTCAAGGACCGGGCGTAGCCATACTCGGTTCAACTAAAGTGAGAGAGACAGACACCCGCCAGCCACCTTTAAGCACGAGTGCTCGTAGCAGTGAAACCAGTCGCGCGTAAGCGTCTGGCGTAATGTCGGTCCGGCCGCTTCATCTCACAATACCGCTGAACCAAAGTATGACATCTTTGGTAGGCGGTATGACTTGTATCGTCCACAACTCACTTGTGTTCTACTCGTGCATAACATCAAACCATAAAACCTAGGCTCGGATGCCACGATGGGGAACGTAGTAATTTCAAAAATTTCCTACGCACACGCAAGATCATGGTGATGTATAGCAACGAGAGGGAGAGTGTTGTCTCACGCACCCTTGTAGACCGAAGCGAAGCGATCACAACGTAGAGGAAGTAGTCGTCGTTCTCCTCGCGATCCAACCGATCCCAAGACCGTTACTCCGGCGCCTCGAGTTCTTGACACACGTACAGCTCGGTGGCGCTCCTCGGGCTCCGATCCAGCAAAGCTCCGGGAGAGAGTTCCGTCGGACGACGGCGCGTGGTGGCGATCTTGATGTTCTACGGACGCAGGCTTCGCCTAAGCACCGCTACGATATGACCGAGGTGGATTATGGTGGAGGGGGCACCGCACGGCTAAGGAACGATCTCAAGGATCAACTTGTGTGTTCTAGGGTGCCCCTTGCCCCGTATATAAAGGAGCAAGGGGAGGGCGGCCGCCCTAGGAGGCGCGCCAAGGGAGGGGAGTCCTCCTTCTAGTGGGAGTAGGACTCCCTTTCCTAGTCCAACTAGGAAGGAGGAAGGGGAAGGAAGGAGAGGAGAGGGAGAGGGGGGGCCGCCCCCCTCCTTGTCCTATTCGGACTCCCACAGGGGGCGCCACCTCCTGGTGCGGCCCTCTCTCTCCCCTATTGGCCCACTAAGGCCCATAACTTCCCAGGGGGGTTCCGGTAACCCCTCTGGCACTCCGGTTTTCTCCGGAAACTTCCGGAACCTTTCCGGTGTCCGAATATAGCCGTCCAATATATCAATCTTTATGTCTCGACCATTTCGAGACTCCTCGTCATGTCCATGATCACATTCGGGACTCCGAACTCCTTCGGTACATCAAAATACATAAACTCATAATATAACCGTCATCGAAACCTTAAGCGTGCGGACCCTACGGTTCGAGAACAATGTAGACATGACCGAGACACGTCTCCGGTCAATAACCAATAGCGGGACCTGGATGCCCATATTGGCTCCTACATACTCTACGAAGATCTTTATCGGTCAGACCGCATAACAACATACGTTGTTCCCTTTGTCATCGGTATGTTACTTGCCCGAGATTCGATCGTCGGTATCCAATACCTAGTTCAATCTCGTTACCGGCAAGTCTCTTTACTCGTTCCGTAATACATCATCTCACAGCTAACTCATTAGTTGTAATGCTTGCAAGGCTTAAGTGATGTGCATTACCGAGAGGGCCGGAGATACCTCTCCGACAATCGGAGTGACAAATCCTAATCTCAAAATCGCCAACCCAACATCCGCCTTTGGAGACACCAGTAGTACTCTTTTATAATCACCCGATTCGTTGTGACGTTTGGTAGTACCAAAGTGTTCCTCCGGTAAACGGGAGTTGCATAATCTCATAGTTATAGGAAGATGTATAAGTCATGGATAAAAGCAATAGCAACATACTAAACGATCAGGTGCTAAGCTAATGGAATGGGTCATGTCAATCAGATCATTCAACTAATGATGTGACCTTGTTAATCAAATGACAACCCCTTTGTCTATGGTTAGGAAACTTAACCATCTTTGATTAACAAGCTAGTCTAGTAGAGGCATACTAGTGACACTCTATTTGTCTATGTATTCACACATGTATTATGTTTCCGGTTAATACAATTCTAGCATGAATAATAAACATTTATCATGAAATAAGGAAATAAATAATAACTTTATTATTGCCTCTAGGGCATATTTCCTTCACTTTCAACTTTTTCAGAGTTCATTTGAAATGCTTTAATGTCTTATGGTTCGGCCCTCGTAATAATTAAAAATAGCAACAATAAGTATTTTGTTGTAAGTAGAAACAAAATAAAATAAATAAAGCAAGAAAGAAAACAATAAAAAGTGTTTTCAAATTTGAAAAGTAATGGCACTAACAGAAAGTTTATAATTTTCCTAAAACTAAAAGCAAAAAGAATTAAAAATAAAGCAAAAACAAAAGAAAATAAATAATGCAGAAAACAAAACAAAAAAAACAACAATAAGTATTTTTTGTAAGTAGAAACAAAATAAAATAAATAAAGCAAGAAAGAAAACAAAAAAAGTGTTTTCTAATTTGAAAAGCAATGGCACTAACAGAAAGTTTATAATTTTCTTAAAACTAAAAGCAAAAAGAATTAAAAATAAAGCAAAAAACAAAAGAAAATAAATAATGCAGAAAACAAAACAAGAAAACAACAATAAGTATTTTGTTGTAAGTAGAAACAAAATAAAATAAATAAAGCAAGAAAGAAAACAAAAATAAGTGTTTTCAAATTTGAAAAAGTAATGGCACTAACAGAAAGTTTATAATTTTCCTAAAACTAGAAGCAAAAAGAATTAAAAAATAGAGCAAAAAACAAAAGAAAATAAATAATGCAGAAAACAAAACAAAAAAAAACAAATAAGTATTTTGTTGTAAGTAGAAACAAAATAAATTAAATAAAGCAAGAAAAAAATGCCACCTACTGGGCCCCCACGGCTGAATACGACTTGTATCCCTAATTTGGGCGAGATTCAGGCCCAGAAGGCCCAAGGCCCAACAGCAAAGAAGTAGCAAGTAGGCCCATAAGCCTGCAGTAGGAAGGAGTTCAAGAGGGAGGCGGTGGGGCTTATAAACCATCTGCGCCCCTCTCAACTAGCGAGTGGGACTAAACTTTGGCCCGCTCTGCGGCGGCAGTGAGGCCTTTGGTCCCGGTTGGTGGCACCAACCGGACTAAAGGGGTTTAGTCGAGTTGGAGCCACCAACCGGGACCAAAGGTCGCAGCTTCCGCCCTTTGGGCTGCGAAAAAGAGGCCTTTGGTCCCGTTGGTGGCTCCAACCGGGACTAAAGGGGCATTAGTCCCGTTGGTGCCACCAACCGTGACCAATGCTCCTTGTATATAAGTAGCACTTTGCAGTTTTGCAGTTCATCGCCACATTGCCCCCCACGATGCGAACACATCGACGCCGCCAGGCTGCCCCGACGCCGCCCGCAGCCCCCGCCGTCGCCGTCGCCGTCGCCGTCGCCGCGCCCGTCGTCGTCGCCGTCCTCCCCGAGCCCCGCTTCGCCGTCGTCGCCGCCAGAGCTCTGCCTTGTCGCCGCCCGAGCTCCTTGCTGCCGCCGCCGCCGCAAGCCCCCAGCGCCCGTCGCCCGTCGCCGTCGCCGTCGCCCGCCCAGCGCTCCGCCACATCTGTGCGCCGCCCACGCCAAGACCGCTCTTTTTTTTTCATTTTATTAGTTTTATTTTTTGTTCAATGTATATATATATGTGTGTATGTATATATGTGGCTATATATATATATATATGCGGCTCTGTTTTTCATTTTTATTAGTTTAGTTTTTTGTTTATTTATATATATATATATATAATGTATATGTGTATGTATGTGGCTATGTGTATGTAATGTTTAAAATTGTTCAGATTATGTTTTTGTTGATATATGTATTTATTGTTCATATGTGTATTAATGTTTTCATATATGCAAAAGATAGATTTTTAGAAAAGTTCGGTTTTTTTTCTGTTCATAAATTTTTTGTTGATATTAATTATTGTAGAATATGCAAATGTTGGTATATTCATATGAACAATGCATTAGGAAAAACCTTTGTTTTTTTTCAAATTTTCTATTTGAACATTTTTTTTAAAACAAGCAATACTAAAAGAATGAGAGGAAAAGGAAAATAAGAAGAGGAAGAAAGGAGAAAAGAGGAGAGAAAGAAGAGGAGAAATAAATAAGAAGAGGAAAAAGAAGAAAAGAAGAGGAGAAGAAGAAAGGAATAGAGGAGAAAGGAGAAATTCTATTTTTCTTCTTCTCCTCTATTCCTTTCTTCTTCTTCTTTTTTTCTTCTTTTACTTCTTCTTCTTCTTCCTTCTTCCTTCTTCCTTTTTCTTCCTTTTCCTTAATTATTTTTCTTTCTCAAGGAGAAGAAGAAAAGAAGAGGAGAAGAAGAAATAAAGGAAAGGAGAAAGAAGAAACTTCAACACGAGGGGTGGTACCGATACCCCTCCCGATAACATTATTTTCCCATGTATATGTATGTCGCGTCGTTGTCGATATAACCCCTCTAGATACAACTGCAGCACCCCTCGGCCCTCTCGCTCGACCAAAACTCTCGAGGACACCCAAACCCTAGAGAAAAGCGATGTTGCAGGTCTCCTCACGCCCCCTCCCCCGGCGCTCCTACCCGACAAATTAACTCTCTCGAGGCCACCCAAATTTATCAAGTTAAAAGAGCGTTATCGTCGAGGCCACCCCAAACCCTTGAAGCTTTGTGTCGGCGACCCCAAACCCTAGAGAAGCAGCGTCGAGGCCACTAACATGATTCCTTATTGTGATTAGCTAGCTAGTTCTACGTTTGCCAGTATGTACCATGTTTGAATAATAATTGACATGTTGTCAATATTTGCAGAAACTATGGAGCACTCCCGAGACGAAGAAACAGAAGCGATGTTGGGGGAAATAATCGCAAATGGAAGTGATGATGTTGCATCATTTCTCATCGACACCGTTGGTCATATGGATGAAGAAGAGGGCTATGATTATGATGGCTTCGACCCATTAATGCCGGTACAAGAGGAGGAATATGTTCATGATGGCTCCGGTGACACAATGGAGGTACAGGACGAAGGAGACCGTGCCGAGCCGAGTCACCGAACCGAGTCCGGCCAGGTATATATATATATTAGTTATGCCCGTGCTGACAAGTTAATTGATGCATCCATTGTTTTGGTATATATACACATATTAAGTACTGTCGTCTTTCTTCCTTATAATTTCTAGCCCTCCGGATCGAGCACAACCGGTAAGGAGGCGAGGCCCAAGAAAAGTTGAGCTCGGATGAAAAGTTTGAGATCATAGAAATCGCGCCCGACGGCGAACCGATTGAACCCATCCGGACAAAGAAGGCATTTTCGCTCGGTCAAGGGGTTCTTGTTAGGGATAGGATCGGTCGACATCCAGCAATGGTATAAGCCTGCTAAGGATGAAGACGCCGAGGTGTCTTATGTCAATGATATCTTGAAAGAAGATCTTTGGAATGAGCTGAAGGCAAATTTCACCCTACCGCCAGAGGAGGATCCGGAGAAGCCTGTTATAGAGCAATTAATCAAGTCTTGTGCTCTTAAGAAGATGGCTGGACTAATGAGGAGGTGGAGGAAAGAGCTGAACCAGTTTGTCCAGAAAAAAGAGACACCAGAATTCATCGGCAAATATGAGAAGATCAAAGACCACTGGCCCGCATTTGTGGCCCACAATGAAGGAAATATGCCCTAGAGGCAATAATAAAGTTATTATTTATTTCCTTATTTCATGATTAATGTTTATCATTCATGCTAGAATTGTATTAACCGGGAACATGATACATGTGTGAATGCATAGACAAAACATTATGTCACTAGTATGCCTCTACTAGACTAGCTTGTTAATCAAAGATGGTTATGTTTCCTAACCATGAACAAAGAGTTGTTATTTGATTAACAAGGTCACATCATTAGTAGAATGATCTGATTGACATGACCCATTCCCTTAGCTTAGCACACGATCGTTTAGTATGTTGCTACTGCTTCTATCCATGACTTATACATGTTCCTGTAACTATGAGATTATGCAACTCCCGTTTACCGGAGGAACACTTTGGTGCTACCAAGCGTCACAACGTAATCGGGTGATTATAAAGGAGTACTACAGGTGTCTCCAAAGGCAGATGTTGGGTTGGCGTATTTGAGATTAGGTTTTGTCACTCCGATAGTCGGAGAGGTATCTCTGGGCCCTCTCGGTAATGCACATCATCGAAGCCTTGCAAGCACTACAACTAATGAGTTAGTTGTGAGATGATGTATTACGGAACGAGTAAAGAGACTTGCCGGTAACGAGATTGAACTAGGTATTGGATACCGACGATCGAATCTCGGGCAAGTAACATACCGATGACAAAGGGAACAACGTATGTTGTTATGCGGTCTGACCGATAAAAGATCTTCGTAGAATATGTAGGAACCAATATGGGCATCCAGGTCCCGCTATTGGTTATTGACCGTGAATAGTTCTAGGTCATGTCTACATTGTTCTCGAACCGTAGGGTCCGCACGCTTAAGGTTTCGATGACAGTTATTATGAGTTTATGTATTTTGATGTACCGAAGAAGTTCGGAGTCCCGGATGTGATCACGGACATGACGAGGAGTCTCGGAATGGTCGAGACATAAAGATTGATATATTGGAAGCCTATGTTTGGAGTTCGGAATGGTTCCGGACGAAAACGGGAATTTACCGGAAAACCGGGAGGTTACCGGAACCCCCCGGGAGGTAAATGGGCCTCTATGGGCCTCGAGGGAGAAGAGGAGGGCCGGCCATGAGGTGGCATGCCCCCCCCCCCAGTCCGAATAGGACAAGGAAGGGGGCGGCCCCTCTCCTCTTCCCTCCCCAAACCTAATCCAACTAGGAAGGGGGAGTCCTACTCGGTGAGGAGTAGGACTCCTCGGCAGCCCTCTAGCTAGGCGGCCGGCCTCCCCTCCCTCCTTTATATCACGGGGCAGGGGGCACCTTGGAACACACAAGTTTGATCTTTAGATCGTTCCTTAGCCGTGTCGGTGCCCCCTCCACCATATTCCACCTCGGTTATACCGTCGCAAGCTTAAGCGAAGCCCTGCGCCGTGAAACATCAAGATCGTCACTGCGCCGTCGTCTTGTGAAACTCTCCCTCGACACTCGGCTGGATCGGAGTACAAGGGGCGTCATCGAGCTGTCGTGTGTCAAGAACTTCGGGCGCCGAGTAACGGCGCCGGATCGGTCGGATCGCGAGGAGAGCGTCGACTACTTCCTCTACGTTGTGATCGCTTCGCTTGGTCTACAAGGGTATGTAGACAACACTCTCCCCTCTCGTTGCTATACATCACCATGATCTTGCGTGTGCGTGGGAAAATTTTTGAAATTACTCGTTCCCCAACAGTGGCATCCGAGCCTAGGTTTTTATGGTTTGATGTTTTGCACGAGTAGAACACAAGTGAGTTGTGGGCGATACAAGTCATACTACCTACCAGCATGTCATACTTTGGTTCAGCGGTATTGTGAGATGAAGCGGCCCGGACCGACATTACGCGTACGCTTACGCGAGACTGGTTTCACCGCTCACGAGCACTCGTTGCTTAAAGGTGACTGGTGGGTGCTGTCTCTCTCACTTTAGTTGAACCGAGTGTAGCTCGCCGGTCCTTGAGAAGGTTAAACGGAGTCTATTTGACGAAGTATCGTTGTGGTTTTGATGCGTAGGTGAGACTGGTTCTTGCTTAAGCCCGTAGCAGCCACGTAAAATTTGCAACAACAAAGTAGAGGACGTCTAACTTGTTTTTGCAGGGCATGTTGTGATGTGATATGGTCAAGACGTGATGCTATATTTTATTGTATGAGATGATCATGTTTTGTAACCGTAGTTATCGGCAACTGGCAGGAGCCATATGGTTGTCGCTTTATTGTATGAAATGCAATCGCCCTGTAATGCTTTACTTTATCACTAAGCGGTAGCGATAGTCGTAGAAGCATAAAATTTGGCGAGACGACAACGATGCTACGATGGAGATCAAGGTGTCGCGCCGGTGACGATGGTGATCATGGAGATGCTGCAAGATGGGGATCGTGAAGCACAAGATGATGATGACCATATCATATCACTTATATTGATTTGCATGTGATGTTTATCCTTTATGCGTCTTATCTTGCTTTGATTGACGGTAGCATTATAAGATGATCTCTCACTAAATTATCAAGAAGTGTTCTCCTGAGTATGCACCGTTGCCAAAGTTAAATCGTGCCCGGACACCACGTGATGATCGGTGTGATAAGCTCTCGTCCATCTACAACGGGTGCAAGCCAGTTTTGCACACGCAGAATACTCAGGTTATACTTGACGAGCCTAGCATATGCAGATATGGCCTCGGAACACGGAGACCGAAAGGTCGGCGTGAATCATATAGTAGATATGATCAACATAAAATGTTCACCATTGAAAACTACTCCATTTCACGTGATGATCGGTTATGGTTTAGTTGATTTGGATCACGTGATCACTTAGATGACTAGAGGATGTCTGTCTAAGTGGGAGTTCTTAAGTAATATGATTAATTGAACTTAAATTTATCATGAACTTAGTCCCGGTAGTATTTTGCAAATTATGTTGTAAGATCAATAGCTTGCGTTGTTGCTTTCATATGTTTATTTTGATATGTTCCTAGAAAAATTGTGTTGAAAAATGTTAGTAGCAATGATGCGGATTGGATCCGTGATCTGAGGTTTATCCTCAATGCTGCCATGGAAGAATTATGTCCTTAATGCACCGCTAGGTGAGCAGACCTATTGCAGGAGCGGATCGACGTTATGAGCGTTTGGCTAGCTCAATATGATGACTACTTGATAGTTTTGTGCACCATGCTTTATGGCTTAGAATCGGGACTTCAAAGATGTTTTGAACATCATGGACCATATGAGATGTTCGGAAGTTGAAGTTAATATTTCAAGCAAATACCGAGTTGAGAGATATGAAGTCTCCAACAAGTTCTATAGCTAAAAGATGGAGGAGAATCGCTCAACTAGTGAGCATGTACTCAGATTATGCAGGTACTACAATCACTTGAATCAAGTGGGAGTTAATCTTCGAGATAAGATAGTGATTGACAGAATTCTCTAGTCACCATCACCAAGTTAGTAGAACTTCGTGATGAACTATAGTATACAAGGGATGATAAAATGATTCCGTGTTTTTCATGATGATGAAATCGATGAAGGTAGAAATCAAGAAAGAACATCAAGTGTTGATGGTTAACAAGACCACTAGTTTCAAGAAAAGAGCAAAGGGATAGAAGGGAACTTCAAGAAGAACGGCAAGCAAGTTGTTGCTCAAGTGAAGAAGCCCAAGTCTGGACCTAAGCACGAGACTAAGTGCTTCTCTGCAAAGGGACTGGTCATTTGAGCAGAACTACCCCAAGTATTTGGCGGATAAGAAGGATGGCAAAGTGAACAAAGGTATATTTGATATACATGTTATTGATGTGTACTTTACTAGTGTTTATAGCAACCCCTCGGTATTTGGTACTGGTTCGGTTGCTAAGAGTAGTAACTCAAACGGAGTTGCGAATAAGCGAAACTAGTTAAGGGTGAAGTGACGATGTGTGTTGAAAGTAGTTTCAAGATTGATATGATCATCATCGCACACTCCCTATACTTTCGGGATTAGTGTTGAACCTAAATAAATGTTATTTGGTGTTTGCGTTGAGCATGAATATGATTTGATCATGTTTTTTTGCAATACGGTTATTCATTTAAGTAAGAGAATAAACTGTTATTCTGTTTACATGAATAAAACCTTATATGGTTACACACCCAATGAAAATGGTTCATTGGATCTCGATCGTAGTGATACACATATTCATAATATTGAAACCAAAAGATGCAAAGTTAATAATGATAGTGCAACTTATTTGTGGCACTGCCGTTTAAGTCATATTGGTGTAAAGCGCATGAAGAAACTCCATGCTGATGGGATTTTGGAATTACTTGATTATGAATCACTTGATGCTTGCGAACCGTGCCTTTTGGGCAAGATGACTAAAACTCCGTTCTCCGGAACAATGGAACAAGCTACTGACTTATTGGAAATAATACATACCGATGTATGCGATCCAATGAAGTGTTGATGCTCGTGGCAAGTATCGTTATTTTCTAACCTTCACAAGATGATTTGAGCAGATATGGGTATATCTACTTGATGAAACATAAGTCTGAAATAGTTGAAATGTTCAAAGAATTTCAGAGTGAAGTGGAAAATCATCGTAACAAGAAAATAAAGTTTCTGCGATCTGATCGTGGAGATGAATATTTGAGTTCTGAGTTTGGTCTTCAATTAAAACAATGTGGAATAGTTTCACAGCTCCGCCACAGAACACCACAATGTTATGGTGTGTCCAAACATCGTAATCGCACTTTATTGGATATAGTGCAATCTATGGTGTTTCTTCTGATTTACCAATATCGTTTTGGGATCATGCATTAGAGACAGCTGCATTCACGTTAAATTGGGCACCATCTAAATCCGTTGAGGCGACACTATATGAACTGTGGTTTAGCAAGAAACCCAAGTTGTCGTTTCTTAAAGTTTGGAGTTGCGATGCTTATGTGAAAAGTTTCATCTGATAAGCTCAAACCCAAATCGGAGAAGTGCGTCTTCATAGAATACCCAAAGGAAATTGTTGGGTACACCTTCTATCACAGATCCGAAGGCAGGATATTCGTTGCTTAAGATGGATCCTTTCTGGAGAAGGATTTTCTCTCGAAAGAAGTGAGTGGGAGGAAAGTAGAACTTGATGAGGTAATCGTACTGTTCCTTATTGGAAAGTAGTTCATCACGAAATCTGTTCTTGTGACTACTATACCAATTAGTGAGGAAGTTAATGATGATGATCATGTAACTTCGATCAAGTTACTACCGAACCTCGTAGGTAAAAGCAGTGAGATTCGCACTGAGTGGTACGGTAATCCTGTTCGGAGGTCGTGTTACTTGACCATGACAAACCTGCGAACTATGAGGAAGCGATGATGAGCCAGATTCCACAAAATGGTTTGAGGCCATGAAATCGAGATATGATCCATGTATGAGAACAAAGTATGGACTTTGATGGATTTGCCGATGATCGGCAAACCATAGAAAATAAATGGATCTTCAAGAGGAAGACGGACGTTGATAGTAGTGTTACTATCTACAAAGCTCGACTTGTTGCAAAAGGTTTTCGACAAAGTTCAAGATGTTGACTACAATGAGATTTTCTCAACTGTAGCGATGCTTAAGTCTGTCCGAATCATGTTAGCAATTGCCACAATTTATGAAATTTGGCAAATGGATGTAAAACTGCATTCTGAATGGTTTTACGGAGGAAGAGTTGTATATGATGCAACCAGAAGGTTTTTCGATCCAAAGGAGCTAACAAAGTGTGCAAGCTCCAGCGATCCATCTATGGACTGGTGCAAGCATCTCGGAGTTGGAATATACGCTTTGATGAGTTGATCAAAGCATATAGTTTTGTATGCACTTATGGTGAAGCCTGTATTTACTAGAAAGTGAGTGGGAGCACTACAGCATTTCGATAAGTATATGTGAATGACATATTGTAGATCGGAAATAATGTAGAATTATTCGCAAAGCATAAAGGAGTGTTTGAAAGAAGTTTTTCAAAGAAAGACCTCGGTGAAGCTGCTTACATATTGAGTATCAAGATCTATAGAGATAGATCAAGATGCTTGATAAGTTTTTCAATGAGTACATACCTTGACAAGATTTTGAAGTAGTTCAAAATGGAGCAGTCAAAGAAAGAGTTCTTGCCTGTGTTACAAGGTGTGAAATTGAGTAAGACTCAAAACCCGACCACGGCAGAAGATAGAAAGAGAATGAAAGTCATTCCCTATGCCTTGGCCATAGGTTCTATAAAGTATGCCATGCTGTGTACCAGATCTATTGTATACCCTGCACCGAGTTTGGCAAGGAGTACAATAGTGATCTAGGAATAGATCATCGGACAGCGGTCAAAATTGTCCTTAGTGGAATAAGGATATGTTTCTCGATTATGGAAGTGAAAAAGGTTAGTCGTAAAGGTTACGTCGATGCAAGTTTTGACACCGATCCGGATGACTCTAAGTCTCGATCTAGATACATATTGAAAGTGGGAGCAATTAGCTAGAGTAGCTTCGTGCAGAGCATTGAAGACATAGAAAAATTGCAAAATACATAACGGATCTGAATATGAAAGACCCGTTGACTAAGACTCTCTCACAAGCAAAACATGATCACACCTTAGTACTCTTTGGGTGTTAATCACATAGCAATGTGAACTAGATTACTGAATCCAGTAAACCCTTTGGGTGTTGGTCACATGACGATGTGAACTATGGGTGTTAATCACATGATGATGTGAACTATCGATGTTAATCACATGGTGATGTGATCTAGATTATTGACTCTAGTGCAAGTGGGAGACTGAAGGAAATATGCCCTAGAGGCAATAATAAAGTTATTATTTATTTCCTTATTTCATGATTAATGTTTATCATTCATGCTAGAATTGTATTAACCGGGAACATGATACATGTGTGAATGCATAGACAAAACATTATGTCACTAGTATGCCTCTACTAGACTAGCTTGTTAATCAAAGATGGTTATGTTTCCTAACCATGAACAAAGAGTTGTTATTTGATTAACAAGGTCACATCATTAGTAGAATGATCTGATTGACATGACCCATTCCTTAGCTTAGCACACGATCGTTTAGTATGTTGCTCTTGCTTCTATCCATGACTTATACATGTTCTTGTAACTATGAGATTATGCAACTCCGTTTACGGAGGAACACTTTGGGTGCTACCAAACGTCACAACGTAACTGGGTGATTATAAAGGAGTACTACAGGTGTCTCCAAAGGCAGATGTTGGGTTGGCGTATTTCGAGATTAGGTTTTGTCACTCCGATAGTCGGAGAGGTATCTCTGGGCCCTCTCGGTAATGCACATCACTGAAGCCTTGCAAGCACTACAACTAATGAGTTAGTTGTGAGATGATGTATTACGGAACGAGTAAAGAGACTTGCCGGTAACGAGATTGAACTAGGTATTGGATACCGACGATCGAATCTCGGGCAAGTAACATACCGATGACAAAGGGAACAACGTATGTTGTTATGCGGTCTGACCGATAAAAGATCTTCGTAGAATATGTAGGAACCAATATGGGCATCCAGGTCCCGCTATTGGTTATTGACCGTGAATAGTTCTAGGTCATGTCTACATTGTTCTCGAACCGTAGGGTCCGCACGCTTAAGGTTTCGATGACAGTTATTATGAGTTTATGTATTTTGATGTACCAAGAAGTTCGAGTCCCGGATGTGATCACGGACATGACGAGGAGTCTCGGAATGGTCGAGACATAAAGATTGATATATTGGAAGCCTATGTTTGGAGTTGGAATGGTTCCGGACGAAAACGGAATTCTTAGGAAAACCGGAGGTTACGGAACCCCGGAGGTAAATGGGCCTCTATGGGCCTCGAGGGAGAAGAGGAGGGGCCGGCCAGGAGGTGGCCGCGCGCCCCCTCCCCCCCCAGTCCGAATAGGACAAGGAAGGGGGGGCGGCGCCCCCTCTCCTCTTTCCCCTCCCCCAAACCTAATCCAACTAGGAAAGGGGGGGAGTCCTACTCCCGGTAGGAGTAGGACTCCTCCCGCAGCTTCTAGCTAGGCCGGCCGGCCTCCCCCCTCCCTCCTTTATATACGGGGGCAGGGGGGCACCTTGGAACACACAAGTTTGATCTTTAGATCGTTCCTTAGCCGTGTGCGGTGCCCCCCTCCACCATATTCCACCTCGGTTATACCGTCGCGAAGCTTAGGCGAAGCCTGCGCCGTGAAACATCAAGATCGTCCTGCACGCGTCGTCTTGACGAAACTCTCCTCGACACTCGGCTGGATCGAGTACGAGGGACGTCATCGAGCTGTACGTGTGTCAAGAACTTCGGGCGCCGAGTGTGGCGCCGGATCGGTCGGATCGCGAGGAGAACGTCGACTACTTCCTCTACGTTGTGATCGCTTCGCCGGGTCTACAAGGGTATGTAGACAACACTCTCCCCTCTCGTTGCTATACATCACCATGATCTTGCGTGTGCGTAGGAAATTTTTTGAAATTACTACGTTCCCCAACACACAAGACATCAGAAAAGAGTAAGAAGATGTCGGAGACAAACAAGAAAAATGCTGCGAAGAAGAAGCTTCACCATCGCACGGGGTCAGGTGGCTACCTCAAAGCCCAGCCTAAGTGGTCCAAGGCTGAGCATGATCTTCTTGAAAAAGGGATCGAACCGAGACAATGCGCTGGCCAGACCGTTGCGGACTTGGTTCCTCGGGCTGGCGGAACCTTGGACCTATGTAATGGCGATGTCGATGGGCGGACGAGCAATCGCAAACACCAGTCAAGAAACTTGACACTATATTGATGCAGCGCAGCGAGGGACGTTCCTTCCAAACAGGGAGAAGGACGAGCTCACAATGGCCCTTGGGAATCCCGAGCACCCTGGACGGACACGAGGCACGCCAGGCTCCCTTCCGTGGAAGGTTGGTTTTCGGACGCAGGGGTTACAAAACCCACGAGAGGAGGAAGAAAGTGGAGCAGGACCAAATGCATGCGCTGCTTGGAAGGGTAATGGGGCTAGAGGATCGAGAAGAGGAACGAGAAGCAGCAGATCGCAACAAACGACATGCGAAGCTTCCCCGGCTACCCCGCCATCTCGGCGGAGAAGCGGCGTTGCTTCCATCGAGCTGCTTCAGCCGGAGCATGTCTTGGCGGCTCCTGCCAGCTATCCGTGGATGGTATCATGGAGTCTCAAAATTGCCACATTATGGCGCGATGCATGAATTTGAAGGTCAAGGCGGCTGTTGGCCAAGTTTATCCTAGTGGACCCGGCACAACTTATCACTTGCCACCGATTCGGAATGATTTGCTAAGGTGATGGTTGATGAAATAACGGAGGATTTGAGGACCTCGGCTTGAGCACCCTACCGGTGAAGGGGAGACTAGGTTGGGTTACGCTCAAGACTCCATGCCTATGGCGGAAGGAGCTCATTGACCTTCAGGCTGGGCGCCTCCGCCTCCTCCTCCTCCTCCGTGAGTCGGGCACTCCGCCTCCTCCACCGCCTCCTCCTCCGTGAGTGGCGATCGAGGCACGCGTGGCGGCACTCCGCCTCCTTCTCCGGCGGCGTGGCGGCACCCGCCTCCTCCTTCTCCGCCTCGCCCGAAAGGGCGGAAGAGACCCGCCGCCGCCCGGCTGCTCCGACGTCGTAGTCCTTCTCCTCCGCCTCGTAAGCAAGCACGAAGAAGACAGACACCGATCGCTCCGTGCGCTCCGGCGTCTAGCAGCACAAGAAGAGAGAGGCAATCTGATCGGTCCACCTCTAAAGCCTCTAGAGAAGTTACCGTGCGAGAGGACCGAGGAGGAAACCAATACGATCGTCTGCAGACCCACGTGAAGGAGTTCTTTGAAGGGGTGAAAGCAAAGATACATCCACCTCCGAAGGAGAAGGTCGATCCGGTGAAAGCAAAGCGCACTCGATGCCCGAGGAAACCACCAAAGTCTCCGCCGAGAACCAACTATGAGCGCATTCTTGAGCAGACATATCTCCAAGCCAAGCGGTGGGAACTACTGTCAGTGATAAAAGGTCAAAAGAACAACGAGCAAAGGGGAAAAAATTGCCCATCTCGGCGAACAAGCACATCAATCGTGCCCCCCGCTCAATGTGTCTAATCCTCCGGGGACAGTGGTCGGTTATGGCAATCTTGGAGATTACCTGCCTGACGATGCACTTCCTGATTTCATGGAGGTGGACTTATTCAGATATCTGATACGGAAGCCTCTCGTCAAAGACGAAAAGTCTCGACAACAATGATGCGAAGATTCCATAGTTGGTGCATGAAAACCTGCGGAGAGTCCGAGGGGACGAACACTTTGTATCTGAAAATTAAAGAGGAGCACGACCTCGTTTCAAATGATCTGTTGTCTATTCCATTTGAGGAGTTCTTGAGTTCTTCAATCAAAAGGCCCTCGATAAATTAATGGTCTTTTGCTACTGCTGTAAGTACTATTTCGTCATTAGTGCAGTATATATAGCTCGGCTCTTTCATTGCATGTATTTATAATTAATTATCCTCAATATATTATGCAGATTAAAGATCGTCGAGTGCAAAAAAATGAAATCCATGATATTGGGTTCATTAACACAAATATCATAGATGTTTTTCTGGTTAAAAAGCGCGCCGAAGAGGCCGAGGACAACTTGCTACAATCATTGATCAAAAATCAAAACAAAGATACCATACTCTTTCCTTACCACGGCCCGTGAGTGTTACTGTCGTGTGCATATTCGGTTTTCCTTATTACTCGAGCGAGGTTAATGTAATTGACGAGTTATGCACGCGTGCAGGTTCCACTATATTCTTCTTGAGATTAAGCTTGAGCGTGGACTAGTAACCGTCTTAGACTCCAGACGGAAAGATCCCAGCACCTATGCGGACATGACTGAAATGCTCAGCAAGTAATTTCAATCGATCATTATCGCACCATACAACTTTTTGTTCATTTCCTGATATCTCAAGTAATAACAAATATTTTCTTTGTCTTGCAGGGTTTGGAAACAGTTCACCGCACAAGCTCCGGGACTGCCGAAGGAGCTGCGATATACATACCCGAAAGTAAGTACTACTGGCGCGCATTCTCCCGTTAATTCTATAGCTATACTTTCATCAATGCCATTTATATAATGCTTCATTATCAGTTTGATTGACCTCTATTTCTCGTAAAGTGCTTGTGGCAGGAGGAAGGAAATGATTTCTGTGGATACTACGTGTGCGAGTTCATCCACAACGCGACTTTGAAAAACAAGCGGGGCTACTCTAGAAGACAATATGAAGTGCGTAAGCAATAATATTCACAATTTCATTTTATTACACCATCATTTCTGTTGAGTTTCATTCATATATATGTATTAATTAACCCCCTTCTTCAAATTAATTAGGCGTGGCAGATGCGGATGAACTCCTAGAACCAGATCGCATGAAAGCAATTCAAGAGGAATTGGCAGGATTCTTTCTTGAACACGTCATCGAGAAAGCCGGAGAATACCATGTGGAACTTCAATTCAAATGCTAGTGGTTTGTAATTAAGAGATCTTATATAGATTGTACATGTATGTAGCCAGTAAAACTTGTTGTTCGACCAATCTCTCGGAGAAGGAGAGGTCGATATCGATCACTTCTCTCGGTATGCATGACGAACTTCTGTACTGAATGGTTCTCTCGATCACTTATGTATATATACTACGTAGCGTCGAGCAAGCACGGACATAAGAGAGGACACTTCTCTCTATTAATTAGCTAGCTAACACAATATACAAAACACCTAAATTAACCCCCCAAAACCCCCCCAATAACCCCCCTCCTTTAAAAAAACAAAAACCCCAGCCACTGGAATGCAGACACGTGGATGCCTTTTGGTCCCGGTTGGAGCCACCAACCGGGACCAAAGGCCCCGACCGGGCTCGGCGCCTGAGGGCCACGTGGAGCACATTGGTCCCGGTTCGTGTTTGAACCGGGACTAATGGGTTGAGGTATTAGTAACGACCCATTAGTCCCGGTTCCCGAACCGGGACTAAAGGCCCTTACGAACCGGGACTGATTGGTGGTTTTCTACTAGTGTAGCTAGGGTCTATCAAACACTACTTTGTAACTAGGTAGTTACAAAAGTAAAATTTGGGTGAGTCGCGTGACATGCCGCGGGACATGGTTGGCCAAGAAGGGGTTTGCCCCTCCAATTTAGAGAAATATTGTCCGCGCCCTCTTGATTGATCAAATTCGGAAAGCATGGCCATGCGATTAAGTGTTAACTTGGTTCGATAATTCGTATCATCGTTTTCGGAAGAGAGGTTCAGCTACCAGCAAGGGTGACAAGTACTCGCCTTGAGCTCAACAACATATGTCGTGAGGCAAAAGGATGTTACATATGACATGTTGTAAAGGTTCATCAAATGACTTTACACACACATGGGAGTTGGCACTCTCTGCTAGGATCCACTACCAGCTACTAATTTGGGTCATGTCCATGTGCACGTGAACCTATGGGGTCACGTGCTGAAGGGCCATCAGCCCATTTAGATTGGATCCTGGAAATTGGGCATTGGGCCTCAAGTGTTGAGCCCACCACTTATGCCTATATAAGTGGAGGGGCGAGACCCTTGGAAAGGGTTGGGTCAGTCTCATGACCTAGCTGCCACCACTCCCACATCCACGCGTGCAATCAGATCTAGTAGTCCACCACCCTGACTTTCCATGGTAGCCTTAGCGTAGCGTTGCATGCAAAAATGGTATGTTCATGGAACTCTAGGTTGCTCTGAAGAAACTAAATGGTATGTTCATGGAGAGGTGGGCGACGTGCGTCATGGGTGCGTCGGGAGGTTGAAGGAGCGGGCCGACATGTGGGGCCAGGCGGTCGAGAGAGAGAGAGAGAGAGAGAGAGAGAGAGAGAGAGAGAGAGAGAGAGTGCGCAGGGCGATTGGCTGGGCTGTGTGCATGCGTGTAGCTAGCCCGACTAGGTCAGGTGGGCCATGCGTAGTTAGGTTAGTTAAAGGACGTGGATGTCGCCTAAAGGGGGGAGGGGGCGAATAGGCGCTTTGAAACAATTACGGTTAAGGCTTGAACAAATAAGGAATAAAACTAGCATTTAATTTGTCAAGCACAAAACCTAAATATACTGGCCTCAATAATGTGCACCAACAACTTATGCTAAGTAAGATAAACAACTAAGTGATAACAAGATACTCCCTTCGGTCCTAATTACTCTATGTATTAGATTTTTTTCAAGTCAAACTTTGCAAAGTTTGACCAAATTTACATTAAAAAATATCAACATCCATAATACAATTGTTCAGAACTATCACAGACGCACACGCTTGCCCCGTTATGAAACTACGTTTCACAGTGAATCTAACAATATTGATTTGGCATTGTGAATGTTGATACTCTTTTCTATAAGTTTGATCAAGGTAGAGATACTTTGACTTCGAACAAAACTTATATGCAGGCTAAAAAGGTTCATAGGGAGTATATAACATGAAGCACTAAGGCTATCACAAAGTAAGTGCACAAGTAAATGGCTTGGGTAAGAGATAACCCAGGCATGCGGAGACGACGATGTATCCCGAAGTTCACACCCTTGCGGATGATAATCTCCGTTAGAGTAGTGTGGAGGCACAATGCTTACCGAAATGCCACTAGGGCCACCATATTCTCCCTACTCCCTCGCACAATGCAAGGACCCTTGAGTACGGTCACTGAACTCTTACAAATGGAGACCCTTGGGGCGGTCACCGAACCCGTACAAATTGCTCGGGGCAATCTCCGCAATTTAATTGGAGACCCCGAAGTTTGCCCGGTGCTTTACACCACAATGATGGAGCTTCACGACACCACCAACCAACTAGGGTGCACAAACACCCAAGAGGGACAACCTCTCGAGTGCCCAACACCCAACAGCAATAAGCTTATCAACTTTCACTTCTACTTATCACCGTGGAGAACTAAAACCGATGTAATTAATGCAATGCTAGGAACAAACGAAGTGCTCAAGTCCCACCCTCTCAACTCCCACCAAAGCAACGAAAGTTATGGAGGAATATGAGAGGAAGAACAAGGAGAACACAAAAGAATTCCAAGATCTAGATCTACAAGGCTTCCCTCACTAAGAGGAGAGATGGATTGGTGGAGAATGTAGATCTAGATCCCCTCTGTCTTTTCCTTGAAAAAGATGCAAGAATTATGGGAGGAATAGAGAGAAAGCAAGCTCCAAGAGGTAAAAAATGGTGGGCGAAAAGTTTCTCAAGAACATTGGGGCCAATGGGGAAGAAGACCCCCTTTTATAAGTCCCCACGAATTTGTTGGTTATGATGTAGAAACAATGGGGAAGAAGACCCCCTTTTACCAATTTGGTTTTTCTTTTGATTTTCTTTGACTTGGTTTCCTCTAGACCCATTGCCATTTGGTGTGATTATTTATTTTATAATTTCCTTTTTGGAAATTATTTCTAATTAATCCCTTTAGGGTTTTATTTAAGTTTGTGTTTTTTGTGGTTTGGGTTTCAACCAAGTACTAACTAGATTTCGACTAGTTGTTGTAGGACATTTAACTCTCCTAGGTAATCAATCAAGGTCAATCAAGATAAATCAACACACAATCCTAAGCAGTGTTAGTTGACTAGTAAGCAAACAAGGGTTCTTCCGGCAAAATTTAAATTCCCTCTAAATTTTTGGACATTCCAGATTTGGGAAAATTTTGGGATGTGACAGTGGTCTATTCTCATGAGAGTACGATATGGATCCCATTCTTATTTCACAGGTGGACCTGGTGCCACCTAGATCATCTGAGCATCATTCAACAGTACAAGAACCCTTGATTCTAGGAAAGACAAGGTAGATTACTCTGCTATAACCACCATAACCATGGCATCTCGATCATGTAATCCATTCAGGAAGCCACACAATAATTCATCAACTCTACCTTCAGAGCATCAGCACACATAATCGAATCAACTGTCAATGTTTAACACTTCAACCCGACTATTGATCTGCTACAAATTACTACACGATACTGTAATATCCACAAGACAACATGCATGCATACACACAAACTAACTAACTAAACATGGATACCAACTTAAGAAACATATATTTATTTGGTCATGAGCACCACAAATTCACCGGTTCAACATCACACATGACACGGAGCTCTAGGTCTCATCTCCTCATCCTGTACGACTCTTAAAACCAAGCTATTCATGGATTCAAATTTACAACTAGAGGAAAAATATAGCAAAATATTATATGAGTTTAGGATGGCTTGGAATTTCTAAATTTTTGAAACCAACTCTTGAAAACTTTTGAAACATTGGTTAGCGGTATGTCCAGCCAGTGTATTGTCATTCTAACAACCTCTTAACATCTCTGCTCATGTTCACTCGTGCATGTGCTGCCATCACCTCTTTAAGGAAGAACTACCACTACCACCATCGCAAGGCATCAAGGATCAATTCATTAGTTGATACTTCCTTCGCTGCAAAACAGAAATAATTTTCCTTTAACTTTGTTTGTTATCATAAACAAAACTTTGGCCACTACGTTTTAGTTACAACATTGTCAGTAAAAATATATAATATAATCCGTGATGAAAGCAGTTAATGTGACTAATCTAGTAATTTCATTTTGATGATGTCTCCAACACATAACAGTAAGCATCTATACTAACTAATTTGAAGAAAATAATTTGGGCAACTACAAAAACATCTAGTTTGGACCATACAGATTATATTAGAGGCTAAAAATGGTTAGTTACATATCCAATTAAGACTAACAAAGAGACATGCTGCACAAATATACTACAATGGATATACATAATAGGATAAACTACAGTATCAACAAGCAAAAGGATAGGATAGAATGGTATAAGATTTACCAACAAAAAAAAGGTATAAGATTCAATGTGACGCTCTTCAAGTAACATGACCACCACTATTTTGAAAATATCATATCAAGCAGCAATGTTGAAGGGACAACTACAAGCCGGTATAATGGTGGTAACCCCAATGCTAGAATTCTATTACTTGTAAGTTCTCAATTGACTACGCGGTGGGGAAACATACAAATCACACTAGGCCATGGGTAAACTTAATGAATCAAGAACCACTAAAAGACCACTCAAGGGCCATGGAACTAGTACAAATAAAACAGAAAAGTGTCCATGAAGCACAGGAAGGGGAAGTATTTCATCTGCCACTACTTAGCATGACAACATTCTCGTCAATGACCAGACATGAACATATGCACAAACAGGGAACTTCTAAGTTGTCACTCATCTAGGGAGCTAGGGAGAAGAGGCAAGTTAATAATTTTTTTTTATTTTTTTTTAGAAAAGGAGGATGACCCCCGGCCTCTGCATCTGGAAGATGCATACGGCCACTTTATTGATTATTCACGATGACCATACAAAGTATTACACCAATGTGCCTGAATCCACCATCTTGGCAACATATGCCACTACTCCTATCCAATATGATGAAGGAGAGCTAGCCGGGCCACTACCCAGACCACTCACGTAATCCTAACATCAAAAGCCGGAAGCCGAAACACATTCGGAACCCCAGCCGAGCCACATACCTGGTCTGGGGCATAATCCGGTCAGACACACTCGTGTGTCGTCGCCGCCATCTTCCACAGGTCCGTCTTCAGATCAAATTGAGGCATCTACCATGTCTGGCCACTCCGCCATTGACGCCACCATGACGCCAAACAGCAACCTCCTCCTGCGCGAGTCCATCTCCGTGCATCGGACGTCGAGCCTCCACAGCGCCATGCCGCCGACATCCGCCGCCATCAATGTGTGAGATGGAGCACCGCTCCACCATCCCCCCAGCCAACGCTTACTCCAAAACGGCACCCCCAGGAGAACCTGGACGCGTCGGAGGAAAAGCGGAGGCTTGGGCGAGGAAAGGCACGCCGTCGGCAGCTGTCACCGACCCCAAACAGCGCCCGCCACCACCCAGCCCTCAAGGCGGCGCCTTCAAGAAGGTCACGGCGCCAAAGACGCCGCCGCCGCCCACCGGAGTTAGGTTTTCACCCGAGAAGCTAGGTGGTGGGGAGTGGAAGGGCAGACCTTGACAGACGTCTCCATGAAGAAATCGGCGCCCGAGGGCGTCGTCGTCGTCGCGGCCGGCCGGAGCCGACCCGGGTTTCCCCCGATCTGGATCTCGACCACCAAAATCGCATCATTGGGAGGCCCTTAGGCGGCGGCATAGGGAGGGAAGGCGGCGGCGGCGCTATGGGGCGTCACCACCACGCCAGATCCACCTTCCTCGACGCCAACAGCAGTCGGCGGGCCAGATCGGGGGCGGACCAAATCTGGCGCCTAAGCACCCGCACGCCTACGCCGCAGCCACGGCCGGCCAAGCTCCAGGCCACGCCACTCCACCCACCGGAGCGCGAGACGGAGCAGAGGGCCGCCGGGAGCGCCGCGACGGCCGCAGCGCCTGAGGCCGAGCCTCCCCCACCTTGAGCGGTCGCCGTCGGGAACGACACCTTGTGTGAAGGGAAGCCCGCCGCCGCCGTCCGCCCTGTGAGCTTCGCCTGCAGTTTCCTCCGGCGGCGGCGCGGCAGGGGAGCCGGGGAGAGGGGGTGGCGGCGCGGCGGGCTAGGGTTCCCCCGAGTCGCCTCCTAGGCGACGCGGGGGTCGGGATCACACTACAATTAGGCCTGCAAGTTAATAATTAGAGCTATTTTTAAGTTCGTTCCACACAATAATAAGATAAAACAAGATAAACTTGTACTAGTAAACTCATCAGGTTTAGATTAGCCTGGAAGTCAGTCTATTAGTTTGTCTTGTACAAGCGAAATGTTGTCTACTCAAAACCACACATCTTCTGGTTGCTTTTACAGAGATTTGTGTGTGCCGCCTATTTTAAAGATTGGCGCGAACCATCAAAAGGAGGTTATCAGGCCTACACGGACTAATTAACCCTACATCGCGGTAACACACTAGGGAATATACAAATGCATATTGTTTTTCTCGCGTACAAATGGACTTGCAATTTGTATCAGGACGCCAGCACTCCTAAATAAAAGTGATAAAAATGAATAAATGTTCTATAAATATTAAACAAAGTTTTTTGGTAAAGTATGGACTTAGTTTATTTACAATGTCAACCAATATAACAATATGTGATGAAGAATAACTAAATCAGCTTTAAGTTTCAAATATGCCGATTGCGGTAGAAATTTTACAGTTATGTGGTTCAAGCTAGTTTATTCATGTAGCTGTTTTTTAAATCCAACCAACTACGTAACGCTGCAGCCATATGGACTAGGAAAACGTTTGTAGACGGCGCGCCGGCCGAAGGTTCGGCCAGTCCGTCCACGCGCGCAGCCCCTAGATATTCTGGCCACGACACGTCATGGACAGTGGACTCACGCGCAAACAAATCGCGCGCCGTAACTCTTCCTTCTTCGTTCTCTTCCCTCTCTCCCACCTTTGCGAAGCTGGCCGCTGTCTCGCCGTCGACGTCCTGCAACCACCGCGTCACCATGTCCCAGATCGTTGCCGGTGGCAGAGCCACCGTGAGCGGTTGCCGCAGTTGCAGAAAAGCCACTGCCCCGCTCCCCCCACCCCCGCTTCGGCACACTCCTCGTAGTCGCTGCGCTTTCAATGCCACCTGCAACAATTTGTTTCGTCATGGCAGCTCCCAGCTCGCTGCCGGTGGCAGCTCCGCCATGCAACAGTTGCAGCTCCTCTGTTCACGGACCCAGCATCACCCCCGACAATTGATGCAGCTTCACCCGGTGACGTTTGCAGCTCCGGCAAACTCTGGTTGCAACCTTTTTGCCGTCATTTGCGGTGGCCGGTTCCAACTTTTCTTTCTGTAGGTTGCAACAATCGATGGCTGAGTTGCGAGCTCCGCGACGGCGGCAACGCTTTTTAGTTTCAACCGTCATGTTATTTTGCTACGATCCGGTGATTTTTTTGCTACGTCCATTCACGATGGAGCTGCAACCCGCGGGCAATGACGACGGCGTTTTTTTGCTACAACCGCCGTTGCTTTTTGCTACGATCGACTGTCTTTTTTGCTACATCCGTTTCTCTGGTGCGATTGGTGCCCTTTTGTTTGTGGGAAACTCAAGCGGTAAGGGGCGACGCACCGGAGTGCTGTAGCAATTGAGTGTTGACGACAGGAGTTGTTGCTGGCAGACGGGGAAGTTGCAAGCGGTCCGACGACGAGTTTTGCAACAGAAAATTGAGAGCGGGGGAGGTTCCTCGGCGAGCACCATCGTCGAAGACGACGTGCAGCCTCGCCGTCATGAGCAGCCACGACCCAACGAGCGGCAGCGATCTAGCGAGTGACGACAATCTGGCGAGCTTTGTTGTCTCGCTCCCATCCTCTATGTGCGGCTGGCGAGACGACGTACACGCACAAAGAAGGGAGAGAGAGAGGAAGAAGATGACCTAAAAGGATAAGAATAGAACGGTTGGAGGAGGCCAATCGCACGGCTAGGGCGTAACCGGCCGGAATTTTAGGCCGGCGTGCCGGCGCCTAGCATTGCCCTATGCACTGACACTACTATTATACAATTTTTATACACCTCAGCAGACATGGATCAATTATATTTATTTCATTTGTTATACGAACCATTTCAGAATCTTTGTATTCATTCCTTTATTCACGTGTCCTAGATTAAACAGATATGTTTTTGCTAATTTTAACTCAAAACACATAGTTCAGTACGACAAATAGTACAGACATATTAGCATATTAGAGAAAAGTTGCAACAACTTGACGCACCCATACTTTAATTAAAGAAACCCAAATTCATGACAAAATAGAATGCTGACAACCCATCGATTATTGATGCAAAACTAATGCATAACAAACATAAAAGGAAACTAGCTATGACTAAAGAAATCAAGATCATAAATTAACATCACAAACAATTACTTATCAGAACAAAACACTTGAAAACGACACTACATGTTTGAGAATTCATCAAGTGATTATGAGAGCCAAGCGATCATAATACAACATGCAATCAACCAATTATATATAAAAATAATTTGGATTTTTTTTGTACCTGCTGTATGGTGAAGGTGCGTTGTTATCTGCAGCCGTGTAAACACTTGTGAATGGGTGAAGCACATGTAAGACTCCGGCTTCGGAAAGCTCCTTGCACCTCAATGACCATAGTGACTCAGGATGCACCATAAAGCGACCGATAGATGTTCTCAAGAACACCACATTAGTGTTTTCAGCAAGCCCTTCTATCGACAAACTCCTTTCCTCCTCCTCTGTATTCGTATTCAGGGAAAGTAGCTTGTCCAAATGAATAGTTTTTGTGATAGCCCATGAACCAACGCCATCACCGTCCGTGTTTCTCCTCCACAATTGTGCGTTGTGGCCTGACAGAAAGAGGAAACCAAGCCCGCCATCCTCTGCCCGCATAACCGAGAAGCTTCGATTGCCGTGGGCGTACATATTCATCGGCACGTCTATCACAGCCAGGCTCTTAGTGCCAAAATTGAACTCAAGAAGGGTGGTCGGATGAGCCGGATTCCTAGAAGACACCCAATAAAGGGAATCCACAATCAGGACACCTGGCACTGCGGTGACTACAGAAACAGTGGGTGGAATTGGTGCAGAGATGACACTGCCCCATTCACGGGTCTGCGACGAGTAAACGCTGGCGATGACTTGTGTATGCTGCTCGTCGTGGCCTACTACGACCACCTTGAAATGGACCTCTTCTTGGGTACTAGGGAGCACCGCCCCGTTCATCGTCTTGAATCCTCCGGGAGGATGATCGAGGCGGTGCTGATCGCCTGTGACGGGGTAATAGAAGGAGGCAAGCAGGAGGCCGTGGCGGCAGCCGAGGACCATGCAGGGGTACTCGAAGACAGGGAAGGATTTCCGCAAAAAAAAAAGAAGACAGGGAAGGAGAAGCGGACGCGGTTGGGGGGATCGAGCGTAGGGGCGAAGGTGACGTAGCTGCGGTGGTTGCTGCTGGTGTAGTCGGTGAAGAAGGCGCCCAGGAGGGGCGCGTGGCGGCCGTGTGTAAGGACCTAACTATGATCTACGCGAATTATAAGAAGAATTGTGGCCAGATCGATGCTTAAACACTCTCTCAGATCCCCTTTGTATTGATAAGTATGAGCCATAAGAGAGTATGATGAGCCATTACGGCAATATTCTGGAGGAAGATAGATGTCGATGACAGCCACACCCCGGCTGTATTTATAGGGAAATCCATTTACCCGGCAAGACCGTGAAAAGTAACAGTAACGGGCTCCTAACGGTAAGTAAACGATCGACGGTCCGCGACGAAGCTCTGGTGAGGAGCGATCCTGATCGTTGGTTGAAGCGAAGCGTTTTTCTGAACTTCTACAGTTAACTGAACTTGCCGATGCCTGATATTGCCCCCTTCTTGAGACACGACGAGTCCTCACGTCGTTGTTGCTGCCTCCCTCCACGCTGAGTAGTTGTTTTGAAGAACTCCGGGAATGAGTATTTGATAAAATCGGCATCTTCCCAGGTGGCCTCCTCTTCTGAGAGGTTTTTCCAGTGAATCAACCATTGCACCACAGGCAAGTTGTTGCGTGGTATTTGTCTGACTTGCAGCACTGCTGCCGGACCAGTTTTGATGGTGCCGTCTGCATTAACCATGGGCAGCATGGGACTGGGAATTGTCTTGCTGCCGATGTGTTTCTTGAGCTGACTGACATGGAAAACTGGATGTATCTGCACTCCCTGGGGAAATTGGAGCTTATATGCCGAGTTTCCCACCTTTTGGATGATCATAAAAGGGCCATAATACTTATTCTGGAGTTTTAAAACACCTCGAAATCCAAATGCAGCCAATCGATATGGAGCCATTTTCAAGTACATATCTCCCACTGAGAAGGTTCTTTCCACTCTCTTAAGATCTGCATATCTCTTCATTCTCTGCTGAGCTTTGCATAAGTTCTCCTTCAAATGTTCCAGCATCTTCTGTTTGGAGGAGAGAAAATCCTGCAGGACCAGGAATTGCAAGTTCTGATATTAAGGGTGGAGGAAATCCATACAAGGCTTGAAAGGGAGACATTTTTAGCGCTGTGTGATAGGTAGAGTTGTACCAGTACTCAGCTAATGAAAGCCAGGCTACCCACTTGTGAGGCTGATCAGTAGCCATGCATCTCAAGTATGTTTCCAAGCACTGATTCACCGGCTCTGTCTGTCCATCAGTCTGGGGGTGGTAGGCTGTGCTATACCTTAGCTCCAGTTTTAAAGCAGTAAAGATATCCTTCCATAATTTACTTGTAAATATCCTGTCTCTGTCAGATATAATCAGTTTTGGAGGACCATGCAGCCTGACAATATTGTCCACATAAGCTTGTGCCACAGATAAAACTGAATAAGGATGAGACAGAGGAATAAAATGACTGTATTTTGTAAACCTATCCACTATTACCATAATCACATCTTTGCCACTGGATTTAGGCAAACCTTCCACAAAGTCCATTGTTATGTGTTGCCAGGCCATATCTGCCACAGGCAGGGGATCAAGTAACCCAGGTTGCAAGCAAGTTTCATGCTTTGCTCTTTGGCATATGGGACAAGCAGCAATGAAGTTTTCCACATCAGCTTTCAGCCCAGGCCAATAGAAAATGCCTTTAACTCTATGATAAGTAGCCCTTCTTCCTAAGTGTCCCCCCACAGGAGAATTGTGTAAAGCTGCTATTAGTTTGTTTCTGAGTTCCACTGACTTGCCCACTAATAACTTTCCCTTGTACCTTATGACCCCAGCATGGATTGTGTAGTCAGAATTTGTGCTCTGTTTTTGCACTAATAACTGTTCCCTCAGATTCCTTGTGTTTTGATCCTGTTGATAACTAGTTATTAGTTCCTCAGCCCAAGTAGGAGTGATAGCAGAAATAGCAAAACACTTAGGAATGAGCCTTGACAATGCATCAGCCACTCTGTTTTCCACTCCTTTTTATATTGTATTGTGAAGTTGAACTCTAGCAACTTCATCATTAGTTTATGTTGCACCCCTTCAGTGATTTTCTGATCTGTAATGAACTTCAAGGACTGCTGGTCAGTTTTAATCACTACTTCATTGCCTAGCAGATAATGCCTCCACCTTTTAAGTGCTTCCAAAATAGCCAGTGCCTCTTTCTCATAAGTGGAAAGTGCTTCATTTCTAGGGCAAAGAGCTGAGCTGTAGTAAGAGATTGGTTGGCCATCTTGCATTAGAACATCACCAATTCCTTTTCCTGATGCATCAGTTTCCAACACAAATGGTTTACTGAAATTGGGGAGTGCCAACACAGGTGCTGTAGTGAGTGCTTGTTTCAGTTGAGCGAAAGCTTGATCATGCACCTGTGTCCACTGGAATTGCCCTTTTTCCGTAAATCATGCAATGGTCTGCAAATTAAGCCATACCCTTTGATAAACCTCCTATAATACCCAGCTAGGCCCAAGAAACTTCTCACTTTAGTAACTGTGTCACGGGTGGGCCATTCAGCAATAGCAGCAATCTTTTTAGGGTCAGTTGCAACTCCTTTTTCTGAAATGACATGCCCCAGATATTCCACTTGTTGCACTGCAAACACACACTTGGAGAGCTTTGCAAAAAGCTTGTTTTCTCTCAACACCTCCATTACTATTTTAATGTGTTCCAAGTGTTCCTTGAGGTTTCTGCTGTAAATGAGAATGTCATCGAAGAAAACTAACACAAATTTTCTCAGATAAGGCCCAAAGATAGTGTTCATCAGTTCCTGGAAGGTGCCAGGTGCATTAGACAACCCAAAAAGCATCACTAAATACTCAAAGTGGCCTAAAAAGGTTCTGAAAGCTGTTTTGTGTATATCTTCTGGATGCATCCTGATTTGGTGATATCCAGATCTCAAGTCCAATTTAGAGAAGTATTTAGCTCCATGTAGCTCATCCAATAAATCCTCAACTGAGGACGAAGTGGCCTCAACTGATACTTGATCCCATCCCTTAAGCCATTCACATAGCATCTCACAAACCAAAGTTCCCCCAGCTCAGGATTTTCCTCTTGAACATCAGCCATTAAATCCTCAAACATTTTGGTGTATTCAGAAACTGTACTCTGCAACTGTTTAACTGAATTGAATTTCTCAGTTAGATCATATGAACCCTTGTCCGAGAACCGTTTAACCACCTCAGTCCCAAATTGCTTCCATGTCAACTACTTTTTCAGTAACCCAGACCTTCTCAACCACACATCTGCATCCCCTATGACATACATTTGGGCCAAGGATATCTTGTACTCCTCAGGAGCTCTTGAAATTTGAAAGTACGTGTTGCACTGTCTCAACCAGCCCACCGGATCTTCACCTGAAAATCTTGGAAAATCTAGCTTGGGACCTTTTGTTACTGACTTCATGAATTGTGCCTGCATATCTTGTTCATAGCTTCTGCAGTAGCCTTGCCATAGTTGCATATCTCTGTTGTTCTGATAGTACTGATTGAAAGCAGGTGTATGCATCTGATCTCTAGCAGTCATGGGAGTTCCAACATTTGGTATTGTCTCAGATCTGATAGGATGTGCATAACCTGGGGGTGCCTGAACTCGGGTTGTTCTTATAGGAGGTAAATTCTGTGGTTGTTCTTCTATTTGTTTGGATTTCTCTTTCTCCAGCTCCAATTGTTTCCTGAGTTGCTCTGTTCTGTCCACCTGATTCTGGATCTCTTCCTGCTGTAATGTTGGGGATTTTGGGACCTGATTAGAGCTAGATGGTCTCTCCTGTTGCGTGTGGGATGCTGTGGTTTTCACCAATGTCTGCAAGACAGAACTCATCGCCGACAGTTGCTTGCTGAGGTCCAAAACTACTTGCTCTACATTACCCACATGCTTTGAGATTTCCCCTTGTTTGCCACTCATCGACTGCATTTCCTCCTGCAACTTGGTCATCTCCGCATGCAGCTGTGTGCTCTCTTGCTGTAAACCTCCAAAATCATCCCGAAGGCTCAGCACCTCTTGCAAATCTGCTTCATCGATACCCTTAGCTTGCCCCATCACCTTGATCAGAGATTCGGGCGAGGAATTTTACCACTGGATCTCCCCAGCAACCCTGCCCTTGCCTCTGATCCTACCGCCGCCACGATCCACACCGCCGTAGCACACGGATCTGTGCTAGAGCTCGGAATTTTACCAATCGAGCAGTTTACCCGATCAACCGACTCTGCTCGACAGATCTGTGCTCGAATTTCACCGCCGCCACCTGCAACCCCGCCGCCACACGCCCGCAGGCGCCGCCGCCGATTGCGAAGAAGGGTGGGAGAAAAAGGGTGGGGAAACCCGATCGGGAAATTTTTTTCAATCCGTCTCTCCGCCAAGGATCATCTGCTCTGAATACCACTTTGTAAGGACCTAACTATGATCTACGCGAATTATAAGAAGAATTGTGGCCAGATCGATGCTTAAACACTCTCTCAGATCCCCTTTGTATTGATAAGTATGAGCTATAAGAGAGTATGATGAGCCATTACGGCAATATTCTGGAGAAAGATAGATGTCGATGACAGCCACACCCCGGCTGTATTTATAGGGAAATCCATTTACCCGGCAAGACCGTGAAAAGTAACAGTAACGGGCTCCTAACGGTAAGTAAACGATCGACGGTCCGCGACGAAGCTCTGGTGAGGAGCGATCCTGATCGTTGGTTGAAGCGAAGCGTTTTTCTGAACTTCTACAGTTAACTGAACTTGCCGATGCCTGACACCGTGCCGGGCGCGGAAGCGACGGAGGAAGGCGGGGTCACCGGAGAGGCGGCGCCAGCGCGTGGAGACGAGGGAGGCGCGCGGGAGGGAGCACGGCTCCGGCGGGAGGCGGAGCAGGATCTCGGAGAGGAGGTCGTCGATGTCCATGATCTCGCCCTCCCGATCACTCACGTCGGGGCGTCGGGCGGAGCAGGTGAGGTCGATCGACGGCTGGCTGTAGGTTGTGAACTCTACGCGAGGTCAGGTATAGATCGACGAGGTCTGAACGGGTAAAGCGGCGCATGCCATCCCACGATCCGCTCGTCATGCTTTGGATAGCTACATGAAATTGTTTTTTTTTTTTGAAAGATCCAACAAATTTCTGGCTTCAATTAGGTTTAGCAGAAAGCTGTGAAAGAACAACATGAGGAGGATTTGAAGATCAAAGAAAAAGAAAAAGGCTACGTGAAATTGTGAACGAGTCTAACACTTCATGGCCGGCTAGAAACTACTACTAGTTGGCTAGAAACTAGAGCAACGGGACTGCATAACATGCGACACAGTGGCTTCGGCTATTTTGGAGTTGAGTTTTGGTTAAACACGAGTTTACTAAACTGGCTCATGTCTATAATTTCGAAGAAACTCGAGTTTACTAAACTGGCTTATGTCTATAATCCTCTATAACATTGACCTCCCTAGTTTTAAAGAGCTCACATTCTATTGAGGTCTCTAATTAAAATTGGCTCATTTGATTTTGACCGGGTCAACAATTTCTCAAGGCTCTCTCATTTAATTCTTTTATACTATACATTATACTTTCTAACTTTTAAGGCCACACAATTAATGGAGGTATTCAATTTAGTATTGGGTCAACCTATTTTGACCGGCTCAACACTCTCTTAAGCTCCTTCATTCAATTCTTTTAATTCGCTATGTTTCTTAATTTTGAAACTCTTTCATTCAATTGAGGTATTCAGTTTTGGATTTGGTTTACCATTTTGATCGGGCCAACAATTTTTCAAATCAATCAGCAGCAATCGGTCTAAAACATTTCAATCTCACTTACCCTCCCACCACCTAAAAATAGAAACGTCACCATGTGATATTGTAGCACCAATATAGTAGTACATGCGACCACCGACATAAAAATATACCCACGTATATGTAGGTTGGTTAGCAGATAACACATAATCACACCACGAAAGCCCCACCAAATAACCGCATTGTAAATAAAAATAAAACACAGTCTATCATATACCCACCCGCCAAACTGATATTTCTTGGGTCAAAATTTTAAGGGTATTAGTTTTGTAGAAAGTCAAATTTGTTTAACCCTGACCAAGTTCAGAGCAAAAATATCAACATACACAATATTAAATAAAAAAACTATGGGAATTCATTCATGATGAATTTAAAAATATTTTCATATTATGGATTTTGATATATTTCTCTATAAATTTGAATGAACTTAAAAGGTTTGACTTAAAAAAAAGTAATACATCTTATACTTTGAAATAGAGTAATTATTTTTTGGAGAAACCCAACAACACCAATGGCGCAACAAAGCTCACCCAACCCTTCTACTTTTTGTTAAACTCGAGTTTACTTGTGATACCCAAGACTTGAAGCATGTGATACCTCCTTCCAATCGAGTAGTGGCAGGAATTTCTATTAAATAATAACTAGCACTATATATCAGAATCATTTTCTTTACTGAATGTCATGTACTCCCTTGTTAAAGGCAAAATTACACTCAGTAAACATTTTATCTAGTGTTACACTCGGTAAACTTACAATCGGCAAAAACAACTTTGTCAAGTTTTTTCTACGTACACTCTGCAACGATATATTGTACCTCGTGCTTAAGAAACACTCAAAAAAAAGTTTATTTGAATTTGCGTATATGACCAAAATATGAGATATGGATATATGATACTTCCTCTATTCACTATTATAAGATGTCATTTTTTTCTGGTTCAGATGTATATATACGCATTATAGTGTGTTTATTCACTCATTTTAGTTGTATGTGATCCATATTGAAATACCTAAAACATATATATATATATATATATATATATATATATATATATATATATATATATATATATATATATATATATATATATATATATATATATATATATATATATATATATATATATATAGGAAAATCCATCCTACCACCCGTGGTAGTTAACCCACATATCTCATATACTACCATGCGGTATTATATATACTATTTTATTATTTTAAATATGTTCGTACACTATATCCAAGATATTTTCAAAACAAGTTACATGAAAAAATTGCATATGAGTCCAGAGTTTTGGTTATATTTGTGAAATACGTACATATTTGTACGTAAAAAGAGCATACTCAAAATATGATACATACTACCTAAAAATTAGTATATATACTACCTAAACATTGTTATATAGTACATACTACACGTACATACTCTCGGTTTCGACAGATACTACATACAACATACAAAACGCAAGTGGTGGTAACTACCACTGCTTGTAGGAAACATTTGTCCTATATATATATATATATATATATATATATATATATATATATATATATATATATATATATATATATATATATATATATATATATATAGGACTGCTAAAGTAAGCCCGAGCGCAAACTGTTTATTCTACGCGCTGGTCCATCGTGCGAGCAGGCCCGACACTGGCGCTAAGTAAACCCGTTTGCCTAATCGTCCAACCACTCCGCCCGTATCAGAATTGACGGTAAAATTGGGTCTAATGATGGTAATACAACTATGATGCATTACTGGCATGCCCTCCGGTGTCGCAAAAGGGTAACGTTTGTCTAGTTATGGTAATACAGACATGATTCATTACTAGCATGAGCATCTCGCTCCTCCGTGTAAAAATCAGTAGTAACACTGGTCCAGTTATAGTAATGCAAACAAGATGCATTACTATGGTATGCATTGACGTGAACAATAAATAGAGCATGTGTAGTAGTAAGCGAGAGGTAATTGCTAGTATTAACATCATATTTTTAATAACAATTAGCATTATAGAGTTAATTACTTTGATTTAAAAAACTACAGACTTGCATATTACAAGGTTTATTACCTCAAATGCTACGTTTACTAGATACTCAAATTTATTGTATTTGGCTCAGATCAATGTCGTAACACAATTACCATCTCGTATTCATTAGAAAAATAATCATACAATTTGCAATTTTTGGATGGCTCTTTTACTAGTAGTGAGAGAGGTAATTATTTTCCGTCTTTTACTATGTTCCACGTAACTAGTACCCCCTCTTACATGCATCCAGTAACCATTATTGTTTCATTACTGTGTTTGCAAAGGATTTTACTATGGGAATTAGGTGAATAGATAGTACCGGGTGTGGCGAGGTCTAGTGCATACAACCGATAATGAATTTAATCCATTACTTTGGTTGCCGTAAGATCTTACTACAAGGAATTATGTAAATAGTTACCACAGGGCGGGATGATGGACTTGTGCGAAGTTGGTAATGAAGTTAATTATGTTACAACTATTTTGATGAATTTTACTAGAAGGTATCAGGGATAGCTAGTACGGGATGGGTTGTGCGTCCTGCCAGTAACGAATTTAATTAGGTTACTATGATTTACAAGGGAATTTACGAGGATGCATTAGATAAATACATAGTAGGGGGCGGGGCGGAGGATTGGTGCATGCATCTCGTAATGGATTTAATTCCGTTACTTTTTTTGTCATAGGATATTACTAGGAGGTGGATGGTGATTAGTTGGTTTCGCCCGAACGGCATGCTTATGGTGGCCGGAGCGTAGAATTAGCGCTTTTGCGCTCAAGCGCACTTTAGCGCCACCGTGTGTGTGTGTATATATATATATATATATATATATATATATATATATATATATATATATATATATATATATAAACGGACGGAGTATGTCATGGTCATAAATGGTTGGATGCATGCTGCTGACAAAGCATGCATACCACAATAGTTTCAATCGCCTAGGACAAGACCCCCCCCTCCTCCAAAAATAATAAGGTCAAATCTAAATAAATTTCATGTTCCTCTTTACAGCTGAAGAAATAAAAAAACAAAATTGGGAGAAAGCAACCTCTTTCATGTTCCTCTTTAAAGCTAAAAACCTCACACTGTTGTTTTCTTTGATACAAGGGGTGGATTTTATCTAGTCAAAATGAAACATCAAGTGAATATAAAAACAATGAGCACACATCTGGCCTCTGCATATGTAAGATGCAGACATGCAACACCAGCGCGCAGACACACAAAAAATGCCGGCAAAGAGTAAAGTCATACAATACCAAAGTTATGCCTAAGTAAGAAAAAAATATCGAAGCGATCAAAACAACAGTCAATAAACTACAATAATGATCATATGCGCACCAAGCTTGACACCACAGGAATAACAATGTTCTTCAACATCAACACCCTCAGGAAGGGAACGGCACTCATTCACCATCCACATGCAAGCCACATCACAACTAATACAAAAAAACAAAAACATTTTTCAAGCATACAATTTTTTATATCTACTTCATAATTTCAGATAATTCAGGAAGCAAGACGAAATTCATGACTCTTCATAGGGCTTATGAGTGTACAACCTTGATACTACACCATTTGTGATTTCGTCACATTATTTGCTTAACACATTATCCTACATTAGCTAATTGGTACCCATTTGTCCATTATCATGGATGGTTGGAGCCGGATCTATGCATAACGAGCACCGGCACCCCTCAAGAACACACATGCTAGATTTGGTTTGCCTTGTAATTTTCACACATTGTTTTTCGCAAGTTTTGCTATCACATGGCTTTGTCGATGGGATAATTTTTTGCACACATGTGTGGATCAGTTTCATGCTATCATCCATTGATGCCTCCACTACCACATCTGCAAAAATTCATGATTAAGAAAAGGGACGGTCACAAGAAGACCATTATTTGTTGAGAGAGATTCTGAAAAAATGTATTACATGAACAAATGAGTACCTAATGCTAGCATGAGAAAGACCAGGGACAGAAGCAACATCTGGGTAGTCCTCATTTTAACTAGTGTTTGTGCTAAAGGAGCGAGTTGCAGATTGTTGAGTGATATGTAAGTTCTAGGAAAGAACAAACGAAATGGCAAGCCTATTTTATAGTGCATCTACCACATTAAACTATGGATTTTGTGAGATTTGCCAAATTAATAGCAACTATGTAAATTGCAATATAATTTGAATATAATTATTTATTTTATTTGGTGAGATGCACCAAATTAATAGTCATCTATTTATTTGATATGGTGAGATGTAGCACATTAACAGTAATCAAGAAATTATGTTTATTTGATTCGGGGACATGTACCAAATTAATAGTCATCAATATGTTATGTTTATTTGATTTGGTGAGATGTACCAAATTAATAGTCATCAATAAATTGTATTTATTTGATTTGATGAGATGTACCAAATTAATAGTCAATGAGTGAAGATAAATATTCATATATTTTATTTATTTTTGATGACCCATGAGCATTCCAAGCCACTAGTAATCACGTAAATGCAAATGCACCGGAAAAAATGAACGGAATTTATTCTACATATACAAAAGGATTTTTTTTTCTTTCCATGCCTCTGGTTTCTTAGTTCTGCTCAGTTTTGCCCCACCCAACTAACATCGCTCACTTTCCCCTCCACTACTAAGCCCATACTCAAAAATGCTCAAAACGAAGCCTTGTCGTCAGGTGAAATTAAGCAGTTGACTGTTACTTAGCTCAAATATTGACTAGTGGGACACACTCTGCTATGTGGCACTATCACAGGTGTCCCCGAGGCCTACGTGTCAGTCTTTTGTTTATTGGCAAAAACAGTGTGGCACATAATGTCATCCGAGAGAGTCGAACTCGAACGCTGCCATTGAATATGCGTCAGACGAGACATTCCCCTTTTGACCCGGCGTGCATGAAGGACGGGTGAAAGCACAAGTGTTTCCTGGGTGATTTTGGTAATTAATGTCAACATATCTCTTGTTGGACTAATGATTTCATCCAGTATATTTCAGATAATTTCAACAGTGGCGTCACAAGGACAAGATGACGTGGAACCCCTTCAAAATGCTAAGGACAAAGATTGGCAAAAGCTCAAGACTCTTCATCTTTATTTTAGTGATCCAAGATCACATTGAGTCCATAGAAAAGCCAATACTATTAAACGCGGATGAGGTGTTGCTTAATGGCTTTCTTGCTCAAATGCTTTCTGATATTGCTCCAAAATCTTCAACCACTTTCTCTATCCAAATATGTCCCAAACCTAAAGTCAAATTCGACCCCACCGATTATTTCTATCTGGAGCCACAGAGTTCATATGACATAGACACATCCAGAAACCCTAAACAGTCTGGTCTCACTGATACGGATCTCGGTCTCACAGAGATGGCCTTGCCAGCATGTCGTGACTTGTTGCATTTATTTCGGTCTCATCGAAATTGCAATCGGTCTCTCCAAGTTGGCTTGACATTCACTCTGTTGCTTATTGCTTCACTCCGGGTCACATGGAGTTGATGCAATCAGCGTCACCGAGTTGATATTTGCCCTAAGCCCTAGCACATCGATTACAACGAGTTGTTCTAGTCGGTCCAACACAGATTCCTAATGTTCACATTCTGAACTAATCGGTCACACCGAGTTTAGATACTCGGTCTCACCGAGATGGGTCAAATGTGTGTAACGGTTGGATTTTGTGTGGAGGCTATATATACCCCTCGACCCCTCTTCATTCGTGGAGAGAGAGACATCAGAACGTGCCTACACTTTCACTGCTCATTTTCTGACAGTGAACCACCTACTCATGTGTTGAGATCAAGATATTCCATTCCTATCACAAGAATCTTGATATCTAGCCTTCCCCAGGTTGTTTTCCACTCAAATCATCTTTCCACCATAGCGAAATCTGTGTGAGAAAATTGAGTGTTGGGGAGTCTATCATTTAAAGCACAAGAGCAAGGAGTTCATCATCAACACAATACTATAGGAATCAGACAATTTTCCATCTGCCATTTCTTTGCCGTCTGCTAGCGGACGACACAAAAGGTATTTGTCGTCTTCTTGAAAAGAGCAGACGACAAAGAACTGGCCAACAACACAGAAGGTATTTGCCATCTGCCTCCTCTTTGCCGTCCGCCATATGTTTGTCGTCTGCTTTCTCTCTTTGCCGTCTGCTAGCAGACGACAAAGAAGTCGCCTGACTAACGACCGTGTCCCCCCGGCCCCACCCCACTTTTTGACGTCTGCTAGCAGATGACAAATAATAAACCTAATTAATGGCCATGCACCCCTCACTCTCTCTCTCTCTCTCTCTCTCTCTCTCTCTCTCTCTCTCTCTCTCTCTCTCTCTCTCTCTCTCTCTCTCTCTCTCTCTCTCTCTCTCTCTCCTCTCCAGCCTCCACCCCTTGCTGCCGTGCCATCAGCATCATGCCCACAGGCGGCGCGCTGTGACCCCACCCTTGGGTGCCCACGCCCGGAACTCCGGCGATCTTTTTTCTTTTTTTCTACTGTTAATTGCTATTGTTAATTAGGTTAGTGCTAGGTTAGGTTAGAAAGATGAAAAAATAAGAAAAGAAGGAGAAGAAGAAGAAGAAGAAGAAGAAGAAGAGAAGAAGTAAAAGAGGAGAAGATGATTTTTTTAGAAAATTATTTATATATAAATATAGATTTTTTGTCAGGATTGAATATTCATGGTTATTGGTGCATTTAGATGTGCTGTTGTTTCGTCGCTGCGAGGATCTGCTGTTCGACGACTGTCGGTGGCAAAACCGGCGGATCTCGGGTAGGGGGTCCCGAACTATGCGTCTAAGGCTAATGGTAACAGGAGGCGGGGGACACAATGTTTACCCAGGTTCAGGCCCTCTGGATGGAGTTAATACCCTACTTCCTTCTTGATTGATCTTGATGATATGAGTATTCCAAGAGTTGATCTACCACGAGATCGTAGAGGCCAAACCCTAGCACTAAAAAAATACACTTCCGTGATGATACGTGTTTGTCACAGTAGGTCGCGTTTTCTGTCATGCATGTACATCCATGATGATTTTATGACAGAATCAAGATAGTCATACCTGTGCTGTCGTAGAAGTGTTCCATGACATTACCAAAATTATCGTCACGGAAATGTCCACTTCCATGACGATAAATCGCGCGTCACAGAAGTGCTTTCATCAAGGGAGACCGACACGTGGCATCCACCGTAACGAAACGCCGTTAAGCTATCGGGTCGGTTTTTGGATCCGATAACCCGTTAACAGCCCCGACCAATAGGAAATTTCCACGTGTAAAATTCTTATTGGCCGGACGAAACACGTGTCAGCTCGTCAGTGGGTCAGATAGGCACCTATGATATGTTGACACGTGCCACGGCCCACCACTGGCCCATTTAGCTTACAAAGCCGTCCCGTTTGACTTGGTCAAAAGTTAACGGGCTGGCCCATGAAAAGCCTATTAACGGTCTCTTCGCAAATAGCCCATTTTACGTCCCGTTAACTCACGGCCCGTTAGGCACTAAAGGAAATCGGCCCAACAACGTCATGTGGGCCGTCGAATATAACACTAGCCCATTTCACTTTAGGCCCATGTATGGCCCATGATGTCTTTCAGCCCATATGAGGCCTTCGTATCTTTCGGCCCTTTACAGGCCCACGGTGACTCTAGCCCATAATGAACAGTAATTTTCTTTGTACCCGTTAACGGCCCGTGATTTACATGGGCCGTTTCAGCCCGTGTTAGCTTTCGCCTATTGACGCCCATACGTTCTTGGGCTCCTTTTCGCCCTCGATTACTTCCGCCCACATCGCTGTGTCCCTAATGGGCCAAATTCGCCCATGGCAAGAGGCGTCTACATCGGCATGTTCCCCAAATGGGCCAAATTCGCCCATGGCAAGAGTCGCCCGTTCTTGGCTGTTACCCCAATGGGCCAAATTCGCCCATGGCAAGAGTCGGCCCGCTTCGCCAGCCGTCCTATATTCGGCCCATTAACGACCCGTTATGCCTCGACAGAAATTAAGTTTTTGCGATCTGTGGCACGTTAACGGCCGTAGACCCATTTATCCGACGGTAGGAGGCCCACCGACATGAGCCCATTTATCGACGGCCCGAGGCCCACCGATTACAGGCCCATTTATCGACGGCCCGATGCCCACCGATTACAGGCCCATTTACCGACGGCCCGTAGGAGACCCATGGATCCTATGGGCCGTATATGGCCCATGGTAGTTGCGGCCACTAGCAAACCAGGGAAAAAGAAGACTAGGAAATAAATAAGGCCGAAACTAACGCTAGGCTATTAAGGTGATTGCACATATTACATCCACTCGGCATCAAAGATCGCCACCAGTGCAAATATAGGGAACAACCTACACTATACGAAAATGGCTTGCTGTTTTCTTCAGCCGGTGGCTGCACGTTAAGAATAAATTTTGTATCGCACCAAAACAAATTACAACTATATAACAAAAGGAAGGTTGGCATAAAACTTAACAGTCTAGCCGATAAATGCACCACTAGAAGTTCAGAAGCTCGGTTCATTTCACCTGACTGTTACGTTTTCATGCTGTATTTTCCGGTGGAGCACCATAACCCTCGCCTTCATTTCCCCTAGGCTCCTGAACAACATAGCAAATGTCTGATAGTCTGGTTTCAAAACCATGCATATCTTGACGACATTGAGCAATGTTTCTCCTTGTTTCACAAAGGGCCTCTGTTAGGGAATGGACTTGTGTCTGGAGCGCAGATACAACATTGCTTTGAGCTTGCATATCTTGATCATGAGGCGCTTTGGACGATATTGCCTTAACAACCAACCCAAGATACGCAGAACGTGCTTTTGGCAATTTGTTAGTGAACATGTACTGACCCACTGCAGCAAGAGCTGACATTGCGGTTATAGTTGCCTCGCCACCTTCAGAAGGTGGTGGTTCCACCATTTTTTCCATAGCTCGCTGAAAAGTTGAGGTTTTACATTAGTAGTACCAGAACAGAAGATATTAAGGAGGCAACAAAACCAAACAAAATAGCTTTGGTCTATATACAGAACTTATTCTGGTGAATCCATGTAAAATGTTACTTGTATTTTATTGCAAATACATAATAAAACCAGGTTCCAAACATATGACCATATACCATCGCTAATGTATTGTCTATTTCTTCACATTTTATTATTTTGGTATTTCCCATCAAGGTCATATAGATAGCCATACATAGTAGGTTGTTTACATTCAGAAAGAAAGGCAGAAACAGTAACAGTTCACATAGCTTGGGAGTGTTGGATGGAAACAGATGGTTGATAATAATGGTCTTCTCTAGATGACTTTGATCCACTACAAAGTTGAAGCTTTAACTCTCATCTAATATACAAACTGTAGCTGGAGCTTTAAGCAAGTGTTAGTTCAGTTCTTTAACAATGAATCTCCCAACTCGTATGTGTCAGTGTATAATTCTTTTGGAGATCACACGGTCTACATGTATGGAAAGTATTTGACTCTGTCATAACCAAGCAGAAGTTCTGATTTGTCTCTAAATTAACATGGCTCTGTATATATAGGCGGATATAAATGTCTATGTCAAGATACTACAAGGCTGCATTGTCTATTGGCAAATTACTATGTACCATCATAAAAGAATATATGAGAAGGCAAAGAGCGCGCCTTTTCATCATAGGGCCTGCTCCATTTATTTAGTCTGATTGATGGTCATGAAAATAATATTTTATTTATAATGTATATCAATAATTGAAGGCCTGCTTCAATCAAGTATATGGCATGCTCACATGCATGGTTAATTTAGTTGTTTCTAATAGGCTGTGATGAGCCTATTGTGTCAATTTCATATCCACCATGCAGCTTCTATCGGCTAAATTTCATATGTGAGGAGAAATTTTGGAAGGCATGTTGTATTCAAACAAGATCATATATATATGAAAACAAAGTTGTGCTTCCATATGATCGACCAATCCAATTTTTGATCCATGGTTCTTCGATAGTTGAGCAAAAAAAATATTGGCCAAACTAGCAACCAGTCAAACAATCAAAGAGTTGATACATGAGACTTCCTTTTACAACACATGGAACCTCAACATAAATCATCGACATCACACTGCCCCCATGTCTTACAATGAAACCTCAACATAAATGAGCTAATTTAACCATTATGCATCCTAAGGTTGATACATCATACTTCAAGTTTGCACAGAAACCAGTTCTTATTGTTTGGAGCAGCAACAACTAGCAAATAATTACTCAGCGAAATGAGCTCACAAGACGGACTAACGTCTTGGCAAAGATATGCAACCAAATTTAGGCATCATACCATTGCATATGTATCCTCACCGCCCACATATTGATGATTCAGTAATCTCATGCAGCCATGCTAAGCCACAACAAGATCGTACGCAAGAATTACAAGAGCCTCGCAGTGTGCAATATAGCTACGAGATCCTGTCGTCTGTTGGAATTTCACTTTCGTACGGTTGGCCTTGTTCTTTGAACAGTTCACCTACAAGAAGATAGATTTGTGTGGCACATGCGTAAATAGGACTTCAACATGTGATCTGATCACATATATTTAATGTACCTGATACTTCGGATCAGCCCAGTGTTTAACAAGGCCCCTCCAGTCTTCATCCGATATATTTTCCACTGGAGATTTTGGGAAAGTTCACTGTCAGCCTTGCCTTCAAAGTGAGTTTTCCTCAAGTTATACCGACATCTTGTCAGAGCGACTTGAAAACATGGGTGCAAGCTTGTCTGGTTGCATCATCTTGGCTATCCAACTTGAACCTCATCTGTTGAAAATTATGGGAGTCTCATTATCAGCAACCTAGAAAGTATGGGACAGAGAAAGACGATATTACTAGTTTCCATACATAACCATACTTACAGATAAATGGTCGAGAAAGGTGTTGAACTGGGTTTCGTATTTGTCATTCCTGTACTGAATCCATGTTGGGAGGATACGTACATGACACGTAACGGCAACCGCTGCCTCTGATACTAACTTGGCTGACTCTGTAGCATCACGTGGCCTTTTTAAACCTGCCCCAAAACGGATCTCCATTCTTCCTCCTCTAGATTTAGTTAACCTATGGAGCATTATCCCTGATGTTTGTTTCCTCTTGCGGCTAGGTGCTAGTCCAACAACGAACATAGGAAGTGTTAGTGTACATCAAACTGTGAGACTACATATAAAGAAGCATGCAATTGTAACTTGACTCCAGCAACTACCTTCTTGCTGTTGAAGCTCACAAGGTTCATTTGGTATTGCCAACTCGTCTTGTGTCAAGAGTGCTTGGGAAGTAGTGTCAGGTGGCAAGGGTTCTTGGCAACGTGCTGCTAGCTCAGTTGACGCACGAGTAAGTCGTGCAACTGGTAATACTGTGGTAGGTGTTGCATGAACTAGGGATGTCTCTGCTTGTTTGGTGGCAGCTATTTGTTTCTGTTTGGCTTTTTTTGCAGCTCGTGTAGCATGGGATGCCGTTTTTGTAGAATTTTCTGCTAGACTTTCACCTTCTATTGCACCATCAGTACCAGCAGAATCTGCAGGATTCATCCGCTTCTAATTCCCTGCCATTCTGTGTTTCTTCCTCTTTCTCTGTGCCATGTTAAGTCAAGCCGACAAGAAAACGAATAACAATTTAGTTCTTCAGAACAAATTGATGCGTGATGCATTTAACCTGAACTTTGATGTTAGACAACCACATGATAGGAGGATGTAATATGTATGAAAAACAGGACGGAAGAGATAACCAGAACTATGATGTGTAAACTAAGAAGAAGACATTTCACCAAATTAGAAGCAATGCAATGGAAGGTAGACACCATATGAAAGATGCTACAAATATCGCTCCGCCAAGTTAACGGTGTCTCAAGATAAATGGCGTTTAAACAAATGTGAAGCAAGACAAGAAATAAATCATATGCAAGATGCAAACAACATCACACTACCATGTTAGAGGTCTCTCGTCATTAGTGCCATTGCATATTCACAACATTGCATATTCACAGCTTATGATGTGTAAACTAAGAAGAAGGCATTTCAACAAATTAGAAGCAATGAAAGCTAGACACCATATGAAAGATGCAACGAATATCACTCTACCAAGTTAAAACTGTCTCGTCATAAGTGCCATTTCAACAAATTAGTAGTACAAGCTAGAAAAGAATGTGAGATGTAACCTATATCACACTCCGAAGTCAAACGTGTCTTATGATAAGTGATTGTTGGAGGTTACACAACAGTAGTAATTTGATGTAAGAACATGGTGTGATAGACAGATATTGTATGTTCTAGAAACAGGAACACGTGTCTTATTCAAGTATAATGTGTAAAGTAAGCAGATGGAATTCAACAAAATTAGAAGCAATACAAGCTAGACATCACACATAACATGCAACCACATATAACAGTGCCAAGTTAGAGGGAGCACCAGTGATGCTGCACTAGGGGAGACGTGCTCATCATAAACACAGCTTTGTTGAGTGTCTATGCATGTGTTGTCTTGGAAATCATCTTGGGGGTGTGGAGGAGTAGAAATCAGAGGCCCTCCGTTCGAAGGAGCACCTTTATCCGCTGCCTTGCTAACTTCCTTCCGCTTTATTGATTTTGAATTGTCAAGTAAAACCGACAAGAAAAAGCAATAAAATTCTCTCTTCAGAACTCATTCATGCATGATACTGGCAATCACTACTTTGATGTAAGGCAAACACATGATACCAGGATGGAATATGTACGAAAAACAGGACGGCATGGCATGTTCACAACTGTTTGTGTAAACTAAGCAGAAACCATTCCAGCAAATAAGAAGCAATGCAAGCTAGACACCACATGAAAGATGCAACCAATATGACTCTGCCAAGTTAAAAGTGTCCCATCATAAATGGAATTTCAACAAATTAGAAGCAGCACATGCTATAAATCATATGAAAGATGCAACTAATATCGCACTGCATATACTAAAGGTGTCTCGTCATATTGATTGATGCGGGATACAAAAAAACAATAGTTTTATGTAAGAACATGTTTAATAGACAGATGTACTATGTACTAAATACAGGAAGGCATGTCACATTAACAGATATAATGTCACATTTACAGGAGTATAAGCTAAGCAGACTAGCACATGTAGTTTAACCATATTGGAAGATTATAATCTAGACACCATATGCAACATGCAACCACATATCACGCTGCCAAGTTAGAGCAAGCACCTACGATGCTAGTGTAGGGGAAATGCTGTAATCAACTACAGAGCTATGTTCACTATCTTCATCTAGCGTTTTTGTTTCTTGAGAATCATGTCGGGAGGCTGACGCTGCATTCTTTAAATGAGTAGTCCCCTTGCCTGCCTGCCTCGTCATAAGTGATTGATGAGGGATACACAAGAACATTAGTTTGATGTAAGAACATGGTTAATACACAGATGTACTAGTATGTACCAAAAACAGAAAGGCATGTCATATTCAAAGGTATAATGTGTAAGCTAAGCATATGCAATTTAACCAAATTGGAAGCAATACAAGCTAGACATCCGGCTGGAGTGGTGAACATGATCATCTAGGACCTGAGAGCCTGGTGGGAGGCGGGCTGCTTCACCACCATCGCAGCTTTTTAGTTGGCTTCCAGGTGATGCCTGTCTTTGCTGGGCTTGCGACTGGCTCGGCCAGTGCCCTAACTAGCTGTTTGTCTTCTGGTGCTCACGGGATGGTGGTTCATGTAAAAAATATCTTTCCTTATCTTAATAAAGACCGACTTTGGCCTTTTGAATACAAGCTAGACACCATATGGAACATGCAACCACATATGACACTGCGAAGTTAAAGCAAGCACCTGGGATGGTGGTTCATTGTAAGCGAGGTCATCAACTCTAGAGCAACGTTTATCGTCTCCATCTGCTGACACTGTACCCTTTAAAGCGCTGTAACGTGTCGCGCCTAGCCGCGTAGAAAGCTGGCACGACTTGTCTCTTTTATTTTTTTCTTCGCTTTCGGCAGACTCTGAAATACCCTTGCATAAAAACACAATAGTGAGAGTATGGGTGAAGTGTGTGCAGAACTAGTGCACTGTAAAAGTAGCAGATAGCAGGTGGCTGAAAAATAAATGATAGGAGACATATGATAGCTCTACAACATTGCATGGCAAACAAAATTAGATTCTACTCCGTATGATTTTGTAATATATGAGCACAGGAAATGCATGTACTCCTCCAGCACACCACCACATGTGGTCATATCTAAGATAACAGTCGACTGAAAATAAATAGGTCAGTCGATTTTTTAATGAACCGTCCAATCTATAAGGAACGGGCAGATGGCCTTCGTCTACCTCCTGCCAGTCACTGTTGACGATCTTTCTCGAACCGATAGCGACCACCGGCCCAGACCCGTGCCTCTGTCGCCCCGCCCTCCCATCGACCTCACACCACCGCCGTGCTTGGCAGCGCCCCCAAGCCATCCCTTTAATCCCGGCCAACCACCAGATCGGGCGCCAGTAGCTCTAGGCCGCACACGCCCCTAAGATAAACACCAAGGCGCTGCATCCCCGGCGTAATAGTCGTACTAGCACCTGTTACGCCGGGGAATGCTTCTTTTAATTGGGAATCAACTGGCCAGAAATTGAAATTCAGGGGAGCGACGGACCTCTAGCTAAGGTGAAATAGTATATGAGGAGAAACCTTGTGCATCGCGAGTTACTAGGAACATCTAGTACCAAGAAGAAGCGGTCAACTAGTGTCTTCTGTGGGATGAATACCGTGCAAGCAGAGACGTAAGATTTGCACAAATAAGGCAAGAGGAGTACCTTCTTCGGTTACCGGTGTGGTCACCTCCACATGTCGCGCCGATCTTCTTCTTTTTACCGGGGAAACCGATGTTCTGGAGGGTGCAGGCTTGGACGAACCCATGCCCATATTGTTGACTGTGTTGCCGTGGCCGTATGTCGGCGGAGGGGAAGCAGATCCGAGGCAGCGAAGGACGGCGTAGCAGGAACAGCTTCGGTGCGGTGAAGGGTGGCGAAGTTGGAGCGGCAGCGGTGAGGCGCAGGACGGCGTGGTTGAACTGGCTCGGCCTCGGCTTCAACTACTACCCGTGGAGCGCGTTGCGGTGGACGACGACGTCGGGGTATCGGCTCCGGCATGATGGAGGAGGGCGGTGGTTGATGGGTGGGATGGGTTGGCGGACGGAGGACGCCGGGCTTTCGCGGCTGGTGGAGAGGTAGTTTTGGCGCCCACGGAGTACGAATGGGGAATCGGACAGGTGGGGGGAACCATGTTTCAGTCTGGGACGCGCTTGTTTTTGGCTTTTTTTGAACAGAAGATGGGACGCGCTTGTTTGAAATTTGGGGAAAGTACAAACTTTGCCCTCCTCTTAAATTTCGGACCTACTACGGGTCGGGGGTAGGATAGTAATCCCAGGTGTCCCAAATAGTGGGCGGGAGCGATTTCGGCCACGCGCATGTGTGCTTAGGCGGCCATTGTGTATGAATGTTTTTCGGAGGCGGTTGCATGACGTCTAAATGAAGCTACAAACCTACCCCGGTTTAGACCTTTGGACGTCGGGCCGGTAGGTTTCACGGGTCGGAGTTATTAGAAAAGTAATTTCCTTGTACTACCAAACATTGGTCTCACGCGGTTTCGGGCGAGTAGAGGCTCTTTTGGCGCTTCGTTCAAAATTTTGAAACACAAGCATTCACGTTTAGAGTACTCTTGAACTATGAGGATTGACCTAAATAGACAACGTTATATTTGACCTTGTATGTTTGAAAACCTCATTAAATTATCCGCTTCTTTTTGAAATTTTGACACTTGAAAATCCTATAACTACGATTATTTTGGAATGGAGGAGCTAAATTTGAATCTATTTTGTACACGACTACATATGCTATTATGTACAAAATCAGAGCAAAGATTGGTGCCCCCATAATTTAGGTATGGTTTACAAATGCCATGATATCAAATTCAAATAATTGAATGGACTTCATGTTGAATTCAATTTTTTTAAACCACCTTAAGTTGAATTCAAATGTATGCTAGTTCATAGGTAACTTTTTATAAATGTCCATTGTGTAACTTTCGTATGTATAATGTGTTTTACACACACAACATGAACTATACTCATGTTTATATTCGATTGCTAAAGCGATGCATTGTCTGGAGTTCAAAATACTAACTATGTGGATCAGTTGTGTCGAATAATAACATAGACATGCTCAAATTCGATAGAATCTAGATGTCTGATGGATCAATGACCACTCCTTACGCGAATTGCAAATATCATGATCCCATCCTAATATTTGGATACAATTTATATCTTTAATCAATGTGTAGAGCAGTCTTTTACGTGTAGTTTCACTCTCCATCGGTGGTCTCTCACACATGCTCACACACTCTCTCCCGAGGTGTCTTTCTCGTACACATGCTCTAGATATAACCCTCTGAATGGAACAGAGTGCAGGAGATTTCTGATTAGCTTCAGCGGAGAGGACCCTTAGATCCGAAGCACCATCCATCTCGTAACCATTTACAACTGTTTTCACTAACCTTTATCACAAGCACTCTTCCTCTCGCAAACATACACACGCACAATCCTCATCGACCCTTTCTATATACATGGACCTGCCTACGTGTCTCATGTACGCACATTATCTTTACACCTGTCTCTCACGCATTATCTCACACCTCTCTTCCTAATCGACGAGTATGATTCTAGCAGAGCATTCTGTAGGATGGCCCTTAAAGTTAGGTTGGATGAATAGTAATATTAAAGGGGTTACCTTAGTCCGAGAACCTAGGGTTACAAATCCTAGCCGGCTTTGTCAGTGGACACAGAGTCCTTCACAATTCTGCTATCTTTGTCTTGTACGACTAGTCATCCATGGGTGTTCCTAAATGTGTCATGGGCCGACCAATGTGGAGCAGGACGGAACCGAACGAAGGGCCTCACCTCGACCCACCGGACCTCACGCGGTGACACACCCTCTGCCCCCACGTCTCATTATCTTCTCACACCCACACATACCAACACAAACACCACACACACAGAAAATTTCTCCTGGTGCCTCTATTCCATCCCCCCTTGCATATACACACTCAAGGGAATGGAATCTCTTGTCGTGACATCATATTCATCTCTCTCTCTCTAGACCACTCTCATTTCTCGTGCTATCTCTCCCATGCCCCACCCCCGTCGGCCCCTCTATCCATGCCTCTCTCGAATACATAATACACACACATACCTCTCTAGGCCCCGCCAAATGCATCAACTACACATTCACACATGTTACATCACGTACCCCATTGATCTAAAAAGCCCTCTCTTCACGTTTATTTCGCATACAACATTCCTTTTGAATAAAGTGTGGCCAAAAAATTATTTTAGAGTTTCTACATATATACAACATTACAAAGTTATATGGAGGAGTACGAACGCTAATTTGCATTGCATGGTGCCCACAATGATATTTATTCCGCATTATGAATTTGTATATTTTTATATTATATACAAAGTTAGTCATAATAAAGAGAAACGAAGAGCATCTCTCTCTCCATCGCATACCCCCCTATACGCCCATTTCACGTATGCACACAAAACTATCTCCAGGTCCTCTAAAAGTAAGCCCCCAAAAAATTCACGTGTTTTTCATCTTTCTCTCGTGATATATGCAATGACGAGCATTGTATTTGAAGCGAAAGCATGATACATACATTGGACTTTATAATCTACTCATTACGGTCACCGTTTACATTTAGTGGTTATTATACAGTCACGGGCTCACCGTACAACTTTGTATTTTCTCATGACATGACTAGTTGACCAGTTAAACGCTCCACGTGGCACCTCTAGTGTTGCATCACATTATCTCACTACCATCGTGCCCACCTGTCGACTTGTATCTACTCTACATCTACACTATTATAAAATACATAAAATACACTCTTATAAAAAACAAAGTTGGTGATGATGGTGTGCCTGCCATCCTGCAATATAGGCCGTCCGATTTATATCTGACGGATAGGAAAGAAACTATGGCAATTTTGCAAAAAGGTACCCACACACCTCTCCACATTTGCAAATAAGGCCTTCCCTCGTTCATCCTTTTCTCTCACAAGATAAACAAGTCATACAAATGCATCTTGATGTTACGTGCAACACACGGGCATCTTGCTAGTAAGAATGAAAACAAACGACAAAAAAATATATTGACGGTGGTTCGAAGTCATGACAGCGGGCACAACGGAAAAGGTGGCCTTGTATTGGTATACTGAGCTGTCTGTTTTAACACACAAGAGCTGGTGTGGTGGTTATACACACACGCACGCATGCACACGAACTCCATCCACGCAATGATGTCTACTACACAACCTTCTTCTTGTAGACGTTGTTGGGCCTGCAAGTGCACAAGTTTGTAGGACAGTAGCAAATTTCCCTCAAGTGGGTGACCTAAGGTTTATCAATCCGTAGGAGGCGTAGGATGAAGATGGTCTCTCTCAAACAACCCTGCAACCAAATAACAAAAAGTCTCTTGTGTCCCCAACACACCCAATACAATGGTAAATTGTATAGGTGCACTAGTTCGGCGAAGAGATGGCGATACAAGTGCAAAATAGATAGTAGATATAGGTTCTTGTAATCTGAAATAATAAAAACAGCAAGGTAACAAGTGATAAAAGTGAGCGTAAACGGTATTGCAATGATAGGAAACAAGGCCTAGGGTTCATACTTTCGCTAGTGTAAGTTCTCTCAACAATAATAACATAGATAGAACATATGACAAGCCCTCAACATGCAACAAAGAGTCACTCCAAAGCCACTAATAGCGGAGAACAAACGTAGAGATTATGGTCGGGTACGAAACTACCACAAAGCTATTCTTTTGGATCGATCTATAAAAGAGTTCGTACTAGAATAACACCTTAAGATACAAATCAACCAAAACCCTAATGTCACCTAGATACTCCATTGTCACCTCAAGTATCCGTGGGCATGGTTATGCAATATGCATCACACAATCTCAGATTCATCCAACCAACATAAAAGTACTTCAAAGAGTGCCCCAAAGTTTCTACCAGAGAGTCAAGAACGTGTGCCAACCCCTATGCATAGGTTCTCAAGTGTCACGAAACCCGCAAGTTGATCACCAAAACATACATCAAGTGGCACATGATATCCCATTGTCACCACAGATAATCACGGAAAAGACATACATCAAGTGTTCTCATAAAGACTCAATCCGATAAGAAAACTTCAAAGGGGAAACTCAATTCATCACAAGAGAGTAGAGGGGGAGAAACATCATAAGACCCAACTACAATAGCAAAGCTCGGGATACATCAAGATCGTGCCATAGATGGAACACGAGAGAGAACACGAGAGAGAGAGATCAAACACATAGCTACTGGTACATACCCTCAGCCCCGAGGGTGAACTACTCCCTCCTCGTCATGGATAGCGCCAGGATGATGAATATGGCCTCCAGTGATGGGATCCCCCTCCGGCAGGGTGCCGGAACAGGGTCCCGATTGGTTTTTGGTGGCTACAGAGGCTTGTGGCGGCGGAACTTTCGATCTATCTTCTGTTCTGGAAGTTTTAGGGTACGTAGGTATCTATGGGTGCAGGGAGAACGTCGGTGGAGCTACGGGGGCCCCACGAGGCAGGGGGCGCGCCCAGGGGGGAGGGCGCGCCCTCCACCATCGTGACCGCCTCGTGGCTCTTCTGACGTGGGGTCCAAGTCCATCAGGTGGGTTTCCTTCCAAAAATAACTTCTCAAGTTGATTTCGTTCCGTTTTGACTCCGTTTGATATTCCTTTTCCTGGAAATACTGAAATAGGCATAAAACAGCAAATCTGGGTTGGGCCTCCGATTAATAGGTTAGTCCCAAAAATAATATAAAAGTGTATAATAAAGCCCATAATCATTCAAAACACATAGTAATATAGCATGAATGCTTCATAAATTATAGATACGTTGGAGACGTATCAGCATCCCCAAGCTTAATTCCTACTCGTCCTCGAGTTGTAAATGATAAAAGAAAGAATTTATGAAGTGTGAATGCTAGAAGGTGCACAAGTTTGATCAATGATAATTTCAATCACCTTTTCTAGCATGATTATATGTCACAACAGTAGTTCATCTCATAAAACTTCTCACGATAAAGTGACAAGCAATTCACATATCAAGGCATAGACCATAAACATTCTTGAAAACTAGCAAACTTCATTCTTAGTCATCAAAACAATTGCAATTCATCTTATTTTCAGGAATAACAAATTCCACATACTCAACTATCATATAGTCTTCTACAATTGCTAACACTCACGCAATACTTGTGGTTATGAAGTTTTAATCACACACAGAGAAAGATTGGGGCTTATAATGTTGCCTCCAAACTTATTCACCTTTGGGTGATGTCAACAATAATAGTTCATGATAACGTATATCCAATTGGATATATATATATATATATATATATATATATATATATATATATATATATATATATATATATATATATATATATCAGGATCACCCCACCATGAAGTGCTTGCCAAAGGATAAAATGAAAAAGGGAAAGGTGAAGATCACCTTGACTCTTGCATAAAGTAAAAGATAGACCCTTCGCAGAGGGAAGCAGGGATTTGCAGAGGTGCCAGAGCTCAATTTTTAAAATAGAGATAAATAATTTTGAGAGGTATGATCTCATTGTCAACATAACAACCAAGAGTTCCCAATATCTTCCATACTACATACATTATAGGCGGTTCCCAAACAGAATGGTAAAAATTTATACTCCCCCAACCACCAACAAGCATCAATCCATGGCTTGCTCGAAACAACGAGTGCCTGCAACTAACAGCAATCCTGGGGGAGTGTTGTTTAATTATTTTGATTTGCTTTGATCTTTTTGGATCATGGGACTGGGCATCCCGGTTACCGCCACTTTCTCGTGAATGAGGAGCGGACTCCACTCCTCTTGAGAATAACCCACCTAGCATGGAAGACACTGACAGCCCCTAGTTGCTACATGAGCAATTAGGGCATACAAAACAAATTATAATTTGAAGGTTTAGAGTTTGGCACATGCAAATTTACTTGGAACGGCAGGTAAATACCGCATATAGGTAGGTATGGTGGACACTCATGGCAAAACTGGGTTTAAGGATGTTTGGAAGCACAAGTAGTATCTCTACTTGGTGCTAGGAATTTTGGCTAGCATGAGGGGGAAAGGCAAGCTCAACATGTTTGAATGATCCATGACAATATACTTTAACTGAGATGCGAGAAAACATAACCCATTACGTTGTCTTCCTTGTCCAACATCAACTCTTTAGCATGTCATACTTAATGAGTGCTCCCAATTATGAAAGATGTCTATGATAATATATTTATATGTGAAATCTCTCTTCCTTCAATATTCTTTCATGAATTGTTCAAATGACTAATACAATGCTTGCTAACTGTAGAAAAATTTACAACCTCTACTTCTTAGATGTGAAGTCATTACTCCCCATGGTATAAGCAAATGAGACATATATAATTTCATATTTGTGACATTCAACTTATTCAACCATTTACTCATAGGATATAAGTGAAGCACACGAGTAAATGACAAACTACTCCATCAAGATATAAGTGAAGATCAATGAGTAACTAAATAATTATGCAACTATGCGAAGACTCTCTCTCATTTAAGAATTTCAGATCTTGGTACTTATTCAAACAGCAAGCAAAGCTAAAGAAAACTACATTGCAAGGATAGCACACCTCATGTGAAGAAGCAAAAACTTAGGCTCAACCGATACTAACCGATAGTTGTTGAAGAAGAAAGGTGGGATGCCTACCGGGGCATCCCCAAGCTTAGATGCTTGAGACTTCTTGAAATATTATCTTGGGGTGCCTTGGGCATCCCCAAGCTTGAGCTTTTGTGTCTCCTTAATTCCTCTCATATCATGGTTTCTCTTTTTATCAAAAGCTTCATTCAAACTCAACAAGAACTCGTGAGATAGGTTAGTATAAACCAATGCAAAAACTTATCATATTGTACTGTAACAAATCACTAAAATTATTATTCAACATTGAATACTAAATGCCTCTGCATATTTAATACTCCTATCATCAAATAGAATCATTAAACAAGCAAACATATGCAAACAACGCAAACATAACAGCAATCTGTCAAAACAGTACAGTCTGTAAAGAATGCAAGAGTATCCATACTTCCCTGACTCCAAAAATTATGAACTAAAATTGCCACTGTAATAAATTTATCAGAGCTTAATATGCAAAAAGATTCAACATTAGACCATGCTCTGACATTTCTAGGCAATTTTTGCAACAGCGGTAAACTTTCTGTTTTCAAACAGCAACATGCAAACTAGCAAAATAAGCATGGCAAAGGCTATCCTTGACTTTTTTATTGAAACTAAAGATGCAAAACACTATTCTAACTAACAACAAGAAAAATTAACGAAATAAAATGACGCTCCAAGCAAAACACATATCATGTGGTGAATAAAAATATAGCTCCAAGTAAAGTTACCGATGAACGAAGACGAAAGAGGGGATGCCTTCCGGGGCATCCCCAAGCTTAGTTGCTTGGTTGTCCTTGAATATTACCTTGGGGTTCCTTGGGAATCCCCAAGCTTAGGCTCTTTCCACTAAAGTGAGCGTAAACGGTATTGCAATGATAGGAAACAAGGCCTAGGGTTCATACTTTCGCTAGTGTAAGTTCTCTCAACAATAATAACATAGATAGAACATATGACAAGCCCTCAACATGCAACAAAGAGTCACTCCAAAGCCACTAATAGCGGAGAACAAACGTAGAGATTATGGTCGGGTACGAAACTACCACAAAGCTATTCTTTCGGATCGATCTATAAAAGAGTTCATACTAGAATAACACCTTAAGATACAAATCAACCAAAACCCTAATGTCACCTAGATACTCCATTGTCACCTCAAGTATCCATGGGCATGGTTATGCAATATGCATCACACAATCTCAAATTCATCCAACCAACATAAAAGTACTTCAAAGAGTGCCCCAAAGTTTCTGCCAGAGAGTCAAGAACGTGTGCCAACCCCTATGCATAGGTTCCCAAGTGTCACGAAACCCGCAAGTTGATCACCAAAACATACATCAAGTGGCACATGATATCCCATCATCACCACAGATAATCACGGCAAGACATACATCAAGTGTTCTCATAAAGACTCAATCCGATAAGACAACTTCAAAGGGGAAACTCAATTTATCACAAGAGAGTAGAGGGGGAGAAACAATCATAAGATCCAACTACAATAGCAAAGCTCGGGATACATCAAGATCGTGCCATAGATGGAACACTAGAGAGAACACGAGAGAGAGAGAGATCAAACACATAGCTACTGGTACATACCCTCAGCCCTGAGGGTGAACTACTCTCTCCTCGTCATGGATAGCGCCGGATGATGAAGATGGCCTCGGTGATGGGATCCCTCGGCAGGGTGCCGAACAGGGTCCCGATTGGTTTTTGGTGGCTACAGAGGCTTGCGGCCGCGGAACTCCCGATCTATCTTCTATTCTGGAAGTTTTAGGGTACGTAGGTATATATGGCTGCAGGGAGAACGTCAGTGGAGCTACGGGGGCCCCACGAGGCAGGGGGGCATGCCCAGGGGGAGGGCGCGCCCTCCACCCTCATGACCGCCTCGTGGCTCTTCTAACGTGGGGTCCAAGTCCATCAGGTGGGTTTCCTTCCAAAAATAACTTCTCCAGTTGATTTCGTTCCGTTTTGACTCCGTCTGATATTCCTTTTCCTCGAAATACTGAAATAGGCATAAAACACCAAATCTGGGCTGGGCCTCCGGTTAATAGGTTAGTCCCAAAAATAATATACAAGTGTATAATAAAGCCCATAATCATTCAAAACACATAGTAATATAGCATGAATGCTTCATAAATTATAGATACGTTGAAGACGTATCACGCAACACTCACACAAACACATGCACCCACACACGCACGCAACACTCACATGGACACACGCAGCCACGCAGGCACGCAACACTGACGCACACACACACACGCATGCATGCATGCACACACCAGTACACCACACGACGAACACACACACTCACGCTCAAGTGCTCAACCTACCCGTGCATGTGCACACATCAGGCCCTGACAGACACATACACAACTAGGTGATTCCCGCGCACGGGTTGGAGCCTTGTCGCGCCTGCGTAAATTTGTGTTTATCTGACCTTTTCCGTATGTGAACTGATAGGTGGGACCCACAAGGAACGTGGTCAATTTAACTAGTCAACATGGCGCCACGCAGACTATTTGGCCGGTCAACAGAGTGCAATCCGATGCTGAACTGTGAGCAAGTGACCGGATAATCAGCGCAAAACGTATATAGTGACCGTAACCAGCTTATTCTGAAGTTCGGTGACCGTATTACGCTTTTCTCTCCGTAGGCCCTCCAAAACTACATCTCTACATGTTCTCGCATGTTACATCTAACAACTATGCAATACAACACTACTACTACACTCTAACACAATAAATCATATGTGTTTTTATTTTTACTAGATATCATATTGTTACTTATAATTATTCAGTTTGCATACATTAAAATTGCCTTTGAAATCTATGGCCAATATCATCTACCGCGCGGGAAAAATCCCGCCCTTTCCTGTTTAATCGGGTTTGTATCGATGGATCGTGCGAAACAGCAAAACTATAGTACTATACAGTACAAGTGACAGTTCACTGGGCCGTCGTGTCGTCTACTCCTCTGTCATAAGAGTGGAGCGCTCGCTTTCATAAATCTTCTAGTCCCTTTCACCGACATGTGGGACATCAAGCTACCGGGTCTACGTGCCATACCGGAATACAGTGCAGAGCAGCCGGGGTGAAGCACCCCAGTCATGGCGCCGACATAGTAATGAGCAATGAGGCGTCAAATCACAAAGCTGCACCTTTCTCGCAGTTAAGTTGGAGGGACAAAGTAATAATGCTAAAAAAGAGAAGTTGGAGGGACGAAGCAACCATCATTTCACTCGTTGCTGAATCCGCTTCTCCCTCATCTTCTTCAACTTAACCATGTGTTGCTTCTGTCGTTTTTCTGCCTCATGTGGGACGCGGATCAGCTTGGTAAATCATTAACACGTGGGACTGCATGTTAGCAAACCGCCAGGACAATGTCCTCCGAAAATAAGAAACCTCCCCCGCCATCCGCGCGGCAAAATCACCTCCTTTTTACTAATATTTGATTCTATAATATTTTAGACCAATATAACTGAGATGTGTATAGATAGCACACAGGAGCAAAACCAAGTGGTACGGTTAAGGGCATCCACAATGTGTAGCCAAATGTGAAAATAGCTTTTGGCATCGTGGGAACCATTGTGGACGGTGTTGCCAAAGCCAAAAAGATGGAACCGAAGCTCCCTGATTGATTGATTGAAGGAATAGAAAAATGCAACGTCTCTCCTCTTTCTCCCATGCTTGGACGCATGTAGTACAGTATAGAGCACAGAGTCTACTCCCCTGTCCCTTCTATCACAAATCACAAAGCAGTGAGGCGTCAAATCACAAAGCACGGACGAAGCAACCATCATTTCACTCTTCGCTGACTCCGCTTCTCCATCGTCTTCTTCGAGAAACCATCTCACCGCACTAGTACTCCTAGTAGTAGTACTAGCAAAGCACTTCCTGGATGCAAATAAGGCGGTTGTCTCGGCTTGCAGGCGGCACTTGCGAACGACTTATCGTGGTCTCCCTCAATGGTGTTCTCCGTCGAACGCACTTCGCCAAACCACAAAAAAAATCGTCGACGTCACCGCAATGGGCAAGGAATTCAAATATAGTTACTACCTCCATTTTTTTGTACACAAGGCCAGTATATCAAAATTACAATTTGCAAAGGGCCACTAACACTAATCGAGGCAAAATTGATGGGGTTAGCAACCAAGGACATTAATATCCCCTGCATGCATGCGGAAGTGAGAAGGTTTGTTTGCATGGCGCTGCATTAATCAAGAGATGAGGAGTGAGATGGTTAGCTCTTTGGTCTTTTGAGAAAAAAATACGCATTAATTGACATGTGAAACGAGGATTTGTATCGATTAAATCCTGCGAAGGAAAACCCCGTCTTTCTTTTTTAACACTAGTCTTCCTAGTACGTATGTACTTATCCTGTTTGAGTCTAGGCCTTGCATTGCCAAACTTCGCCACACATTTTTGCCAAGCTTGCCTAAAGTTTTCCAAATGAGAAGGAGGTACACTTGCGCACGGCTGTCGCGGTCGCACCGCACCCTCACACGGTCGCTCCTGCACGCCGCGGTCGCACCGCACCCTCACACAGTCGCTCCTGCAAGTCGCAAACCCAACCAAGGGAACGCACCCTCACTGACACGTGTTGTCGCATGTGAACAAATCAAACTCAGCCATCCTATCGCTGACACATAATTTTCGTTCATAGAGTATGTTTATCCAACCGCATGCTGGGGAGTATCCGTACGGCCCGTGCGATGGTCTGTTGGGGAAGAAGAATAGGTGAGGAAGAAGGAAAGAAGGGTTAGGAGACGTTGGATATTCATCCAACCGCCTGAAATGGTAGACTGGCCCAAGTCAGGCGACTTGCATAACAAATAGTATGTTTTTAGACAGCAAAAGATCCATAAAAACAACAACATAAAGAAAAACTATCACCGCTTGTGGAAAGAGACGGCCTTGTCGTCTTTGGCTGCTGGCGCGAGCCACCCGTCGCTGCCGACGTGTGTCTCCGCACCGTGATTGTCCTCGGCCTCCAGCTACTCGTTCAAGCGGAGCGTGCGGGCGCTCTGCACGGACGAGAGCACAGCCCGGTTCAAGTCGAGGACGTCCGGTTGCACCTGCAGGAGGGCCTCGATGGCAGCGGCATCCGCGCGCTCCACGTCGATTCGAGCCTCCGCCGCCCGGTTCAAGTCCAGGACTTCCGGTTCCGCCTGCAAGAGGGCGTCGATGAGAGCGGCATACGCGCGCTCTGCGTCGAGTCGAGCCTCTGCCGCCCGAATCATGTCTAGGACGTCCGGTTCCACTTGCAGGAGGGCCTTGATGGCAGCGGCATCCGCGCGCTCCGCCTCAAGTTGAGCCTCCGTCGCCCGGTACACATCCACGACATCCGGTTCCGCCTGCAGGAGAGCCTTGAGGCAGCGCCATGCGCGCGCTCCGCGTCGAGTTGAGCCTCTGCCTCCCAGTACTCCTTTAGTATCGCCATGTTGAACCGCTGGTCCGCCTGCACCATGGGGGACTCGGACGCCGGCACGAAGTCGACGTCCATCGTCTCATACCCATCGGGGGCCTTCTGCACCGCGACCTCCGCAGTGAACATTGGATCGGCTTCCTCCTCGTAGCTTGGCTCCAGAGAACTCGGGGATTGGCCCACCACAAAGCGAGCTTGGGAACGGAGGTCTGTGGCGCCGACCGCCACCGCGATTTCTGTGCGGCGCTCCGGCGTCAGCATCTTGTAGTAAATGATCTTGTGGCGCACCATGGCTTTCCGGCGAACTAGGGGACGCTTGATGCGGGTTAGGGGTTCGAAAGGTGGGGGAATGGGCTGGAGATTTGGTGTGGTTTTAGGGCAGTGGCTGGCGTAGGCCGAGCAGCGAAGGTTCTGGTGTGAATAGTGGTTCCGGTGACGACCGGTCAATCGGTTTTGACTGTACATCGCTCTTGTCGCGTTCGCGTTGCAGCCCGGCACGCTGGACCCTCCATGTCGCTCACCGAATGGAACGCGCTTCGTCTTGCGTTTTCGCTCGCTTGTGGGACCGCAGTTGAGAGCAAACCGACGTCCCTCCCCTCCCCGCCCGCGTCATTTATTATACCACCACTCCCTCTGTTTTATGCGGAGTAAATAAAAACAGAGGGAGTATACTACGGATGAGGATCCCCTGACGTGGCCGAACCCATTGTGTAATTGACATACGGGGCCTAGCAAGCATGGGGTCCGCCAGTAAGTGACCGAAAGGGAGGGTAAGGCAGGGATACCTACGTCAGAGGATCCACTTCCACTATACTACTTTGACCAAATGTTAGAGTAATAATATATGACATGTAACTTACACAAATGTTGGAGTAATAATATATGACGTGCAACTTACACAAAGCATACAGGGTCTAATGCATTTTTTGAGGCTAACTTTGACCAAATGTTAGAGTAATAATATTTGACATGCAACTTACACAAAGCATACGGTCAATTTCGTATGTGAAAGGAGTTTCCAATGATATAATTTTCACATTATACATCTCATGTAGGAGTACTATTAATCTTATCAATAGTCAAATTGGAAACCATCTCGAGTACAAATCTAGGAGTACATACGAATCTAACAATATTGATTGGGCGTTGTTGAATGTTGATACCTTTTTTATCATAGTAGAGATACTTTGACTACACATAAAACTTATATGTAAAGTAGAAAGGATAGGAGGGAGTATATTATATTGGACGTTCAAAAACGAAACGAACATTGAATACCCTTTATATATGATTTGCGAATGCTATGATCACCGGTTCAAAATTTTGAATCCGCCTTAGGTATCACGTGCCCCCACTCGTTCCCTCTCGATTTCACCTTGGGGTCCGGAGATCTATTGAAAGAGGACTAGGGTGGGTACATGCGAATGATACTCGGCGGAATGTTCAAATGAGGCATGCGGGAGGATGGACTCGACTGGAGGGCGACATGATCGATGGAGAAGAGGGTTGGAGAGGAATGAGAAATAAGCAAACGCCACATGATTACACTTGAACGGCTCAAATAAACAATAAGTTGTCTCGCTTGGCCTACATAGTGAAAGGCCTAATGCGCAACGCGGAGCACTGACGCTCGAATATGGCCGGGAAAACAGGGAAACCGACATGTGGGGCACACCCATCGGGACGACGTTGCGCAGACTAGTCCAATGGAGGAGCTGGCCCACGACCTCCTCGCCACCCACAACCGTTCATGTGGGTCATTGGGGCCAACAACGGGGCGCATCTCTAGCACCGCCTCTGGACACGGCGACCACGGTGAGCGACACGCTCATATCGTCGATAGACACGGTCGGTTTCAGTGTGCCGAGGGTGGCGTTAGTGCTGTGGCACGACCAACAGTATGTTTGGTTTGTGCCCAAGGTTTCCTCATCAAAGCATTGGGTAGCCAAAAGTTTGGTTGAGGTATTGGTTGACAATGATTTGGCCGACATTGGCAAGAAAAATGAACTAGAGTTGGCTAGAGTTCATTGGCATGCCAAAGAAATGGCAACCATCCAAACAAAGGCCAATCTTTGGGTCATGACCAAAATTTTGGTTGAGGTATTGGTTGCCCATGATTTGGCCGACATTGGCAAGAAAAATGTACTAGAGTTGGCTAGAGTTCATTGGCATGCCAAAAAATGGCAACCATCCAAACAAAGACCAATCTTTGGGTCATGACCAAAATTTTGGTAAGGTGCACTTTGGCCACAATCCAAACACACCCCAACACCCGGCTCATCGAGGATGCACGGGGCGCTGCGACGCATCCGCGGAGTGGTGTAGCACGGACAACTGCATCCTCTGGACCTGAGACCATGCCGGGTCATCTTGCTTTTTCAATGACATGCGGGGATCGCATTTGAGCAAAGGGCATCTCCAACGTTGCCACGACTGCAGCTGACTACCCTGGCACACCAAAGCCCTCGTCCCTCGCGCCGTTGCACGGTGTGTTCCCAGCCGGCACCAGCTGCCCACATTCATGTCGTCCGTTCGTATGTCGTCGTCAAGAGGCTCGGTGCCCGAGGAACCAACTCCGGCGACTTAATGACGCACCCGGAGGCTTGGCCTCACCGGAATGCACTACTTAAAGCGGCAACGCCCAGCTAACCTCCACACCATAGCACATCGTCCTCCTACCTGGCACCACATCAAAAATTCTATTTTTATCATTTACCTACTCGAGGACGAGCAGGAATTAAGCTTGGGGATGCTTGATACGTCTCCAACGTATCTATAATTTTTGATTGTTCCACGCTATTATATTACCCCTGTTGGATGTTTGTGGGCTTTTTTTACACATTTATATCATTTTTGGGACTAACCTATTAACCGGAGGCCCAGCCCATATTGTTGTTTTATTGCCTGTTTCAGTATTTCGAAGAAAAGGAATATCAAACGGAGTCCAAATGGAATGAAACCTTTGGCATCGTGATTTTTTTGGAAGAATATCATCCTGGAGGCTTGGAGATCAAGTCAGAAGACCCTGGAGGAGCCCAGGAGATAGGGCCCCCCCACCCACAGGGCGCGACCCCTTGTCTCGTGGACCCCTTGAGCACCTCCCGACCAACTTTTTTTTGCCTATATAATCCTATGTACCCTAAAACCATCGAATATGAAGATAGATCGGGAGGTTCGCCGCCGCAAGCCTCTATAGCCACCAAAAACCTCTCGGGAGCCCGTTCCAGCACCCTGCCAGCAGGGGAACCCATCACCGGCGGCCATCTTCATCATCACGGCGCTCTCCATGACGAGGAGGTATTAGTTCACCCTCGGGGCTGAGGGTATGTACCAGTAGCTATGTGTTTGATCTCTCTCTCTCTCTCTCTCGTGTTCTCTCAATGGCACGATCTTGATGTATAGCGAGCTTTGCTATTATAGTTGGATCTTATGATGTTTCTCCCCCTCTACTCTCTTGTGATGAATTGAGTTTCCCTCTTGAAGTTATCTTATCGGATTGAGTCTTTACTTTGAGAACACTTGATGTATGTCTTGCCGTGTTTATCTGTGGTGACAATAGGATATCACGTGCCACTTGATGTATGTTTTGGTGACCAACTTGCGGGTTCCGCCCATGAACCTATGCATAGGGGTTGGCACACGTTTTCTTGACTCTCCTGTAGAAACTTTGGGGCACTCTTTGAAGTACTTTTGTGTTGGTTGGATGAATATGAGATTGTGTGATGCATATCGTATAATCATGCCCACTGATAATTGAGGTGACTATGGAGTATCTAGGTGACATTAGGGTTTTTGTTTATTTGTGTCTTAAGGTGTTATTCCACTAGTAGAAAAAGGGTCAAACGTGAAGCACATTAGTGCCGGTTTGTATTAGAGCCGGCACAAATGTATACATTAGTGCCGGTTCCAACGACTAGCCGGGCCGCTCTCATTAGTACCGGTTCATGGCTAACCTTTAGCACCGGTTCGTGCCACGAACCGGTACTAATGAGGGTGGTGGCAGGATGTTGTCAGTCTGGGCCCCCTCCAGCACCTTTAGTACCGGTTCGTGCCACGAACCGGTACTATAGGTCCTCCTGCATATAAACCCTTCGTACAGCTCGCTCTGTTCTTCCCCGTTTCCCCTCTCCTATCCTCTCTGTTCTTCCTCTTCTCCCCTCGAGCTCATCACACATTTTGCCCAAATTTTGTCAAGATTTGAAGGCCCCCATCCATTCAAGTGATCACAAAGGTTAGCAACTTTGTCCTTTCATCTCTCATTGCTAGATTAGCTCTTGCAATGCTTTATATAGTTATTAATTTGTGAGTTTAGTAATTTGGGAGGAAATATATATATGTGCTAGTATTTGATTTATATGCAATTTGAGGTCAAAAATAACACTTAGTTTGCATATGTAGGTGTGGTTTTCTTAGTGCCTTCTAAATCTCCGTCGTAACCAACGTCGATCGCCCGCACCGTCCCGTCGCCTGCACCACCTTGTGGTGAGCCTCTTGTTCATGAAATTTTATATAAAAAATTGATGTTTGTGTGATTTGGGTATATAGTTAATCGTGTAATAATTATCTTACCCGTACGTTGTTTGTTATACATAGTGCCATGGTTTTGATATCCGTCCCCGTCGGCCCTCGTCCTTGTTATGATTCGGATGTGGTATATTCTGTTTTAAAACTATTTGTTGCATTTCGTGTTTACGACAAATTATGCCCATCAAGTTGACATAGATATTTTTATCTAGGAGGTATGTGAACCGGAAATTCCAACCGACCCTATTGTCGAGAGGTTAAATTTAGTTGAAAGAGAAAACGAGTACTTGAAAGAAAATTTGAAAAGAATTGAGGGGGAGAAGATGGAATTGGAGTTGCATGTTGCCGACCTCATCGATGATCACAAGATCAAGATGGAGAAAATGCGCTTGAAGATTAGAAATATTAGAAAATATGCCATTGATAGTGAGGCTTGGTATCATTATGCTGTTGGATCAATTGTTACCTTAGTTGCGATCTTGATCGCATTTGTTGTTGCATTTAAATGCTTTAGCTAGAGAGTTATTTGTTTGTTGCATTTAAGTGTTGTATGAACTTTATGTATGAACTTGTATTAATTTGGTCTATTTGGTGTTGTGTAATGAAGATGAGCCGGCAATGGATGTACGATGACCGATGCTCTCCCCAGTTCGTTGAGGGCGTGCATACTTTTCTGCTTGTGGCTGAGGCAAACAAGCGGGCGGATGGTTTTATGCCGTGTCCATGTGCTGGCTGTAAGAATGGTCACAATTACTCTACGTCAAGAACCATTCACGTCCACCTGTTTGAGTCCGGTTTCATGCCCCACTATAATGTTTGGACCAAGCACGAAGAAAGAGGGGTTATGATGGAAGACAATGAAGAAGAAGAGGACGACGATAGCTATCCTGGCCATGGGTTCCCTGAATACGATGATACAACAATGGGGAAGAAGCTGAGCGTGTAATGCGGGAAGAAGCTGAGCCGCAATGCGGGAAGAAGCTGAAGAAGAGGCATCGATGAGCCCGTTGATGATATAGGTCGGGCCATTGCCGATGCAAAGAGAAACTAACGCAATTGATTTGGAGAAGAAGAAGTTGCAGCGCATGTTAGAGGATCACAAAAATTGTTGTACCAATTGCGTGGGTGACAAGAAAAAGCTGGGCACCACACTGGAATTGCTGCAATGGAAGGCAGAGAATGGTGTATCTGACAAGGGATTTGGAAAGTTGCTGGTAATGATAAAGGATATGCTTCCAAAGGACAACGGATTGCCTGAGACTACGTATGAAGCAAAGAAGGTTGTCTGCCCTCTAGGGTTAGAGGTGCAGAAGATACATGCATGCCCTAATGATTGCATCCTCTACCGCAATGAGTACGAGGATTTGAATGCTTGCCCAGTATGTAGTGCATTGCGCTATAAGATCAGCCACGATGAGCCTGGTGATGTCGAGGGCGAGCGCCCCAGGAAGAAGATTCCTGCCAAGGTGATGTGGTTGCGCTATAAGATCATTGCGGTATGTAGTGCATTGCGCTATAAGATCAGCCGCGATGAGCTGGTTGCAGACACGTACCATGCATGACACCTCTATTGAAGATGACTTGTACTTGCTGTCCCAGTTACCATCTTCGAATATAATGACTTTCAAAGGGTATGAGATAAATGGTAATACATTTTACACGATCGCCCAAGATAAGAAGAGCACCAACCAAAACAGTGGTGTCCGCTTTGATGCAGAAACCAAGACGGGAAAGGAAACATATTATGGTTATATACAGGACATATGGGAACTTGACTATCGACGTGGTTTAAAGGTCCCTTTGTTTCGGTGCAAATGGGTCAATATGACACGAGGCGGGGTAACGGAAGACCCGCAGTACGGAATGAAAATAGTGGATCTCAACAATCTTGCGTATGCAGACGAACCATTCGTCCTAGCCAATGATGTGGCACAGGTTTTCTATGTGAAGGACATGTCTACCAAGCCAAGAAAAAGAAAAGATAAGGAAGCGAATGCATCGTACGATGAGCCAAAGCGGCACATAGTTCTTTCTGGGAAGAGAAACATCGTGGGAGTGGATGACAAGACAGACAAGTCAGAAGATTATGAAAAGTTTGATGAAATTGCTCCATTCACAGTGAATATTGACCCGAGCATCCCGTTAAATGATGAAGATTTTCCATGGTTACGGCACAAAGGGACACACGCGAAGAAAAAGTTTCACACCCAAAGATCTGGGATGTGATCGGCTTCACTATCATCACTTTCTTCTGTGTTTCACACCCAGGAGGGAATGTCTGTAATAGTTAGGGTAGTTATGTGTTTTGGCATTTGAAACGCGAAGAAATTTTATGTGCAAACAAATTCTTTTCATGCATTTACTGATTTTTTTTTCCAGATAAATGACCCTGGAATTGAAAAGCATTTCAAATGAACTCAGAAAAGGTTGAAAGTTGGCATGGTATCATAATTTCATACAAATAGCATGTGCAAGAAAGTAGAGAGGGTTACGGCAAAACTGGATGCACTTCGTACAAAATGGACAATCTCTTTCAAGTATCGGGTTTCCGGCGAAAACTGAACTGTTACAAACGCATTTCATTTTTAAATAACCTAAGCATTACTAAATTGAATATAATGATAAAACACACTAATATTAAACATAAGAAAAAGAATCACTGAAAAACTTTTTCAAAGTTAAGTTATTCACAAACTAGTGATTCACACAAATTTCAAATAATTCAAAATTTAAACTATTCAAATTTGAAATCTACCGCACTAACAGAAAGTTTGTAATTTTTGTACCTAAAGCAAAAATATTCACAAAGAAACTCTAAATACAGCAAAAACAACTCAAAAATAAATAAAACAAAACTAAATAAAGTGAAAAAATTAAGAAAAAAGCCCGCCATCTTGGGCCAAAGCGGCTGCATACGACTAGCGACAAAACCTTTCGTTGGGCCAGGATGCAGGCCCTGAAGGCCCATGAGCCCACTAGGCGAAGAGGACAGGTAGGCCCAGTGGGCCTGGTTGGGAGAGGAGCTCGAGAGAGCTACCGACCGGGCTTATAAACCAGTCGGTAGCCCTCGACTAGCGAGGTGGGACTAAACTTGGCGATCACCTGCTGCCAGTAACCCCTTTTTAGTACCGGGTCGTGGCACAAACCGGTAATAAAGGGGGGGCCTTTAGTACCGGTTTGTGCGACCACCCGGTACTAAAGGGGGTCGCTTCCCGCCGCTTGGCCTAGCCAAAACTGGCCTTTAGTACTGGTTGGTGGCTCCAACCGGTACTAAAGGTGCCCTCTATATATGCTAGAGTGCGAAAATTTCGTTTCCTCTCTGTTAGTTCCTCTGTTTACGCTCCGTCGCCGCTGCCGCTGCGCCGATCGTCTCCGTCGCCGCCTCGTCTCCGTCGCCGCCCGCCGCCGCCGCGCCCCTCCCGTCGCCGCCCTCGTCTCGCCGCCGCCCAGCCCGTCCCCATCGTGCCCCTCCCGTCCCGTCCCGTCGCGCCGTCCCATTGCCGCCGCCCGACCGTCGCCTCGCCGTTGCCTCGCCGCCGCCGCCCACCTGTGAGCTCTCCCCTCTAACCCTCTCACTGCGCCTCGGCCACCATGGGCGCCGCCCTCTCCCGAGCCTGCACACACACACACACACACAAGCATGCATGTTAGATGGATATAATTAGTCTTTAATTAGTTTAGATTATTTAGATTATTATTTTGTATGTTTAATTAGTTTAGATAATTAGTGTTTAATTAGTACACACACACACACGTATTTTGTATGTTTAATTAGTTTAGATTATTTAGATTATTATTTTTTCACTATTATATATGTATGAATGCATGTTAGATGGATATAATTAGTGTTTAATCAGTTAGAAATTAGTGTTATATAGAAATGTTAGAAATTAGTGTTATATAGAAATGTTAGAAATGTTAGAAATTTTAGTGTTATTTAGATTATTTAGATTAGCATAATTATTGTTATATAGAAATGGTAGAAATTTTAGTTATCAAAATCCAATCATTAAAAAAATGTTACTTTTTGCGGGCATATAGCTAGTATTTGTTCTCGACGATGCCCGGCCCGCATCCTCGCCGTCGATCCGTCCGCGATGACGTCTAGCCGACCCATGTCCGGGACTGGGCTCCGCCGGGCTGGCACTGGGAGGTGCTGCCTGGAGGGGCGCGCCGCTTGATGAGGAACCCGGCCCCGGGTCCCGTCGTCGACCCTGATCTCGTTTGGTGGCGTTCGCGTGGGCCAGTTTCGGTGCGGAGGGACCCGGCCCTGCTGGAGGTGGTACGTCACCGTGTCAGGGAGGAGGACGAGCACGTCCATCGCTACATGGTTGCGTTAGAGGGCGGCAGGTTCTCCAATACCTGGCAGTTTCTTCGGGGATCTCACTTCAGCTATGATCCTGTGAGGGTTCCTTCTCTTTGGGTGTCCACCGCCCGCGCCTGAGGAACCGCGAGTGTCCTAGATTCTTATGTAGTATTCGATCTTTATTAGCTAATAGCCAGTGATTTACTATTCAATATTATATATTATTCGAGACAACGTATTCGAGATTATATCTATTATTCTAGACGATGTATTCGAGATTATATCTATTATTTGAGACGATGTAATTTGAATACTAAATTGTTTTATATTTCTTTTGGATTAGTTAAATAAAAGCTATGGCAGACAATACCGACAGAGAGGGAGAACAGACCATGTTCGATATGATACGCGGGCCAGATGATGATCAGAATAATGAAGAAGATTATGACGGCTCCGAATTTCTAAACAACACCGGAGAGGGTGATATGATATTCGATCGCGATGACCAAATTGATGAAGTCATGAACTACGATTATGACGATGACGAAGAACATGTTGATCCTGAAACAACAAAGACCGGCGAGGTATATATATTTATATAAGCAGGCATCTGGTGATCATCACATGTTTTAAATGACTTGAAGATATATTAACGAATCGATCTTTGTTCTTTCAGCCATCCGGATCGAGCAAATCTTCAGGCAAAATGACGAAACGAGGCCCGAACAAAAAGTTGAAGCAGGGCGTAAAGTACAATATCGAGGCAAACCATTAGCGCCTAAGAAGATTGCGGACAAGTTCGTTCGTCAGTGCGGAGTTCTTGTTAAGGACCAACTCCCGATCAAACTTCAAGAATGGAGAGAGCTAGCAAAGCCACGTCCAGATGTTACTTTTGTCGACAAGAATCAAAAAGATCTGCTTTGGGATACTCTCATGGAACATTTCACCCTACCAGATCATTTCACAGAAGCAGATGTGCAGAAGTCAAGGAGGCTGCTCTTAGGATGATGGCGATTGCATTCAAGAACCACTAGAATCGTGAATGGAAGAAGTACGTCAAGGGAGGAAGGAAGACTCCAGTATTCAAGGGAACACTAGAGAACCAACGTGCTCATTGGGACGATTTCGTGAAATTCAAGGATTTGGAACTAGCTAAGGAACGGTCGAGAATAAACAAGAAGAATGCCGAAAAAAAGGATAAGTTCCATAAGTCAGGGCTGTGGCTGTGCGGTGGCAATGCCTAAGTGGGATAAGTCTGAGAAAGAGATGGAGGATGCAGGTGTCACTCCAGTCACTAAGAGCTGGCCCCCCAGGGTCAGGACTTGGTTCTATGCGCATGGGGGGGAGTTGGACCCGGAGACAGGCAATGTTTCGACGAGGGCAAGTCTGAAGGGAGCCGACGATGCGATACTTGTTGCAATAGAAGAGGCACGATCGGGGGTGTTCCAGCCCAATAGAGAGAACGACGAGCTTACGCGTGCCCAGAAATCTGAACACCGGGAAGAACACGAGGCAAGGGCGCTATTCCGTGGTATGAGGGGTTTTCAGAATGGAACACCGACTACAGAACCCGTGCGAGAAAGAAGATTGCGGAGGAGAAGAAGAGGAAGATGGAGGAGGAGCAGAGGAAGCGGGACTATGAACGCCTTCAAGGCCTAGAAGCAAGTCAAGCGGAATTGGCAGTCAAATTCCAGCGGCAGCAGGAGCAGATCGACTCACTTACCCATCAAAGGGGGTCTCAGCAGCTGGAGCAGCTAGCGGATGATCCAGCATTGGATAGCACCGGCCCATCCATGCCGAGAAGCAGCGTGGGTTCCATCCCGGATGACGCAATGCTGGGTAGATACCCTGTGGATGACATCACGGAGAACACTAACTGCGAGCTACGCGTCAAAATGAAGAACATATCCATGAAGGTGGCGGACGGCTTTGCTTTTACAAATCCCCCCTGAGGCAACCTTCCATTGCAACCCGATTCCAGCGGGCTATGCTCGTGTCTTGGTTGATGAGGTGGTGGACCCACCATATTTGGGGCTACAGCTTGACATTGCTGGAGGTGACGGCGAGCGCTTTCTCGGAGAGGCCAAACATCGTATCATCCTATGGAAAAAGGATTGCATCATCTTTCGAAGGCCACCGACACCGCGTCAGCCGAGTCCTCGTCGAAGTCCAACACCGCATCAGCCGAGTCCTCGTCGAAGTCCGCCACCGAGTCAGCAGACTCCCGCTCCTGCAAGTCCACCAAGTCCGGCAAAGTGTCAGGCCACTCCTCCTCCTCCAAGTCCGCCACAGTGTCAGACGTCCACTCCTCCTCCAAGTCCGGCACAACCTCAGGCCACTCCTCCTCGTCCAACTCAGCCCCGTCAGCCGTCTCCGCCGCCTCAGCAATCGCAGAAGAGACACCCCGCAGCTATGGTGCGTAGCGGTACGAGTCGAGGTAGTACAAGAAGTACAGGCGGAGGCAAGCGATATAAATATGGTCCAAGCCTCACACCTCTTCCGCAGAGGTCTTATGATAGGTCCGAGGAGAAAATCACAGCCATATCGAAGGCCAAGGTGGAAGCCCATTTTGCACCGAAACCGCCACCGCCGCCAAGGGAGAAAGTGCCTGAGGAAATGATTGACCACTTCATTCGTACGGCTTAACCACCAGCTCCCAAACCTGTTGACACGGACTATGAGCACCACATCAGGAAGTTAAATTGAGCACGTCTACAAAGGGAGGCGAGCACGTCTACATCGGGATCAAGCAAACAAGAAGCAGCTGCCAAAAAATGCGGGAAAACCATTCCCCAGCTGGGAGAACAGGCGGTGCAATCGATCCCCTCGCTTGTTGTGCCAACAACAGGTGACAGTACGCGCGCCCAATATTATTCTGGGAAAACAGTGCAAGTTCCCGAGGTGGGCAATGTGGTAATAACGGAGGAGCATATAATGCAGGCTGAAGTTCTCAACATCACTGTTGGACAACTCCTCGAGATCGAGCCCATGCCTTTGCTTAGAGAGGATGAAATAAAACGGAAATATGTCCGGGGCCAACCTTTGGTCGAGCCAGACAAGGTCAAGAACCTCCCAACGAGAATGTATGAATTGCATCAATGGTACATGAACATTACCAAGATTTCAGATCGATTGTCCCTCATGGTGAATGTCAAGGAGGAGCATTACTACCATGAGAAAGCTGTGTCCGTTGAGTATACTGAACTGTTTTAGTTATACAATCAAGACACACTCGACAAATCTATAGTCAGTTGCTATTGTCTGTAAGTGATTTCTTTCTATAATTTAAGTCTCAAGCTAGCTATAGTGATCCTTTTGATCAATCATTACCTGTAATTATCCTCACTGTATTCTTTTCTGTGGTATTATGCAGGATGATGTATGAAATGAGAAAAGGTGGACGCTTTGGCATTGGGTTCATTGACCCAAACACCGTTAATGAATACACATGGAAGATAAATCAACGTCAGCAAAAGAACATAGAGGACAACATGCTAGAGTTCTTGAAGCCCTCAAATACAATGAAGATATACTACTTCCTTACAACTTCCAGTGAGTCACACTGTCTTGTACTACAAATTCTCTGTTTTTGCCTACTAGCTAGCTACATGTTTTTGCTTACATATGCCCGCTTAATTAAGACATGCAAACGTGTGTGCATGCAGATTTCACTGGGTCTTGTGTATCATTAAAGTTGACGCCGGAACAATTGAAGTACTGGACTCACTAATCTCAGAAAAAATTGACTATAAAATCTTGTTTGGGATAGTCAACAGGTAATTTCAATCATTATTAACTATATATCTCGGCCTATTAAGTTCGTCATTTCATGATATGAACTATTTAATAACCCCTTTATTCATTTTCTTTGTCGGCGGGCAGGGCTTGGAAAAGGTTCATCAGCGTCACGCCCGGCGAATGAAAACAAAAGCTTAAATGGTTTCGACCCAAGGTAAGTAATTAAGTAGTACTAGCTAGCTAGCTAGCTGCCATATCTTTAATTATCATGCTTGATTAATTATTATCTAATCAAATTCCATTCTCGTAAAGGCCCTGAAGCAGGCGCAGGGGACTGATCTGTGTGCATTCTACGTTTGCGAGAACATTTGCATGATGGCGTCCGAAAGGAGCAGATCTCAAAGACAGGAATGGGTACGCTTGTCAGAACACTATTCACAATTTTTACACCATTATCGATATCTAGTCACACAACTAATACACATGCATATTGATCTCCTTCTTAACAGTTCAAAGAGGTGCAGGAGAAGCTCCTAGAAACGGAGCGCGTAGAAGCACTTCAAGAGGAAATAGCGGGATTTTTGCTCGACCAGGTCATAAATCCAAAGGGAGAATTCTATTACCCGCTACCGCCCCCATGAAAACCACTTCCAATTGTCATCGTGCTCCGAAGGCACCAATTAGGCTAATGCCACTGGCTCCGAAGGCAACATGCATATGTTGGAGAAATTGTATATAGCTATACATGTGTGTATGTGTGAATTAATTAATATGGTGGTTTGTGAGACATATTGTTGATATATATATATGCATGATTGGTTCTACTAGGAATTCTATATATATATATATATATATATATATATATATGCATAACGTGTACAATGTGTAGTATCGTAAAATACCAGCAAACGAAAAAGAATTAAAATGGAAACACAAAATTAAATGAAAAAGAAATCATAAAACTAAAAAAAACCCAAACCTTATAGTACTGGGCTTACCAACCGGTACTAAAGGGCTCCAGGCCCCCGGAGCTAGCTCGTGCCACGTGGTTGCCCTTTAGCACCGGTTCGTGCTGAACCGGTACTAAAGGGGGGGGGGGCTTTAGTGACCACAATTTAGTGCCTGTTATGGAACCGGCACTACAGGGCCTTACGAACCGGTGCTATTGCCCGGCTCTGCACTAGTGTTCTAGTACGAACTCTTTAATAGATTGATCCGAAATAATAGCTTTGAGGTGGTTTCGTACCCTACCATAATCTCTACGTTTGTTCTCCGCTATTAGTGGCTTTGGAGTGACTCTTTGTCGCATGTTGAGGGATTGTTATATGATCTATCTATGTTATTATTGTTGAGAGAACTTGCACTAGTGAAAGTATGAACCCTAGGCCTTGCTTCCTAACATTGCAATACCGTTTACGCTCACTTTTCAATAGTTACCTTGCAGTTTTATATTTTCAGATTACAAAAACCTATATATCTACCATCCATATTGCACTTGTATCACTATCTCTTCGCTGAACTAGTGCACCTATACAATTTACCATTGTATTGGGTGTGTTGGGGACACAAGAGACTCTTTGTTATTTGGTTGCAGGGTTGCTTGAGAAAGACCATCTTCATCCTACGCCTCCTATGGATTGATAAACCTTCGGTCATCCAGTTGAGGGAAATTTGCTACTGTCCTACAAACCTGTGCACTTGCAGGCCCAACAACGTCTACAAGAAGAAGGTTGTGTAGTAGACATCAGGTGTCTTGGTCATGTCTACATAGTTCTCGAACCCGTAGGGTCCGCACGCTTAACGTTCGTTGACGATATAGTATTATATGAGTTATGTATGTTCGTGACCGAATGTTGTTCGGAGTCCCGGATATGATCATGGACATGACGAGGAACTCTGGAATGGTCCGGAGATAAAGATTGATATATGGGATAATAATGTTTGGTCTCCAGAAGGGGTTCTGGATGTTTCCCGAAATGTTTGGGTATGAGAACACTCTATTTGGGCCAAAAGGAAAAGCCCACAAGGTTTTTGGAAAGCGCAAAAGGAAGTTTTGCAGAGTCCGAGGGCTGACGCCTGAGTTCCTGGCGTGCAGGTCCGTGACGCCGAACCTGGCGTCTGGCCTTGGAGTCCGAGAAGGACTCTTGCTTTTTGGGTGAAACCGACTTTGTGGAGGCTTTTACTCCAAGTTTCGACCCGAAGGCTCAACATATAAATAGAGGGGTAGGGCTAGCACCAAAGACACATTAAGAAACACCAATCCGTGTGCCGACAACCCCGTCCCCTCTAGTTTATCCTCCGTCATAGTTTCCTTAGTGCTTAGGCAAAGCCCTGCGGAGATTGTTCTTCATCAACACCGTCACCATGCCGACGTGCTGCCGGAACTCATCTACTACTTCGCCCATCTTGCTGGATCAAGAAGGCGAGGACGTCATCGGGATGAACGTGTGCTGAACGCGGAGGTGTCGTACGTTCGGTACTTGATCGGGGCGGATCGTGAAGGTGTACGACTACATCAACCGCGTTGATAAATGCTTCCGCTTAGCGATCTTCAAGGGTATGAAGATACACTCCCCCTCTCGTTGCTATGCATCACCATGATCTTGCGTGTACGTAGGAATTTTTTTGAAATTACTACGTTCCCCAACAGTGGCATCCGAGCCAGGTTTATGCGTAGATGTTATATGCACGAGTAGAACACAAGTGAGTTGTGGGTGATACAAGTCATACTTCTTACCAGCATGTCATACTTTGGTTTGGCAGTATTGTTGGATGAAGCGGCCCGGACCGACATTACGCGTACGCTTACGCGAGACAGGTTCTACCGACGTACTTTGCACATAGGTGGCTGGTGGGTGTCAGTTTCTCCAACTTTGGTTTAACCAAGTGTGGCTACGCCCGGTCCTTGTTGAAGGTTAAAATAGCACTAACTTGATGAAATATCGTTGTGGTTTTGATGCGTAGGTAAGAACGGTTCTTGCTCAACCCGTAGCAGCCACGTAAAGCTTGCAACAACAAAGTAGAGGACGTCTAACTTGTTTTTGCAGGGCATGTTGTGATGTGATATGGTCAAGACATGATGCTAAATTTTATTATATGAGATGATCATGTTTTGTAACAAAGTTACCGGCAACTGGCAGGAGCCGCCATATGGTTGTCATTTTATTGTATGCAATGCAATCGCCCTTTAATTGCTTTACTTTATCACTAAGCGGTAGCGATAGTCGTAGAAGCAATAGTGGGCGAGACGACAACGATGCTACGATGGAGATCAAGGTGTCGCGCCGGTAACGATGGTGATCATGATGGTGCTTTTGAGATGGATCAAAGGCACAAGTTGATGATGGCCATATCATATCACTTATGTTGATTGCATGTGATGTTTATCTTTTATGCATCTTATTCTGCTTTGATTGACGGTAGCATTATAAGATGATCTCTCATTAAATTTCAAGGTATAAGTGTTCTCCCTGAGTATGCACCGTCGCGAAAGTTCTTCATGCCGAGACACCACGTGATGATCGGGTGTGATAAGCTCTACGTTCAAATACAACGGGTGTAAGACAATTTTACACACGCAGAATACTCGGGTTAAACTTGACGAGCCTAGCATATGCAGATATGGCCTCGGAACACTAGAGACCGAAAGATCGAGTGTGAATCATATAGTAGATATGATCACATAGTGATGTTCACCATTGAAAACCACTCCATCTCACGTGATGGTCGGATATGGTTTAGTTGATTTGGATCACGTGATCACTTCGATGATTAGAGGGATGTCTATCTAAGTGGGAGTTGTTAAGTAATATGATTAATTGAACTTTAATTTATCATGAACTTAGTCCTGATAGTATGTTGCAAATTATGTTGTAAATCAATAGCTCGCGTTGTTGCTTCCCTATGTTTATTTTGATATGTTCCTAGAGAAAAATTCTGTTGCAAAGGTGTGAAATTGAGTAAGACTCAAATCCCGACCACGGCAGAAAATAGAAAGAGAATGAAAGTCATTCCCTATGCCTCAGTCATAGGTTCTATAAAGTATGCCATACTATGGACCAGACCTATTGTATACCCTGCCCTGAGTTTGGCAAGGGAGTACAATAGTGATCTAGGAGTAGATCACTGGACATTGGTCAAAATTATCCTTAGTGGAATAAGGAAATATTTCTCGGTTATAGAGGTGATAAAGAGTTCGTCGTAAAGAGTTATGTCGATGCAAGCTTTTACACCGGTCCAAATGACTCTAAGTCTCAATATGGATACATATTTAAAGTGGGAGCAATTAGCTAGAGTAGCTCCGTGCAGAGCATTGTAGACATAGAATATTTGCAAAATACTTAATGATTTGAATATGGCAGACCCGTTGAGTATAATTCTCTCACAAGCAAAACATGATCGCACCTAAGTACTCTTTGGGTGTTAATCACATAGCGATGTGAACTAGATTATTGACTCTAGTAAACCCTTTGGGTGTTGGTCACATGATGATGTGAACTATGGGTGTTAATCACATGGTGATGTAAACTATTGATGTTAAATCACATGGCGATGTGAACTAGATTATTGACTCTACTACAAGTGGGAGACTGAAGGAAATATGCCCTAGAGGCAATAATAAAGTTATTATTTATTTCCTTATTTCATGATAAATGTTTATTATTCATGCTAGAATTGTATTAACCGGAAACATAATACATGTGTGAATACATAGACAAACATAGTGTCACTAGTATGCCTCTACTTGACTAGCTCGTTGATCAAAGATGGTTGTGTTTCCTAACCATAGACATGAGTTGTCATTTGATTAACAGGATCACATCATTAGGAGAATGATGTGATTGACTTAACCCATTCCGTTAGCTTAGAACTTGATCGTTTCGTATGATGCTATTGCTTTCTTCATGACTTATACATGTTCCTACAACTATGAGATTATGCAACTCCCATTTACCGGAGGAACACTTTGTGTGCTACCAAACGTCTACAACGAATCGGGTGATTATAAAGGAGCTCTACAGTGTCTCCGAAGGTACATGTTGAGTTGGCGTATTTCGAGATTAGGATTTGTCACTCCGATTGTCGGAGAGGTATCTCTGGGCCCTCTCGGTAATGCACATCACTATAAGCCTTGCAAGCAATGTAGCTAATGAGTTAGTTACGGGATGATGCATTACATAACGAGTAAAGAGACTTGCTGGTAATGAGATTGAACTAGGTATTGAGATACCGACGATCGAATCTCGGGCAAGTAACATACCGATGACAAAGGGAACAACGTATGTTGTTATGCGGTTTGACCGATAAAGATCTTCGTAGAATATGTAGGAGCCAATATGGCCATCCAGGTTCCGCTATTGGTTATTGACCAGAGAGGTGTCTCGGTCATGTCTACATAGTTATCGAACCCGTAGGGTCCGCACGCTTAACGTTCGTTGATGATATAGTATTATATGAGTTATGTATGTTGGTGACCGAATGTTGTTCGGAGTCCCGGATATGATCACGGACATGACGAGGAACTCCGGAATGGTCCGGGGATAAAGATTGATATATGGGATAATAGTGTTTGGTCTCTGGAAGGGTTCCGGAATTCACCGGTAGGGGTTCCGGATGTTTCCAGAAATGTTTGGGTACAAGAACACTTTATTTGGGCCAAAAGGAAAAGCCCACAAGGGTTTTGGAAAGTGCAAAAGGAAGTTTTGCAGAGTCCAGTGGCCAGACGCCAGGGTCCCTGGCGTCTGGGTCCATATGCCGGGAACCCTGGCGTCTGGCCCTGGAGTCCGAGAAGGACTCTTGCTTTTCGGGTGAAACCGACTTTGTGGAGGCTTTTACTCCAAGTTTCGACCCCAAGGCTCAACATATAAATAGAGGGGTAGGGCTAGCACCAAAAACACATTAAGAAACACCAAGCCGTGTGCTCGCAACCCCGTCCCCTCTAGTTTATCCATCGTCATAGTTTCCGTAGTGCTTAGGCGAAGCCCTGTGGAGATTGTTCTTCAGCAACACCATCACCACGCCGACGTGCTTCCAGAACGCATCTACTACTTCGCGCACCTTGCTGGATAAAGAAGGCGAGGACGTCATCGAGTTGAACGTGTGCTGAACGCGGAGGTGCCGTACGTTCGGTACTTGATTGGGGCGGATCGTGAAGGTGTACGACTACATCAACTGCGTTGATAAATGCTTCCGCTTGGCGATGTTCAAGGGTATGAAGATACACTCCCCCTCTAGTTGCTATGCATCACCATGATCTTGCGTGTACATAGAATTTTTTTTAAAATTACTATGTTCCCCAACACGAATATAGTCGTCCAATATAATCATCTAACTTTAAGCATGCGGACCCTACGGGTTCGAGAACTATGTAGACATGACCGAGACACGTCACCGGTCAATAACCAATAGCGGAACCTGGATGCTCATATTGGCTCCCACATATTCTACAAAGATCTTTATCGGTCAAACCGCATAACAACATACGTTGTTCCCTTTGTCATCGGTATGTTACTTGCCCGAGATTCGATCGTCGGTATCTCAATACCTAGTTCAATCTCATTACCAGCAAGTCTCTTTACTCGTTATGTAATGCATCATCCCGTAACTAACTCATTAGCTACACTGCTTGCAAGGCTTATAGTGATGTGCATTACCGAGAGGGCCCAGAGATACCTCTCCGACAATCGGAGTGACAAATCCTAATCTCGAAATACGCCAACTCAACATGTACCTTCGGAGACACCTGTAGAGCTCCTTTATAATCACCCAGTTATGTTGTGATGTTTGGTAGCACACAAAGTGTTCCTCCGGTAAATGGGAGTTGCATAATCTCATAGTTGTAGGAACATGTATAAGTCATGAAGAAAGCAATAGCATCATACTAAAGGATCAAGTGCTAAGCTAACGGAATGGGTTAAGTCAATCACATCATTCTCCTAATGATGCGATCCCGTTAATCAAATGACAACTCATGTCTATGGTTAGGAAACACAACCATCTTTGATCAACGAGCTAGTCAAGTAGAGGCATACTAGTGACACTATGTTTGTCTATGTATTCACACATGTATTATGTTTCCGGTTAATACAATTCTAGCATGAATAATAAACATTTATCATGATATAAGGAAATAAATAATAACTATATTATTGCCTCTAGGGCATATTTCCTTCAGTCTCCCACTTGCACTAGAGTCAATAATCTAGATTACGCAATAATGATTCTAACACCCATGGAGCATTGGTGCTGATCATGTTTTGCTCGTGGAAGAGGCTTAGTCAACAGGTCTGCAACATTCAGATCCGTATGTATCTTGCAAATCTCTATGTCTCCCACCTAGACTTGGTCCCAGATGGAATTGAAGCATCCCTCGATGTGCTTGGTCCTCTTGTGAAATCTGGATTCCTTTGCCAAGGCAATTGCACCAGTATTGTCACAGAAGATTTTCATTGGTCCCGATGCACTAGGTATGACACCTAGATCGGATATGAACTCCTTCATCCAGACTCCTTCAGTTCCTGCTTCTGAAGGAGCTATGTACTCCGCTTCACATGTAGATCCCGCCACGACGCTTTGTTTAGAACTGCACCAACTGATAGCTCCACCGTTCAATATAAACACGTATCCGGTTTGCGATTTAGAATCGTCTGGATCAGTGTCAAAACTTGCATCGACGTAACCATTTACGACTAGCTCTTTGTCACCTCCATAAATGAGAAACATGTCCTTAGTACTTTTCAGGTATTTCAGGATATTCTTGACCGCTGTCCAGTGATCCACTCCTGGATTTCTTTGGTACCTCCCTGCTAAACTTATTGCTAAGCATACATCAGGTCTTGTACATAGCATTGCATACATGATAGAGCCTATGGCTGAAGTAGAGGGAACATATTTCATTTTCTCTCTATTTTCTGTTGTGGTCGGGCATTGAGTCTGACTCAACTTCACACCTTATAATACAGGCAAGAACCCTTTCTTTGCTTGATCCATTTTGAAATTTTTCAAAACTTTATCAAGATATGTGCTTTGTGAAAGTCCATTTAGCGTCTTGATCTATCTCTATATATCTTGATGCCCAATATATAAGCAGCTTCACTGAGGTCTTTCATTGAAAAACTTTTATTCAAGTATCCTTTTATGATATCCAGAAATTCTATATCATTTCCAATCAACAATATGTCATCTACACATAATATCAGAAATGCTACAGAGCTCCCACTCAATTTCTTGTAAATACAGGTTTCTCCAAAAGTCTGTAAAAAACCATATGCTTTGATCACACTATCAAAGCATTTATTCCAACTCTGAGAGGCTTGCACCAGTCCATAAATGGATCGCTGAAGCTTGCACACTTTGTTAGCACCTTTTGGATCGACAAAACCATCTGGTTGTATCATATACAACTCTTCTTCTAGAAATCCATTCAGGAATGCAGTTTTGACATCCATTTGTCATATTTCATAATCATAAAATGCAGAAAATGCTAACATGATTCGGACAGACTTAAGCATCGCTACGGGTGAGAAAGTCTCACCGTAGTCAACCCCTTGAACTTGTCGAAAACCTTTCACAACAAGTCGAGCTTTGTAGACAGTAACATTACCATCAGCGTCAGTCTTCTTGAAGATCCATTTATTCTAGATGGCTTGCCGATCATTGGGCAAGTCAACCAAAGTCCATACTTTGTTCTCATACATGGATCCCATCTCAGATTTCATGGCCTCAAGGCATTTTGCGGAATCTGGGCTCATCATCACTTCCTCATAGTTCGTAGGTTCGCCATGGTCAAGTAACATGACCTCCAGAATAGGATTACCGTACCACTCTGGTGCGGATCTTACTCTGGTTGACCTACAAGGTTCGATAGTAACTTGATCTGAAGTTTCATGATCAATATCATTAACTTCCTCACTAATTGGTGTAGTCATCACAGGAACCGGTTTCTGTGATGAACTACTTTCCAATAAGGGAGCAGGTACAGTTACCTCATCAAATTCTACTTTCCTCCCACTCACTTCTTTCAAGAGAAACTCCTTCTCTAGAAAGGATCCAAATTTAGCAACAAAAGTCTTGCCTTCAGATCTGTGATATAAGGTGTACCCAATAGTCTCCTTTGGGTATCGTATGAAGACACATTTCTCCGATTTGGGTTCGAGCTTATCTGGTTGAAGTTTTTTCACATAAGCATCGCAGCCCGAAACTTTAAGAAATGACAACTTTGGTTTCTTGCCAAACCACAGTTCATAAGTCATCATCTCAATGGATTTTGATGGTGCCCTATTTAACGTGAATACGGCCGTCTCTAAAGCATAACCCCAAAACGATAGCGGTAAATCAGTAAGAGACATCATAGATCGCACCATATCTAGTAAAGTACGATTACGATGTTCGGACACACCATTACATTGTGGTGTTCCGAGTGGCGTGAGTTGTGAAACTATTCCGCATTGTTCAACTTTAAACCAAAATCGTAACTCAAATATTCTCCTCCACGATCAGATCGTAGAAACTTTATTTCTTGTTACGATGATTTTCCACTTCACTCTGAAATTCTTTGAACTTTTCAAATGTTTCAGACTTATGTTTCATTAAGTAGATATACCCATATCTGCTTAAATCATCTGTGAAGGTGAGAAAATAACGATAGCTGCCACGAGCCTCAATGTTCATTAGACCACATACATCAGTATGTATGATGTCCAACAAATCTGTTGCTCGCTCCATAGTTCCGGAGAACGGCGTTTTAGTCATCTTGCACATGAGGCATGGTTCTCAAGTACCAAGTGATTCATAATCAAGTGATTCCATAAGTCCATCAGTATGGAGTTTTCTTCATGCGCTTTACATCAATATGACCCAAACGGCAGTGCCACAAATAAGTTGCACTATCATTATCAACTTTGCATCTTTTGGCTTCAACATTATGAATATGTGTATCACTACTATCGAGATTCAATAAAAATAGACCACTCTTCAAGGGTGCATGACCATAAAACATATTACTCATATAAATAGAATAACCATTATTCTCCGATTTGAATGAATAACCGTCTCGCATCAAACAAGATCCAGATATAATGTTCATGCTTAACGCTGGCACCAAATAACAATTATTCGGGTCTAAAACTAATCCCGAAGGTAGATGTAGAGGTAGCGTGCCGACCGCGATCACATCGACTTCGGAACCATTTCCCACATGCATCGTCACCTCGTCCTTAGCCAATCTTTGCTTAATCCGTAGTCCCTGTTTCGAGTTGAAAATATTAGCAACAGAACCAGTATCAAATACCCAGGTGCTACTGCGAGCATTAGTAAGGTACACATCAATAACATGTATATCACATATACCTTTGTTCACCTTGCCATCCTTCTTATCCGCCAAATACTTGGGGCAGTTCCGCTTCCAAAGACGATCGCTTGCGGTAGAAGCACTCGATCTCGAGCTTAGGTCCATACTTGGGTTTCTTCTTTTGAGCAGCAACTTGTTTGCCGTTCTTCTTGAAGTTCCCCTTCTTCTTCCCTTTACCCCTTTTCTTGAAACTGGTGGTCTTGTTGACCATCAACACTTGATGCTCCTTTTTGATTTCTACCTCCGCAGCTTTTAGCATTGCTAAGAGCTCGGGAATAGTCTTGTTCATCCCTTGCATATTATAGTTCATCACGAAGCTCTTGTAGCTTGGTGGTAGTGATTGAAGAATTCTGTCAATGACACTATCATCAGGAAGATTAACTCCCAGTTGAATCAAGTGATTATTATACCCAGACATTTTGAGTATATGTTCACTAACAGAACTATTCTCTTCCATCTTGCAGCTATAGAACTTATTGGAGACTTCATATCTCTCAATCCGGGCATTTGCTTGAAATATTAACTTCAACTCCTAGAACATCTCATATGCTCCATGACGTTCAAAACATCGTTGAAGTCCTGGTTCTAAGCTGTAAAGCATGGCACGCTGAACCATCGAGTAGTCATCAGCTTTGCTCTGCCAGACGTCATCAGTTGCATCTCCAGAAGGCCTGGCACACAACGGTGCTTCCAGGACGTAATTCTTGTGTGCGGCAACGAGGATAATCCTCAAGTTACGGACCCAGTCCGTATAATTGCTACCATCATCTTTCAACTTAGCTTTCTAAAGGAACACATTAAAATTGAACGGAACAACAGCACGAGCCATCTATCTACAACAAACATAGACAAGAAAGGTACTAAGTTCATGATAAATTTAAGTTCAATTAATCATATTACTCAAGAACTCCCACATAGATAGACATCCCTCTAATCATCTAAGTGATCACGTGATCCAAATCAACTAAACCATGTCCGATCATCATGTGAGATGGTGTAGTTTTCAATGGTGAACATCATTATGTTGATCATATCTACTATATGATTCACGCTTGACCTTTTGTTCTCAGTGTTCCGAGGCCATATCTGTATATGTTAGGCTGTCTTACACCCGTTGTATTTGAACGTAGAGCTTATCACACCCGATCATCACGTGGTGTCTCGGCACGAAGAACTTTTGCCACGGTGCATACTCAGGAAGAACACTTATACCTTGAAATTTAGTGATAGATCATCTTATAATGCTACCGTCAATCAAAGCAAAATAAGATGCATAAAGGATAAACATCACATGCAATCAATATAAGTGATATGATATGGCCATCATCATCTTGTGCTTGTGATCTTCATCTCCGAAGCACCGTCATGATCACCATCGTCACCGGCACGACACTTTGATCTTCATCATAGCATCGTTGTCATTTCGCCACCTATTGCTTCTTTGACTATCGCTACCACTTAGTGATAAAGTAAAGCAATTACAGGGCGATTGCATTGCATACAATAAAGCGACAACCATATGGCTCCTGCCTGTTGCCGATAACTCGGGTACAAAACATGATCATCTCATACAATAAAATATAGCATCACTTCTAGATGATATCACATCACAACATGCCCTGCAAAAACAAGTTAGACGTCCTCTACTTTGTTGTTGCAAGTTTTACGTGGCTGCTACGGGCTGAGCAAGAACCGTTCTTACCTACACATCAAAACCACAACGATAGTTCGTCAAGTTAGTGTTGTTTTAAGATTCTCAAGGACCGGGCGTAGCCACACTCGACTCAACTAAATTTGGAGAAACTGACACCCGCCAGCCACCTATGTGCAATGCACGTCGGTAGAACCAGTCTCGCGTAAGCGTACGCGTAATGTCGGTCCTGACCGCTTCATCCAACAATACCGCCGAACCAAAGTATGACATGCTGGTAAGCAGTATGACTTGTATCGCCTACAACTCACTTGTGTTCTACTCGTACATATAACATCTACGCATAAAACCAGGCTCGGATGCCACTGTTGGGGAAAATAGTAATTTCAAAAAAAAATCCTACGCACACGCAAGATCTTGGTGATGCATAGCAAAGAGAGGGGAGAGTGTTGTCCACGTACACTCGTAGACCGAAAGCGGAAGCGTTAGCACAACGCAGTTGATGTAGTCGTACGTCTTCACGATCCGACCGATCAATTACCGAACGCACGACACCTCCGAGTTCAGCACATGTTCAGCTCGATGACGTCCCTTAAACTCCAATCCAGCCGAGCCTCGATGGAGAGTTTCGTCAGCACGACGACGTCGTGACGATGATGATGTTCTACCGACGCAGGGCTTCGCCTAAGCAACGCTATGATATTACCGAGGTGGAATATGGTGGAGGGGGCATCGCACATGGCTAATTGATCTCAATGATCAATTGTTGCGTCTAGAGGTGCCCCCCGCCCCGTATATAAAGGACCAAGGGGGAGGGGCGGCCAGCCAGGAGGAGGCGCGCCAGGGAGGAGTCCTACTCCCTGCTTTCCTTGTCCAAGTAGGGGAGGGGAAGGAAGGGAGCGAGGAGAGGAAGGAAAAGGGGGGCGCCGCCCCCCCCCCCCTGTCGTGGTTCTAAGTCTGACAGTAGAATGGGGGTAGGTATGGAGAGGCAAGATCCTAGCTATGGAGCAGTTGTGAAGACACTGGATGTACGAGTTCAGGCCCTTCTCGGAGGAAGTAACAGCCCTACGTCTTGGAGCCCGGAGGCGGTCGACTAGATTATGAATGTATGGATTACAGGGGTGCGAACCCTTTACACTGAGGAGGGGGTGGCTTATATAGTGTCCGCCAGACCCCTCCGGCCCTCAGTAATGCAGGGTTTAAAGTACATTAAGTCTAGGCGTTACTGGTAACGCCTCACATAAAGTGTCCTAAATGCCATAAAGAGTACTTAATTACAGACCGTTTGGATGCAGAATGGCTCTTGATCTCCTGGTGGTCGAGTGAGTCTTCATGGTCGAGTCCTTCGAGTCCGTCGAGTGAAGTCTCTCTTGGTCGACTGGAAGGCAGTTTCTTCTGAGGGTGTCCTTGGGAAGGGTACTTAGATCAGGTCTATGACCCTACCCTAGGTACATGACCTCATCATTAGCCCCCGAATGGATCGAGGTTTGAGTGAGGAAGGAGTTGATAATATTTCCGACTTGCTTTTGTGTTTTGGACATGTATCGTCTTGGACCAATAATCTCTTTGTTGATAACAGCAACTTTTCTTTCAGTCGCCTTGATCCATTCTTTTCTTTAGTCGAGTGAACTTTTGAACTTAGCAATCTCCGAGCGACGGATCGCAGGAAATCTCTCGTCTGACAGATCGATGTGCTGTTCGCGGATTTTGTGGGATCCGAATTTTGGGGAAGCGCGCGAAGCGGGGCGGACTGCGTCGCCCGGATGGGATAGGGCATAGACGCCTCGATTCCCACGCCGTCTTTTTTGCCACGTATCACGTACGCGCGACTGTTTCAGGATGTGATTGGATTGCCTGGGCCCACTTGTCATCCACTCGGAAGTGCCCTTATAAAGTGCGCCCGGCGAGGGTTTTTTGAACAGTACCTCCCCACTTCTCCTTCTGTCCTCTCCGCCTCCGCCCATCGCGCCTGCTCTCGCCTCCGCCCAACCACTCCTCGCACGCTTCGACGGCAACAATGGTGAAGGAGAAGACGGCGGCTCTGGAGCGTGCGAAGAAGGCGACGGCGACGGGGAAGGCGAAAGGGAGAGCGACCAGTCGGGGCGGATCCTCGTCAAGGTCCCGCCAGCCGCATGGCTGGGTCCAAGGAGATTGGATCCGGTCGACCATCACCGAGAAGGATCTCACTGAGATGGCCAACGAGGGTCTGATCCCCCACGGGGCAGCGAGGCTCCCGGGGAACGTGTGGCAACCACAGCCGAAAGAGGGTGAGTGTGTTCTTCTCGCCACCCACGTCGACCGTGGATTTTCTCTGCCTCCGAGTGTTTTCTTCCATGGTTTCTTGAATTTCTTTGGGGCGCAACTCCACCACTTCAATCCGAATTCCATCGCCTACCTTGCTGCCTTCGTGTCCATGTGCGAGAACTTCCTGGGCTGCCGACCGCACTGGGGTCTGTTCAAGCATATATTCACTTGTCGTTCTCAGACAGTGAAAAAGGCGAGCCCATATGACGATAAGACCAAGGTTATTCAGATGTGTGGGGGTCTGGGATTCAGATGAGGAGCAAGAGCACCTTTCCGGCCATGACCCTCCCCGAGTCGGTCAGAGGATGGCAGTCGACTAGGTTCTACTGCCAAGACGAGTCGACGCCGGGGCAGTCGAGTGGTCTCCCTCCGTTCTCCATGGACCGAGCAAACAAGCCCTCTTCTCTGAAGGTGCTCCCTGTGGAGAAAGCCCAAGTGAAGATGTTGATGGAGCGCGTAGTCCAGTTAGTTCGGGAAGGAGTGACGGGTATGGACCTTCTGGAGGTCTTCCTTAGGCGGCGCATCCAGCCACTTCAGTATCGAGGCCATTATATGTGGTTGTACTGTGGAACTGAGGATGAAACTCGGGTCCATCCGGAAGCAGTCGACGACGCCACACTGGAGAGGTGGATGGCCGCGGTCACAGGGAATAAAGACAACCCTCGAGGAGCCGGAGGATTCCGCCACTCAACCATTCTAGCACTCGGACAAAAGGTACGCCCACTTTATCTCAATTGTAATCTTGCCATACTTATTCTGCTTTCGCTGCAAATTGGTCGATTGATCTTTGTCTTGCTATCTGTCAGGCCCTCACCGAACTATACTCGATGCCCAATGGAGCGCAGACGCCGACTGAAGAGGAGGAAGGAAGTGGAGGCGAAAGTCAAGAGGATTGGGATTCGGATGCCGCTGATGACGATGATGGTGATGACTCTGACGGGGAGGAAGAAGAGGAGGAGGAGGAGGAGGTTGCACCGCCTCGCTCGGAGAGACGCTCAAAGCTCATCCATGACCCTGCCACCGAGCGTGGTAAGGGGGTCGCAACCGTCACTCAGTCGACCAAGCGCCCTCGAACCACCTCTTCGGGCCCGACTTAGAAAGCCCCGAAGCAATCCAAGGTGGCTCCGTCGAAGCCGGCCAAGGTCTTGTCGAAGATGAAGGTGTCGATCCCCACCATATCAGGGTAAAAAATGCTACTTGAATCTTCTTGCTCTACATGAGTTTATTTTTAGTCGACTCATGAGTCCACCGACTGATTTTTGGAGTCGCAGTGCTGCTACTTCTGATACCTCGGCCAGGGCTGACGATCATGAGATGGAAGACGCTGCCACTTCAAAACCTGGTATGACTCTCGTAATTCCGTCTTTTAGTCGATTGGCTCTTAGTCTCTAATTCTGATTCTTTTCTGTAGCTCCATCCAATGTCATTATCACCCTTCCTGACAATGACAACGATGAGGAACCACTGAAGCAAAGGAGGAGCAGGAAAGCGTCTGCTGGCAGGGTGACTCAGGACGTGCCAGCACCCGAGACACTGGTCGCGGAGGGGGAGAACACCACTCGGCCCACCGTATCTTTCGCGGTGCCGTTGACGAGTGCTCACCCCACGTCGTCGAGTGCTGCACAGCCTTCACTCTTCTCGACCCACTACGTCCCAGAGGACCAAGCCGTCTTGCAAAAGAAGCGATACACCAGGTAGAGAGTCATGATGGAGCAGTGAAGGCCATCCGGGAGGCTAGCCGGGCAGCCCTCGACGCCAGCCCGCTCTCGAGTAACGTCTGGTCGATCGGTCACCGCCTGTTCTGTTAGGATATGATGTCTGAAGATTCTTCTTTTCCGACATTTTTAGTGATTGTCCTACACCCACTGGGTGTGTCGATTGAAATTCCGAACTAGTGGGGGCACGCTGAGTGCACCCACTGGGTGTAGTCCCCAAGGCTATGGTGGACTGTTGGCAGTCGACCATAGTCTTTATGTCTTGAATTTTTCCTTCATTCAATTAGGTCGAACGGATTTTCAGACCAGTGGGGGCACGCTGAGTGCACCCACTGGGTGTAGTCCCTGAGACTGTGGTCGACCGCTGGCAGTTGACTGCAGTCTGAAGAACACTTTCTGTTTTTTTTTTGTGTTGGTCGACTGGTCGACTCTATCTCGATAGAACTAGTGGGGGCACGCTGAGTGCACCCACTGGGTGTAGTCCCCGAGACTACGGTCGAATGTTTGTATTCGGCTGTAGTCTTAGAAACGTATGATTTCTCCTTAGTCACTCGGAAGTGAATTATCTTTGACATTTTGTCGATTGGTTCTCCGTAGAAATCCTGCGACCTGGCGGCTCGATACACCGAGTTGGAGAACAAACATATCCAACTCGATCTTGATCTGAAGCTGGTCCAGGAGAATTTGGCGAAGGCAAAGGAGGAGACCAAAGGTATGTTTGGTGAGGCCTCGACGACTGCTTTTGCCCCTCATTTGTTTCAAAGTCTGATCTTCTTTGTAACTGCGCAGCAAAGTGAAGGAGACCCAGAAGAAGAAAGACCTTGAGCTAGCTGAGATGCAGAAGACAGCTTTAGAGAAGACCAAGCTCGCAGACGAGAAGTTGGCTTCGGTCACCAGGCTTGAAGAAGAAAACACCAATCTGAAAGCTACTCTTGATATTGCCAATAAGGAAGTGAGTCGACTGAAAAGTGACAAGATTGCTCTGAACGACAAAGCCAGTGAGTTGGTGGGGAAGAAGAAAGATCTGGAGGCTTATCTGGGAGGACTCGCTAAGAAGCTGTTCCTCATGCTCGAAGGTAAACCTTTGCACCAAGCAAGTATTTTTACAGTGATCTTTCCATTCGACTGTTGTCTTGACTCGGTGGTTGTGCTTGCAGAATTTTGCCAAAACTTTGAAGAGGAGACTGGTCGACTGGAACCAAACCTGGACCCTATCAACTATCCTGTGAATGATGAAGTCGCCATGAACGTGTTCCGGCTCGAGTCTCGTGTTGCTGCTGTCATTGATTATCTCGCAAGGCTGAAGGTCGCCACTTCCCGCATTGACACTACGCTCTGGCCCAGGGAGACGCTCCAGAATGACCTCGAGTCTCTGATGACTCGACTAAACACAGTCCCTGGTCGAGTGCAGGAGTGGAAGAAGTCTTCTGCCAGGTGCGGTGTAGATGTCGCTCTGTGTCTGGCCCGAGTCCATTGCAAGGATGCACGAGAGGACAAGCTGGCGGCTCTTCGGGTGGCTAACACCAAGAAGCATGATTTCCGGTCTTTCATGGAGACTTTCATCGCCGCTGCCACTCAGATCGCGGATGGAATCGACCTTGATGAGTTTGTTGAACCTTCCAGCCCTCCACAAGAGGGGTAAAAAACTTCTTAAGCTCGACACTTTAAATTTGCCTCGGTATGCCGAGTGATTTTGTAACCGACAAACCTTAACAGGCCTAGCGCCTGAGCACTTTCGGTTCCGTTAGGTATCTATCCAAACTTGGATTTCGACGTTTGAATATGCTTGCATTTGGCTTGAGATGTCTTTTGCAGGTTAAAGCGAGGTGCTCATTGCAATCGACTTGTTCCCCAATTCACTTAGGCAGGCACTGGGCTGCGGCTAAGCCTCCGAGTGGGAGGCGTGCTCTCCACTCGACAGGATTTTCAAAACTTAGGCGAGCACTGGGCTGCAACTAAGCCCCCGAGTGGGAGGTGTGCTCTCCACTCGGTAGGATTTTTATAACTTAGGCGAGCACTGGGTTGCAGCTAAGCCCCCGAGTGGGAGGTCTGCTCTCCACTCGGTAGGATTTTTATAACTTAGGCGAGCATTGGGCTGCAGCTAAGCCCCCAAGCGGGAGGTCTGCTCTCCACTCGGTAGGTTTTTTATAACTTAGGCGAGCACTGGGCTGCAGCTAAGCCCCCGAGTGGGAGGTCTGCTCTCCACTCGGTAGGATTTTTATAACTTAGGCGAGCATTGGGCTGCAGCTAAGCCTCCGAGTGGGAGGTCTGCTCTCCACTCGGTAGGATTTTCCCATTGTACTTGTGGCGTAGCTCGAAGGAGAGGGTCGCAGTCGACCTGTACCTCGTCTTCCTTGCAACTGCACGTTGTACTTGTGGCGTAGCTCAGAGGAGAGGGTCACAGTCGACCTGCACCTCGTCTTCCTTGCTACCACACGTTGTACTTGTGGCGTAGCTCGGAGGAGAGGGTCGCAGTCGACCTGTACCTCGTCTTCCTTGCTACCGCACGTTGTACTTGTGGCGTAGCTCGGAGGAGAGGGTCGCAGTCGACCTGTACCTCGTCTTCCTTGCTACCGCACGTTGAATTTTAAACTTAGGCGAGTACTTGGACTGCAGCTGAGCCCCCGAGTGGGAGTCTGGCTCACCCCTCGGTAGGATTTTATTGAAACTTAGGCGAGTACTTGGACTGCAGCTAAGCCCCCGAGTGGGAGTCTGGCTCACCACTCGGTAGGATTTTATCGAAACTTAGGCGAGTACTTGGACTGCAGCTAAGCCCCCGAGTGGGAGTCTGGCTCACCACTCGGTAGGATTTTATAGAAACTTAGGCGAGTACTTGGACTGCAGCTAAGCCCCCGAGTGGGAGTCTGGCTTACCACTCGGTAGGATTTTATAGAAACTTAGGCGAAACGGATTCGCAGCTAAGCCTCCGAGTGGGAGGCTGGCTCACCACTCGGTAAGGATTTTATTTACAAACTTAGGCGAAACGGATTCGTAGCTAAGTCACCCACTGAGGGGGAAATTGTACCGAACAAATAAAAGTGACAAAAATCATTGGGGAAATTATGACACTATTATCTTGCAAAACATGGACTACAGAAGTACTTTTATTACAACTCATCCGAGTGAAAACTTAAGTGTAAAATGGGCGGAGTAGCTCCGCGTTCCAAGCTCGGGGCTCGTCAATTTTGAGCTCGACGTTGTAGAGACGGTACGCTTTGTTGTGGAAAACCTTGGTAACGATGAAGGGTCGTTCCCAAGAAGGAGCAAGCTTGTGTGGTTTCTGTTGATCCACTCGGAGAACCAAATCTCCTTCCTGGAAGGCTCGACTCTTCACGTTTCTGGCGTGGAAGCGACGCAAGTCTTGTTCGTAGATGGTCGATCGGATCAGAGCCATCTCCCTTTCTTCTTCTAGGAGATCGACTGCATCCTGTCGCGCTTGTTCTGCTTTAGCTTCGGAGTAGAGCTCAACTCGAGGAGCGTTGTGGAGCAGATCACTCGGCAAGACTACTTCAGCTCCATAGACCAAGAAGAATGGAGTCCTTCCGGTCGACCGATTGGGCATGGTCCTTAGACACCAAAGCACCGAGGGAAGTTCATCGACCCATGCTCCAGCCGCATGCTTAACGTCACGCATCAGTCGGGGTTTCAACCCTTTGAGGATCAAGCCATTGGCTCGCTCCTCTTGTCCATTCGAATGTGGATGGGCGACCGAAGCGTAGTCGACTCGTGTGCCTTGAGAAGTGCAGAACTCTCTGAATTCCTCCGAGTCAAAGTTTGATCCATTGTCTGTGATGATGTTGTGTGGGACTCCATATCTGAATATCAGTTCCCTGATGAAGCTAATAGCAGTACCGGCGTCAAGGTTCTTGATGGGCTTAGCCTCAATCCACTTGGTGAACTTGTCGACTGCCACCAGAACATGCGTGAAACCACTTCGACCTGTCCTCAAGGGGCCCACCATATCCAACCCCCATACTGCGAAGGGCCAGACGAGTGGTATGGTCTTCAGAGCTGACGCAGGCTTATGTGACATGTTGGAGTAAAACTGACATCCCTCGCACTTGTCCACTATCTCTTTTGCCATCTCATTCGCCCTTGGCCAATAAAATCCGGCTCGGTATGCTTTGGCCACAATGGTCCAAGAGGACGCATGATGGACACAGGTCCCTGAGTGGATGTCATCAAGGATTATTCGACCTTCTTCTGGCGTTATACACTTCTGACCAACTCCAGTCGCGCTCTCTCTGTATAACTGTCCTTTGATCACAGTAAAGGCCTTGGATCGACGGACGATCTGCCGAGCCTCTTCCTCGTCTTCCGGGAGCTCTTTTCTCAGGATATACGCGATGTATGGAACTGTCCAGTCGGGAGTGATCACTAAAACCTCCATGACCAAGTCGACCACTGCTGGGACCTCAACTTCAGTCGGATCTATGGCACTCTTGGGTTGCGGAGCTTCTTCGGTGAAAGGATCTTCTTTGACTGATGGAGTATGGATATGCTCCAAGAACACGCCACTGGGAATGGCTTCTCTCTTGGAACCTATCTTCGCCAAATCATCAGCCGCTTGATTCTTCAGTCGGGGTATATGATGAAGCTCTAACCCCTCAAACTTCTTTTCCAGCTTCCTCACTGCATTGCAGTATCCAGTCATGGCTGAGCTTCTAACGTCCCACTCCTTCATCACTTGGTTGATCACCAAATCCGAGTCGCCATAGACCATAAGGCGACGGACGCCGAGTGAAATGGCCATGCGCAACCCATACAAAAGGGCCTCCTATTCTGCCTCATTGTTGGAGGAATCAAAGTGAATCTGGAGCACATATCTGAGCTTATCTCCTCTCAGGGAAACCAGGACAACCCCAGCACCGGAACCATTCAACATCTTAGAGCCATCAAAGAACATGGTCCAATGCTCCGAGTGAACTTGAGTCGGCTGTTGTTGTTCAATCCACTCGGCAAGGAAATCTGCTATTGCTTGGGACTTAATGGCTTTCTTTGCCTCAAACTTGATATCAAGGGGAAGGAGTTCAATCGCCCATTTCGCCACTCGACCAGTTGCATCTCTGTTGTGCAGAATCTCTGAAAGTGGAGCATCGGCGATTTAATCGTAATGGAATGATCAGAGAAATAATGAGCAACCTTCTTCGTGGTCATGTAGATCCCATACACAAGCTTCTGATAATGAGGATATCTTTGCTTTGATGGAGTCAAAACTTCAGACAGATAATACACTGGGCGCTGAACTTTGAAGGCTTTCCCTTCTTCTTCCCGCTCGACCGTAAGTACTGTACTGACGACTTGTCCTATGGCTGCAATATAAAGCAACAGAGGCGCTTTGCTGATTGGAGCAGCAAGCACCGGCTGGGTGGAGAGCAGAGCTTTTAGCTCGGCAAATGCTGCATCAGCTTCTAGAGTCCACTCGAACTTGTCTGCCTTCTTCATCAGTCGGTAAAGAGGCAATGCCTTTTCACCGAGTCGTGAGATGAATCAACTTAATGCGGCCAAGCATCCAGTAAGTTTCTTGACGTCGTGCACTCGCACAGGGCATTTCATTCGGAGTATAGTGCCAACTTTTTTTGGGTTAGCGTCGATTCCTCGTTCGGAAACGAGAAAACCGAGTAACTTTCCACCTGGAACTCCAAATGTGCACTTTGACGGATTGAGCTTGATATCATACCTCCTGAGATTGGCAAATGTTTCAGCGAGGTCAGTCAATAGGTCAGAACCCTTTCGTGACTTGACCATGATATCATCCATGTACGCTTCCACATTCCGACTGATTTGAGTGAGCAAACACTTCTGAATCATTCGCATGAATGTGGCTCCGGCATTCTTGAGGCCGAATGGCATGGTAATATAGCGAAGCACCGAATGGAGTGATGAAAGCTGTTTTATCTCATCGGGTCCGTCTGAGGCGGATCTGATGGTACCCGGAATAGGCGTCTAGAAAAGACAATCTCTCGCATCCCGCAGTCGAGTCAACAATTTGATCGATGCGAGGAAGAGGAAAATGATCTTTCGGGCAGGCCCGATTGATGTGTTTGAAGTCGATGCACATGCGGAGTGACTTGTCCTTCTTGGGAACCATGACGACATTGGTGAGCCACTCGGAGTGGTATATCTCTCGGATAAATCCTGCCGCCAATAGTCGAGCCACCTCCTCACCAATAGCTTTTCTCTTCTGGACGGTGGACCGCCGAAGATGTTCCCTGACTGGTTTTGCTGCTGAGTCGACTCTAAGGCGATGCTCAGCCAGTCCCCTGGGAACACCCGGCATGTCAGCAGGCTTCCATGCAAAGATGTCCCAGTTCTCACGGAGGAACTGGATGAGCGCTTCTTCCTATTTAGGGTCGAGCGTTGTGGAGATATGGGTCGGAGCTGCACTGGGGTCAGTCGGGTGGATGTGAACGGGCTTCATCTCACCGGACGACTGAAATGCTGACTCTGTGGCAGGCTTCTTGGCTCGCAACAAATCACTCGGATCTGCATTTTGCTTATAGCCTTCTAGCTCGACCGCTGTCACCTGGGAATCGGCAATCTTTGAGCCTTTCCGGAAACATTCTTCTGCCTTTTTCCGATCACCAGTGACAGTGATCACACCTTTGGGGCCATGCATCTTCAGTTTGAGGTACACGTAACATGGTCAAGCCATGAACCGTGCATAAGCTGGTCTCCCCAAAATAGCGTGGTAAGCGCTCTGAAAATCCACTACTTCAAACGTCAGCTTCTCTTTCCGGAAATGCTTCGAGTCACCGAACACCACATCCAGAGCTATTTGGCCGAGTGACTCAGCTTTCTTTCCTGGTATAACTCCATGAAAACTCATGTTACTGGTGCTCAGTCGGGACATCGGAATGCCCATTCCTTTCAGCGTGTCCGCATACAATAAGTTCAGTCCACTACCACCATCCATTAGCACCTTCGTTAGTCGAGTGCCTTCAACGACCGGGTCGACCACCAAAGCTTGCCTCCCAGGGGTTCTATATGAGTCGGGTGGTCAGACTAGTCGAATGTAATGGGAGTTTGGGACCATCTCAGACAACTGGGTGTTGCCGGGGCGACCATGTTCACCTCACAGTTAATAACCTTCAGTCGGCTCTTGCTTTCCACATCCGTAAAGATCATCAGAGTGGAGTTAACATGAGGATATCCTCCCTCACTGTCCTCCTTATCTTCAGCTTTGTCCGACTCTTTTTCCTTGTCCTTGGGCTGTTTACCCAGGAACTGCTGGATCAGGAGTCGGCACTGGCGAGTGGTATGCTTCGGGTAGATGATATTACCCTCTTCGTCTTTCTTCGTGTGGATGTGACACGGCATATCCATCACGTCATTTCCTTCTTTATCCTTCACCTTCTTGGGGTTCCAGGATCCTTTGGGTTTTCCCTTGAACTTGCCCTGAGTCACGGCGAGAGCCTCTCCAGGAGCCACTGGTTCGGCCTTCCGCTTCTGCTTCCGACTGGAGTTTCCCTTCTCCGACTGACTTGGCTTGTACTTGCCGCTTCAGAGTCGGTCTTCCTCTTCAGCATTGGCGTACTTGGTGGCAATTTCCATCATTCGACTCAGGGTCATATCTCCGGTACGCCCAAACTTTAAACTTAATTCTCTATTCTTAACACCATCCTTGAAGGCGCAGACTGCCTGATGATCAGACACGTTCTCCACGGTATGATGCAAAGTGATCCATCTCTGAATATACTCTCTTAAGGTGTCATTCGACTTCTGCATGCAAACTTGCAGCTCTGTCAATCCGGCTGGTCGCTCGCAAGTTCCCTCAAATGTTCTGACGAACACTCGGGAAAGATCTTCCCAAGTGTAAATGCTGCTTGGAGTTAACTGATTCAACCATGCTCTGGCCAAACCTTCCAGCATAAGTGGCAAATGCTTCATGGCCACCTCGTCATTCCCACCGCCGATCTGTACAGCCACTCGGTAGTCCTCAAGCCAAGTTTCAGGCTTAGACTCACCGGTGAACTTGCTTACTCCAGTTGCCAACCTGAAGTTGGGGGGAATCACCGCGGCTCTGATAGCCCTGCTGAAACATTCAGGACCAGAAACGTGCACTCGACTGCTAGTGGGCGCATCTCTGTCATGGCCACCTCGATGAGCCCTATTCCGATCGACCAAGCCTTGCACGATGATGGATCGCGCGTCGAAGCCTAGTTCCCGGGGGGTCGACCGGAGCTCTTCGCCCCACACTGAGTTAACGCCAGTCATCCTGCTGCCGAGGAGCGTAAGACCCACCTCTCGGGGGAGGAGTGGGCACTCGACGCCTATCATCACGATCGTATTGGTCAACATATTGATCCCGTCGATTCTCGCGTCCTTCACGCCACGGAGGCGATCTAGGACTGTGAGCCGACTGAACCGTATTCGCAGCGACCGATCAGCTGTGAATTCTGTTGCGTGACTGCGACACGGCTGAATTCTGATCTCCTGCTGCCCGGAGCAAATCTCTGATCTGCATCAAGCCGCTGCCAGCCTCCGACTGAGAGGGCTGAATGGACTCGCTATACGGGTTGCAGCTGCTAAATTCTGAATCGGGGTTCGATATACCTGAGTCGGCGGGAAGAGTTGACGTCGACTGGAGTCGGGTACTCATTGCCGCGCGCGCTCGTCGAGTGCTCGCTGAAGGTTCTCCAGACGAGCGTGTTCAGCCAAGTTGGCCAAACGTGCCTCCTCCAAGGCGAGCCTCGGGGGTTTCTCCCGTGATGGGAGTATGCTGGGCATCTAGGTTCCTGCGGCGAAGTTCTTCCCTTTGCAGGGAATTAAGTGGCTCGGGTTGGTACTCCTCATGGACTTGAGAGGGGTCGCCTCCACCGTCTACCCCGTCCTCGCGGGGGAAACTGGGAGGGCTGCGAGGTCCGTTGACCATCAAGACCTCCACCGCTGGATCACTGCTATCGCACTCGGATGCAGTCTCTACGGAGCCAGTCGACAGACCGAACAGGCCGTAGAGGGACTCGTCGGGCTTGATTGCCGCAACTTGGGTGGTGGCCGTCTGGCGAGCCACCGCGTGCCACACCCACCACTGGAGCCTCGACCGACCAGAGCGCTTGCGCTGGCGGGAGACAGGGAGGGTGGACGATAGGGGAGTCGACCGATATGGAGTCGACGGTTGCCGCAGCAGAACGCCGCGGACACATGCGCGAAAATGCGTCGCACCGCGGACGGGGAGCGCATCAACGTCGAGTGGAGCCTCCTGGAGCCAAGCGGAGTCGTCGGCGATGAAGGTGAGAGCGCCGAGACGGATCTCGCGGCCCTCGACCAAAACTCCACCAGCAACCATGAAGAAAGTAATCGGAAAAACTGCAACTTCTCCAAAAATCGCTAAGACACCTGCCCCAAGGTGGGCGCCAACTGTCGTGGTTCTAAGTCTGACAGTAGAATGGGGGGTAGGTATGGAGAGGCAAGATCCTAGCTATGGAGTAGTTGTGAAGACACTGGATGTACGAGTTCAGGCCCTTCTCGGAGGAAGTAACAGCCCTACGTCTCGGAGCCCGGAGGCGGTCGACTGGATTATGAATGTATGGATTACAGGGGTGCGAACCCTTTACACTGAGGAGGGGGGTGGCTTATATAGTGTCCGCCAGACCCCTCCGGCCCTCAGTAATGCAGGGTTTAAAGTACATTAAGTCTAGGCGTTACTGGTAACGCCTCACATAAAGTGTCCTAAATGCCATAAAGACTACTTAATTACAGACCGTTTGGATGCAGAGTGGCTCTTGATCTCCTGGTGGTCGAGTGAGTCTTCATGGTCGAGTCCTTCGAGTCCGTCGAGTGAAGTCTCTCTTGGTCGACTGGAAGGCAGTTTCTTCTGAGGGTGTCCTTGGGAAGGGTACTTAGATCAGGTCTATGACCCTACCCTAGGTACATGACCTCATCACCCCCCTCCTTGTCCTATTCGGACTAGAGGGGGAGGGGGCGCGCGGCCTACCCTGGCCGCCCCTCCTCTGCTCCACTTTGGGCCCATGAGGCCCATTAACCCCCCGGGGGGTTCCGGTAACCCCCCGGTACTCCGGTATACATCTGATAACCCCCGGAACCATTCTGGTGTCTGAATATAGTCGTCCAATATATCAATCTTCATGTCTCGATCATTTCGAGACTCCTCCTCATGTCTGTGATCACATTCGGGGCTCCGAACTACCTTCGGTACATCAAAACATATAAACTTATAATATAATCGTCATCTAACTTTAAGCGTGCAGACCCTACGGGTTCGAGAACAATGTAGACATGACCGAGACACGTCTCCAGTCAGTAACCAATAGCGGAACCTGGATGCTCATATTGGCTCCCACATATTCTACGAAGATCTTTATCGGTCAAACCGCATAACAACATTCGTTGTTCCCTTTGTCCTCGGTATGTTACTTGCCCGAGATTCGATCGTCGGTATCTCAATACCTAGTTCAATCTCGTTACCGGCAAGTCTCTTTACTCATTACGTAATGCATCATCTTGTAACTAACTCATTAGCTACATTGCTTGCAAGGCTTATAGTGATGTGCATTATCGAGAGGGCCGAGAGATACCTCTCAGACAATCGGAGTGACAAATCCTAATATCGAAATACGCCAACTCAACATGTACCTTCGGAGACACCTGTAGAGCTCCGTTATAATCACCCAGTTACGTTGTGACGTTTGGTAGCACACAAAGTGTTCCTCCGGTAAACGGGAGCTGCATAATCTCATAGTTGTAGGAACATGTATAAGTCATGAAGAAAGCAATAGCATCATACTAAACGATCAAGTGCTAAGCTAACGGAATGGGTCAAGTCAATCACATCATTCTCCTAATGATGTGATCCCGTTAATCAAATGACAACTCATGTCTATGGTTAGGAAACACAACCATCTTTGATCAACGAGCTAGTCAAGTAGAGGCATACTAGTGACACTATGTTTGTCTATGTATTCACACATGTATTTTGTTTCCGGTTAATACAATTCTAGCATGAATAATAAACAATTATCATGATATAAGGAAATAAATAATAACTATATTATTGCCTCTAGGGCATATTTCCTTCAGTGACGTGGGGGGGGGGGGGACGAAACCGAGAGGCAAATTGCAAATAATGTAATGCGAGGGATACGGGTTTGTGATGGGTACTTGGTATGTCTTGACTTGCGTGTAGACCTCCCCGGCAATGGCGCCAGAAATTCTTCATGCCACCTCTTGAGCATGCGTCGGTTTTCCCTTGAAGAGGAAAGGGTGATGCAGCAAAGTAGCGTAAGTATAGTTTTTGAGAACCAAGGTATCAATCCAGTAGGAGGCTACACGCAAATCCCTCGTACCTACACAAACAAATAAGAACCTTGCAACCAGCGCCATAAAGGGGTTGTCAATACCTTCACGGCCACTTGCAAAAGTGAGATCTGATATAGATAATAAATATTTTTGGTATTTTTATGATATAGATTGGAAAGTAAAGATTGCAAAATAAAATAGATCGAAAACTTATATGATGGAAAATAGACCCGGGGGCCATATCTTTCACTAGTGACTTCTCTCAAGATAGCATAAGTATTATGGTGGATAAACAAATTAATGTCGAGCAATCTATCTATTATATATATAAAGTAGTTAGCGAACTCACTAGAAAAAAGAGAAATAAACTAGAAATTACCACAAAATTAGAAACATCCGACCGTTTATTTAATACTCTATTAATTAATAGCCATTAGATAATGTTTAGGTAAAAATATTACCCACCAATGCCATTATGATGAAAAAACAGAAAATTACCCTTGCCATTATGATAAAAACAAATTACACCAGCGTCACATATGGGCTTGATTTATAACATTTTTTAGAGCATTGATGGCTATTAAAATACCCGAGACTGATTTCTTGATCTGTATCCTCGATTGATTGACTCCACGGTAAAAGGAAAGAAAGCCAGAAACGAAACAGAAAAAAATAAGTCACGTACTCCCCCAAACTTCTCCTCACGCACGCCGCCGCCGCGCGGTGCAGCATTCGCTCGATACCAATGGCCGCCACGGTGAGAAGAAACAAGGCAAAAGCAAAAACAGCAAAACAAAGGTCACGTACTCCCATTACTTCTGCACGCGCATGCCGCCACTGCCTACGGCCGGTTGATCAGGCATCTACAGTGTGCATATCATTGCTTCTCCACACGCATGCTGCCATGCGGGTCGATCAGGCCTCCAGAGTGTGCATATCCTTGATTGTCCACACGCATGCCGCCATCGCCAACGGCCGGTCGATCAGGTCTCCACGGCACGCATATTAAGGAACTCGTGTTTACACCTCACCTCATGCATGCATCGATACAGGGAGGAACTTGGTATATACGTAATGGCATGCCTTGCCTTGCTGTCTGTATGTGTAGAAGCTAGCTCTGGATGGGAACAAATGCTGCCATCAAAGGCGACGTAAATGCATTGCTTCTCCCAGGTAGATCAAGGCCTCTACCGCGTTCATATCAAGGAATTCAGGTTTGAAACTCACCTTATGTCCGCATCCATACAGCACGGGAGGAACTAGGTATATACGTGATGGCAGGAGTTGCCTTAATGTTCGTGTGTGTAGAAGCTTTCTACGGAAGTGAACGGATGCCTCAACCGAGGCCTTTGCTTGGTGAAATAGGACACAGTATATCGACTAATGAACTTAGAGGGCTTTGGAAAAACTAATCTTCATTAATGCTGCTGTGTAAGAATATATCTTCCAAGTGTCAGCAAGGAGGAATACAAAATCTGCGCCACGGCTTCTGTGTACGTGATGGCAGGACTTCCTTAATGTTCGTGTGTGTAGAAACTTTCTACGGAGGTGAACGGATGCCTCAACAGAGGCCTTTGCTTGGTGAAATAGGATCCACTATATCGGCTAATGAACTTACAAGGCTTAGGAAAAATTAATCTTCATTAATGCTGCTGTGGAAGAATATATCTTCTAAGTGTCAGCAAGGAGGAATACAAAATCTGTGCCGTGGCTTATGTGTCGATTGGTAACAGAGAGAGCGTCTGATATGCCAAGATTCATGGATCAATGGACTGTCTATGGCGAACTATGTGCCTAATTTGCTCTCTGTCGTTCCATGTTATTGACAAAAAAAATAGGGAAGTCCACTTATGCAGATAGATCAAGGATATTAAAATCCAATTTCTACGGCAGCTTTTCTACGGGTTCTTGACATTCAGCAGCAAATCATGGGCATCAACATCAGTACGGTCGTTCCCATTACTTGGTCGAGATAGGTATATGGTTTTACTACTCCATCTATTTATGCATTATACAATATAAAATCTTTTACCCGCATCCGCAATGCTACACAGGATCAAGGTCTGTATCTATCATGGATCCCGATGCATAGTGATATGTAAGGAACATATATGCCACATAAGTGATATGTAAGGAACATATGCCACATGCTACAAAGTTTCAATTATGTAGGTCACTGATAGTTTTTTCTCAACAAAATAGTGCTCTAAGCAAATTCGACCAAATTTGCTAGGGAAAATGAAGAAATAGCTGGCCGGGCATAGTCAAAATTCTAAAGAAGCAACTGCTATACTCAAAATTCACAATAACAAATATCTGTGTAGACAAAATTACTTTATTTCTCTTGCAAATATTGGTAATCTAGTTGGCATTTGCTAGCGACTATGTGTTCCATCCTTCAGAAACGGTATGAATCTCGGCTACCTATTTCATATGTGTAGAGTATTAACATGTCTTCCCAATGTATGCTTTTTATGATACTAAAAATATAGGACAAATCAAATGATATTTCTCTTGTGACATGATATTTTGAAGAATATTGATTCGATTAACTTGAGTCAATTTTTTAAAAGTATTTTTACCATAGTTTCCTGTGAACTTTGATGTAGGAAGTTTGTAGATATTTCACGCCCTCCTTTGTAGATGTCTAAATCAAATATATTATGTTGTTGCATGGTAGATGTTGGTCACATTTTACCCTAAAATGGCAACAAATAATGTTTTTATCTATGTGTTTATCATGTGTTCAGATTAAATATTGACATGTGTTAGTTTAATTTGTTCCCTTCTAAACTCTACATAGAAATCATCTTGAGGATGATGTTATTGCTTACAAGAACAACAAACTTTTATGGCGTACAATATTTGTTAAGATATGTTTATGTTTGAATGATGTACATATTTTCCTAAAAATAGGAGGCAACGTTCATCTTGTGTCTTATCTTATCTAATAAATCGTATGAGCACGAAAACTTATAGCTACCATGCCAGTTTTAAAATATATAAACAACTATACAACTTACACAGGGTTAGCAAAATATGCTGCCTACATGAAAACATAGAACTACTAAATGTCTGTGTAAAGAAAAAATAGGAAAAAGAAACATGTTTAAAATGCCAAAACATGACATGAAGTATAAACTTTCAAACACGAAATAAGCATCTGAATGATAAATCGATCACATATGGATTCATTACTAAACTTTCTAAAATACTAGCACGCGCATCGAGCGGGCCACTTTGCTAGTTGATAGAAAAGCGCATAGTTATGAGAATATCTAGGCATGATCATGTATATAAGCATCACATCCGCGACAAGTAGATTGAAACGATTCTGCATCTACTACCATTACTCCACACATCGACCGCTATCCAGCATGCATCTAGAGTATTAAGTTCATAAGAACAGAGTAACGCATTAGGCAAGATGACATGATGTAGAGGGATAAATTCAAGCAATATGATATAAACCCCATCTTTTTATCCTCGATGGCAACAGTACAATATGTGCCTTGCTGCCCCTGCTGTCACTGGGAAAGGACACCGCAAGGTTGAACCCAAAGCTAAGCACTTCTCCCATTGCAAGAAAGATCAATCTAGTAGGCCAAACCAAACTAATAATTCGAAGAGACTTGCAAAGATAAAAAATCATACATAAAAGAATTCATAGGAGATTCAAATATTGTTCATAGATAATCTTGATCATAAACCCACAATTCATCGGATCTCGACAAACACACCGCAAAAAGAATTACATAGAATAGATCTCCAAGAAGATCAAGGAAAACTTTGTATTGAGATCCAAAGAGAGAGAAGAATCCATTTAGCTAATAACTATGGACCCGAAGGTCTGTGGTAAACTACTCGCACTTCATCAGAGAGGCTATGGTGTTGATATACAAGCCCTCCATGATTGATTCCCCCTCCGGCGGAGCGGCGAAAAAGGCCCCAAGATGGGATCTCACGGGTACAGAAGGTTGCAGCGGTGGAAATAGGGTTTCGTGGTGCTCCTAGATGTTTTCAGGGTATATGAGTATATATATAGGTGAAGGAAGTCGGTGAGGGGAGCCACGAGGGGCCCACAAGGGTGGGGACGCACCTACCCCCCTGGGCGTGCCTCCCTTCCTCGTGGCCGCCTCGTTTCTTTCTTGGCGTTCACTCCAAGTCTCCTGGATTGCGTTTGTTCCAAAAATAACTCTCCCGAAGGTTTCATTCCGTTTGGACTCCGTCTGATATTCCTTTTCTACGTAACACTGAAATAGGCAAAAAACAAAAATTTGGGCTAGGCCTCCGGTTAATAGGTTAGTCCCAAAAATAATATAAAAGTGCTTAGTAAAGACCATTAGACATCCAAAACAGGTAATATAATAGCATGGAAAAATCAAAAGTTATAGATACATTAGAGACGTATCACACACCCAGGGGGTAGGACGCCCCCCACCCTTGTGGGATCCCCGTGACCCTCCTGGCCTAATTCTTTCGCCTATATATTCCCATATATCCCCAAACCAATAGAGGCATCCACGAAAACACTTTTCCGCCGCCGCAACCTTCTGTACCCGTGAGATCCCATCTAGGTGCCTTTTTCGGCGTCCTACTGGAAGGGATTCGATCACGGAGGGCTTCTACATCAACTCTATTGCCCTTCCGATGAAGTGTGTGTAGTTTATTACAGAACTATGGGTCCATAGCTAGTAGCTAGATTGCTTCTTCTCTCTCTTCGATTCTCAATACCATGTTCTCGTCGATGTTCTTAGAGATCTATTCGATGTAATACTTTTTTGCGGTGTGTTTCCGGAGATACGATGAATTGTGGATTTAAGATCATCTTATCTATAAATATAATTTGAATCTTCTCTGAATTCTTATATGCATGATTTGATATCTTTGTAATTCTCTTCGAACTATCGATTTGGTTTGGCCAACTAGATTGGTTTTTCTTGCAATGGGAGAAGTGCTTAGCTTTGGGTTCAATTGTGCGGTGTCCTTTCCCAGTGACAGTAGGGGCAGCAAGGCACGTATTGTATTGTTATCATCGAGGATAAACAGATGGGGTTTTCATCATATTGCTTGAGTTAATTCCTCTACATCATGTCATCTTACTTAATGCATTACTTCGTTCTTTATGAACTTAGTACTCTAGATGCATCCTGGATAGCGGTCGATGTGTGGAGTAATAGTAGTAGATGCAGAATCGTTTCGGTATACTTGACACAGACGTGATGCCTATATTGATGATCATTGCCTTAGATATCGCCATAACTTTGAGCTTTTCTATCAATTGCTCGGCAGTAATTTGTTCATTCACCGTATTATTTGCTATCTTGAGGGAAACCTCTAGTGAAACATATGGCCCCGGGTCTATTTTCCATCATACAAGTATCCGATATACAATATTAGTTTCCGATCTATTATTTTTATAATTTTTTACTTTCTGATCTATAAACCAAAAATACCAAAAATATTAGTTTATCTTTTATCTATCTTTATCAGATCTCATTTTTTGCAAGTCATCGTGAAGGGATTGACAACCCTTTATCGCGTTGGGTGCAAGTTTGTTTGATTGTTTGTGCATGTATTCGGTGATTTGTGCGTTGTCTCCTACTAGATTGATATCTTAGTTTTCAAACTGAGGGAAATACTTATCTCTACTTTGCTGCATCACCTTTTTCTCTTCAATGGAAAAACCAACGCAAGCTCAAGAAGTAGCAGGAAGAATTTCTGACGCCGTTGCCGGGGAGATCTACACCAAGTCAAGACATACCAAGTACCCATCATAAACTCTCATCTCTTGCATTACATTATTCGCAATTCGCCTCTCATTTTAGTTGTATGTGATCCATATTGAAATATCTAAAACATCTTATATATATATATATATATATATATATATATATATATATATATATATATATATATATATATATATATATATATGAACTTCGTGTCGGAAAAAAACTGCGCAGTGTGTTTTTCTGGTACTGTTTTTGCTCTAGTTTTTTAGTCGTTTATCGGAACGACGCGTATAATATACAGATGAGAAGCTATGATTAGACGCAACTTTGCCATGTTGAACACTTTACGAGATTCATCATAGTTTAAGAGCAGTTTCGAAAATTATGCGGCTCACGACGAATGTCAGCGAGCGTTTTTTCGCGTTTTCTTCTAATCCGCTCGTCGGAATGAAGCAAATGATATAGCGTTGGAAAGATATCGTCGAGGCGCATCTTTTTCATATCTATTATTTTCTCTAATTAGTTACGGTTTAAGATCAGTTTCAAATTTACTAAATCGCGGAATTGTGTTTTTGAATTTTTTTTTTGAATTTTTTGATACTGTTTTCGCTCCACTTTTTTAACCGTTTGTCGGAACGATGCGTGCGATACGCCGTTGAAAAGATAGGGACGAGGGGCAACTTTCATATGTTGAAATATTTTTTAGATTCCTTACGGTTTTAAGTTAATTTTGAAAATCGTGCGGCGGACGACGAGTGGCAGTTGTCGTTTTTCATGAAATTTTTACAAACCGCTAGCCGGAATGATTCAAATGATACGCTGTTGGAAAGATAACAACGAGGCCCAACTTTTTCATGTAGAACACTCTCTCTAATTCTTTACGGTTTAAGAGGAATTTCAAATTTACCGAAATGCGGACACTGTTTTTTCGCGACCCAAAATCGTCGCACATACTGCATCAGACAGAAAACCGCACTGCCTTCTGACCAAAAACCGCACTGCATCAGACCGACAAGTGCACTGCATGATTTCTTTTTTGTGGGACGTAAATTTTCCCAAACGAGGTAGCAAACCGTACTTCTTTAGACTAAAATCCGCACTTCATCAGACGGGCAAGTGCATTGCATGTTTTTTTTCTGTGGGACGTAAATTTTCACATACAAGTTTTTGTTTTTGTTGTCTTTTTTCCAACTTTTTTTATGAACAAGAGTGGACCGCAAAGACAAGGGCAAGTGAGCCGCGACATATATCAAAGTGAACCGCATTACCGTCTTGTTGTTTCGCTAATTTTTTTGCATTTTCATGTTGTGGGTAAGTGAACAGCATCACTCTCAAAAGTAAACCACATCCAGTGACCAAACACATTGCATGTAATGAGTAGCGAGCTTCTTCTGAGGTGTTTTTGTTTCGGAGTACAAGTGAACCTCAAAGGAGTTTTATAGCGAACTACGTGGCAGAATAAAGTGAGCTTCAAAATATACATATCCATTCATTATTTTTACATAGCCACACAACCATCCAATACACAGCAGAATCAACGACACAAGTACCCAACCGAACTACCTAAAAAATAGTATATATACTACCTAAATATTCTTACATACTACATACTACGCATACATACACTGCGGTATGGTAGATAGTACCTAAAACGTACAAAATAAAAATGGGTGTAACTACACCCGGTAGTAGGAAAAAATTGTCATATATATATATATATATATATATATATATATATATATATATATATATATATATATATATATATATATAAAAAAGAGCCCGTGCGTTACAGCGGGAGAAAAACATAACACACACTCTAAACTCAACAACCGTCACTCAAGACCATAATAGGTCCATCTCCTTTATTTTTGCGAGGCATCATATTTGTGTTGCAACGGAGAAAAATAATAGCATGGCCCTAGTCTAATAAGCAAGGCTCGCAGGTACACCTTGTGAACATAAACAAAAGAAAGACACAAAAAATCAGCCATCAGGAAGTTGAAACCTCTACAGTTCAAGGTTGCAGCTGGGAGGAAGCCTTGTTAGCTAGAGGCTCATAAACATAGCATGATCGGCATGCAATAATGGAAAGTAGTAACAAAATTAGTCGTGTGTACAAAACGGCTTGATAATAAAGTTTCTTGCATCCGAGCTATGGATTTCGCAGCATGGCAAAGCAGAAGCCAATTACGTATCACACATTCAATCATCAACAAAAAAAAGTCGAAATCATGAGACTACACTTTGCAAGAGATGATTGCATAATTATGCAAATGTTCAAAACAAATCTAAAAAAGTATGGACAACTTTCTTTATACATATTCTGAATTTAGCCCTTGAATTGAGGCTTAACTATTAAAAGCATGTCGGTGGGGTTGAAAATACCGACATTATCTGGAATTATCATCAGTATCACAAAGTGGAGGTTTGACCCTAGGATCACGACTCATGTACCATGAGTTATTTATAAAAGGCTTCCTCTACATAGAAACATATTTCCCTCACAATCTCCCAACATGGTCCGTTTGAGAGCTAGGTCCTCCATCTCTACAAATAATTCAATCTGTGAACAATCATTTCGGAACAGAGCAACAAAACAATGCAGTGTTTCATTATGAGGCTTCTCGGCCTGATATAAGTAATGTTATAGAAAACTATTATTAGAAATGAAGAGATTACTCCGGCTAAATCCAACAACTACAGATTCATCATGCAGAAAATAAGTAAATTTAACACATTGAGTATATTATATAGCCCTAAGGGAACAAATTTACATGATACTATTAAGGAGCATATCTTTCCATGCCTCATGTTGGGCCTCTTCATGCTTATAAACAGGCTGTGCTGGCCAAGGAAAGTACTCGCCAGTTCTGACACTCTATTAACCTCCAGAGCAGAATTCCACTTTAATTACTTTTATCATAATTTATCCAGCTAAGTCCATCTTGTTGGGGAACGTAGTAATTTCAAAAATTTTCCTACGCACACGCAAGATCATGGTGATGTATAGCAACGAGAGGGGAGAGTGTTGTCTACGTACCCTCGTAGACCCGGCGGAAGCGATCACAACGTAGAGGAAGTAGTCGACGTTCTCCTCGCGATCCGACCGATCCCGACGCCACACTCCGGCGCCCGAGTTCTTGACACACGTACAGCTCGATGGCGTCCCTCGTACTCGATCCAGCCGAGTGTCGAGGAGAGTTTCACAAGACCGACGGCGTGGCGGCGATCTTGATGTTTCACCGGCGCAGGGCTTCGCCTAAGCTTCGCGACGGTATGACCGAGGTGGAATATGGTGGAGGGGGGCACCGCACACGGCTAAGGAACGATCCGTAGATCAAACTTGTGTGTTCTAGGGTGCCCCCCTGCCCCCGTATATAAAGGAGGGAGGGGGGAGGCCGGCCGGCCTAGCTAGGGCGCGCCGGGAGGAGTCCTACTCCTACCGGGAGTAGGACTCCCCTTTCCTAGTTGGATTAGGTTTGGGGGAGGGGGAAGAGGAGAGGGGGCGCCGCCCCCCCCCCCTCCTTGTCCTATTCGGACTGGGGGAGAGGCGCTGCCCACCTCCTGGCGGCCCTCCTCTTCTCCTCGAGGCCCACCGAGGCCCATTTACCTCCGGGGGTTCCGTAACCTCCGGTTTTCGATAAATTCCGTTTTGCGGAACCATTCGAACTCCAAACATAGGCTTCCAATATATCAATCTTTATGTCTCGACCATTCCGAGACTCCTCGTCATGTCCGTGATCACATCCGGGACTCGAACTTCTTCGGTACATCAAAATACATAAACTCATAATAACTGCCATCGAAACCTTAGCGTGCGGACCCTACGGTTCGAGAACAATGTAGACATGACCTAGAACTATTCACGGTCAATAACCAATAGCGGGACCTGGATGCCCATATTGGTTCCTACATATTCTACGAAGATCTTTATCGGTCAGACCGCATAACAACATACGTTGTTCCCTTTGTCATCGGTATGTTACTTGTCCGAGATTCGATCGTCGGTATCCAATACCTAGTTCAATCTCGTTACCGGCAAGTCTCTTTACTCGTTCCGTAATACATCATCTCACAACTAACTCATTAGTTGTAGTGCTTGCAAGGCTTAAGTGATGTGTATTACCGAGAGGGCCCAGAGATACCTCTCCGACAATCGGAGTGACAAAACCTAATCTCGAAATACGCCAACCCAACATCTACCTTTGGAGACACCTGTAGTACTCCTTTATAATCACCCGATTCGTTGTGACGTTTGGTAGCACCAAAGTGTTCCTCCGTAAACGGAGTTGCATAATCTCATAGTTACAGGAACATGTATATGTCATGGATAAAAAGCAGTAGCAACATACTAAACGATCGTGTGCTAAGCTAATGGAATGGGTCATGTCAATCAGATCATTCTACTAATGATGTGACCTTGTTAATCAAATAACAACTCCTTTGTTCATGGTTAGGAAACATAACCATCTTTGATTAACAAGCTAGTCTAGTAGAGGCATACTAGTGACATGTTGTTTTGTCTATGCATTCACACATGTATCATGTTTCCGGTTAATACAATTCTAGCATGAATGATAAACATTTATCATGAAATAAGGAAATAAATAATAACTTTATTATTGCCTCTAGGGCATATTTCCTTCACATCTTTGGGTAAATTATGATAATTAAGTGGATCATCAAGAAAAGGATTCAGGTGTATTAGACGAAGCATGACTATACCTCAGCTCACCATCACATGTCGAATTTATTCTACAGCGGGAACATTGGATAATAGCCGGTGTTAAATTAGTTGCCACCATTGCAGGAACACCATGCTCAAATTCACGTGAAATTAAGTATGGCCCAAAACTTGTTACTCCAAAGCCAACATCCAGAAAAACTCTAGTGCGAGAGCCAGATGGTACCATCTTGGAAAATAGAGAAACATGTGCTTCAAATGAGATTCAACAATGGTAGAGGTGTTAGCAGTGGAAGCTGATGTAGTCCGCTACTTGTCTTTTTCATGTCCCTATTAAGCGTTGATGCGTGTAAGACCCATATGTTTTAAGTTAAGGTTTTAGTCGAACACTACACAAAAACTACTCATTTGCTTTCCTGTTTTAAGTAATTTAAAGTTACCTTTACTGTTTCTAAAAAGATTTGAGTAATTTATAATATAATCAAAGCAAACCTTAAATATTTGATCCGGTATTGACTTGCTCTATGTATAAACTGGCTTCCTCCTCCGAAATGTAAATTTACCTTTAGCCTTTGTAATCCAATTCTGCCCTCCTTTGTTAGCAACCAACCATGTATGAGGTACATTGCTAAACCACACCGCAATTCACAGAATTACATTGCAGAAATTCCTTTACATGGATGCTGCATTTATAAAATAGCCAAATCAGCTAGTTCAATTCATATCGCTGAATTTACTTCGCAAAAGATTGTATGTAATACCTGCTTCCTTCCTCTTGTCGAGCCTTCTTCTATGTCTCGTCCTTGAAGCGTAACTTGTCTATGTCGATTTATGGTCCTACAAAAGAGCCAGTCGCGTTGCAACATGCGAAAATCATGGGATGGAGAACTGGCTATGCCATAAATCTGAGAGATTCCAAGGGAGGGGGCAACACCAGTTACCATAAACCAGGTGACAATGAACGTGACTGTTTCCTTAATTTCCTTCAAACAAAGAAGAGAAGCGTTTGGTCTTGTATGGAAAAAATAGAAACAAAAAGCCTTTAACGATAAGAGAAAGAAGACATACATACAAAGATATAGCACATACTTCCATTTTGTGAATCACAAGTAAACATTATCCCAGGCCTCATACTGCCACCAAAGCCACTATAAGATATTGTTGAGCACTCCAGTGTCTTTATAGCAGTACATAGTCGTGTCACTCACACAGAGGGATGAGTGTAATGGCACGGATACCTCCAGTGAACAATGTATGTGGATTAAGCTTCGGTTTAACTGAAACTGCATGCCTACTACCCACTAATCAATGATTGTTTGCATGGAGTCCTAAAGCTACCTGCATAAGTGAAACACGCTTTATAAGTAAACTTCGACCAGGAGATCTCTTGTACAATCAACAAAAGGCAAGAAAAAATTCAGATCAAAGAAAAAGGATTTAGTATTAAAAGGAGATTAATATTAGTTTTGTGACCTAGTTTTGCGGAAAAATCAGAACACTTGATTAAGTTCTCATGGTATATAGCCAAGTAACCAACATTCAGAGCTACAAAATCTTTTCTATCAAAGGAACTTCAATCAGGACCAACATGCATCTTACTTCTATATGATCCCACAAGTTACAGTGAAGTTAACAATTTCACAAAGGGCTATCTATTATAACACATGTTACAGGTTTCTTTCTGCATGAACATGGTGTGCCAGCGTAACCGAGTCGGCAAATGGTTAGAGAGAAACGACAACTTATGACTGAGCAAACGCTTCGTGGATGATAGCATGAGCTTCAACTAACATCCTGCAACCATAAGTAACCAACTCTTTTCCTCGTCAACATGACAATTCTGCCATGAGAGTTGAGATCCCAGAAAATAGGCAGTATTAAGATGCAGATTATTCAATGAATCACTACACTGTAGTTTGTGTCCCTGTGCAGAACGAACAATGAAATTTATGTAAAATGAAATCCTATTAACCTAATCAACCGAATTGCATTTACTGAACATGAGAGCTTATTCTTGGAATTTTTCGAAAGGAGAACAGACACCATCAACAATAGGTTATTTACAAAATCTTCAAAGCACAAATGATGACATAATTTCTAAATTTATAAACGAATCAAATAGAAAAAAAACTTGTACACATTTAAACGGATAGCTCTGTCAATGCATTTATGTTTTTGTTCAGTTTTAGAAGATCAACTCATTGGAGGAAGCTAAAGGGACCAACGTCTTGCTTACCTTGAAACTTAGCTGGAATGCTAGACAAATCCAATCCGGTGAGGTCCGTCTTTAATTGCCTCCAATTGAAGATTCTGGCAGCTCTCCATGGAATCATTAATCTACATTATCCTCTAGGAACCTTGCCACATGCATCATATGGGAATTTCGTCAAGCACTTAGCGAGTACTGCACAACCAAATAAAAACGTTGATAAGTATCATTACAATATTTTGCATTGCTGCCCGAGGAAAACGACGACAACTTCCCAGGCTGATTTGTGGTTTCCTCCTCCCAGAGTTGCCGGTCATCCTTGGCATCTGTCTCCGCGTACTGACGACAAGCAGTATTTTTTGTCATATACCTATATAAACTGATTTTCTGCAGAAAATTTTGGATGTACAGATGTACACCCATGACCTGTGCTGCATCTGATGGGGAAGCAACAGTGTGAGGCGACAATGGAGGAAGCGAAGCAGGGAGAGTAGAGGCACCTGTTTGGAGGGCGGCCAGACTTGGAGCAGGTCTCCGGCGAGATGGGGATGGCGTGGAGGGTGCGGGCGCCGGCGGGTCCTTGGCCGGAGGCGCTCGTGCATCGGGCAGCCACCTTTGCCGGCGGCGCTCGGGAATCGGGTGGCCATGGCCGTCTCTCTGCGCGCCCGACGACAAGGCGAGGTTGGGGTGGCGAAGCAGGTAGATCGGAGGCGGGCAACTTGATCCGTAGTTGTGGTCAAAGAACCGGTGGCGGACGACGTTCTCCGGCGACGGCGGCGCGGATCCGAGGCCATGGCATGCTCTGTTAAATCCCAGGGACAGAGAGGTCGAGGATGGCGAGGTGAGAGGAGACAAATGAAGAGAGGAGGGAGCAGGCACGGCGGCACTCATCTCCGGCGAGATCCGGTCACCGGCGAGTCGCGAGGTCGAGGCGGCGGCGCGCTCGGGAGCTCGGCCTCGAGGGCGTGGCTGCGGGTGCGGCGTACGGGCGGCGCTCTACCGGCTTGGGGTCAGATGTTTTCTAACTTGGACTGCGGGTATAATTTTTGAAAAACAGGAGGACCTTTTTGCAAAACTGGCACGACGGACCGCCGAAACCCAATTCTCTTTATTATTAGGTAAAGATAAAGATATAATGGGTTAGTACTCCTAGGAGTATGTACTCCTATGCCACGTGTCGTCTGTTGCTTTAATGCCCCGTCATACCATTTAAATTCCGTTAGTTTTTAATTAAAAGAAACAACAGGATAATCTCCCATGCAAAATTCCGTTCAAAAATTGTTAGCATGTCCCGTGCTAATAGGGATTTGGGTGACTCGGTATATCTAGCTGGAATAGAAACCGAGCTGTACGGACATTAGGAAACCTATCACGGCATCCCCGCATAAACAAAATAGAAGACGACGGTGGCGGCGTCCGCGACGGTGACGATAGCGGTGGCGGCGTCCACAGCGGCGGCGACAATGACAATAGCGGTGGCGGCGTCCACAGCGGCGACGATGGCGGCGGCGGCGGCGGGGATAATAAGATGCAGTACAGCTTGTTGTACCAGTACCATTGACATCCATCACATGGCCAAAGACAAAGCGACTCCCATGTACTTCTTCCAATCGGCATTGATAACGACAAGGTAGATACGTCCTTCGGCTCATTCACATGCATGCTTCATGATATTACCTGCACTCCTTATTCCTTCCGTAGTACTGTGACTATTAATTTGATATCATGCATGTTTGATCTACAGCTCATTTGGATCGATTGCACGCGAGATGGGTTCCCGGCCGGCGGTGCGTCTGCTCCATGCAAATGGATAGATACTCGTGTTTTCCCTTATATATCTTCATGATGCGATCTAACTCCGACGGCAAATACGATGACTACTAGATTAACGCGACATGATTTACCCATCATGCAATAAACACGCACAAAAAACCTGAAACTACTTATACTCTGATGGTGTACTCTTTTTAATTAATTATTATTCTTATTTGTCTTGTAATCTAGTTTAAAATGAATTGTGCTTTATTTTATTATATACTTATTTTCTTAACGCATCATACCCTTTTTATTCTTCTCTTTGAATAAATTATACATCGTTTGCAGTAGCTCCAACACAAAAAGGTGTGTATACTCCATAAAAAAAGTGGTATATACTCCAGTGGTTCTCAACAAGTACGTACTTCATAAAGAAGTGGGGATATACTCCATTGAAAAGTATATACTCCATCGAAAAAAGAAGTGTAAACCTTCTCAAAAAAAATTAAAAGTGGTATATACTCACGCACAAGCAAGTATCTTATACACCATGTATATACTCTCCATAAACGTAGTATATACTCTCGCCAAAAAATGTATATATCCTGTCAGCATAGTGTGGTATATACTCGTTCAAACAAGTTAAGAAGTATATACTCTCACAAAAACAATGTGAAAGATGCTGTTGTTTCAAAAAAAATGTGAAAGATGTCATATACTGTAAGTACATGCATGTGTATACAAGTAAAATCTCGGTATGTGCATACACAAATGTACTGCACTTCAAATATATATAAACGGACGCAGTATGTCATGGTCATAAATGGTTGGATGCATGCTGCTGACAAAGCATGCATACCACAACAGTTTCAATCGCCTAGGACAAGACCCCCCCCCCCCCCCCTCCAAAAAAATAAGGTCAAAACTAAATAAAATTCATGTTCCTCTTTACAGCTGAAGAAATAAAAAACAAAATTGGGAGAAAGCAACCTCTTTCATGTTCCTCTTTAAAGCTAAAAACCTCACACTCTGTTGTTTTCTTTGATACAAGGGGTGGATTTTATCTAGTCAAAATGAAACATCAAGTGAATATAAAAACAATGAGCACACATCTGGCCTCTGCATATGTAAGATGCAGACATGCAACACCAACGCGCAGACACACAAAAAAGCCGGCAAAGAGTAAAGTCATAAAATACCAAAGTTATGCCTAAGTAAGAAAAAAATATCGAAGCGATCAAAACAACAGTCAATAAACTACAATAATGATCATATGCGCACCAAGCTTGACACCACAGGAATAACAATGTTCTTCAACATCAACACCCTCAGGAAGGGAACGGCGCCCATTCACCATCCACATGCAAGCCACATCACAATTAATACAAAAAAAACAAAAACATTTTTCAAGCATACAATTTTTTATATCTAGTTCATAATTTCAGATAATTCAAGAAGCAAGACGAAATTCATGACTCTTCATAGGGCTTATGAGTGTACAACCTTGATACTACACCATTTGTGATTTCGTCACATTATTTGCTTAACACACTATCCTAATTAGCTAATTGGTACCCATTTGTTCATTATCATGGATGGTTGGAGCCGGATCTATGCATAACGTGCACTGGCACCCCTCAAGAACACACATGCTAGATTTGGTTTGCCTTGTGCGTTTCACACATTGTTTTTCGCAAGTTTTGCTATCACATGGCTTTGTCGATGGGAGAATTTTTTGCACACATGTGTAGAGTTTCATGCTATCATCCATTGATGCCTCCACTACCACATCTGCAAAATTTCACGATTAAGAAAACGGACGGTCACACGAAGACCATTATTTATTGGGGGAGATTCTGAACAAATGCATTACATGAACAAATGAGTACCTGATGCTAGCACAAGAAAGACTAGGGACAAAAGCAACATCTGGGTAGTCCTCATTTTAACTAGTGTTTGTGCTAAAGGAGCGAGTTGCAGATCGTTGTGTGATATGTAAGTTCTAAGAAATATCAAACGAAGTGGCATGCCTATTTTATAGTGCATCTACCACATTAAACAATGGATTTGGTGAGATTTGCCAAATTAATAGCAACTATGTAAATTACTATATAATTTTAATATGATTATTTATTATATTTGGTGAGATGTTCCAAATTAATAGTCATCTATTTATTTGATCTGGTGAGATGTAGCACATTAACAGTAATCAAGAAATTATGTTATTTGATTCGGTGACATGTACGAAATTAATAGTCATTAATATGTTATGTTTATTTGATTTGGTGAGATGTACCAAATTAATAGTGATCAATAAATTGTATTTATTTGATTTGATGAGGTGTACCAAATTAATAGTCGACGAGTGAAGATATATATTCATACATTTTATTTATTTTGACGACGGATGAGCACTCCAAGCCACTAGTAATCACGTAAATGCAAATGCACCAAAAGAAATGCACAAAATTTATTCTACATATACAAAAGGAATTTTTCTTTTCATGCCCCTGGTTTCTTAGTTTTGCTCAGTTTTATTCCACCCAACTAACATCCCTCACTTTCCCCTCCACTACTCAGCCCACACTCAAAAATGCCCAAAACGAAGCCTTGTCGTCGGGTCAAATTAAGTGGAACGGAACAAATGAACTGAAAGAACCCCCCAAAAAAAAGACAAAATCACAGATTTCAGTGAAAAATGGTCTTATTTCGGTGTAATGCTTTCCATCCGCAACTGTGATTTTGTCTTCCTTTTTTTTGGTTCTTTCAGTTCATTTGTTCCGTTCCACTTAAATTATCCAGAACCATAGCCGAGACTTGCATTGAAAGTTATTATTACCAGTTTACTGATGCAAGAGTTTCCCTCTATTTGCAGTTCTGCAGCGACAATGGCGGGTGCCGTAAAGGAGGAGCAGCGAGTTTTGTTTCCTTGCATAGTGACAAGTGAAAAACTGAAAAGAGGTCCCAACTACCCCCTCATGGAGCGCCGGAGGGGAAACCCTAACCGCCGGCCCAGGGCCCTCCTTCCCCTCCTTCTCTCCTCGCCGCCGCCACGGCGAGCTGACGGGCAAAGCCCGGCCAGCATCGGCGGCGGCGGGGCGTTCTCCTTCCTCTGCTCGGTTCCTGGTGGCGCGGGCCGTCGGAGTCGGGCGGCGGCGTGGCGCGGGCACGCAGGCGTGGCGGCGCGTGGCAGCAGCGGCGGCGGAGGCGCGGACTGCTAGCGCCGTCTTGAAGGGCTGTGGGCGTTAGGCGGCGGCGCGCGTTCCTCCTCTCGGTCGGGTGGTTCGGATCTGGCGCACGGGCTCGCGGCTCTGCTTCCGGCGGCGGCTGGGCTGGGCCCTGGCGCGCGTGGAGGTGGGGTCTGGGCCTTCTCTGCCTGGCCCCCCTGGTGGTGGCGCCCCTGCGGTCCTTCGGTCAGGTCCGGCCAGCCCTGGTCTGGTCTTGACGCCGCAGTGGGCGCGGGCTGCGGCGGCAAGGGCCTGTCGGCGGCTTGCGGGGGCTGTTGCGCTCGTCGGCGACGGCGGCATGGTGGTGGTGGTGGTGGTGCGTGCCGGCCGGATTTTGCCTTTTTTCCGGTCGGCGGCGCGGGTTTGGGGCCCCAGCCCGGCGTGGTTGCGGTCCCGGCAATGGGCGACGGCGAGGAGGTGGCTTCGCCGTGCCAGCTCCATGGCAGCTCGGCAGGTTTACTGCGGCGGCGGCTGGCTTTCCGACGTCGGCTTGTCGGTAGGCGGCCCGTTTCGACCTTCGACCCTCTCGTCGTCTGGTTGCTACCTTCGTCGAAGGTTCGGCCATCCCTCGACTACGGTCCATCGCTCGTCTCGCGCTCAGCAGCAGGACTGAGTTCGTCTCGAGCCCGGCAGCAGGACTGACCTTGTCTCGCGCCCGGCAGCAGGACCGACCTCGTCTCGCGCCCAGCAGTAGGATCATGCTCGTGTCGCGCCCGACACTAGGACCGTGCTCATCTCGCGCCCGGCATCAGGACGTGTCGATGGAGGCCAATTTTGGCCGGCCTCTGGGTTTCGGCGTTGGGGGCAGCCCAGGGGTGCGAAAGGCGGTTCCTTTCCGCTCGTATCTTCGGTTGGGGTAGCGGCGGGTCACGGCTGAGGTGGTGTCGAGGTCTTGGATGCTGGGGCGGCGGCCCTGGTGGTGGTGGTTGCGCGGTGCTCTTGGACAAAGCCCGTGCCTTGGTGATGTCCGGTCATCATGGTCGTGTGGGCGGCGTGGTTGCCGGGGTGTGGCGTTCGATGGCGGTGATTGTGGGCCGAGGTGAAAACCTGCTCTATCTTCGGACGGACCGGCGGCGGCGAAGATCGTTCCTTCTTGAAGGCGTCGTTGCGGCTCTCATTGCCCGTCATGCGGCTCCGGGGGAAACTCTGATCCTTGGATCGGGAGGTGGCGGCGCTCCGGCGTCGTATCCTTCCTGAAGGCGCCGCCTTGGAGCGCATGGTTCGTCATATGTAGCTTCATTTCTTCGGGGCGGTAGTGCTAGGAGTGGTGTTGCTGCGCTCAGCGCCTATGTATCCTGTCTTGGGTGTGTGCGTGTGTTGCGGTGGGGTGGCGTGTGGTTGTACTGGATGCTTGTGGTTTGGTGCTTTATATATAAAGCGGGGCGAAAGCCTTTTTCGGTAAAAACTGAAAACCCACCATGTGGGTACTGTCGAGAAGCAGCATTTGTTTATATCAGCAGTGTATTTGGGTTGGAATCTTGAATTTTCCCAGACTGGATTTTGTACCGGGTCAATTAGAATGTGTAACGGAAATTGTGCATATGCCGTCTTATCCTAGGGTGACCATGGCGATGTATGAAGTTAGTCTGAGACCTGCACGAACAATCCCCTCGTCAATTTCATCATCGCCACTGAAGCAGATTTCTTCGTCAGAGCTGGGATCGACGCGGTGCTGCCACATCAATGAAATGAGGAACACCGGAGGATAGGTCTTGTGTGAATATCTACCGGTGTACAGAGACAGATTCATGTTAGCAACCTGAGAAGCAGCAATATAGGGTACCATAAGAAAGCTCGGAAATATAGATGGTGTGGCATAATTTGTTTGCTTGTCTGTAGAGCAATATAGATGCTATCCTTTAGCCTCTGAAAACTTATGGACTAAGTAGGAGAACAGTACTAGTGGTATCAAATCAGGTCCACTTCTTTTGATCTGGTATCCACTGAAGGCTGTGCATATATTAATTACGTATTATCTTGGAGGTCCAACATATTGAAAAAAGAGGATGCACTTACTCAAGTTTCAGTGGCACACACATTGCGGATGAGTGGTACACGAGAGATCCAATTACACAACTTGTATAGTACTCCCTCCGTCCGGAAATACTTGTCATCAAAATGAATAAAAGGGGATGTATCTAGATGTATTTTAGTTCTAGATGCATCCCTTTTTGTCCATTTTGATGACAAGTATTTTCGGACGGAGGGAGTATCATGACAGTAACAACTACTCCATGCAGAAGTGATTGACACATGTTTCCTGCATCCTGGAATAATCCGAACCTTTTTGTCTTTAGTTGTCAACCATTTGATTTGCTGAAGATCTTACCAGAAAATCTTTATCCATAATTACCAACTTCAGATAGTGAAACTATGACCATTGGATCATCTCTAAGGTTGAGAACATAACTTTATGTAAGTTTACTGATCTTTGCTTAAAATTTAAGCTTTGATCATTTAACTGAATATTCTTTTTTGCCAAATTTAAGCTAAGATTCAGTGGATATATCAAACCTACGTCATAGACGATACGAAAAGAATATCAAGAATGCTATTTCTGAATAGAGAAAGGAACAGTATAGCATTTATGTATGCACTCAGATTTTTATCCAGACTTTTTCATGTCATCCTAGAGGTCAATTTGCAGATGCATGCCAAGGGTGACGCACCGGCCCCTGCTCAACCATCCATTCCGCCACTGACTGCTTAAAGAGATAGATGGATGGACCCTGAAATTGACACTGTAACAGCGCCCTCGAAGAAAAGATGGCACAACGTAGTACCGGGTGAGTGCAACACATCACATGATCTGAATCAGGGTGGTAGTGGGCATGAGCTCACTGCATTTCAGCTTGCAACCCCCTTGATGTGGAGTGGTGAGGCTCCTTTGGGATCCAAGTCGGGAACAGGTCAGTCAGACTGTGCGCGAGGAGCAAGAGCGTCGCGGTGCCTTGGTGGATCCATTGACCCGGTGATTCAGCTTGGATGAGGGCAATGCAGCAGTGGGTTCAGTCAGCAAATGGTTTGTGTTTGTGGGTGAAACTGTGTGAAATGTATTGGCATGAAATGAAATTCAGAAAGCAGAAGAAGTGCACTGCATTCTTATCTTTCTGAAGAAAGTGTGTTGGCTGCTGCATGATTAATTATTGGGATGGTCCCAATGCAATATTAGGTGTTAGATAGTGGTGTATTCTTACGAGAGTACCAGATGGATGCCATGCTTACCTGACAGGTGCAAATTCTGCATAGTAGCTTTATCACTGCATGGAATTCAGCTTTCCTGTGACTGAAACATTCTGAATTATGATCAGAGAAAGAAATCATGTTCCAGACCATGAAACCCATGGCTACTCTGAAGAAATCATAGCAAAAAACAGAGACCAGATGACTAAGGAGTGCATCCTTTCATCTGGACTGTATGACTACAATCAACTCAATTTTCTTTTCTCCAACTGGTAAGTGCGCAAATAAGCTCAGCAACTTTCTCTTTTTTTTTTTAGAAAAGGGGTGATGCCCCAGCCTCTGCATCAGAAAGATGCATACGGCTTATATTATTAAAAATAAAATGTGTCACAAAGTCTCCAACATGTTCAAGGTCTAAAAGACAACAAGCCTCTCAAACGAGCGTAAACAAAAAGCCACAACCGGCTGGCAAAAAAATAGGAGCACTACATGCCTATCCTATTACATGACCGCCATCCAAACCGGTTGAAAATAACCCGAGCTACCATCTCCCATCGGGTAGACGCAGTAGCCAAACGCCCCCTGGCCTCCGTCGGAGTGAGTAGCGACCACATACGGATCAATGCTGTGGCCCTGAAGATAACCTGCAAAAAATGAAAGTTCGTTGCTCTGTTAAAAACCAAATCATTTCTGCAGTTCCATACTGCCCATAACAAAGCACACACGCCAACACGAATGTGTCTTGCTATATCCAAGTCTACCCCATCAAGCCATGTTCCAAATAACATATTGATAGAAGTAGGTGGAGTAATATTAAAAGCAATATGAATCGAACACCAAAGAATCTTAGCCAGTGGACAGTCTAGAAAGAGGTGCCTGATAGTTTCATTACAATCACAGAAACTACACCTAGCAGAACCCACCCAATTGCGTTTTGCCAGATTATCCTTTGTCAAAATTACTTGTTTATGCACAAACCACATAAACACTTTAATTCGCAAAGGTACCTTAACTTTCAGACGTGTTTCGAGCAAGGAATGACACTAGTGTTAATGACATCCAGATACATGGATTTGACCGAGAACCTACCGTCCTTTGTCAATTTCCAAAAGAACCTATCTGGTTGCTGAGACAGCTGGACATCCATCAGCCTTCGTACAAGATGAAGCCATGCCTCCCAACGTTCACCTACTAGCGTCCTCCGGAAGCTAATATTGAGAGGCGTTCAGCAACTTTCTCTTAATCGTAGTATACAAAAAGGGTCAACCGCTTCAGTGCATGAGCTCCTTTTCTTCCTCCTTAAAGTAATACTCAAAGGTCCAAAATCTGAGATATGGATGTATGATATGTCATGGTCGTAAGAGGTTGCCTGCCATGCTGCTGCTGCTGACAGAGAATGCAAACCACCAACAGTTTCAGTCGCCTAGGACAAGACCCCCCAGGGTCAGCACACTGCAAATGACCAAAGCGTTTCTGCCAAAATCTTGGCCTCCATCTCAAGGCATGGACACATCCGTTGCAAATCTGACCGTTAGCCCGCGTCGTGGCATATAGCGTAACTAAATTTCCACCAAAAATATAAAAATGAAAAATTGCAAGAAGAACAAGGAAAATAAAGCAGTTTTTGTTCCTGATGCTCTTTACAGCTGTTGGGGCCCTTTTCCGTGTTCCATCTGATCAGCCAGAAATGTGAGGAGCAGAGGCAAACGACACCTTCTCGGTTGGGAGACGTCAGCCTCCACCCAAGGCTAATCTTGCCCGCTCAATTAATCAGGAGAGATAATTAAGTCCAGTCCAATCCTCGTCTGAAACTCACCACAGCGGCTGCAAAATTTTGCAGTGTATTTTCTCCACCGTGCAGATCAAATCAGCAGATTATTTTGTGATCAAAATGGGTTTCTTTTAAGGCATGGAGGGTCAAAAGTATGTTTGGAAATTCAGAAATCTATGTGACAGAGACCTGCTTGTGCATGTCCACTGTCGATTATTTTCCATGCTGTACATCCCACTTAATGGGGTTTTGGTGCGTATACATGTATGCATCATCATCTACCTTTTTTATTTTCTAAAAAACAAAATCTACGCCTACTTTGTAATAACTGGATGTGTGCATCTTTAAGCGCCTAAGCCGCAAGAGCTACTCTTGTAATATCTAAAACAAATCTGGCTTAATATATCATATACATGCAGTGGGACATCGGAAATTTCTTTTGAACCACAGGCTCCATGTAGCCTGGACTTTTGAAAAGAAAAAAAACACAGATTTCCAAGTTTCAATTTTTTTTTTTGTTTTGAAAAACACCATACAGAGGGATAGTTACCACATCTCTGTTAATCTTCATGATCAAATATGTTTTTGTGCTACCCCGCAAAAAAAAAACAAGCTAGAAAAAAGTTCATGGTTCTTTTATAGCTCACACCAAATTAAATGTAACAACTTTGCATCATCACCACCCGCAAAAAAAATACTATGCATCATCATCTACTAAATTTTTCTGGAAAAGAAAATCTCCATCAACTCTCTCCACTCATGTTATATGTGCAGTGGTTTTATTTTCCAGGGCATGTTTATTGGGACATATGGCTATGCTTGTAATACTCCCTCCGTTTCTAAATATAAGTCTTTATAGAGATTCCACTATGAACCACATACAGATGTATATAGATGCATTTTAGACGGATGTATATAGATGCATTTTAGAGTGTATATTCACTCATTTTGCTCCGTATGTAATCCATAGTGGAATCTCTACAAAGAATTATTTAGGAACGGAGGGAGTACTATTTTCGTCTATGATATGAATAGGCAGAGCTTTCGCCAAAACTTTAGAAAAACAAGTGATCTTAAAGCAAACATAGAAGGAATGTGGACCGAAAGTAGGGAAATGTGCCAAAGAATAATAGCCTTGGGTTAGGGAAATGCCACTCACGTGATTTTCTTTTCTCGAACGAAAAAGCTAAATTCAGTGACCATTTTAGCGCATTTATACACCTTTTGCAGAAAAAAAAGTACACGAAAAATTTAGTACCATTAAAAAAGGCTGAATCAGTAGTTTTGTCCCAACTCAAAATTCTTTCTCGTACACGACACAGCACTTATCGCTTCCAGCTTTTCCTAATTAAAGCACAGATAGATATAGCAATCGCATCACTTGCTTATAAATCCTTCGTGTTAAGTTAGGAACTAATGGTAATTCACATGATTAGCGAATATGCAGAATTGAAACATTCCGTCTCAATTTGGTTGTACCAGCAACTTATGGTGTGAACAAACTGGTGGTTTGACAAAGCCAGCAAAAGGATGAACTTTTCATCCTATTATCATCTTCAAGGCAACCTGCAAAAAAAAAGGCAGTTTGTATTTGCTCACAACTGCTTGAAGAAACGTATGAAACTCTCCCAGATCCATGGGCATTTATCCAGATAAAATTCTGAAAAATCCGCATGTTCCTTTTTCTTCTCGCACATTGTTTCGGTAGTGCGTTTTGATGCAAATCTATCTGCCGAGATCTTCGATCTGCATCTCATACTGAGTTTAGCTGGGTGCGTATGTTCTGTAACATGTGAGTAAAATGTGAGCAAAAGAAAAAGAGTTAAACTTGAGGCAACCGTGACAAGCATTAGCTAGCCTGGATCATTTTCACTAAACAGAGCTCGTCGGCTACAAAACATAGCATAATGCACTCACACAGCAAAGAACAAGGGGACCGGAGAAAGAGAACCGGAAACGGGGTATGCCTAGAGACTCCTCTAAACCTTATACTTAGCATCCACCATCAGGGGAATAAACCGAGAAGAGCAAGAAGGAATGTTTTGGATTGGTCGAAAAGAATCCTCATGTCCAGAAACGAAAATGCCACTAGCTTGCCCAATGATCACCCTTCACCTTGTAGAACTAGGAGAGTCACAACCACCCTCGAGGCCCCATCACAACACTGTGAGCCGGCGTTGAAGAGCAATGTTCCACCGAGATGACCACTGCACCCCCTCTTGTCGTCGAAATTGACATCCATCACCAAATGAGAAAACCTAGCACCATGCAAAGCAATGAGAATCACATACTTCATTGAACGGCATAGATCACCGAGACCTTGATACTAATAAGAACATCCATGAAAGGGGTCAACAATTGTTGCGGGGTGGCCCTAACAACTTATCTTGTCACGGAGATGCAAAGCACTTCCTCGACCACCACCCATGGACTTAATACCAACCAACCAGGCTCCAACCGAGACGTCAAACATCGAATAATGGATTATTTGGCTCCAAGAGAATGCCCCTAAGGAGGCAAGGACATCGATGACATTGTCTTCATCCTATTCGGATGCAGGATACGAGGCTTTCGCTCGGAGCGCCCATGGGAAGGACGAGATGCATAAGATTCGTGACAATGCCTTCAAGAAGAAAGGGTGCTCCCTAAGTGTCATCGTCGTTGGTGCCGGCAAGCCAACACAAGGCTTCGACCCGTAACATCGGATCTTCTCACTGAACCATATCAGTCGCTGAGTCCACCAATCAGCTGAGCGTGACCTCGCTAACCCTTCGACCATCCTCAGAAGCTAGCAAAAGCTACGTGAAGCCACCACCATGCAAGATATATGCATCCTACAGCCCCTAGTCGCTACATGAGCGATTCGGGCATACAAAACAGATTATTATTTGAAGGTTTAGAGTTTGGCACATGCAATTTACTTGGAGCGGCAGTTAAATACCGCATATAGGTAGATATGGTGGACATTCATGGAAGAAACTTGGTTCAAGGATTTTGGATGCACAAGCAGTATTCCTGCTTTGTACAGAAATTTTGGCTAGCAAAAAATTCTAAATTTGTTGGAGGATCCATAACAATATAACTTCTATACAAATATACCCAAACATAACTCATTATGTTGTCTTCCTTGTTCAACTTTAACTAATTTGCTCAAGTTTGGAAATATTTAATGGGGCTCACAATCATAGAAGATGTCCAAGATAGTATATTTATATGTGAAATCTCTCTTCCTACAATATTCTTTCATCATTTTTTCAAGTGACCAATACTATGTTTGGTAACTTTCAATAAGTTTACCACCCATACTTCTTATATGTGAAGTCATTACTCCCCATGGGATAAGCATATGAAACATATAAATTCAGATTTACGTTATTCAATTCATTCAACTATTTACTCATAGGATATAAGTGAATCATACGAGTAAATGACAAACTTCTCCAAAAAGATATAAGTGAAGATTAATGAGTAGTCAAATACTCCCTCTGTTTTTATTTACTCTGCATATTAGGTTCGACTGAAGTCAAACTTCGTAAAGTTTGACCAAGTTTACAAAAAATAATATAGCCCCTTACTATAAAAAAAACTATATGGTGTGAAAGTGCACTCAATAATGAATCTAATAGTATTGATTTGTTATTGTATATGTTAATATTTTTGTCTATAAACTTTGTCAAAGTTTACGAAGCTTGACTTTGACCAAAGCTAATATGCGAAGTAAATAAAAATGGAGGGAGTTGTTATTTAGCTATGTGAAGACTCTTTCTCATAAGGAAAATTTAGATCTTAAGTACTTTATTCAAACATCAAGCAAAACAAAATAAAATGACATTCTAAGGATAGAACATATCATGCGAGGAAGTAAAAACTTAGGCTCAACCAAAACTGACCGATTATTGTTGAAGAAGAAAGGTGGGATGCCAACCGGGGCATCCCCAAGCTTAGATGCTCGAGACTTCTTGAAATATTAATTAGGGATGCCTTGGGCAACCCCAGGCTTGAGCTTTTGTGTCTCCTTAATTCCTCTCATATCACAGTCTTCCTAAATCTTAAAAAATTCATCCACACAAAACTCAACAAGAACTCATGAGATAAGTTAGTATAAATAAATGCAAAACCTTAACATTCTCTACTGTAGCAAATCACTAAAATTATTATTTGTTATTTCCTACTAAATGCCTCTGCATATTTAATACTCCCATCCTCAAATAGAATCATTAAACAAGCAAACATAACAGCAATCTGTCTAAACAGAACAGTCTGTAAAGAATGTAGGAGGAATCATACTTCCCTAACTCCAAAAATTATTAAAAACTACCACACTGTAGAAAATTTGTTGCACCTTACTGTGTAAAAATTTCAAGATTTTATCATGTCCTGACTAATCACCAATATTCAAAACATAACAGCAAACTTTATGTTTTCAAACAGCAACATAGAGACTTTTAAAATAAGCATGGTAAAGGCTATACTTGACCTTTTGATTGAAATAAAAGATATAAAACATGTCTCTGAATAAAATCAAGCAAATATAAACAAAAGAAAAGGACGCTCCAAGCAAAAAACATATCATGTGGTGAATAAAAATATAGCCTCAAGTAAATTTACCGATAGACGAAGACGAAAGAGGGGATGCCATCCGGGGCATTCCCAAGCTTAGGCTCTTGGTTGTCCTTTAATATTACCTTGGGGGTGCCTTGGGAATCTTCAAGCTTAGGCTCTTGCCACTACTTATTCCGTAGTCCATCGAAACTTTACCCAGAACTTAAAAACTTCACAACACAAACCTCAACAGAAAATCTTATGAGATCCGTTAGTATAAGAAAGCAAATCACCACTTAGGTATTGTTGTAAACTCATTCTAAATTCATATTGGTGTTATATCTACTATGTTCCAACATCTCCATGGTTCATACTCTCCAATACTACTCATGGATTCATCAAAATAGGCAAACAACACATAGAAAATAGAATCTGTTTAAAACAGAACAGTCTGTATTAATCTGGAAACTTTCCATACCTCTGTAACTCCAAAAATTGTGAAAAATTGGGACTGCTTAGAAAATTTGTATATCAATCAGGTGACAAAAATTCAGATCAAAAGAACGTTCCAATGAATTCTCAAAATTCCTAGACTGAGAGCAAAAGTTTTAGTTTTTGCACAGAATCAAGTCAACTATCATCCACACTATCCCAAAGGCTTTACTTGGCACTTTATTGAAACAAAGCTATAAAAAATGATTACTACAGTAGCATAATCATGTAAACACACAAAAATAGTAGGAGTAAATGTTGGGTTGTCTCCCAACAAGCGCTTTACTTTAATGCCTTTCTTGCGAGGCATGATGATGTCAATGATGCTCACATAAAAGATAAGAATTGAAACATAATGGGAGCATCATGAAGCATATGACTAACACATTTAAGTCTAATCCACTTCCTGTGCATAGGGATTTTTGAGCAAACAATCTATAGGAACAAGAATCAACTAGCATAGGAAGACAAAACAAGCATAACTTCAAAACTTTCAACACATAGAGAGGAAACTTGATATTATTGCAACTCCTACAAGCATATATTCCTCCCTCATAATAATTTTTAGTAGCATCATGAATGAATTAAACAATATAACCATCACATAAAGCATTATTTTCATGATGTACAATCATAGAAATTGTATTACTCTCCACATAAGCAAATTTCTTCTCATGAATAGTAGTGGGAGCAAGCTCAACCAAATAACTATCATGTGAGGCATAATACAATTGAAAATTAAAATCAAGATGACTAGTTTCATGGTTATCATTATTCTTTATAGCGTACATGTCATCACAATAATCATCATAGATAGCAACTTTGTTCTCATAATCAATTGGAACCTCTTCCAAAATAGTGGATTCATCACTAAATAAAGTCATGACCTCTCCAAATCCACTTTCATCAATATAATCATCATAAATAGGAGGCATGCTTTCATCATAGTAAATATTCTCATCAAAACTTGGGGGACTAAAAATATCATCTTCATCAAACATAGCATCCCCAAGCTTGTAGGTTTGCATATTATTAGCATCATGGATATTCAAAGAATTCACACTAACAACATTGCAATCATGCTCATCATTCAAAGATTTAGTGTCAAACATTTTATAAACTTATTCTTCTAACACTTGAGCACAATTTTCCTTTCCATCATTTCAGAAAGATATTAAGAAGATGAAGCATATGAGGCAACCTCAATTCCAGTTTTTTTGTAGTTTTCTTCTATAGACTAAACTAGTGATAAAACAAGAAACTAAAAGATTCGATTGCAAGATCTAAAGATATACCTTCAAGCAAGCACCTCCCCGGCAACGGCGCCAGAAAAGAGCTTCGTTGACGGGATGTGAGTGTTGCTTACCTAGCCTCCCCGGCAACGCCGCCAGAAAAGAGCTTGATGTCTACTACGCAACCTTCTTCTTGTAGACTCGTGTTGGGCCTCCAAGAGCAGAGTTTTGTAGGACAGTAGCAAATTTCCCTCAAGTGGATGACCTAAGGTTTATCAATCCATGGGAGGCGTAGGATGAAGAAGGTCTCTCTCGAACAACCCTGCAACCAAAAAACAAAGAGTCTCTTGTGTCCCCAACACACTAATACAATGGTAAATTGTACAGGTGCACTAGTTCGGCGAAGAGATGGTGATACAAGTGCAATATGGATGGTAGATATAGGTTTTTGTAATATAAAAATATAAAATAGCAAGGTAGCAAGTGGTAAAAGTGAGCGAAAACAGTATTGCAATGCTTGGAAACAAGGCCTAGGGTTCATACTTTCACTAGTGCATGTCCTCTCAACAATGATAACATAATTAGATCATATGGCAATCCCTCAACGTGCAACAAAGAGTCACTCCAAAGTCACTAATAGCGGAGAACAAACAAAGATATTATTGTAGGGTACAAAACCACCTCAAAGTTATTCTTGCAGTGTCACAAACAACCCTAGAGTTCGTACTAAAATAACACCTTAAGAAACACATCAACCAAAACCCTAATGTCACTGAGATACTCCAATGTCACCACAAGTATCCGCAGGTTTGATTATACCATATGCATCACACAATCTCAGATTCATCTATTCAAACCAACACAAAAAACTTCAAAGAGTGCCCCAAAGTTTCTACCGGAGAGTCAAGACGAATAGGCGTGCCAACCCCTATCACTAGTAGAAGAAGCCCCATTCGTGTCGGTTCGTGAGGGCCTTTAGTCCCGGTTCTGGAACGGGGACTAAAGGGTCGTCACTAAAGGCACCCCCCTTTAGTCCCGGTTCTTATACGAACCGGGACTAATGCCCCTCCACGTGGCTGCTGTGGAGCTCCACCTTTAGTATTTTTACGATTTTTTTGAAATTTCTTTTTGAATTTTTTTCAGGATTTTCAAAATTTTGAATTATTTTACAATTTAATCTCTAATCACCCCTCATCCCCCTCATCACTCCCCAATTTAACCTTTAATCTCTAATCACCCCTCATCATTCCAAATCATCTAACTTCCCGGCCGGTCACCCATCCTCTCACTACTCCAGCCTGAGCACGCTTAACCTTCGGCTTCTATTCCCCCTCGTTTCCAAGTCCGCACTTGTTGTTTTCCTGACAATAGTAAGATGTCAATCCTATTAACCCTCAGGAGTTTAGCTTGAGCATGAAGTCACACATTTCACTGTTTGAGTTTGAAACTATTATTCTAAAAAACAATAATTATTTAGTAACACTAATATTTCTTGAATAATAAGTTTGACCATAGTTTGACTATAGTTTGACCACAGTTTGAGTAAATTTGACCAAAATTCAGAAAAACTGAAATAATTATTTAGTAAGACTAATATACTTGAATAATTATTTAGTAGCACTAATATTTCTTGAATAATAAGTTTGACCATACTTTGACTATAGTTTGAGCATAGTTTGACCACAGTTTGACCAGATTTGACCAAAATTCAAAATAACTGAAATAATTATTTAGTAACACTAATATTCTTGAATAATTATGTAGTAACACTAATACTTCTTGAATAAGTAGTTTGACCATTGTTAACGAAAATTCAAAAAAAAAAGAAATTTGGGCATAACTTTTTTTCCTTTTGATATATTATTCGTTTTCTTTCGACATCGTATGCAAAAGATATGGCCGTTTTACATTTTCATAAAACTTTTTTGCAAAAATGTCCAAATTTAAGTTTATTAATTTTCCTAACTAGTAGATGTAGTAACATAACTACATCTCGAAGGATTTTAATTTTTGAAGTTTTTATCATTTTTTTTGCTTTTTACAAAACTAAAAAGGCGATACACGGGGTGGGGGTGGGGGTGGGGGGAGGGGTAGAGTTTGAAAATGGTCCCTTTAGTCCTGGTTTGAGACACGAACTGGGACTAAAGGGCATCACACCCTTTAGTACCGGTTTGTGTCTCAAACCGAGACTAAAGGGCTAACCTTTAGTCCCGGTGTGAGATACAAACCGGGACTAAAGGGCACACCACCCTTTAGTCCCGGTTCGTGTCTCAAACCAGGACTAAAGGGCTCATTTGAACCAGGACTAATGCCTTTAGTCCCGGTTTGAGACACGAACCCGGACTAATGCCCCCATGGGTCCCGGTTCGTGACTGAACCGGGACTAATGGGCTTATCTGGCCCGAACGTATGCCATGTTTTCTACTAGTGTATGCATAAGTTCACAAGGTCACATAACCCGCAAGTTGATCGCCAAAACATACAACAAGTGGATCATGTGAATATCCCATTGTCATCACAGATAAGCATATGCAAGACATACATCAAGTGTTCTCAAATCCTTAAAGTCTCATTCCGATAAGATAACTTCGAGGGGAAATCACAATCCATTGAAAGAAGGTAGAGGGGGAGAAACATCATAAGATACAACTATAATAGCTAAGCTCACGGTACATCAAGAGAGCGAGAGAGAGGGAGAGAGAGAGATCAAACACATAGCTACTGGTACATACCCTCAACCTCGAGGGTGAACTACTCCCTCCTCATCGTGGAGAGCACCGGGATGATGAAGATGGCCACCGGTGATGGATTTCCTGAAGGAAATATGCCCTAGAGGCAATAATAAAGTTGTTATTTATATTTCCTTATATCATGATAAATGTTTATTATTAATGCTAGAATTGTATTAACCGGAAACTTAGTACATGTGTGAATACATAGGCAAACATAATGTCACTAGTATGCCTCTAATTGACTAGCTCGTTGAATCAAAGATGGTTAAGTTTCCTAGCAATAGACATGAGTTGTCATTTGATTAACGGGATCACATCATTAGGACAATGATGTGATTGACTTGACCCATTCCGTTAGCTTAGCACTTGATCGTTTAGTATGTTGCTATTGCTTTGTTCATGACCTATACATGTTCCTATGACTATGAGATTATGCAACTCCCATTTACCGGAGGAACACTTCGTGTGCTACCAAACGTCACAACATAACTGGGTGATTATAAAGGTGCTCTACAGGTGTCTCCGAAGGTACTTGTAGATTAGGATTTGTCACTCCGATTGTCGGAGAGGTATCTCTGGGCCCTCTCGGTAATGCACATCACTATAAGCCTTGCAAGCAATGTGACTAATGAGTTAGTTGCGCGATGATGCATTACATAATGAGTAAAGAGACTCGCCAGTAACGAGATTGACCTAGGTATTGAGATACCGACGATCGAATCTCGGGCAATAAGTAACATACCCATGACAAAGGGAACAAAGTATGTTGTTATGCGGTTTGACCGATAAAGATATTCATAGAATATATTGGAGCCAATATGAGCATCCAGGTTCCGCTATTGGTTATTGACCGAAGACATGTCTCGGTCATGTCTACATTGTTATCGAACCCGTAGGGTCCGCACGCTTAAAGTTTGGTGACGATCGGTATTATGAGTTATGTGTTTTGATGTACCGAAGGTAGTTCAGAGTCCCGAATGAGATCGGGGACATGACGAGGAGTCTCTAAATGGTCGAGACGTAAATATCGATATATTGGACGACTATATTCGGACATCAGAAAGGTTCCGAGTGATTCGGGTATTTATCGGAGTATCGGAGAGTTACGGAAATTCGCCGGGGACAAGTTATGGGCCTTATGGGCCATAAGAAGGAAGCACACTAGCCCACAAGGGGCTGGTGCGCCCCTCTTTGGGCACGAGGCCAAATAGGAATAGGTTTGGGGGTGCGGTCCCCCTTTCCTTCTCTCCTACTCCTCCTTCCCTTCCCTCTCCTACTCCAACTTGGGAAGGGGGAATCCTACTCCCACCGGGAGTAGGACTCCCCCCTTGGGCGCGCCTAGAGAGGGGCGGCCCTCCCCCTTCTCCACTCCTAAATATACGGGGGAGGGGGGCACCCCATAGGCACGACAATTGATCATTGATCTCTTACCCGTGTGCGGTGCCCCCCTCCACCATATTCTACCTCGGTAATATCACAGTGGTGCTTAGGCGAAGCCCTACGTCGGTAGCATCATCAACAACGTCATCACGCCGTCGTGCTGACGGAACTCTCTCGCAAAGCTCTGATGGATCAGAGTTCGTGGGATGTCATCGAGCTGAACGTGTGCTGAACTCGGAGGTGTCGTACGTTCGGTACTTGATCGGTCGGATCGTGAAGACGTACGACTACATCAACCGTGTTGTGCTAGCGCTTCCGCTTTCGGTCTACGAGGGTACGTGGACAACACTCTCCCCTCTCATTGCTATGCATCACCATGATTTTGCATGTGCGTAGGAATTTTTTTGAAATTACTGCGTTCCCTAACAGCGGCATCCGAGCCATGTTTTATGCGTATATGTTATATGCACGAGTAGAACACAAGTTAGTTGTGGGAGATACAAGTCATACTGCTTACCAGCATGTCATAATTTGGTTCGGCGGTATTGTTGGATGAAGCGGCCCGGACCGACATTACGCGTACGCTTACACGAGATTGGTTCTACCGATGTGCTTTGCACATAGGTGGCTGGCGGGTGTCAGTTTCTCCAACTTTAGTTGAACCGAGTGTGGCTACGCCCGGTCCTTGAGAAGGTTAAAACAACACTAACTTGATGAAATATCATTGTGGTTTTTATGCGTAGGTAAGAACGGTTCTTGCTAAGCCCGTAGCAGCCACGTAAAACTTGCAACAACAGAGTAGAGGACGTCTAACTTGTTTTTGCAGGGCATGTTGTGATGTGATATGGTCAAGACGTGATGAGATATAAGTTGTTGTATGATATGATCAGGTTTTGTTGAAGTTATCGACAACTGGCAGAAGCTTTATGGTTGTCTGTTTATTGCATAAGATGCAAGCGCCAAATAATTGCTTTACTTTATCGCTATGTGATAGCAATAGTTGCAAGAGCAACAGTTGGCAAGACGACCATGTGATGACACATTGATATAGATCAAGATGATGGAGATCATGGTGTCATGCCGGTGACGATGGAGATCATGACGATGCTTTGGAGATGGAGATCAAAGGCACAAGATGATGATGGCCATATCATGTCACATATTTTGATTGCATGTGGTGTTTATCTTTTATACATCTAATTTTGCTTAGTTCGACGGTAGCATTATAAGATGATCTCTCACTAAATTTCAAGGTATAAGTGTTCTCCCTGAGTTTGCACCATTGCGAAAGTTCTTCATGCCGAGACACCACGTGATGATCGGGTGTGGTAAGCTCTACATTCAAATACAATGGGTGTAAGACAGTTTTATGCATGCAGAATACTCAGGTTAAACTTCACGAGCCTACCATATGCAGATATGGCCTCGGAACACTGGAGACCGAAAGGTCGAGCATGAATCATATAGTAGATATGATCAACATAGTGATGTTCACCATTGAAAACTACTCCATCTCACGCGATGATCAGACATGGTTTAGTTGATTTGGATCATGTGATCGCTTAGATGATTAGAGGGATGTCTATCTAAGTGGGAGTTCTTAAGTAATATGATTAATTGAACTTTAATTTATCATGAACTTAGTCCTGATAGTATTTTGCAAATAATTTTGTAGATCAATAGCTCGTGTTGTTGCTTCCCTATGTTTTATATGTGTTCCTTGAGAAAACTAAGTTGAAAGATGATAGTAGCAATGATGCGGACTAGGTCCGTGATCTGAGGTTTATCCTCATTGCTGCACCGAAGAATTATATCCTTGATGCACCGCTAGGTGACAGACCTATTGCAGGAGCAGATGCAGATGTTATGAACGTTTGGCTAGCTCAATATGATGACTACTTGATTGTTTAGTGCACCATGCTTAACGGCTTAGAGTCGGGACTTCAAAGACGTTTTGAACATCATGGACCATATGAGATGTTCTAGGAGTTGAAGTTAATATTTCAAGCAAATACTCGAGTTGAGAGATATGGAGTCTCTAACAAGTTCTATAGCTAAAAGATGGAGGAGAATTTCTCAACTAGTGAGCATGTGCTCAGATTGTCTGGGTACTACAGTCGCTTGAATCAAGTGGGAGTTAATCTTCCAGATAAGATAGTGATTGACAGATTTCTCTAGTCACCATCACCAAGTTAGAAGAACTTCGTGATGAACTATAGTATGTAAGGGATGACGAAAACGATTCCCGAGCTTTTCATGATGATGAAATCGATGAAGGTAGAAATCAAGAAAGAGCATCAAGTGTTGATGATTAACAAGACCACTAGTTTCAAGAAAAGGACAAGGAATAGAAAGGGAACTTCATGTAGAATGGCAAGCAAGTTGTCACTTCCGTGAAGAAGCCCAGAGCTAGACTAAAGCCTGAAACTGAGTGCTTCTACTGCAAAGGAAATGGTCACTAGAAGCGGAAATACCCTGAATATTTGGTGGATAAGTAGGATGGTAAAGTGAACAAGGGTATATTTGATATACAGGTTATTTATGTGTACCTTACTAGTGTTTATAGTAGCCCCTGGGTATTTGATACTTGTTCGGTTGCTAAATATTAGTAACTCGAAACAGGATTTACAACATAAACAGAGACTAGTTGAGGGTGAAGTGACGATGTGTGTTGGAAGTGGTTCCAAGATTGATATGATCATCATCGCACACTCCCTATACTTTCGGGATTAGTGTTAAACCTAAATAAATGTTTTTTGGCATTTGCGTTGAGCATGAATATGATATGAACATTGATATGTCTCCAACGTATCTATAATTTTTGATTGTTCCATGCTATTATATTACCCCTTTCGGATGTTTATGGGCTTTATTTTACACATTTATATCATTTTTGGGACTAACCTACTAACCGGAGGCCCAACCCATATTGCTGTTTTTTTTGCCTATTTCAGTATTTCGAAGAAAAGGAATATCAGACGGAGTCCAAACAGAATGAAACCTTCGGGAGCGTGATTTTTGGAAGGAACGTGATCCGGAGAGCTTGGAGTGCAAGTCAAGAAGCTTCCGAGGGCCCCATGAGATAGGGGGCCGTTCCCCCTGTAGGGCGCGCCCCCTATCTCGTGGGCCCCTCGGGCGGCCACCGACGTACTTCTTCCTCCTATATATACCTACGTACCCCGAAAACATCCAGGAGCACCACGAAATACAATTTCCACTGTCGTAACCTTCTGTATCCGCGAGATCCCATCTTGGAGCCTGATACGTCTCCAACGTATCTATAACTTTTGATTGTTCCATGCTACTTTATCTACTGTTTTGGACTATATTGGGCTTTATTTTCCACTTTTATATTATTTTTGGGACTAACCTATTAACCGGAGGCCCAGCCCAGAATTGCTGTTTTTTGCCTTTTTCAGAATTTCGAAGAAACATAATATCAAACGGAGTCCAAACGGAATGAAACCTTCGGGATCGTGATTTTCTAGCCGAACGTGATCCAGGAGACTTGGACCCTACTCCAAGAAGTGCCAGAGGCGGTCACAAGGGCACGCCCCCTACCTTGTGGGCCCCCTAACGCTCCACCGACGTACTCCTTCCTCCTATATATACCTACGTATCCCCAAACGATCAGAAGGGTATCCAAAAACCTAATTCCACCGCCGCAACCTCTGTATCCACGAGATCCCATCTTGGGGCCTATTCCGGAGCTCCGCCGGAGGGGGCATCTACCATGGAGGGCTTCTACATCAACACCATAGCCCCTCCGATGAAGTGTGAGTAGTTTACTCCAGACCTTCGGGTCCATAGCTAGTAGCTAGATGGCTTCTTCTCTCTTTTTGGATCTCAATACAATGTTCTCCCCCTCTCTCGTGGAGATCTATTTGATGTAATCTTCTTTTTGCGGTGTGTTTGTTGAGACCGATGAATTGTGGGTTTATGATCCAGTATTATCTATGGAAAATATTTGATTCTTCTCCGAATTCTTTTATGTATGATTGAGTTATCTTTGCAAGTCTCTTCGAATTATCCTTTTTGGTTTGGCCAACTAGATTGGTAGTTCTTGCAATGGGAGAAGTGCTTAGCTTTGGGTTCAATCTTGCGGTGTCCTTACCCAGTGACAGAAAGGGTTGCACGGCATGTATTGTATTGTTTCCATCGAGGATAACAAGATGGGTTTTTTATCATATTGCATGAATTTATCCCTCTACATCATGTCATCTTGCTTAAAGCGTTACTCTGTTTTTTACTTAATACTCTAGATGCATGCTGGATAGCGGTCGATGAGTGGAGTAATAGTAGTAGATGCAGAATCGTTTCGATCTACTTGTCTTGGACGTGATGCCTATATACATGATCATTGCCTAGATATACTCATAACTATGCTCAATTCTGTCAATTGCTCAACAGTAATTTCTTCACGCACCGTAGAATACTTATGCTCTTGAGAGAAGCCACTAGTGAAACCTATGGCCCCCGGGTCTATTCTCATCATATCAATCTCTATCACTTTATTTACTTGCTTTGTTTTTACCTTGCCTTTTACTTTTTACTTTGCATATATCTATCAAAAAATACCAAAAATATTATTTATCATCTCTATCAGATCTCACTTTCGTAAGTAACAGTGACGGGATTGACAACCCCTAATTGCGTTGGTTGCGAGTTGCTATCGTTTTGTGTAGGTACGAGGGACTTGTGCGTGGTCTCCTACTGGATTGATACCTTGGTTCTCAAAAACCGAGGGAAATACTTACGCTACTTTGCTGCATCATCCTCTCCTCTTCGAGGGAAAACCAACGCAATGCTCAAGAGGTAGCAGAGCCTTCGCCGACACTCTGCCGGAGGGGGAATCTGTGACGCCCCCGATTCAATTGTACACTAATCATACACGCAAACGCGTACGATCAAGATCAGGGACTCACGGGAAGATATCACAACACAACTCTAAAAATAAAATAAGTCATAAAAGCATCATAATACAAGCCAGGGGCCTCGAGGTCTCGAATACAAGTGCTCGATCATAGACGAGTCAGCGGAAGAAACAATATCTGAGTACAGACATAAGTCAAACAAGTTTGCCTTAAGAAGGCTAGCACAAACTGGGATACAGATCGAAAGAGGCGCAGGCCTCCTGCCTGGGATCCTCATAACTACTCCTGGTCGTCGTCAGCAGCCTGCACGTAGTAGTAGGCACCTCCAGTGTAGTAGTCGTTGTCGACGGTGGCGTTTAGCTCCTGGGCTCCAACGTCTGGTTGCGGCATCCGAGAAGAAGAGGAAAACGGGGGAAAAGAGGGAGCAAAGCAACCATGAGTACTCATCCAAAGTACTCGCAAGCAAGGAGCTACACTACATATGCAAGGGTATATGTGTAAGGAGGCCATATCAGTGGACTGAACTGCAGAATGCCAGAATAAGAGGGGGATAGCTAGTCCTATCGAAGAATACGCTTCGGGCAGCCTCCGTCTTGCAGCATGTAGAAGAGAGTAGATTATAGTCCTCCAAGTAGCATCACACAGCATAATCCTACCCGACGATCCTCCCCTCGTCGCCCTATGGAAAAGTGATCACCGGGTTGTCTGTGGAACTTGTCTGGGTGTATTTTATTAAGTATCCAGTTCTAGTTGTCATAAGGTCAAGGTACAACTCCGGGTCGTCCTTTTACCAAGGGACACGGCTATTCCAATAGATAAACTTCCCTTCAGGGGTGCACCACATAACCCAACACGCTCGATCCCATTTGGCCGGACACACTTTCCTGGGTCATGCCCGGCCTCGGAAGATCAACACGTCGCAGCCCCACCTAGGCACAATAGAGAGATCAGTATGCCGGTCTAAATCCTATGCACGCAGGGGTCTGGACCCATCGCCCATTGCACACCTGCACGTTGCGTACGCGGCCGGTGAGCAGACCTTGCAACCTCCATTACAAAGGAAGTCACGTTACACAGTCCAACCCGGCACGCGCCACTCAGTTGCTGACATCAAGAAGGCTTCGGCTGATACCACGGCGTCAAGTGCCCATATCTTTCCCGCGTAGTTGGTTAGTGCGTATAGGCCAGTGGCCAGACTCAGATCAAATACCAAGATCTCGTTAAGCGTGTTATTTTGAAGTAACAACGGACGCCGACCAGGGACAGGCCCACCTCTCGCCTAGGTGGTCTCAACCTGCCCTGTCGCTCCACCACAAAGTAATAGTCGGGGGCCGTCAGGAACCCAGGCCCACCTCTACCGGGATGGAGCCACCTGTCCTTTCAGCCCCCACATCGGAATCACTTGTGGGTAGTCAACGAGCTGACCCGACTTTAGTCACCATCTGTATAGTATGTATATATGTATAGTATATACCCATGATCACCTCCCAAGTGATCACGACCCAATAGTATAGCAAGGCATACTGACAAGAATGTAGGGCCAATGATGATAAACTAGCATCCTATACTAAGCATTTAGGATTGCGGGTAAGGTATCAATGACTGTAGCAACAATGACAGGCTATGCAACAGAATAGGAGTAACCAAACAGTAACATGCTACACTACTCTAATGCAAGCAGTATAGAGAAGAATAGGCGATATCTGGTGATCAAGGGGGGGGGGGCTTGCCTGGTTGCTCTGGCAAGAAGGATGAGTCGTCAATACTGTAGTCGAACTGGGGGTCGCCGGCAGTCTCGGGGTCTATTGGAAAGAAGTAACGGAAAGGGAACACAATAAATAACAGAGCAATCAAAGCATCACAAAGCGTAACAAGGCAATACGCGGTGTCCGATGTGCCCTAGCGCGGTAGTAGGTGATACCGGCGAAAGGGGGAAACATCCGGGAAAGTATCCCCAGTGTTTCACGTTTTCGATCAAATGAACCGGAGGTGAAATGTTGCAGGTTCACTATGCTAGGGGCGCGTGACGGACGAACGGGCTGCGTATCTGGATTCGTCTCGTCGTTCTGAGCAACTATCATGTACAAAGTTTTTCCATCTGGGTTACGGATTTAAAAGATATGATTTTCAAAAGAATTTACTAATTTTTGGAATTTAATTAATTATTTAAATTAATTCAAAATTGGATTTATGACATCAGCAAGATGTCATGCTAACGTCAGCAGTCAACAGGGGTTGACTAGTCAATCTGACGTGTGGGTCCCGCATGTCATACTCTGTTTATACTAATTAGGATTTATCTAATCTAATTATCGTTTAATTAATTAACAATAGTTAATTAGGTTAACTAAATAGGATTATTAATTTAATTAATTAATTAATTTAATTAATTATTAATCTTATTAATTCATTTTTATTTTATTTCCTTTTTTAAAAAGAAAGTTCTGGGGCTGGGCCCCGTTAGTCACAGACCCCACGGGCCATAGTGGGTCGGGCGTTAACGGGCGCTGATGCCCAGCCCGATTGGGCATATGCCCAGATCGACAGGGGCCGCCCCACAGAGCAGGCGAGGCCACGGCCGAGGCAAGCGATGCAAACCACAGCGGGTTGCGCCGGCGCGAAGCAAGCAGCCGGCTGCGGAGATGGGCGCGGGGAGTGGTGGCCGGGCAGACGGCAACAAGCGGTGGCCTTCGCTTCAGCAGCGATCGAACGAGAGACATCGGTAACGCGGCGGCGGATGGCCAGGCGGTGAGCAAGGGGCAGGCACGAGCAAGGGCAAAACACGGCCACCACGATGATGGGCGCGGGAAGGTGGCGTGGAGCGGCAGACACGGCGAAAGTGGCACGGGCAGGTGGCCGCGGACGCGCAGCAACGGGTGTGGTGCGGCGAACGACAAATAGACAGGGGCGAAACGGGGATCGAGGGCGCTCTCACCGGGCCCTGTAGGCATGCAACAGTGTGCTCGAGGAGGGCTTGATGGCGGCATGCTCCGGTGATGGGGAAGACGTCCTCGAGCGCGAGCAGATCCGTCGAGGGAGAGGGAGATGGGAGCGCGAGGTGGCGGGCGACGGAGTCGGGGTCGAGGCGGCCCGGCGAGGAGGAGATGAGGAGGAGGACGGCGAAGCGGCGACGGGGTCGACGACGAGGTGGTCGAGGCGGGGGCGCTCTGGGTGGCGTCGGCACGACGACGGTGGGATGGGAGCGGGCAGCGTCGGGGTCACGCCCCTCCCCGATCCAGATGGGATCGAGAGGAGAGGGGAGAGAGGGAGAGGCGAGCGAGTGGGGGAGTGGGGGTGTTGGTGGGATAGGGTTTGACCGGGGTGGGGGTTAGTAGGCGTGGGTGGGCTGGCCTGGTTGGCCCGATGGCCAGCTAGGCCGAGGCCTAGTGGGGGGGAGGGCAGGCCTTTGTTTTTTTAGTTAGGTTCTGCTTTTCTTTTTATTTAATTGTTTTCTTGTTTCCATCCACTATAAAATATCTAGGCATTTTATAAAAATGTGTTTATTGCACCATATTTACATATGCAAATTATGGCACCTCCTGAACATATTTGTTTTAACTTTTGAAAACTTCTATTGTTGACATTAATTTGAATTTGAATTTTGAAATGGTTTTGAATCATCGCGAGGTTAACAATAGTGAACGTGGTGATGTGGCATCATTAGCGTGGGATTACGGTAGCTTAATTATCCGGTCGTCACAGAATCGAGAACGGAGGGCTTCTACATCAACATCCTTGCCCCTCCGATGAGTTGTGAGTAGTTTACCAGAGACCTATGGGTCCATAGTTATTAGCTAGATGGCTTCTTCTCTCTTTTTGGATCTCAATACAATGTTCTCCCCCTCTCTTGCGGAGATCTATTCGATGTAAACTCTTTTTGCGGTGTGTTTGTCGAGAACCGATGAATTGTGGGTTTATGATCAAGTTTATCTATGAATAATATTTGAATCTTCTCTGAATTCTTGTATGTATGATTGAGTTATCTTTGCAAGTCTCTTCGAATTATCAGTTTGGTTTGGCCTACCAGATTGGTCTTTCTTGCCATGGGAGAAGTGCCTAGCTTTAGGTTTAATCTTGCGGTGTCGTTACCCAGTGACAGAAAGGGTTGCAAGGCGCGTATTGTATTGTTGCCATCGAGGATAACAAGATGGGGTTTATATCATATTGCATGTGTTTATTCCTCTACATCATGTCATCTTGCTTAATGCTTTACTCTGTTCTTATGAACTTAATACTCTAGATGCAGGCAGGAGTCGGTCGATGTGTGGAGTAATAGTAGTAGATGCAGGCAGGAGTCGGTCTACTTGTTTTGGAAGTGATGCCTATATACATGATCATGCCTAGATAATCTCATAACTATGCGCTTTTCTATCAATTGCTCGACAGTAATTTGTTCACCCACCGTAATACTTATGCTATCTTGAGAGAAGCCACTAGTGAAACCTATGGCTCGGGTCTATCTCTTATCTTATTTTCTTTCAATCTAATTTATTTGCATCTTTACTTTTTTACATCTATATTATAAAATACCAAAAATATATTTATCTTATCATACTATCTTTATTAGATCTCACTTTCGCAAGTGGTCGTGAAGGGATGGACAACCCCTTTATTGCGTTGGTTGCGAGTTCTTAGTTTGTTTGTGTAGGTGCGTGGGACTTTTGAGGAGCCTCCTACTGGATTGATACCTTGGTTCTCAAAACCGAGGGAAATACTTATGCTACACTTGCTGCATCACCCTCTCCTCTTCGAGGAAAACCAACGCAAGCTCAAGACGTAGCAATCATGTTTATTGCAATACGGTTATTCATTTAAAGTCACAGAATAATTGTTGTTCTGTTTACATGAATAAAACCTTCGATGGTCATACACTCAATATAAATGTTTTATTGAATCTCGATCATAGAGATACACATATTCATAATATTGAAGCCAAAAGATGCAAAGTTAATAATGATAGTGCAACTTATTTGTGGCACTGTGATACGTCTCCAACGTATCTGCTTTTCCAAACACTTTTGCCCTTGTTTTGGACTCTAACTTGCATGATTTGAATGAAACTAACCCGGACTGACGCTGTTTTCAGTAGAACTGCCATGGTGTTGTTTATTGTGCAGAAAACAAAAGTTCTCGGAATGACCTGAAAATCCACGGAGATAACTTTTGGAAAATATAAAAAATACCGGCGAAAGAATCAAGGCCAGGGGGGCCCACACCCTGCCCACGAGGGTGGGGGGTGCGCCCCCCTGTCTCGTGGTCCCCCTGATGCTCCACCGACCTCAACTCCAACTCCATATATTCCGTTTCGCAGAGAAAAAAATCAAAGACAAAGTTTCATCGCGTTTTACGATACAGAGCTGCCGCCAAGCCCAAATCTCTCTCGGGAGGGATGACCAGGAGTCCGTTCGGGGCTCCGGAGAGGGGGATTCATCGCCGTCGTCATCATCAACCATCCTCCATCACCAATTTCATGATGCTCACCGCCGTGCATGAGTAATTCCATTGTAGGCTTGCTGGACGGTGATGGGTTAGATGAGATTTACCATGTAATCAAGTTAACTTTGTTAGGGTTGATCCCTAGTATCCACTATCTTCTGAGATTGATGTTGTTATGACTTTGCTATGCTTAATGCTTGTCACTAGGGCCGGAGTGCCATGATTTCAGATCTGAACCTATTATGTTTTCATGAATATATGTGAGTTCTTGATCCTATCTTGCAAGTCTATAGTCACCTATTATGTGTTATGATCCGACAACCCCGAAGTGACAATAATCGGGATACGTCTCGGTGATGACCATAGTTTGAGGAGTTCATGTATTCACTATGTGCTAATGCTTTGTTCCGGTTCTCTATTAAAAGGAGGCCTTAATATCCCCTTGTTTCCACTAGGACCCCGTTGCCACGGGAGGGTAGGACAAAAGATGTCATGCAAGTTCTTTTCCATAAGCACGTATGACTATATTCGGAATACATGCCTACATTACATTGATGAACTTGAGCTAGTTCTATGTCACCCTATGTTATAACTATTACATGAGGAATCACATCCACATTATTATCCATCACTGATCCAATGCCTACGAGCTTTTCACATATTGTGCTTCGCTTATTTACTTTTCCGTTGCTACTGTTACAATTACTACAAAACTACTATCTTTACTTTTGCCACTGTTATCATTACTATCATACTACTTTGCTACTAAATACTTTGCTGCAAATACTAAGTTATCCAGGTGTGGTTGAATTGACAACTCAACTGCTAATACTTAAGAATATTCTTTGGCTCCCCTTGTGTCGAATCAATAAATTTGGGTTGAATACTGTACCCTCGAAAGCTTGTGCGATCCCCTACACTTGTGGGTTATCAAGACTAATTTCCGGCGCCGTTGTCGGGGAGCATAGCTCTATTCTTTGAGTAACTTGGGAATTATATCTGTTGATCATGATGAGGAACTTGAAAGATGAAAGAACTAAGATTTTTTCCTCAACTACGAGGGGAGGTAAGGAACTGCCATCTAGCTCTGCACTAGATTCTCCTTCTATTTTGAGTAAGCTTGCGACACCTAAACCTGCTACTGCTATGACTTCTGATATGTCGCATGTTATTGATGATGCCACTTCTGCTATGCATGATACTTATGATGAAACTACTTCTGTGCGTGATACTACTTTGCCATTAGGTGAATTTCTTGATGAAGAACTTGCTAGGGTTAGAGAGAATGAAATTATTGAAGATGCTATTTTTTATGATAGTGATGATGAAAGTTCTCCCCCTGATTATGAATTACCTTTTGTTCCCGAGGGTTATGTTATGGATGAGGAAGCTGCTAGAGCTATCTTTTCTTGCAAAGATAGATATGATCTTAAGAAGTTATTAGCTAAATGGAAGCAACAATATCTTAATGCTAGAATGAAACCTGACCCCGCTTTTGCTACTTCACCTATCTGTGTTACCGATAAGGATTATGAATTCTCTATTGATCCTGAAATAATTACTTTATTTGTATCTGATCCTTTTTATGGCCTTGAATCTGAAACTGTTGTGGCACATCTTACCAAGTTAAATGATATAGCCACCCTATTTACTAATGATGAGAAGTCACGCTATTATTATATCCTTAAGATATTTCCATTCTCATTAAAGGGTGATGCCAAGACTTGGTTTAATTCTCTTGATCTTGGTTGTGTGCGTAGTCCCCAGGATATGATTTATTACTTCTCTGCTAAATATTTTCCTGCTCATAAGAAACAAGCTACCTTGCGGGAAATATATAATTTTGTGCAAATCAAAGAAGAGAGTCTCCCACAAGCTTGGGGGAGGCTTCTCCGATTACTATATGCTTTGCCTGATCATCCTCTTAAGAAAAATGAAATACTTGATATCTTTTATAATGGACTAACCGATGCTTCCAAGGACTACTTGGATAGTTGTACTAGTTGTGTTTTCAGGGAAAGAATAGTCGACCAAGCTGAATTACTATTGAATAATATGTTGACTAATGAAAATAATTGAACCCTTCCTGAGCCAATTCCTGAGCCAATTAAGCCAACTCCTGAGCCTATTCCTAAGCCTACTCCGAAGAAGAGGGGTGTTTTATTCCTCAGTCCTGAAGATATGCAAGAGGCAAAGAAATCAATGAAAGAAAAAGGTATTAAAGCTGAAGATGTTAAGAATTTACCACCTATTGACGAAATACATGGTCTTGATATACCGCATGTTGAAGAAATACATTGTCTTGATAACCCGACACAGGTAGTAAAGGTAAATTCTCTCTATAGATATGATAAAGTTGAAATTCCTACCACTAAATTTCATAGCCCATGCTTAGATGAATTTGATGACTTTATGGCTAGGCAAGAAAGTTTTAATGCTTATGTTGGTAGAGAATTAAAGAATAATGCTTTTGAGATAGGATGCTTGAGTGATTATATGGCTAGAGTTAAAGGTGAACTTAAACTCATTAGCAAATATGCTTCTATGGTTACCACTCAAGCCGAGCAAGTACTTAAAGCTCAAGGCGATTTGCTCGATGAACTAAATAATAAACATGATTTTGCTGTTAGAGTGGCTACTAGAACTGGTAGAATGACTCAGGAACTTTTGTATACTGAAGGCCACCCTAAGAGAATCGAGCAGGATTCTCAGAGAAATAATTTAGTGGCACCTAGTTCTTCTAAAAAGAAGAAAAAGAAAGACGATAGGACTTTGCATTCTTCTAGTGAACCTATTATAGACACACCTGAGAATCCCAATGATATTTCTATTTCTGATGCTGAAACACAATAAGGTGATGAACATGAACCTAGTGATAATGTTAATGATAATGTTCATGTTGATGCTCAACCTAGCAAAAGCAATGAGGTAGAAATTGAACCTGTTGTTGATCTTGATAACCCACAATCAAAGAATCAACATTATGATAAAAGATATTTTGTTGCTAGGAAGCACGGTAGAGAAAGAGAAACATAGGTTCAGAAACCCATGCCCTTTCCTCCTAAACCATCCAAGGCAAAGGATGATGAGGATTTTGAGCGCTTTGCTGAAATGATTAGACCTATCTTCTTACGTATGCGCTTAACAGATATGCTTAAGATAAATCCTTATGCTAAATATAGAAGGATATCATTACAAATAAAAGAAATATACCGGAAGCCGAAATTTCCACCATGCTAGCTAATTACACTATTAAGGTGGAATACCAAAGAAACTTGGAGACCCCGGGGTACCAACTATACCATGCTCCATTAAAAGAAACTATGTTAAAACTGCTTTATGTGATCTTGGAGCTGGTGTTAGTGTTATGCCTCTCTCTTTATATCGTAGACTTGAATTGAATAAGTTGACACCTACTGAAATATCTTTGCAAATGGCCAATAAATCAACCGCTATACCTGTCGGTATTTGTGAGGATGTGCCTGTTGTGGTTGCAAATGTCACTATCTTAACGGACTTTGTTATTCTTGATATTCCTAAGGACGATAGTATGTCGATTATCCTTGGTATACCCTTTTTGAATACTGTAGGAGCTGTTATTGATTGCAACAAAGGCAATGTCACTTTTCATGTTAATGGTAATGAGCATACGGTACACTTTCTGAGGAAACAATCTCAAGTTCATAGCATCAATTCTATTGGAAAAGTTCCAACTATCATTATTGGAGGTTTTGAATTTCCTCTTCCTACTGTCAAGAAAAAGTATGATATTTATGATATTCTTATTGTTGGGGACGTTCATATCCCCGTTGAGGTAACTTAGTATTATTTGAAATTTCTCCGGCTCCGTGTTATTTGGAATGAGTTTGTTAACAAGATTTGATCAACCTTGTTAGTGGAGTCATTTTGATGATCATGAGATGAATGAAACTAGAAGGCACAACCTTCTGTACCCTCCTTTTCTTTTCTGTTATTTAGAATAAATAAAGGAAAAATAGTATTATCTGTCTGTTTTCTGAATTATCTGTGAAATAAAAAAAAATTCGAAAATAAAAGTGCTCCAAATGCCCTGCAAATTTAGTATATTTTTTTATGAAATATTTGAGGATTTTAGGCACTGAAAGCACTACAGGGGCAATCACCTGGCCACGAGGGTGGAGGGCGCGCCCACACCCCCTAGGCATGCCCCCCTATCTCATTGGCCCATGGTGGCCCCCATCCACTTATTCCTGCACCCACACACTCCATCTTCTTCTCCCCCAAAAAAATCCCCATCCAGCTCAAGCATGAGTTCTAGCTCATTGGTGCAATTTTTGATCTCCTTGCTCAAAGCTCCATTCACAAAACTGCTTGGGGAGATTGTTGCTTGGTATGTGACTCCTCCATTGGTCCAATTAGTTTTTGTTCTAGTGCTTTATTCTTTGCAATTTTTTGCTGCATAGGTGACCCTATTCTTGAGCTTGCATGTCATATTTATGAGGTCCCAAGTAATTCTAATGCATGATATAGGCTCTAGGCACTTGTAGGAGTAGTTGCTACCAATCTTGTTTAGTTTTATTCACTTTTATTTTGAAGTTACTAAAAAATTCAGAAAATTTTAGAAAATGATAAGGAGATTTTTGAGGGGCTCTTCTAGCCAAGGCCCCCAGGATAAACAAGCTAAAGAGAAGGAAAAGTCCAAGTATAATCTTCCTCGCGTAGCGGAAGTACGGCCGTGTGAATGGCCCTGTGATAATTTCTTGAGAGAAGCCGGGATTTCTGAAGACTTCTATTCTTTGATTGAAAATGCAGGCCTCACCGACTTCCTCCAAGACCGGATCGATCAGTATCTCTTACTCACCAATACTTTCATGCAAAACTTTTATTACTGTCCTAAGAAATCACCTCCTTTAGTATCATTTCATTTATATGATGAATTCAAGGAAATGTCTTTACGTAATTTTTGCGCGGTATGTAGAATACCCTTTGAGGGCAGATTAGATGAACCACATCGTAAAGATGTGGATGAATTTGTTAACACCATAACTGCAGGGGATCCAAAGAACGGTCCGATGCGAGAATCTCTAGCATACACTTTCCTGTTTTACGCTACTTTGCCTTATTTGCTAGTCGATGCTTAATTGGTCATGGAAATAGTGGAAACTTCAGTGTTCCTGATATTATTATTCTATTCCATGCCTTGTTTGGTGATAATAGTTTTAGTATGGGTGCCGTTATTGCTAAACGGCTAAGCCTGAACCATACAAAAGGCCCCATCTTTGGAGGTATCTATGCTGCACGTCTGGCTAAACATTTTGAGATACCTATTAGGCACCATGAGAAAGAGGAGACAATATTGCCTCCTTACCTTTTTGAATACAGGAGCAAGGTAGCATATGAGTTTATTGTTCATAATGATGATAAGATGCTCCTGTATAACTTGAGATTTAATAAGAAACACAATGAGATTATTATCCTGCCTGCACCTCTGTTGTTTGATTTGACTGCAGTTAATTATCTTGTCTTGCCGGAAGTGGTGTACGCTCATCGAGGTCAAGCATCCGCTCCAGAGCCTAGGCCGGAACCTCCACTGGACCCTTATCGTCCATCATCTTACCAGTGGGATCCGGAGGAGATGGCCAGCCAGTGGTATCCTGATTACACCCCTGAGTACACTGGAGAGAGTAGCCGCGGTCCTTGGCAATAGACCAACTTAGGCCAAAAGCCTAAGCTTGGGGGTGTACGTATTTCTCACCGACTTCACATTCATGTTCACACACTATACTAGTCGTCGGTGCTCATACTCTTTTATTGTATTATTCATGCTAGTTTAAATTATTTTTCTAGCTTTCTTCTTGTGTGTTTGATAAACCCTAAGAAAACCAAAAAAATTAGTTAGTTTAATTTCCATGCTTGTAGTAGTAATTAAAATGAAAACCCAAAAAGATTTCTCGTTCTTCTTCTTGCTTGTTGGGAGCTTTCCCGTGTAAATAGTTCTATTTCTTTTCTTTCCTTTGGGGGTCGAGAGTAGAAGACCATATTGAAAATGTTTAGTCGCTCTCATATGCATGATTGTTTATTTAATTTAGAGCCCATATTACTTTGTCTTCTCTCTTGAGTTGAATGCTTGCAGATTCCAGCTTAGTCCAATGCACATGCACTATTATTATTATACACACCGTTTGGTCGTGCAAGTGAAAGGCAATAATGACGATATATGATGGACTGATTGAGATGAGAAAAGCTGGTATGAACTCGACCTCTCTTGTTTTTGTAAATATGATGAGTTCATCGTTCCTGATTCATCTTATTATGAAGTAAACATATTTGCGATGATATTTAGAGATTATAGTTGCTTGTGCCATGCTTAATTAGCTACGAGTTATAATGGTTTACCTTGCGTGCCAACATGCTATTAAAATGATTGTGATGTGGTATGATGGGATGGTATCCTCCTTTGAATGAATTGAGTGACTCGACTTGGCACATGTTTATGCATGTAGTTGAAACAAATCAACATAGGCTTCACAATATTTATGTTCATGGTGGATTATATCCTACTCATGATTGTACTCGGTGTAAATTAATTTTAATGCATGTTCATGACTGTTGTCGCTCTCTCAGTTGGTCGTTTCCTAGTCTTTTGCTAGCCTTCACCTGTACTAAGCGGGAATACTGCTTGTGCATCCAAAATCCATAAACCCCAAAGTTATTCCATACGAGTCCACCATACCTTCCTATATGCGGTATCTACCTGCCGTTCCAAGTAAATTTTTATATGTCCCAAACTCCAAACCTTCAAATGAAATTCTGTTTTGTATGCTTGAGCAGCTCATGTTTCAACTAGGGTTGTCTGTATCTTCCATGCTAGGTGGGTTATTCTCAACAGGAGTGGACTCCGCTCCTCATTCACGAGAAAATGGCTGGTATTCGGGATGCCCAGTCCCATGATCAAAAAGATCAAAGCAAATCAAAATAATTGAACAAAACTCCCCCAGGGATGTTGTTAGTTGGAGGCACTCATTGTTTCGAGCAAGCCATGGATTGATGCTTGTTGGTGGTGGGGGAGTATAAACTTTTACCATTCTGTTTGGGAACCGCGTATAATGCATGTAGTATGGAAGATATCGCCATCTCATAGTTGTTGCCTTGACAGTGAAAGTATGCTGCTAAAAATGTGATTCACCTCTATTTTAAAATCGAGCTTTGGCACCTCTACAAATCCCTGCTTCCCTCTACGAAGGGCCTATCTATTTACTTTTATGATGAGTCATCACCTTCTTATTAAAAAGCACCCACTCGAGAGAACACTGTCATTTCCATTCATTATTATTAGTTTATATTGGGTATGACTTGACTGGATCTCTTTTACCATGAATTACAATGTTTAGTCAGTCCTTGATATTTAAAGGTGCTCTGCATTTATGTTTTGCGGTCTCAGAAAGGGCTAGCGAGATACCATCTTGTTATATCATATTATGATTGTTTTGAGAAAGTCTTGTCATTCTAGTTTTATTATTATTGCTCGCTAGCTGATTATACCATTGATATGAGTAAATGTGAGACCTAAGTGTTATTGTGAGTATGGTTAGTTCATAATCTTTGCTGACAACTTGAATGCTGGCTTTACATATTTACAACAAAGAGCAAATCGAGTTTGTAAAAGTTTTTCTTTATCACTTTCACTTTATCAACTGAATTGCTTGAGGACAAGCAAAGGTTTAAGCTTGGGGGAGTTGATACGTATCCAACGTATCTACTTTTCCAAACACTTTTGCCCTTGTTTTGGACTCTAACTTGCATGATTTGAATGAAGCTAACCCGGACTGACGCTGTTTTCAGCAGAACTGCCATGGTGTTGTTTATTGTGCAGAAAACAGAAGTTCTCAGAATGACCTGAAAATTCACGGAGATAAATTTCAGAAAATATAAAAAAATACTTGTGAAAGAATCAAGGCCAGGGGGCCCACACCCTATCCACGAGGGTGGGGGGGCTTGCCCCCTGTCTCGTGGGGCCCCAGATGCTCCACCGACCTCAACTCCAACTCCATATATTCCGTTTCGCGGAGAAAAAATCAGAGAGAAAGTTTCATCGCGTTTTACGATACGGAGCCGCCGCCAAGCCCTAATCTCTCTCGGGAGGGCTGATGTGGAGTCCTTTCGGGGCTCCGGAGAGGGGGATTCATCGCCGTCGTCATCATCAACCATCCGCCATCACCAATTTCATGATGCTCACCGCCGTGCGTGAGTAATTCCATCGTAGGCTTGCTGGACGGTGATGGGTTGGATGAGATTTATCATGTAATCGAGTTAGTTTTGTTAGGGTTTGGTCCCTAGTATCCACTATGTTCTGAGGTTGATGTTGCTATGACTTTGCTATGCTTAATGCTTGTCACTAGGGCCGGAGTGCCATGATTTCAGATCTGAACTTATTATGTTTTCATGAATATATGTGAGTTCTTGATCCTATCTTGCAAGTCTATAGTCACCTACTATGTGTTATAATCCAGCAACCCCGAAGTGACAATAATCGGGACCACTCCCGGTGATGACCATAGTTTGAGGTGTTCATGTATTCACTATGTGCTAACGCTTTGTTCCGGTTCTCTATTAAAAGGAGGCCTTAATATCCCTTAGTTTCCAATTGGACCCCGCTGCCACGGGAGGGTAGGACAAAAGATGTCATGCAAGTTCTTTTCCATAAGTACGTATGACTATATTCGGAATACATGCCTACATTACATTGATGAATTGGAGCTAGTTCTGTGTCACCCTATGTTATGACTATTACATGACGAACCGCATCCAGCATAATTATCCATCACTAATCCGGTGCCTACGAGTTTTCCATATACTGGTTCTCGCTTATTTACTTTTCTGCTATTGTTACAATTACTACAAAACTGCTATCTTTACTTTTGCCAATGTTACCATTACTATCATACTACTTTGCTACTAAATACTTTGCTGCAGATACTAAGTTATCCAGGTGTGGTTGAATTGACAACTCAATTGCTAATACTTAAGAATATTCCTTGGCTCCCCTTGTGTCAAATTAATAAATTTGGGTTGAATACTCTACCCTCGAAAGCTGTTGCGATCCCCTACACTTGTGGGTTATCACACTGCTGTTTAGGTCATATTGGTCTAAAGCGCATGAAGAAACTCAATGCTGATGGGCTTTCGGAATCACTTGATGCTTGTGAACCATGCCTCATGGGCAAGATGACTAAGGCTCCATTCTCCGGAAGAATGGAGCGAGCAACTGACTTATTGGAAATAATGCATACTGATGTATGCGATCCGATGAGTGTTAAGGCTCACGGCAAGTATCCTTATTTTCTGACCTTCACAGATGATTTGAGTAGATATGGGTATATTTACTTAATGAAACATAAGTCTGAAACATTTGAAAAGTTCAAAGAATTTCATAGTGAAGTGGTGAATCAGCGTAACAAAAAAATAAAGTTTCTACGATCTGATCATGGAGGAGAATATTTGAGTTACGAGTTTGGCCTTCATATAAAACAATGTGGAATAGTTTCACAGCTCATGCCACTTAGAACACTGTCGGATTTCGGGTTCAGGCAGACCCTTGAGGTTCGAACTCTGGGGTGCACACGAAGATCTTTCCCCTACCAGCTCACGTCTCAAAGTCTCGCAAAGATCTAGGCTAGAAAGAAGAACACACAAGGGACACGAGGTTTATACTGGTTCAGGACACCATTGTGGTGTAATACCCTACTCCAGTTTGTGGTGTGGTGGATTGTCTCAGGGGCTGATGATGAATAATACAAAGGGAGAACAGCCTCGCGAGGGGCTGTTCTTGAGCTGGTGCTATGAACTGCTTGGGTGAGTTCAGTCGCCTCTCTCTAGTCTATGCGTGATCTGTTCTCTCTCTGATCGATTGATCTTCTAGATGCCCTACTCTGTGGTGGCTAGTCCTATTTATAGAGGGAGGCCCTAGGCCTCTTCCCAAATAATGAGTGGGAAGGGCGCCAACAATTGGCCATTTTGAAGGGGAACATCTAGTACACTTATCCTGACTAAAGTTGGTCTTCGGCTGCCAAAGGCTCTGATGGTGACGCCGTCCTGGGCTCCACGATGACCTCCATCCCGCCGTTCTGATGGTCTTGGTCTTGTTGCACCGAAACGATAACCTTTGCCTAATGCCTTGGCCTGTGCTTGCCCCCTTTGCACCGAAGGGGAAACAAGGACACTGCGCAGGCCGGCGCCTGCCTGGTCTCGATCGTCATGGCTTACATCACGGGCTCCTCAGGAGGTACCCTGCCTTGATCTCTCCGCCTCCTCGCGAGCCTGCCTGAGGAGGCTGCTCCTGAGGAAGCTTCCTGTCGTCCGCCCCGCGAGGCTTGGCCCCTCGCGAGGGTCTTGAGCTTGAGCTGATGAAGCTGGGCTGCATTGGGCCTCCACTTGAGCCACGCTGCAGGCCACAGGCAGGCAAGTCTGGGGACCCCCGTTCCCAGAATGCCTACAATATCCCCCGGGCCCAAGGCGCGCCCGGGCTTGGCTTAGCAGGGAAGCGAAGGGGCAAGTGCGAAGCGCCGCAGGCCCCAACATCCTGCGGCCTTGGGCGCCGCATGGCGATTGATTGGACGTGGGCGTCTCCGCTTCCCCACGACGCCTCGGCAACCGCCCATCTGAAAAAAAGAGGTGCCTGGGCCAGACTTACTTGCTTTGTTCTTGCTTGCCTTGCTCCAGATCCCCTCTCTCGCTCTTCTCCTTCCTGCTTCTGAAATCCTCCAGACTGTCTCAATCCTTCCCATCCGGCAAGCCATGGCGCCTCGCAAGACCCCGACCGAGGCCTGGTACTCGCCGGCTCTGGATCCCCCGAATGTGTCGGAGAAGAATCTCGCCCTCATGCGCCTGAGGACGGTGGTGCAGCAACGAGGGAGCGACTGTGCTCAAGGCCGGCTCCGACCAGCCTGAAGGCAAGGGGAGCACCTTCTACCCGCTCTTTGTGAGCGCCATCATCGCCGGTCTGGTGCCCCCTTTTCCGAGTTCTTCCTTGTTGTTCTTCGCCTATATAACTTGCAAGCTCTGCACCTCCACCCCAACTCTGTTCTTCTCCTGGCGATTTTCGCCTACTACTGTGAGGCTCACGTTGGGGTAAAGCCCTCAGTGGCCTTACTGCGTCATTACTTTTACCTCCGGGTTTCTCGTGGCCCCATCACCGCATGCGCGAGCTTTATCGCATACTCCAACTCCAACGCCATCTCGAAGCCCGAGATGAGGATCGAAGGCTTCCGGAGCAAGTGGGTCATGGTGGATGCCGGGCGCATCCACCCTCGGTTCGTGCTGCCTACGGGGCAGCCCAAGGCCGTTGATGCGTGGTCTCGCGTGGAGCTTATCGACCCCCGCGCGAGGGCGGTGCTGAAGGGGATGAACGCGGACCTGAGGCCAAGTAACCTGGGGGCGGCGAAGCTGACCGGGGCCACGCTCCTGAGGGAGTTCCTGGAGCACCGGGTGGCTCCACTCCGGGAGCACCCACTCCCATTATGGAGGCTTGGGGAAGCGGACGCTGCCCATCGCTTGAGCTCTGCGGCCCTAGCCGACGAAGATCTGGTTGCGGCTCTCCAATCCTTGGTTGGGGGAGACGTGGCGAGGTCGGAGGGCGCCCCTGTCCCCCTGTTCCTTCGCGGCGACTGGGAGCAGGTGGTGAACACCATGCCCACCTTCAACGGTGAGGGGTTGGTGCCTGCAGAAGCTCCCGGGTATCTGGCGGCATTGGCGACGGTGAATGTGTCCTCTGGCGACTCCAGCGGGAGTGAGGAGGAAGAAGAGGAGGAGGAGGAAGAAGAGTCTGACTCCAAGGCGACTGGCGAGGAGTCGGGGGATTCCTTCCCTCAGCGTAGGTCCCGCGCCCTCCGCTCCATGCCGGACGATGACGAGGCCGGCGCCAGGCGAGGAGGGGAGGATTCTCCCCTGGTCCCGAGGAAGGGCAGGTCGGGGGTGGTGCTCCCAGGATCCGCTCTGGCTCCGGGGCAGTCTGAGGCCAGCTCCGGCCTTCCCGACGCGCCCTCTGCTTCCGGGTCTCCCAAGGCTGACCCAGTTGCAGGCTATCGGGCTTCAAGTTTGGCTGGAGGCTGCTTGGGTCCTCGAATGACGACCAGTAAGTGTCGATCCACGTTTTGCTTTGTTTCTGCCGAGACTTGACGCCTGCATTCTTTTGGCCAGGCCGGCACCTGCAGCGAAGAAGTTGAAAGGGGCTTCCGCGGGACTGCTTGAGGCGAGTTCGTCTACCGGGGCAGCGCCGTCATCTGCGGGGAAAGGAGGCATCGAGGCTCGTGCCTCCCCTGCTCGGTCGTCTTCGCGATCCCAGCAGGGACACTCTGGCGAGGAGTTAGCCCCCGTGGCCCCGCTCACCCTGGAGGCGCCTGGGCTTGACGCTGCCACTGAGGAGTCCAAGGCCCAGGAGGCTCCTTCCTCCCAAGCCGTGATCACACTGCCACCCTCTGTGCCTTCTCCACCGGCTCCTGTCTCTTCTGATCCCTCTGGCGTCCTGGACCAGGCTGCCAACAAACTGAGCCGGCTGCGGGAGGATCTTTGGAGCGCGGAACCCCGCCTGGTGGTCGAGCACCTGGAGCTAGCTTCTGGCTGGGCCCGTTCCGCCACCTCCGTTCGAGCGGCGCTGAGCGTGGCCGTGTCGGCCTCCGATGGGGAGAAGCAAGCCTCCTGCCAGGCCAAGGCCGCTCGTGATGCTGCCCAGGGCGATGCTGCGGATGCCCGGGGCCGCTGCAAGGCGCTGGAGGTCGAGCTGCAAGGCCTGCGTGACGAGCTCGCCAAGGAGGTCCGCGGCTGCCAGGAGAAGGAGAAGGAGATGGAGGCTAGCAGCCGTCAAGGACCGGGACGCCGAGCTTGTTGACCGCCGTGGCTGGTTGGAGACGCTGGACCAGGCGTTGAAGGCGGAAAGGACCAAGCTAGACCACAAGGCGAAGGTCCTCTCCGAGGATCGAGTGGCCTTCGTCAAGCTGGAGGAGAAAGCTCGCGCTGCGCTGAAAACGCTTTATGAGGGCGGCTTGGAGAATCCGTTAGCTGGTGCAGAGGATGGTCCTACCGAGCTGCTTCCCTTCCTGGTCTGTGCACTTGAAGATGTCGCGGACGGCCTTGGCCCTACGGCTGACACCGAGGCGCGTGCCCTGTCCTCCGCAGTGCTGACGCGTGTCCTCAGCCACGTCTATCTTCGCGACCCCAACGTCGACCTCGACAGCCTGCTGGAACCCGTGAGCGGCGACCTTGCCGCTGCTGCTGCTGAGGCTGTGAAAGGCTGAGCTGAAGCTTTTCTGGGGAGGTCCCGCGCCTTCAGCACCTTGACCGGGCGTGGTGCTGCCAGCTCCGTGGCCTCAGAAGGCGGAGCCGCCCAGCACGACTCCACCACAGGCGGCAACACCAATGGGAAGTGATCCCTTTGCAGCTTCTGTCCTGTTTTAATTCCTGCAACATGCACCGTGCCTCGTGGAGGCGTTTAAACTTGTGTTTGGCATTGTGAAACAATCTATGGCTTATAATATTTTGCTTTTGAATTCCCTGGAATTTGCATTTGTCCCTCCTATTTGCTCGTGTTCTACGTCGGCAGGGCCCGACCCCGCGCATACCTCAGCCGCCGTTAGCCCCGACCGGAAATCAGGACGGAACTAAGGAGTGATGGGCTACGTGGCAAGTTAGGCTCCTGAGCCACGATGCGCAGGAGTCCCCCTTGCCACACAAACAGCAAGTAGGGAAGGGAGGTGTAGGAGTGGATTTGTCGTTCTACGTCGGCAGGGCCCGGCCCCGCGCATACCTCAGCCGCCGTCAGCCCCGACTGGAAACCAGGAGTGAGGGGCTACGTGCTACGTCTTGAGCTTGCGTTGGTTTTCCTCGAAGAGGAGAGGGTGATGCAGCAGGTGTAGCATAAGTATTTCCCTTAGTTTTGAGAACCAATGTATCAATCCAGTAGGAGGCTCCTCAAAACTCCCACGCACCTACACAAACAAACTAAGAACTCGCAACCAACGCAATAAAGGGGTTGTCAATCCCTTGACGGCCACTTGCGAAATTGAGATCTAATAAAGATAGTAAGATAAGATAAATATATTTTTGGTATTTTATAATATAGATGCAAAAAGTAAAGATGCAAATAAAAGTAGATTGAAAGCAAATATGATAAGAGATAGACCCGGGGGCCATAGGTTTCACTAGAGGCTTCTCTCAAGATAGTATAAGTATTACGGTGGGTGAACAAATTCTTGTCGAGCAATTGATAGAAAAGAGCATAGTTATGAGATTATCTAGGCATGATCATGTATACAGCATCACGTCCATAACAAGTAGACCGACTCACCTGCATCTACTACTATTACTCCACACATCGATTGCTATCCAAATGTATCTAGAGTATTAAGTTCATAAGAACAGAGTAACACATTAAGCAAGATGACATGATGTAGAGGATAAACTCATGCAATATGATATAAACCCCATCTTGTTATCCTTGATGGCAACAATACAATCGTGCCTTGCAACCCTTTACATCCTTTGGGTAAGGACACATAAAGTTGAACCCAAAGCTAAGCACTTCTCCCATGGCAAGAAAGACCAATCTAGTAGGCCAAACCAAACTGATAATTCGAAGAGACTTGCAAAGATAACTCAATCATACATAAAAGAATTCAGAGAAGATTCAAATATTATTCATAGATAAACTTGATCATAAACCCACAATTCATCGGATCTCGACAAACACACCGCAAAAAGAGTTTACATCGAATAGATCTCCACAAGAGAGGGGGAGAACATTGTATTGCGATCCAAAAATAGAGAATAAGCCATCTAGCTAATAACTATGGACCCGTAGGTCTGTGGTAAACTACTCACAACTCATCGGAGGGGGAAGGATGTTGATGTAGAAGCCCTCCGTGGTTGATTCCCCCTCAGTAGAGTGCCGGCGAAGGCTCCAAGATGGGATCTCGCGGATACAGAAGGTTACGGCGGTGAAAATTGTGATTCGTGGTGCCCCTGGATGTTTTAGGGGTACGTAGGTATATATAGGAGGAAGAAGTACGTCGGTGGCCGCCCGAGGGGCCCACGAGACAGGGGGCACGCCCTACGGGGGGGCGGGGGCGACCTCCTATCTCGTGGCTTCCTCAGCTGCTTCTTCACTTGCACTCCAAGCTCTTCGGATCACGTTCGTTCCAAAATCACGCTCCCGAAGGTTTCATTCTGTTTGGACTCCGTTTGATATTCCTTTTCTTCGAAATACTGAAATAGGCAAAAAAAACAGCAATATGGGCTGGGCCTCCGGTTAGTAGGTTAGTCCCAAAAATGACATAAATGTGTAAAATAAAGCCCATAAACATCCAAAAGGGGTAATATAATAGCATGGAACAATAAAAAATTATAGATACGTTGGAGACGTATCAAACATCCCAAAGCTTAATTCCTGCTCGTCCTCAAGTAGTTAAATGATAAAAAAGAAATTTTTGATGTGGAATGCTACCTAGCATAATTCTCAATGTAATTTTCTTTATTGTGGCATGAATGTTCAGATCCAAATGATACAAAATAAAAGTTCATATTGACATAAGAAATAGTAATTCCTCAAGCATACTAATCAAAGTAACCATGTCTTCTCAAAATAACACAGCTAAAGAAAGTTATCCCTACAAAATCATATAGTCTGGCTGTTGCTCTATCTTCATCACACAAAGTATTTAATCATGCACAACCCCGATGACAAGCCAAGCAATTGTTTCATACTTTAATAATCTCAAACTTTTTTAATTTTCACGCAATACATGAGCGTGAGCCATGGACATAGCACTATATGTAGAATAGAATGGTGGTTGTGGAGAAGACAAAAAGGAGAAGATAGTCTCACACCAACTAGGCGTATCAACAGGCTATGGAGATGCCCATTAATAGATATCAATGTGAGTGAGTAGGGATTGCCATGCAACGGATGCACTAGAGCTATAAATATATGAAACAACAAAAGAAACTAAGTGGGGTGCATCCAACTTGCTTGCTCACGAAGACCTAGGGCACTTTTGAGGAAGCCCATCATTGGAATATACAAGCCAAGTTCTATAATGAAAAAATTCCCACTAGTATATGAAAGTGACAACATATGAGATTCTTTAACATGAAGATCATGGTGCTATTTTGAAGCACAAGTGTGGAAAAAGAGATAGTAGCATTGTCCCTTCTCTCATTTTCCCTCATTTTATTTTTTCTTCTTTCTTTTCTCTCTTTTTTTCTTTTTCTTTCTCTTTGGCCTTTTTTTGGCCTTTCTTTTTTTTGTAAAGTACGAAGTCTCATCCCGACTTGTGGGGGAATCATAGTCTTCATCATCCTTTCCTCACTAGGACAATGCTCTAATAATGAAGATCATCACACGTTTATGGATTTACAAATCAAAGCTAGAACAAGATATGACTCTATATGAATGCCTCCGGCGGTATACCGGGATATGCAATGAATCAAGAGCGACATGTATGAAAATTATGAAGGTAGGCTTGCGACAAATACAATGTCAACTACATGATCATGCAAAAAGTAATATGACAAAAGTAATGCGTGTCATATGAACGGAACGGTGGAAAGTTGCATGGCAATATATCTCAGAATGGCTATGGAAATGCCATAATAGGTAGGTATGGTGGCTGTTTTGAGGAAGGTAAATGGTGGGTATATGGTACCGGCGAAAGTTGCGCGGTACAAGAGAAGCTAGCAATGGTGGAAGGGTGAAAGGGTGTGTATAATCCATGGACTCAACATTAATCAAAAGATCTCATATACTTGTTGCAAAAATTTAGAAGTCATCAGAAACTAAAGTAATATGCGCATGCTCCTAGGGGGATAGATTGGTAGGAAAAGACCATCGCTCGTCCCCGACCGCCACTAATAAGGAAGACAATCAATAAATAAAATTGTGCTCCAACTGTTGGAAATATGCCCTAGAGGCAATAATAAAAGTATTATTATATTTCCTTGTTCATGATAATTGTCTTTTATTCATGCTATAACTGTATTATTCGGAAATCGTAATACACGTGTGAATACATAGACCACAATATGTCCCTAGTGAGCCTCTAGTTGACTAGCTCGTTGTGATCAACAGATAGTCATGGTTTCCTGACTATGGACATTGGATGTCGTTGATAACGGGATCACATCATTAGGAGAATGATGTGATGGACAAGACCCAATCCTAAGCATAGCACAAAGATCGTGTAGTTCGTTTGCTAGAGCTTTTCCAATGTCAAGTATCTCTTCCTTAGACCATGAGATCGTGTAACTCCGGATACCGTAGGAGTGCTTTGGGTGTATCAAGCGTCACAACGTATCGGGTGACTATAAAGGTGCACTACAGGTATCTCCGAAAGTGTCATTGGGTTGACACGGATCGAGATCGGGATTTGTCACTCCGTGTAAATGGAGAGGTATCTCTGGCCCACTCGGTAGGACATCATCATAATGTGCACAATGTGATTAAGGGGTTGATCACGGGATGATGTGTTGCGGAACGAGTAAAGAGACTTGCGTAACGAGATTGAACAAGGTATCGGTATACCGACGATCGAATCTCGGGCAAGTAAAATACCGCTAGACAAAGGGAATTGTATACGGATCGATGAGTCCTTGACATCGTGGTTCATCCGATGAGATCATCGTGGAACATGTAGGAGCCAACATGGGTATCCAGATCCCGCTGTTGGTTATTGATCGGAGAGCGCCTCGGTCATGTCTACATGTCTCCCGAACCCGTAGGGTCTACACACTTAAGGTTCGATGGCGCTAGGGTTATAAAGGAAGCTTGTATGTGGTTACCGAATGTTGTTCGAGTCCGGATGAGATCCCTGACGTCACGAGGAGTTCGGAATGGTCCGGAGGTAAAGATTTATATATGGGAAGTCCTATTTTGGTCACCGGAAAAGTTTCGGGGTTTATCGGTAACGTACCGGGACCACCGGGATGGTCCCGGGGGTCCACCAAGTGGGGCCACCTGCCCCAGAAGGCTGCGTGGGCCAAGTGTGGGAGGGGACCAGCCCCTAGGTGGGCTCGGGCGCCCCCCACCAAGGCCCAAGGCGTGGGAAGTGGGGAAGGGGGGCAAACCCTAGGGCAGATGGGCCCTAAGGCCCACCCTGGGTGCGCCTCCCCCTCTCTCCCCCTCTGGCCGCCACCCAGATTGGATCTGGAGGCTGGCCGCACCCCTTGGGGGTGGGAAACCCTAAAGGGGGCGCAGCCCCCCTCTCCCCCTATAAATAGTGAGGCATAGGGCTTCCCATGAGACAGACACAATACACGTGATTCGATCTCTGCCTTTGGTTGCAGCCCTCTCCTCTCTCCCAAGTACTCCTCCTCTCCCGTGGTGCTTAGCGAAGCCCTGCTGGATTGCCACACTCATCCACCACCACCACGCCGTTGTGCTGCTGCTGGATGGAGTCTTCCTCAACCTCTCCCTCTCTCCTTGCTGGATCAAGGCGTGGGAGACGTCACCGGGCTGTACGTGTGTTGAACGCGGAGGTGTCGTGCGTTCGGCACTTGATCATCGGTGATTTGAATCACGACGAGTACGACTCCATCAACCCCGTTCACTTGAACGCTTCCGCTTAGCGATCTACAAGGGTATGTAGATGCACTCTCTTTCTACTCGTTGCTGGTCTCTCCATAGATAGATCTTGGTGACACGTAGGAAAATTTTGAATTTCTGCTACGTTCCCCAACAGTGGCATCATGAGCTAGGTCTATTGCGTAGATTCTTTGCACGAGTAGAACACAAAGTAGTTGTGGGCGTTGATGTTGTTCAATATGCTTACCGTTACTAGTCCAATCTTGTTTCGACGGTATTGTGGGATGAAGCGGCCCGGACCGACCTTACACGCATTCTTCGTGAGACAGGTTCCACCGATTGACATGCACTTCGTGCATAAGGTGGCTAGCGGGTGCCGCCTCCCACTTTAGTCGGAACGGATTCGATGAAAAGGGTCCTTATGAAGGATAAATAGCAATTGGCATATCACGTTGTGGTTTTGCGTAGGTAAGAAACGTTCTTGCTAGAAACCCATAGCAGCCACGTAAAACATGCAAACAACAATTAGAGGACGCCTAACTTGTTTTTGCAGGGTATGCTATGTGATGTGATATGGCCAAAAGAATGTGATGAATGATATGGGATGTATGAGATTGATCATGTTCTTGTAATAGGAATCACGACTTGCATGTCGATGAATATGACAACCGCGAGAGCCATAGGAGTTGTCTTAATTTATTGTATGACCTGCGTGTCATTGAACAACGCCATGTAATTACTTTACTTTATTACTAACGGTAGCCATAGTAGTAGAAGTAATAGTTGGCGAGACAACTTCATGGAGACACGATGATGGAGATCATGATGATGGAGATCATGGTGTCATGCCGGTGACGATGATGATCATGGAGCCCCGAAGATGGAGATCAAAAGGAGCAAAATGATATTGGCCATATCATGTCACTATTTGATTGCATGTGATGTTTATCATGTTTATGCATCTTGTTTACTTAGGACGACGGTAGTAAATAAGATGATCCCTTACAAAATTTCAAGAAGTGTTCTCCCCTGACTGTGCACCGTTGCTACAGTTCGTCGCTTCTAAGCACCACGTGATGATCGGGTGTGATGGATTCTTACATTCACATACAACGGGTGTAAGACAGTTTTACACAGCGAAAACACTTAGGGTTAACTTGACGAGCCTAGAATGTACAGACATGGCCTCGGAACACGGAGACCGAAAGGTCGAGCATGAGTCGTATGGAGGATACGATCAACATGAAGATGTTCACCGATGATGACTAGTCCGTCTCACGTGATGATCGGACACGGGCTAGTTGACTTGGATCATGTAATCACTTAGATGACCAGAGGGATGTCTATCTGAGTGGGAGTTCATAAGATGAACTTAATTATCCTGAACATAGTCAAAAGATCTTTGCAAATTATGTCGTAAGCTCGCGCTTTAGTTCCACTGCTTAGATATGTTCCTAGAGAAAATATAGTTGAAAGTTGATGATGGCGATTATGCGGACGAGAAAGCTCATGTCCTTAATGCACCGCGGTGTGCTGAACCCCAAACGTCGTTTGTGGATGTTGCGAACATCGGACATACACGTTTGATAACTACGTGATAGTTCGGATAAACGGTTTAGAATTAAGGCACGAAGATGATTTTCAAAGCGTCGCGGAACATATGAGATGTTTCGAGGGCTGAAATTGAGATTTCAGGCTCGTGCCCACGCCAAGAGGTATGAGACCTCCGACGATTTTCTTAGCCTACAAACTAAGGTAGAAATGCTCAATCGTTGAGCTTGTGCTCGATTGTCCGAGTACAACAATCACTTGAATCGAGTGGGATTTGATCTTCCGGATGAGATAGTGATGTTTCTCCAAAGTCATTGCCACCAAGCTGCTAGAGCTTCGTGATGAACTATAACATATCGTGGATAGATATGATGATCCTTGAGGTATTCACGATGTTTGACACCGCGAAAGTAGAAATCAAGAAGAAGCATCAATTGTTGATGGTTGGTGAAACCACTAGTTTCAAGAAGGGCAAGGGCAAGAAGGATACTTCATGAAACGGCAAAACAGCTGCTGCTCCAAAGTGAAGAAACCCAAGGTTGAACCCAAACCCGAGACTAAGTGCTTCGTAATAAAGGGAACCACCATCGGGCGGAATTACCCTAGATACTTGGTAGATGAGAAGGCTGGAAAGGTCGATAGAAGTATATTGATATACATTATGTTAATGTGTACTTTACTAGTACTCCTAGTAGCACCAGGGTATTAGATACCGTTCGGTTGCTAAGTGTTAGTAACTCGAAATAAAAGCTACGGAATAAACGGAGACTAGTTAAAGGTGAGTGACGATATGTGTTGGAAGTGTTTCCAAGGTTGATGTGATCAAGCATCGCACGCTCCCTCTACCATCGAGATTTGGTGTTTGCGTTGAGCATAGACATGATTGGATTATGTCTATCGCAATACGGTTATTCATTTAAGGAGAATAATGATTACTCTGTTTATTTGAATAATACCTTCAATGGTCTTGCACCTGAAATGAATGGTTTATTGAATCTCAATCGTAGTAATACACATTTTCATGCCAAAAGATATAAGATAATAATGATAGTACCACTTACTTGTGGCACTGCCATGTAAGTCATATTGGTATAAAACGCATGAAGAAGCTCCATTTTGATGGATCTTTGGACTCACTCGTTTTTGAAAAGTTTGAGACATGCGAACCATGTCTATTGGTGTATACGCATCAAGAAACTCCATGCAGATGGATCGTTTGGACTCACTTGATTTTGGATCACTTGAGATATGCAAATCATACCACATGGGCAAGATGACTAAAAAGCCTCGTTTTTTCAGTAAAATGGAACAAGATAGCAACTTGTTGGAAGTAACACATTTTGATGTGTGCAGTCCAATGAGTGCCGAGGCATCTGATGAATATCGTTATGTTCTTACTTCACGATGATTCGAGTAGATGTAGAGTATATTTACTTGATGAAACACAAGTCTGAATTATTGAATGGTTCAAGTAATTTCAGAGAGAAGTTGAAGATCATCGTGACAAGAGGATGAAATGTCTATGATATGATCATAGAGATGAGTATCTGAGTTACGAGCTTTGGCACGCAATTAAGACATTGTGGAAATTGTTTCACAATTAATGCCGCCTGGAACACCATAGTTTGATGGTGTGTCCGAACATCATAGTTGCACCCTATTGGATATGGTGCGTACCATGATGTCTCTTATTGAATTACCACTATTGTTTATGGGTTAGGCATTAGAGACAACCACATTCACTTGAATAGGGCAACACGTAATTCCGTTGAGATGACACCGTATGAACTATGGTTTAGAGAAACCTAAGCTGTCATTTCTTAAAAGTTTGGGGCTGCGACGCTTATGTGGAAAAAGTTTCAGGTTGATAAGCTCGAACCCAAAGCGGATAAAATGCATCTTCATAGGACACCCAAAACAGTTGGGTATACCTCCTAATTCAGATCCGAAAGCAATATGGATTGTTTCTTGAATCGGGTCCTTTCTCGAGGAAAAGTATGTCTCGGAAAGTTGAGTGGGAGGATGGTGGAGACTTGATATGGTTACTGAACCGTCACTACAACAAGTGTGTAGCAGGGCACAGGAAGTTGTTCCTGTGACACGTACGCCAATTGAAGTAGAAGCTTATGATAGTGATCATGAAACTTCAGATCAAGTCACTACCGTACCTCGTAGGGTGACAAGGATGCGTACAGCTTAAAAGTGGTGCAGTAATCCTGTCTTGAAGGTCATGTTGCTGGACAACAGCGAACCTACGAGCTATGGAGAAGCAATGGTGGGCCCAAATTCCAACAAATGGTTAGAAGCCATGAAATCCGAGATAGGATCCATGTATCAGAACAAAGCATGGACTTTGGTGGACTTGCGAGATGATCGGCAAGCCATTAAGATAAATGGATCTTTAAGAAGAAGACGGACGTGGGCGGTAATGTCACCGCCTATGAAGCTCGACTTGTGGCGAAGAGTTTTTCACAAGTTCAAGGAGTTGACTACGATGAGATTTTCTCATCTGTAGCGATGCTTAAGTCCGTCGGAATCATGTTAGCATTAGCTGCATTTATGAAATCTGGCAGATGGATGACAAAACGAGTTTCCTTACCAGTTTTCGTAAGGAAAGGTTGTATGTGATACAATCAGAAAAGTTTTGTCGATCCTAAGGATGCTAAAAGGTATGCTGGTTCCAGCGATCCTTCTAAGGACTGGAGTAAGCATCTCGGAGTTGGAATATGTACTTTGATAAGATGATCAAAGATTTTGGGTTTATACAAATTTATGAGAAACTTGTATTTCCAAAGAAGTGAGTGGGAGCACTATAGAATTTCTGGTGAGTGTATGTTATTGACATATTGTTGATCAGAAATGATGTGGAATTTCTGGAAAGCATATAGGGTTATTTGAAAAGTGTTTTTCAATGGAAAACCTGGATTAAGCTACTTGAACATTGAGCATCAAGATCTATGAGGATAGATCAAGAACGCTCAATAGTACTTTCAAATGAGCACATACCTAGACATGATCTAGAAGGTGTTCAAGATGGATCAGTCTAAGAAGGAGTTCTTGCCTGAGATGTAAGGTATGAAGTTAAGACTTAAAGCTCGACCACGGCAGAATAGAGAAAAAGGACGAAGGTCGTCCCCTATGCTTCAGAGGTAGGCTCTACAGTATGCAATGTTGTGTACCGCACCGGAAGTGTGCCTTGCCATGAGTCAGTCAAGGGGTACAAGAATGATCCAGGAATGGATCATTGGACAGCGGTCAAAATTGTCCTTGGAGTAAATAAGGACATGTTTCTCGATTATGGAGGTGATAAAGAGTTCGGCGTAAAGGGTTACGTCGATGCAAGCTTTAACACCCATCCGAGTGACTCTGAGTAGCAAACCGGATACGTATAGTGGAGCAACCATTTGGAATAGTTCCAAGTGGAGCATGGAAACAACATTTACAATATGACCTAGAAATTTGCAAAGCACACATGGATCTGAAAGGTTCAGACCCGTTGACTAAAACCTCTCTCACAAGCAAAACATGATCAAACCCCAGAACTCATTTGATGATGTTGGTCACATGGCGATGTGAGCTGTGAGTGTTAATCACATGGCGATGTGAACTAGATTATTGACTCTAGTGCAAGTGGGAGACTGTTGGAAATATGCCCTAGAGGCAATAATAAAAGTATTATTATATTTCCTTGTTCATGATAATTGTCTTTAATTCATGCTATAACTGTATTATTCGGAAATCGTAATACACGTGTGAATACATAGACCACAATATGTCCCTAGTGAGCCTCTAGTTGACTAGCTCGTTGTGATCAACAGATAGTCATGGTTTCTGCTATGGACATTGGATGTCGTTGATAACGGGATCACATCATTAGGAGAATGATGTGATGGACAAGACCCAATCCTAAGCATAGCACAAAGATCGTGTAGTTCGTTTGCTAGAGCTTTTCCAATGTCAAGTATCTCTTCCTTAGACCATGAGATCGTGTAACTCCCGGATACCGTAGGAGTGCTTTGGGTGTATCAAATGTCACAACGTAACTGGGTGACTATAAAGGTGCACTACAGGTATCTCCGAAAGTGTCTTGGGTTGACACGGATCGAGATCGGATTTGTCACTCCGTAAATGGAGAGGTATCTCTGCCCACTCGGTAGGACATCATCATAATGTGCACAATGTGACCAAGGGGTTGATCACGGGATGATGTGTTATGGAACGAGTAAAGAGACTTGCCGGTAACGAGATTGAACAAGGTATCGGTATACCGACGATCGAATCTCGGGCAAGTAAAATACCGCTAGACAAAGGGAATTGTATACGGATCGATGAGTCCTTGACATCGTGGTTCATCCGATGAGATCATCGTGGAACATGTGGGAGCCAACATGGGTATCCAGATCCCGCTGTTGGTTATTGATCGGAGAACGTCTCGGTCATGTCTACATGTCTCCCAAACCCGTAGGGTCTACACACTTAAGGTTCGATGACGCTAGGGTTATAAAGGAAGCTTGTATGTGGTTACCGAATGTTGTTCGGAGTCCCGGATGAGATCCCGGACGTCACAAGGAGTTCCGGAATGGTCCGGAGGTAAAGATTTATATATGGGAAGTCCTATTTTGGTCACCGGAAAAGTTTCGGGGTTTATCGGTAACGTACCGGGACCACCGGGAGGGTCCCGGGGGTCCACCAAGTGGGGCCACCTACCCCAGAAGGCTGCGTGGGCCAAGTGTGGGAGGGGACCAGCCCCTAGGTGGGCTGGGCGCCCCACCAAGGCCCAAGGCGTGGGAAGTGGGAAGGGGCAAACCCTAGGCAGATGGGCCCTAAGGCCCACCCCAGGTGCGCCTCCCCCTCTCTCCCCCTCTGGCCGCCACCCAGATTGGATCTGGAGGCTGGCCGCACCCCTTGGGGGTGGGAAACCCTAAAGGGGGCGCAGCCCCCCTCTCCCCCTATAAATATTGAGGCATAGGGCTGCCCATGAGACAGACACAATACACGTGATTCGATCTCTGCCTTTGGTTGCAGCCCTCTCCTCTCTCCCAAGTACTCCTCCTCTCCCGTGGTGCTTAGCGAAGCCCTGCTGGATTACCACACTCATCCACCACCACCACGCCATTGTGCTGCTGCTGGATGGAGTCTTCCTCAACCTCTCCCTCTCTCCTTGCTGGATCAAGGCGTGGGAGACGTCACCGGGCTGTACGTGTGTTGAACGCGGAGGTGTCGTGCGTTCGGCACTTGATCATCGGTGATTTGAATCACGACGAGTACGACTCCATCAACCCCGTTCACTTGAACGCTTCCGCTTAGCGATCTACAAGGGTATGTAGATGCACTCTCTTTCTACTCGTTGCTGGTCTCTCCATAGATAGATCTTGGTGACACGTAGGAAAATTTTTGAATTTCTGCTACGTTCCCCAACACCAACTTCATCACAAAGCAGTTCACCATACGTGCATGCTACGGGAATCACAAGCTTCAACACAAGCATTCTTTAAATTCATAACCACCCAAGTAGCATGACTTTAATATCACTACCTCCATATCTCAAAACAATTATCAAGCATCAAGTTGATCATAGCATCCAATTCACTTTCTATGATAGTTTTTATTATACCCAACTTGGATGCTCATCATTCTAGGACCAACTTTAAAACCATAGAAAATACCATGCTGTTCTAAAAGACTCTCAAAAAGATATAAGTGAAGCATGAGAGGCTAGCAATTTCTTCAAAATTAAGACACCACCGTGCTCTAAAAGATATAAGTGAAGCACTAGAGCAAAAACTATCAAGCTCAAAAGATATAAGTGAAGCACATAGAGTATTCTAGCAAATTCTAATCAAATAGGCTTCTCCCAAAAGGTGTGTACAGCAAGGATGATTGTGGTAAACTAAAAATCAAAGACTAATATAATACACAACGCTCCAAGCAAAACATATATCATGTGGCGAATAAAAATATAGCTCCAAGTAAAGTTACCAATGAACGAAGACGAAAGAGGGGATGCCTTCCGGGGCATCCCCAAGCTTAGGCTTTTGGATATTTTTCAATATCTTGGGGTGCCATGGGCATCCCCAAGCTTAGGCTCTTGCCACTCCTTATTCCATAGTCCATAAAAGCTTTACCCAAAACTTGAAAACTTCACAAGACAAAACTCAACAGGAAATCTTATAAGCTCCGTTAGTGAAAGAAAACAAAACCACCACATAAGGTACTGCCATGAACTCATTCTTTATTTAATTTGGTGTTCAACCTACTGTATTCCAACTTCCTTATGGTTCATAGACTGAATTACTAGCCATATATGCATTGAAATAAGCAAACAACACACGAAAAACAGAATCTGTCAAAAACAGAACAGTATGTAGCAATCTGTAACTAATGCAAACTTCTGGAACTTTAAAAATCCTGCCAAAATAGGAAGTCCTGGACAATTTGTTTATTGAACAGCATAAGAAAGAATCAACACAAAAGTACGTTCCTGTGATTTAAAATAATTATATTCGTGCGTGCAAAGTTTCTATTTGTCAGCAGAATGAAATCAACTATCATCGTAGGTTATCCTATAGGTTCTACTTGGTACAAACACTAATTAAATGATAAAAACACATCTAACCAGAAGGTAGATGCAAGATTTATTACTAAACAGGAGCAAAAACAAAAACATAAAGAAAAATTGGGTTGCCTCCCAACTAGCGCTATCGTTTAACGCCCCTAGCTAGGCATAAAAGCAAGGATAGATCTAACGAGTGCCATCTTTGGCACTAAATTCATAAGTAGCACGCATGATAGATTCATAAGGTAATTTGACTTTCTTTCATGGAAAGTGCTCCATGCCTTTCTTTAATGGAAATTGAAATCTAATATTCCCTTCCTTCATATCAATAATCGCACCAATCATTCTAAGGAAAGGTCTACCAAGAATAATAGGGCAAGAAAGATTGCAATCTATATCAAGAACAATAAAATCTACGGGCACCAAATTTCTATTTGCAACAATAAGAACATCATTGATCCTTCCCATAGGCTTTTTAATGGTGGAATCCGCAAGGTGCAAATTTAAAGAGCAATCATCAAGATCATGGAAACCTAGAATATCACATAAAGTTTTCGGAATCGTGGAAACACTAGCACCCAAATCACACAAAGCAAAACACTCATAATCTTTAATTCTAATCTTTATAGTAGGTTCCCACTCATCGTTAAGTTTTCTAGGTATAGAAACTTCCAAATTAAGTTTTTCATCATAAGATTGCATCAATGCATCAACAATATGTTTGGTAAACGCTTTGTTTTGACTATAAGCATGAGGAGAATTAACAACGAATTGCAACAAGGAAATACAACCTTTTAAAGGGCAACTATCATAATCAAATTCCTTGAAATCCGAGATAGAAAGTTCAATGTTATTGGAAGTTGAGGATTCTCCAATCTCACTTTTACCAAATTTAGCATTAAGATCTAAAGACTCCGAATGACGCCTTCTAGGCAAAGTTGATTCATCATTAGTCCCGTAATCATCAAAATTCATATTGCAAAACATAGATCTAATCGGAGACGCATCAATAACTTTAAGATCCTCATCATTATTTTCACGAAAACTAGAAGAACACGCTTTTATAAAGCTTTCTTTTTTAGCATGCAATCTAGCGGTTCTTTCCTTGCAGTCATCAATGGAAATTCTCATTATTTTGAGAGACTCATTGATATCATGCTTAGGAGGAGAAGATATAAGTTTAAGAGAATCAACATCAAGCGAAAGTCTATCAATATAATGTTCCTAGCCAAATCATCAACTTTGAGCAATTTTTCTTCAAGCAAGGCATTAAAATTCTTTTGAGAAATCATAAATTCTTTCACACTATTCTGAAAATCAGAGGGCATATTATTAAAATTACCATAAGAATTATTGTAGGAATTTCCATAATTATTATAGGAATTACTAGGGAACGGTCTAGCATTAAAATTTCCTCTATAAGCATTGTTTCCAAAACTATTCCTACCAACAAAATTCACATCCATAGATTCATTATTATTCTCAATCAAGGAAGACAAAGGCATATCATTGGGATCAAGAGAGTATTTTTAGTAGCAAACATTTTCATAAGTTCATCCATCTTTCCACTCAAAACATTGATTTCTTCTATAGCCTGCACTTTTTTACTAGAAGATCTTTCAGTGTGCCAATGAGAATAATTAGCCATAATATTATCAAGAAGTTTTGTAGCATCTCCTAATGTGATTTCCATAAAGGTGCCTCCCGCGGCCGAATCTAAGAGATTTCTAGAAGCAAAGTTCAAACCGGCATAAAATTTTTGTATGATCATCCATAAATTCTAAGCATGAGTAGGGCAATTGCAAAGCATCAATTTCATTCTTTCCCAAGATTGGGCAACATGCTCATGATCAAGTTGTTTAAAATTCATAATATCGTTCCTAAGAGTGATGATCTTAGCAGGAGGAAAATACTTAGAGATAAAAGCATCTTTGCACTTGTTCCAAGAATCAATACTATTGTTAGGCAAAGACGAAAACCAAACTTTAGCACGATCTCTAAGTGAAAACGGAAATAACTTCAATTTGACAATATTATTATCCTTATCTTTCTTCTTTTGCATATCACACAAATCAACAAAATTGTTTAGATGAGTAGCGGCATCTTCACTAGGAAGGCCGGCGAATTGATCTTTCATAACAAGATTCAGCAAAGCAGTATTGATTTCACAAGAGTCAACATCAATAGGAGCAATCAGAGTACTAAGGAAATCATTATTATTGGTATTCGAGAAATCACACAATTTGGAATTATCTTGTGCCATGACAACAAGTAATCCAACACACAAGCAAACAAAAAAATGGCCAGCGAAAAGAGAGGAGGTGATTGGGAAAGAGAGGGCGAATAAAACGGCAACAGTGAAGTGGGGGAGAGGAAAATGAGAGGCAAATGGCAAATAATGTAAATGCGAGGGAGATGGGTTTGTGATGGGTACTTGGTATGTCTTGACTTGAGCGAAGACCTCCCCGGCAACGGCGCCAGAGATCCTTCTTGCTACGTCTTGAGCTTGCGTTGGTTTTCCTCGAAGAGGAGAGGGTGATGTAGCAAGTGTAGCGTAAGTATTTCCCTCAGTTTTGAGAACCAAAGTATCAATCCAGTAGGAGGCTCCTCAAAAGTCCCATGCACCTACACAAACAAACTGAGAACTCGCAACCAACGCAATAAAGGGGTTGTCAATCCCTTCACGGCCACTTGCGAAAGTGAGATCTAATAAAGATAGTAAGATAATATAAATATATTTTTGGTATATTATAATATAGATGCAAAAAGTAAAGATGCAAATAAAAGTAGATTGAAAGAAAATATGATAAGAGATAGACCCGGGGGCCATAGGTTTCACTAGAGGCTTCTCTCAAGATAGCATAAGTATTACGGTGGGTGAACAAATTATTGTCGAGCAATTGATAGAAAAGCGAATAGTTATGAGATTATCTAGGCATGATCGTGTATATAGGAATCACGTCCATAACAAGTAGACCGACTCCTGCATGCATCTACTACTGTTGCTCCACACATCGACCGCTATCCAGCATGCATCTAGAGTATAAAGTTCATAAGAACAGAGTAACGCATTAAGCAAGATGACATGATGTAGAGGGATAAACTCATGCAATATTATATAAACCCCATCTTGTTATCCTCGATGGCCACAAGACAATACATGCCTTACAACCCTTTCTGTCACTGGGTAAGGACACCGCAAGATTGACCCCAACGCTAAGCACTTCTCCCATGGCAAGAAAGACCAATCTAGTAGGCCAAACCAAACTGATAATTCGAAGAGACTTGCAAAGATAACCCAATCATACATAAGAGAATTCAGAGAAGATTCAAATATTATTCATAGATAAACTTGATCATCAACCCACAATTCATCGGATCTCGACAAACACACCACAAAAAGAGTTTACATCGAATAGATCTCCACAAAAGAGGGGGAGAACATTGTATTGAGATCCAAAAAGAGAGAAGAAGCCATCTAGCTAATAACTATGGACCCGTAGGTCTGTGGTAAACTACTCACAACTCATCGGAGGGGCAAGGATGTTGATGTAGAAGCCCTCCATGGTCGATTCCCCCTCCGACAGAGTGCCGGCGAAGGCTCCAAGATGGGATCTCGCGGATACAGAAGGTTACGGCGATTAAAATTGTGTTTCGTGGTGCCCCTGGATCTTTTCGGGGTACGTAGGTATATATAGGAGAAAGAAGTACGCCGGTGGACGCCCGAGGGGCCCATGAGATAGGGGGCGCGCCCTACAGGGGGGCGGCCTCCTATCTCGTGGCTTCCTCAGCTGCTTCTTGACTTGCACTCCAAGCTCTCCGGATCACGTTCGTTCCAAAAATCACGCTCCCGAAGGTTTCATTCCGTTTGGACTCCGTTTGATATTCCTTTTCTTCGAAATACTTAAATAGGCAAAAAAAACAGCAATATGGGCTGGGCCTCCGGTTAGTAGGTTAGTCCCAAAAGTGATATAAATGTGTAAAATAAAGCCCATAAACATCCAAAAGGGGTAATATAATAGCATGGAACAATCAAAAATTATAGATATGTTGGAGACGTATCACTACGTGACCAGTTAGGCTCCTCAGTCGTGATGCTCAGGAGTCCCCCTTGACGTCCAAACGAGTCTTCATACCTTGGCTCCGCTCGGGGAGGGGCGCTCGACGACCAGGTCCGATGGACCTGGCTGGGTGGCATGCGCCCGGGCTACGCCCGGGCGTAGCCCCCGTGTTCAGCCCCCTCGCACGGCACTCCCGAGGGGAGGCGTTGCGATGGTGCCAGAAACCAAGCTCCGGGCTCCCTGAGCTTGGTACGGCCATGGGCCGCCCTCAGTTGTTTATCACCAGCGCGAAGCATAGTGCTTCCATATGTGTACGGGCATAGCCGCTCCTCGGCAGTGTCGTCAGCCAGCGCGGAGCATGGTGCTTCCACTGGTACGTGGGAGGGGGGCTCCCCTCCGGGAGGAGCCCCCGGGGCGTGTACAGCCCCGTCCTGACACGTGGCCGGCACGGTAGGGCTAGGGGAGGTGTATCTGGGCAGCCGTGAGCCAGCGCGGGACTCACGAGGCCCTACCTCGAGGCGGGTTGCGCCTGGCTCTGGGCCTTTATCAATGGTGTGTTCCTGCAGGGTGGTTAGAATGCAAATGCTCTATGTCCTCAGGTCCCGGCCCTCAAGCGAGCTCAGCCGCCGCTGGTATGATAGGTCGTGATACCGTGGGTCAAGGCCAGGGGGTGAGCGCTGGAGAGACAGTAAGAGCCCATGAGTCGCGATGCTCAGGTACCCCCCCTTTTAACGTGCAAGTGCTTTGCATGAGGGCGGAGCGGTCTGCGATAAGCTGCAGATGATAACCACGAGAACAAGGTCAAGCTCGGAGGAGCAAATCCATTTCAGTTAGATGCGGAAAAAGTAAATGCCAATGGGTTTGGCCCGAGCAGCTTGGGGATAATGCAGCCCGAGGGGCGCCCCCAACAAGGTAGGTAAAGAGAATAAGCAAAACGGATACATGCCGTAGGGACGGACCCACGCGACCTGGGAATGATCCAGCCCTGCGGGCGCTGCCAGCAGAAAATGGAACTTGAAAGATGTCGCGTGATACCTTTGGAGATGAAGTGATGCTGAAGTAGCAGACGACGCGCGGTGAAGAGGCCAACCCTCACAAGCTCTTGGGACCCGGAGCCTCAGGAGGCTCTGGGGGCACGGGAGGATCTTCGAGGGCCATCTCCATCTCTGCCAGGACCACGCGATGCCTGACCTCCTGAGCCTCCAGAATGCTCCTCAGCAGGCGCTGATGAGCAGCGACCGCGTTCGGCAGGCCGAAAGGCATGCGAACGTAGCTGTGAGGTGGACTGAGGGAGTCCTGGACTAGGGGGTGTCCGGACAGCCGGACTATCAATATCCGCCGGACTCCCAGACTACGAAGATAGAAGATTGAAGACTCCGGCTCGTGTCCGGAAGGTACTTTCCTTGGCGTGGAAGGCAAGCTTGGCGATACGGATATGTAGATCTCCTACCATTGTAACCGACTCTGTGTAACCCTAGCCTCTCCGGTGTCTATATAAACCGGAGGGCCTTAGTCCGTAGGACACAACATTACATCTCAACAATCATACCATAGGCTAGCTTCTAGGGTTTATCCTCCTTGATCTCGTGGTAGATCTACTCTTGTACTACCCATATCATCAATATTAATCAAGCGGGGCGTGGGTTTTACCTCCATCGAGAGGGCCCGAACCAGGTAAAAACATTGTGTCCTCGTCTCTTGTTACCATCTGCCTAGACGCACAGCTCGGGACCCCCTACCCGAGATCCGCCGGTTTTGACAATCGACATTGGTGCTTTCATTGAGAGTTCCTCTGTGTCGTCCCCGATAGGCTCGATGGCATCTTCAACCATCAATGCTGTCCAGGTGAGACTTTTCTCCCGGACAGATCTTTGTATTCGGCGGCTTTGTATCTGCGGGCCAATTCTCTTGGCCATCTGGAGCAGATCGAAAGCTACGCCCCTGGCCGTCAGGTCAGATTCGGAAGCTTGAACTTCACGGCCGATGACCGCGGAGACTTGATCTTCGACGGACTCAAGCCACAGCCAAGCGCGCCGCACTGTGATGATGGGCATGATCTAGCTCTGCCGCCGGACAGTGCTTTGGTGGCCGCACTTGAATCCGCTCCGGCTACTAGCCCGGAGCCGATTGCCCATGACGAGGGCTGGTGGATAGACGCCGCCCTGGGGGCTTCAACATCCACGGCGATGGAGCCGAATACCGATCTTGTCCCCTGCGGAACTCATGGTCCCGAGGTGCCGGACTCCTCGCCGGACTCCGAGCCTCCCGCGCCCCTGCCAATTAAACCGGATTGGGCGCCGGTTATGGAATTCACCGCCGCGGACATCTTTCAGCACTCGCCTTTTGGCGATATCCTGAATTCTCTGAAGCATCTCTCGCTATCAGGAGAATCCTGGCCGGACTATGGCCAGGGCGGTTGGAGTTCGGACGACGAAGAAATTCAGAGCCCACCCACCACCCACTTTGTAGCCACTGTCGAGGATCTAACCGACATGCTAGACTACGACTCCGATGACATCAACGCTATGGACGATGATGCCGGAGACGAACAGGACCCAGCACCCACGGGACACTGGAAGGCCACCTCGTCATACGACGTCTACATGGTGGATACCCCAAAATAAGGGGATGGCGAAAAAGCAGCGGAGGAAGATTCTCTGAAGAAGCAGCCTAAATGCCGGCGTCAGCGGCGCCGCTCTAAATCCCGCCACAACAAGAATGGAGATTCCGGCACGGGAGACAATAACACTCGGAGAGTGCCGAAGACGATCCCTCTGCGCAAGACTCAGCGCAGAGGATGCGTAGCAAGCCCTCACGATAGGGCGGCGGGAGGCGAAGGGGTTGAGGATGATAACTATACGCCTCCCTCCGAGACGGCGAGCCTCAACGATGATGAATTCGTCATACCCGAGGATCCCGTCGAACAAGAGCGCTTGAGCGCAGCTCATAGCCACGCAAATAGCCTAAAGAAAAAGCAGCAACAGCTCCAAGCTGATGAAGATCTGCTAGCCGATCGATGGACCGAGGTCCTCGCGGCCGAAGAGTATAAACTCGAACTCCCCTCCAAAAGTTACCCAAGACGCAAGCTGCTCCCCCGATTAGAGGAGGAAGCATACATACCTTTATCACCAGCGCACGACATGGCTGACCGACCACCCCGTGGTCGCGACAGAGAGGCATTCAGGCCCCCAGCCAAAACCGTACCCCGACATCGATCCAAGGGTACGCAGCCAAAAGGGAACGCGCCGGACTTGCGAGATATCTTGGAGGACAAAGCAAGACAATTTAGATCCATCTATGGATCACGTGGGCACCCTACGACCCACATTTAATACCGTCGCGCGGACATAACACCGCCGGGCGAACATAGCGAGATAGCGCCCCTCGAGCTGCGCCGCGACATTGCTCAATACAGGGGCGCCGCACACCCGTTATGCTTCACTGATGAAGTCATGGATCATCAGATCCCCGAAGGGTTCAAACCCGTGAATATCGAATCTTACGATGGTACAACAGACCCCGCGGTGTGGATCGAAGATTATCTTCTCCACATCCATATGGCCCGCGGCGACGATCTCCATGCCATCAAATATCTCCCACTCACGCTTAAAGGACCAGCTCGGCATTGGCTTAACAGCCTGCCCGCAGAGTCGATTGGGTGTTGGGAAGACCTAGAGGCCGCGTTCCTTGATAACTTCCAAGGTACATACGTGCGACCACCAGACGCCGATAACCTAAGCCACATTATTCAGCAGCCTGATTTAATCGCCGGATAATTCGACACGGTTCTTGACGAAGAAAAATCAAATCGCCGATTGTCCGGATCACGGAGGCCCTTGCAGCCTTCAAACATAACATCCGGGACGAATGGCTAGCCCGGCACCTGGGGCAGGAGAAGCCGAAATCAATGGCAGCCCTCACATCGTTAATGACCCGCTTTTGCGCGGGAGAGGACAGCTGGCTAGCCCGCAGCAACAATCTCCGCAAAAATTCTGGCACTCCGGACACTAAGGACAATCACGGCAGGTCACGTCGAATCAAAAACAAACGCTGCATTAATGGCGACGACAAAGAGGATACGACAGTCAATGCTGGATTCCGAGGCTCCAAACCCGGTCAACGGAAGAAGCCATTTAAAAGAACAACTCCGGGCCCGTCCAATCTGGACAGAATACTCGACCGCTCATGCCAGATACATGGCACCCCCGAAAAGCCAGCTAATCACACCAATAGAGATTGTTGGGTGTTCAAGCAGGCTGGCAAGTTAATCGCCGAACACAATGACAAGGGGCTAAATAGCGACGACGAGGAAGATACCCCGGACGCCGAACAACAGAGGACAGAAGGGTTTCCCCCCACAAGTGTGGACGGTGAATATGATTTACGCGACCCATATACCCAAGAGGGAGAGGAAGCGCGCACTACGGGACGTCTATGCGATGGAGCCAGTCGCCCCAAAGTTCAATCCATGGTCCTCCTGTCCGATCACTTTCGATCGACGAGACCATCCGACCAGCATACGTCATGGCGGATTCGCCGCATTGGTCTTAGACCCAATCGTCGATGGATTTCACCCCACAAGAGTCCTGATGGACGGCGGCAGCAGCCTGAACCTGCTTTACCAGGACACAGTGCGCAAAATGGGCATAGACCCATCCAGGATCAAACCTACTAAGACAACCTTTAAAGGTGTCATCCCAGAGTGGAAGCCAATCAGATAGGCTCACCACACCGAAGTGGTCTTCGTATCCCGGATAATTTCGAGCGAAGAGTTAATCTTCGATATAGTCCCGCTCAGTAGCGGCTATCATGCCCCGCTCGGACGAACAGCGTTACAAAGTTCAACGCGTGCCGCATTATGCATACCTAAAGCTCAAGATGCCAGCCCTCGTGGATTCATTACGGTCAATGGGAATACGGAACGCTCCTCCGAACGGAGGAACATACAATGCTCGCGGCGGAAGTCTGAGCAGCCTTCACGGCAATTCTCTAGTCCGCAATCAAAAGCCGGATGCATCAAAGCGCCCGAGCAACACTAACCAAGACCACCTGGCGCGATCAGAGTGCGCGTAGCAATGCGGCCCCCACCCTCGCCCGCACATGATCACAAGAATAACACTCCGCGTACATCATTACGCTTTGGAGATACCATGGGCGCAGGGGAGGGGCTTAACCACAAGGACCAAAGAGTGCGGCTCGACCACACCAGGGGCTCATGCTAGCGCCCCCCTTGGTTTTATTTTTTTATCTTTTCTTCTTTTACATATACAGGACTCCATTAACCAGAAGCCCTGTCCGACGGCGAACTTTCCGAACTCACGATGCAACAGTCAGGGATTAAAGAAGGCCGCGACGAACACTCAGGTGGTCTCCATTATGAGCACTAAATTCGATTACATACACCAAGTCTGCAGCTTATCCCTGGAGGGGGACATGTCAAATTAGTCCAAATCCCTTGCTTACCGCACTATTTGTATCAGTCCGCTTTATTAGCAGACCTTCTTTCATAAATAACGCAGCACTTCCTTTTTGCAAGTATATTACCTTTTCATTGCAATTGCGTTATCTTTTACAAATGTTCATTATATGACATCTTGCACCCGTATACTTTGGTACGGCCGAATACACCAGGGGCTTATGTTCCCCAGATCACGGTGCGATTAAGTCCGAACACTTTCACAAGTGCGGCACCCCGAACTTATAGCATTATATGATCAGCTCCGAATCATGTCTTGGGTCAATAGTTGGGTTTGCCCGGCTCCCATGTTTTGGTACCTTACGCCCGTTCCGTCGGCTAAGGTAGCACTGGAGAACCATCTGCGATTGCGCCCGGTTGAGCCGGTTAACGCCTCGAGAAAGCTAAAACTGACCGGCATGATAAGGCGAGAGATCGTCGCTGTGCGAGAGGTCTTTTCGGGTCCCTAAAGACTCATGCCGCTTCGAGCGAAGTTCCAGATCATGTCCGACGAAGGCGTGGATAGCGCCCCGGATTCGGTCTTCCGAATACCAGGGGCTTCGCCGAAATTTAAAATTATAGAATTCTATGGCTAAGTGAGAGTGTTCAAGCATTATAAGTCCGGTCGCCTTGTTCGTCGTGTTGAGCGCCTCCCTAGATGGACCCAAAAATGGGAACAAGAGTGCTCAAGTTTATCACCGAACACCCCAGCACTCCCGGCTTGGGGGCTGAAGCCAAAGACTTGCCATCTCTCAGATTTAACAAACGGCCGCACACAAGGTAATATTTTAAATTCAACAAAGCGTTGCTCATAGATAAACACACAGCGAGTTCACTCGAAGATTACATTAAGGGGGCACTCATCCGCAATATCGCGGGCTCCCTTCAGGACAACTTTATAATATCGCTCCGGCGTGCGATGCTCCTTGCCCGGCGGCGGCGGATCCGTGAGAAGCTTCTCCGCATCCAGCTTGCCCCATTGCACCTTTATGCGGGCAAGGGCCCGACGAGCGCCTTCAATGCAAAGCGAGCGCTGATCACATCCAGCCTGGGGCATGCATCCACTAGCCGCCGCACTAGGCCAAAGTAGCTGCCGTGCATGGCCTGCCCAGCCACACCGGATCAGAGGCCCTTCATGGCCTCCTCGGCTACCTTGTGGAGTTCGACCAGCTGCTTCAGCTTGGTCGCTTGGGGGCACTGGATGGCGGCCTCAGCGTCTTCGAGACCAAAAGACCTTCTCCGCTGAGCTCCCTCCTCGCCACGATAGAACGCAGCGAATCGACGCGCTTTACGCGCAGATCTGCAAATGCCCCGGAGAGCTCCAAATTCGGGTAAGTATCCGTAATTTACATTAACATGCTTGCTCTGCATGAAAAACGCCTTACCCGCCGCTATCTTCTTTATGTCCTCTATTTCCTCATGGGCCTTCTGGGCCTCGGCCTTGGTGGACTTGGCACTTTCGAGAGCCGAGGCAAGCTCGGACTCTCGAGTCTTGGAGTCACGCTCCAAACCCTCATGCTTTTCCATGAGAGCCTGGAGCTCTTTCCGAACTTCCGCCACCAGTGCCGCTTGCTTTTCTCGCTCAGTCCGTTCTGTGGCTGCATTGTGTTCGGCCACGGACACGGCATCCTTCAGGGCCGCCACCTCGTTAGTGGCCCCTGCATTACATATATTATCCTTATTAATCATGTTTGCAACCGAAACCCTTTTCTGTAAGGTACTTATTGAAAGTGGTGTTATTCACCTTCTTTTTCCTTGAGCTGCCTCTTGGCATGGCCGAGCTCTTGCTCGACCGCTCAAGGTCCTTCTTCAGCCGACCTCCGCCGCACGCGGCAGAGGTCAACAGCAGCAGCCTCGCACACCCATATTGACATATTTTTAGCAACCTCGTTTATTCTGTTAGATCCCTAGTCCGGCTTTTCTTTTCAACACGAACTAAGCATCGAGGGCTACCGCTCTATGCGGTATCACATTACATTATTTTAAACTTCTTACCTCAAAGCTCGTTAGAAGGCTGTTGCAGAGCTTCAGTCAGCCCGCCTTGGCGAAGTTGGACCTTCTCAATCACTGCACCCATGAGAGTGCGGTGTTCTTCCTCGATGGAAGCGCTTTTAAGCGCCCAGGCAGGTTATCCGGCGCCCGGTTGGGCGGGGCCGCCGCACCACGGTCTGCGCTTCTTTGAAGGGCGCTTGCGGACTCGAACCGCTGCGGGTTCCGATGTGGAGTCCGCACGAAGTCCGGGGGGCTGCCAGACGGAACCTCCAGAGCCTCCTCCTGGCGAGTCCCTCTGTTGGATTCCGCCTCGTCGCCCTCGCCGACGTGGGGTAGAGGCAGTCGGGATGGAATTTACATCCGACGGCGCCAAAGACCTGCTCATCGAAGTCGGAAGATCGTCAACGGCCGGACTACGGGTAGAATGCGGCGTTAGAAGGACACTACATGGCATACAAAGGCACGCATATAAATGATCTGAATACTTACGATCCTGCCGGACGCTTTGCCCTTGAGGCCACTCTTCCTCGCCAACATTGATGTTGGCGAAACTATCCGGGAATAGTTCTCCCCTCTTGACCCTTCGCCGCCCGGTTGGGAGGCCCTCCTCTCCTCTCCCTCCTCCGGGAGAGAGTACTCCTCTTCCTCCTCCTCCTCATCTTTGGGGAGGCTCGTCGTCGTCAGACGCTTTGACACGGAACTCTTTCGAGTCCCCGGGCACCTTCTTGGCCTTCTTCTCCGCACCACGTGCGATGCCGGACCAGCAGCCTTGCTAAGCGGCATCCATCGGTTCTTCCGCATGGGAGCCGGGCTGATAAGCAGCTTGGCCTTCTCCATCCAGTCTGTCAAAGGAAGAGGCAGATTAAAACCTCGCTAGAGTCAATCTAACTACTATAAGTGTCCCGTAATGGGGTCGAATCACTTACCTCGTCGATCGGAGATCGCGAGCTGAATCCGCAGCCTTGATCGCGGATGCGGGGCTTCGGCGCCTTTGAACAGCACCCTCCAGCGCCTTCAGACGTTGTGTCAAGAGCCCGCCAACATCTGGTGCTGTTCCGGATTAAACTCCCACAGATTAAATGCCCGTTTGGCACGGAGAATCCGCGGAGGAGCATGACCTGACCACGCCGACGAGCCGGAGCCTATTGCTCACCAGCTTCTTGATGCAGGCTCAAGTCCCGCCACCTCCACGGATCACCCCACCGCAAGCCCTTCTCTTTCCGGAGGTGAGCTGCGTGGGGATTCCAGAGCTAAATTCGGGGCCGCCGCCCATGTAGGCTCGCTGCTCGCTGATGTAGAACCACCCGATTGCCACCCCTTGACGGAGTCCACGAAGGTCCTTCTAGTTAAGGGACGCGGGCAGCTTGCCCAACATGGCGCCTCCGCATTCCGCTTATGCCCCTTCACAACCTTCGCTTGACGTTGAAGGTCTTGAGCCATAGGCGAAGTGGGGCGGATGCGAGAAAGGCCTGCACCACGATAAACGCCGAGATGTTGAGGACAAAGTTCGGCGCCAGATCGTGGAAATCCAGGCCGTAGTAAAACATGAGCCCCCGGACGAATGGATGGAGCGGAAAGCCCAGTCCGCGAAGGAAGTGGGGAAGGAAGACGACCCTCTCATGAGGCCCTGGGGTAGGGATGAGCTGCCCCGCGTTGGGCAGCCGATGCGCGATGTCGCCGGAAAGGTATCCGGCGTCGCGCAGTTTGGTGATGTCCTCCTCCTTGGCGGTGGAGGCCATCCATTTGCCTCCCCCTCCGGACATATTCGGAGAAGGGTTGAGGCGGGATGCGCGAGCTTAGGCGTTGGAGCTTGGGTTCGCAGGGATGAATGAGCAAAGGAGGAAGAAGGCGTAGGTGAGAAGGTAAATCCTTATCCCTTATATATAGGCGGACGAAAATATGCGTCCCTCACCGGCCTGGTAAAACTCGCTCATCTCCCAAGCGCCACCATCAATGGCGCGGTTGGGTTACCCACGCACGTATTGATGAGAATCCCGGAATAAGGGGAACACGATCTCTGCGTTGACAGGACGTGCCAAGGAAACCGCTTCGCTAAACGAGCTGAGGTGATAAAGTAATTCAAACAAGGGCTTGGTAGCGGTGTGATATCACGCCGCATAATACGTCAGCAGATTGGATCAGTATATGTGTTTTATTCTCTCTACGTTGGAATGTGGAATTTATTTTGCAGAGCCGGACACTATCCTGGTGTTCATTATTTTCTCCGAATTATTCAAGGGAGGAACCCGCCTTGCAATGCCGAACATTATGCACGCCGGACTTATCGTCATTGAAGACTGGTTCAGGGGCTACTGAGGGAGTCCTGGACTAGGGGGTGTCCGGACAGCCGGACTATCAATATCCGCCGGACTCGCAGACTACGAAGATAGAAGATTGAAGACTCCGGCTCGTGTCCGGAAGGTACTTTCCTTGGCGTGGAAGGCAAGCTTGGCGATACGGATATGTAGATCTCCTACCATTGTAACCGACTCTGTGTAACCCTAGCCTCTCCGGTGTTTATATAAACTGGAGGGCCTTAGTCCGTAGGACACAACATTACATCTCAACAATCATACCATAGGCTAGCTTCTAGGGTTTAGCCTCCTTGATCTCGTGGTAGATCTACTCTTGTACTACCCATATCATCAATATTAATCAAGCAGGATGTAGGGTTTTACCTCCATCGAGAGGGCCCAAACCTGGGTAAAAACATTGTGTCCCTCGTCTCTTGTTACCATCCGCCTAGACGCACAGTTCGGGACCCCCTACCCGAGATCCGCCGGTTTTGACACCGACATGGACCCTCACAACGCCCCACGCGTGAAGGCCAGATGCGCTCCAGAGACGGGCTTGGTTGAGCCCTGGTACGTCGATGCAGACACGCAGCCCACCATCCTCATTGGGATGTGGGGCTACGGCGGGTAGGCAGCGGCTGCCGCGCATGACTCTTGACTCCTGTAGCTCCTGAATGTTCCTCGCAATGAACTCCTGAGGGTTTGGCCCTCCTTGCCTCATACCTTCCCGAAGGAAACGTGCCTTGTAGCACGCCTCCAAGTGGTGCCCGAGCGCCTCCCTCGTGACCTTGGCGAGGTCGGTGGCCCTCCAGGAGAGAGCTCCCGCGCGCTGCCCGAGGAGGGCACCGGGCGCGCCTTCCTATGCGACAGAGGGTGGTGCCCCTTTGACGGGCGTGGATCCTGATGCAACGCCTCTGGAGGTGCCTGCCTCCTGAGGGTTTGAGCCAGGTGAAGCCTTCTTCTTCTTAGGGACCGCCTCAAGAAGCCTCCCGCTTCTGTGATCTGGGTGTTCGATTGCCGCGGCTTGGAAGGCACGCTCAAGAGAACACACTGCATCCCTTTCCTCACAAGGCACTGTGATGACTCCACCGCTTCCTGGCATCTTGAGGACATTGTAGCCATGGTGAGTCACTGCCATGAACTTGGCCAGAGCTGGGTACCCGAGGATGGCATTGTATGGCAGGCGAATGTGGGCGACGTCGAAGTCAATGAGCTCGGTGCGGTAGTTGTTGCGCTGCCCAAAGGTGACAGGAAGGCGAACTTTCCCTATTGGAACAGTGGAACCATCAGTGACTCCTGAGAAAGGTTTGGTCTGCTGAAGCTGATCGTATGGCACTTTGAGATTGTTGAACGTCTCGACAGACAGGACGTTGAGTCCAGCTCCGCCATCGATGAGTGTCCTGGTGACTTGCACATTGCTGATGACTGGGGAACAAAGCATCGGGAGGACTCCGGCCGTTGCTGCACACTTGAGCTGATCCGCTGAGCTAAACGTGATAGCGCACGCTGACCACCTGAGAGGGCGCGTGGCCTCAAGCTTGGGGGGGACTGCATTCACCTCGCAAGCAAACTGCTTGAAGATGCAAGCGATTGCACGCGGCTCCTGGAAGCCCCCAGCCCCCTCGTCCTAATGATGGTCTTCATTCCTCCTCGGCGGTGGTGGCAGAGGAGGGAGGCCTGTGTTGCCTTGAGGGCGGTCCTCACGAGGCTGATCCCTCCAACCTCCCTCGCGAGGCTGGTCCTGCCAGCGGTCCTTGCGAGGTCGGTCACGCCACCATTGGCGAGGGCCACGGTCTTCCCATTGGCCTCCACCTCTTCCTCCTCCTCAGCCATAGCCTCGGTCATTGCGGTCGGGACATCGGCCGATATGCCCATCTCGCACAGCCCTAAGCTCTTGGCATTCATTGGTGTTGTGGGTGTGGAAGTCGTGGTACACGCAGTACCGGCTGCCCTTGGATGACTCAGGCTGATCCCTGCCTCACTTGGTGTCTGGCTCTGCTGCGAGCACAGTAGCCCCCTTGCGCTTCACGTCCTTGACCTTGGGCTTCTTCTCTTCGAGATCAGCAGCCGGAAGCTCGAGGAGGGAGAGTCGCCCTTCCTCAGCCCTGGCGCACTTGGTTGCCAAGTTGAACAGCTCCAGGGATGTGCACAGGTCTTCATGGATTGCTAGCTCCTCTTTCATCTTGATGTCACGCACGCCATGTGAGAAGGCTAACATGATGGCCTCCTCAGTCACCCTGGGGATCTTGAGGCGGGCGTTGTTGAAGCGCTGGATGTACTTTTGCAGGGTCTCTCCTAGCTGTTGCTTGATGCGGCGCAGGTCACTCATGGTCGGGGGCCGGTCGCGAGTGCCTTGGAAGTTGGCGATGAAGCAGGTGCGCATCTCGTCCCAGGAGGAGATCGTGCTAGGAGCCAGGTGCGGGCACCGTCCTTGAGCGCCATGGGAAACCAATTCGCCATGACCTTTTCGTCCCTGTTGGCGGCTTTGATGCCCAGCTTGTAGAGCTGGAGGAGCTCCGTGGGGTCTGCAGTGCCGTCGTAGCGAGGAGGCAGGTCCGGCTTGAACTTGCCGGGCCATGCAATGCTACGCAGCTCGGCGGTGAAGGCGCGGCAGCCTGCGGTGGCCACCGGAGCTCTCTGCTGATGCGGGGCTTGCTCCTGGGGATTCCCGCGCACCGCTGCCTGGAGCACGGGGTCTTGACGTGGTGGCGCAGGGATGCGGTCATGGCGCACCGGTGGTGGGAGCACACGAGCACCTTCTTGGGGATGAGGGATTTCCTGGCAGCTTCTTTCTTATCACGCAGGCGCCGGACGCGGTGGGTCTCGTCCTGGGGCCGCGCGCCTTGGAGCCAGGGCGCCTTCTTGGGGAGGAGGTGGTGGAGGCACCTCCTCCTCCTCGCCTCTCTTGAGGATGGAGGGCGAGGCGGTGAGAGGGACAGCATGGGAGAGCCCCATGCGCGGCGCCGACGAAGCTTCGGTGATGCGGGCGAGCCAGTCCTCGATAGGTCGCCGACGGGGCGGTAGTGCAGGAGCTCACGCGCCAGAGCAGCACTGCGTGTGCGTCCGTGGGCGCGACAGCGTGGACGCATTTAACCGGCCGGAGTCAGCGACGGGTGGCGGTGCGGTTTTCGCGCCGCACGGAGGATGCAGGACGAGGCATGCTGCTTCGCTCCCGCCGGCCGGTGGCGGCGTTAGCCGGGCGACGGGAACGACGGGGGCGTCCGCCGACGGGCGCCGTCTGGGTGACGCAGGTGGCGAGAGCAGCCCGACGCTCGGCGCGGGCTCGGCGAGCGTCAGCCATGGACACGGCAGAAGATCACACGTGACTTAGCGGAAGAAAGATTCCGGCGCACCCCTACCTGGCGCGCGAAATGTCGGATTTCGGGTTCCGGCAGACCCTTGAGGTTCGAACTCTGGAGTGCGCACAAAGATCTTTCCCCTACCAGCTCATGTCTCAAAGTCTCGCTGAGATCTAGGCTAGAAAGAATAACACACAAGGGACACGAGGTTTGTACTGGTTAAGGCCACCATTGTGGTGTAATACCCTACTCCAATTTGTGGTGTGGTGGATTGCCTCAGGGGCTGATGATGAATAATACAAAGGGAGAACAGCCTTGCGAGGGGCTGTTCTTGAGCTGGTGCGATGAACTGCTTGGGTGAGTTCAGTTGCCTCTCTCTAATCTATGCGTGATCTGTTCTCTCTCTGATTGATTGATCTTCCAGATGCCCTACTCTGTGGTGGCTAGTCCTATTTATAGAGGGAGGCCCTCGGCCTCTTCCCAAATAATGAGCGGGAAGGGCGCCAACAATTGGCCATTTTGAAGGGGAACATCTAGTACACTTATCCTGACTAAAGTTGGTCTTCGGCTGCCAAAGGCTCTGACGATGACGCCGTCCTGGGCTCCACGATGACCTCCATCCTGCCGTTCTGCTGGTCTTGGTCTTGTTGCACCGAAACGGTAACCTTTGCCTGATGCCTTGGCCTGTGCTTGCCCCCTTTGCACCGAAGGGGAAACAAGGACACTGCACAGGCCGGCGCCCGCCTGGTCTCGATCGTCATGGCTTGCGTCACGGGCTCCTCGGGAGGTACCCTGCCTTGATCTCTCCGCCTCCTCGCGAGCCTGCCTGAGGAGGCTGCTCCTGAGGAAGCTTCCTGTCATCCGCCCCGCGAGGCTTGGCCCCTCGCGAGGGTCTTGAGCTTGAGCTGATGAAGCTGGGCTGCATTGGGCGCCCACTTGAGCCACGCCGCAGGCCACAGGCAGGCAAGTCTGGGGCCCCCCGTTCCCAGAACACCGACAAACACCATAGCGTTATTGTGTGTCCGAATGTCGTAACCACACTTTATTGGATATGGTGCGATCTATGATGTCTCTTATCGGTTTACCACTATCATTTTGGGGTTATGCATTAGAGACAGCTGCATTCACTTTAAATAGGGCACCATCAAAATCGACGACGCCTTATGAACTCTGGTTTGGCAAGAAACCAAAGTTGTCATTTCTTAAAGTTTGGGGCTGCGATGCTTATGTGGAAAAGTTTCAACCTGATAAGCTCAAACCCAAATCGGAGAAGTGCGTCTTCATAGAATACCCAAAGGAAACTGTTGGGTACACCTTCTATCACAGATGCGAAGGCAAGATATTCGTTGCTAAGAATGGATCCTTTCCAGAGAAGGAGTTTCTCTCGAGAGAAGTGAAGTCGGAGGAAAGTAGAACTTGATGAGGTAACTGTACCTGCTCCCTTATTGGAAAGTAGTTCATCACAGAAATTAGTTGCTGTGATTCCTACACCAATTAGTGATGAAGCTAATGATGATGATCATGAAACTTCAGATTAAGTTACTACAGAACCTCGTAGGTCTTCCAAAGTACAGTGCGCACCAGAGTGGTACGGTAATCCTATTCTGGAAGCCATGTTAGTAGACCATGATGAACCTACGAACTATGAGGAAGCGATGATGAGCCCAGATTCCACGAAATGGCTTGAAGGCCATGAAATCTGAGATGGGATCCATGTATGATAACAAAGTGTGGACTTTGGTGGACTTGCGTGATGATCGGCAAGCCATAGAAAATAAATGGTTCTTCAAGAGGAAGACAGACGCTGATAGTAGTGTTACTATCTACAAATCTCGACTTGTCGCAATTTTTTTTGACAAGTTCAAGGTGTTGAATACGATGAGATTTTCTCACTTGTATCGATGCTTAAGTCTGTCCGAATCATGTTAGCAATTGCCACATTTTATGAAATCTGGCAAATGGATGTCAAAACTGGATTCCTTAATGGATTTATTAAAGAAGAGTTGTATATGATGCAACCAGAAGGTTTTGTCAATCCTAAAGGTGCTAAGAAAGTGTGCAAGCTCTAGTGATCCATCTATGGACTGGTGCAAGCCTCTCGGAGGTGGAATAAATGTTTGATAGTTTGATCAAAGCATATGGTTTTATACAGACTTTTGGAGAAGCCTGTATTTACAAAAAAGTGAGTGGGAGCTCTGTAGTATTTCTAAATACTATATGTAGATGACATATTGTTGATTGAAAACGATATAGAAATTCTGGATAGCATAAAAGGATACTTGAATAAGAATTTTTCAAAGAAAGACCTCGGTAAAGCTGCTTACACATTGAGCATCAAGATCTATAGAGATAGATCAAGACGCTTGATAAGATTTTTTCAATGAGTACATACCTTGATAAGATTTTGAAGTAGTTCAAAATGGAACAGTCAAAGAAGGAGTTCTTGCCTGTGTTGCAAGGTGTGAAATTGAGTAAGACTCAAAACCCGACCATGGCAGAAAATAGAAAGAGAATGAAAAGTCATTCCCTATGCCTCAGTCATAGGTTCTATAAAGTATGCTATGCTGTGTACCAGGCCTATTGTATACCTTGCTCTGAGTCTGGCAAGGGAGTGCAATTTTTGATCTAAAAGTAGATCACTAGACAGCAGTCAAGAATATCCTTAGTAAAGACTAAGGAAATATTTCTCAGTTATAAAGGTGATAAAGAGTTACATCGATGCAAGCTTTTACACCAATCCAGATGACTCTAAGTCTCAATTTGGATATATATTGAAAGTGGGAGCAATTAGCTAGAGTAGCTCAGTGCAGATCATTGTAGACATAGAATATTTGCAAAATACATACGACTCTGAATGTGACAGACCCGTTGACTAAACTTCTCTCACGAGCAAAACATGATCATACCTTAGTACTCTTTGGGTGTTAATCACATAGCGATGTGAACTAGATTATTGACTCTAGTAAACCCTTTGGGTGTTGGTCACATGACGATGTGAACTATGGGTGTTAATCACATACAGATGTGAATATTGGTGTTAAATCACATGATGATGTGAACTAGATTATTGACTCTAGTGCAAGTGGGAGATTGAAGGAAATATGCCCTAGAGGCAGTAATAAAGTTGTTATTTATATTTCCTTATATCATGATAAATGTTTATTATTCATGCTAGAATTGTATTAACCGGAAACTTAGCACAAGTGTGAATACATAGACAAACATAATGTCACTAGTATGCCTCTAATTGACTAGCTCGTTGAATCAAAGATGGTCAAGTTTCCTAGCCAAAGACATGAGTTGTCATTTGATTAACGGGATCACATCATTAGGAGAATGATGTGATTGACTTGACCCATTCCGTTAGCTTAGCACTTGATCGTTTAGTATGTTGCCATTGCTTTCTTCATGACTTATACATGTTCCTATGACTATGAGATTATGCAACTCCTGTTTATCGGAGGAACACTTTGTGTGCTACCAAACACCACAACATAACTGGGTGATTATAAAGGTGCTCTACAGGTGTCTCCGAAGGTACTTGTTGAGTTGGCGTATTTTGAGATTAGGATTTTTCACTCCGATTGTCGGAGAGGTATCTCTGGGCCCTCTCGGTAATGCACATCACTATAAGCCTTGCAAACAATGTGACTAATGAGTTAGTTGCGCGATGATGCATTACATAACGAGTAAAGATACTTGCCGGTAACGAGATTGAACTAGGTACTGAGATACCGGCGATCGAATCTCGGGCAAGTAACATACCGATGACAAAGGGAACAAAGTATGTTGTTATGCGGTTTGACCGATAAAGATCTTCGTAGAATATGTAGGAGCCAATATGAGCATCCAGGTTCCGCTATTGGTTATTGACCGGAGACATGTTTCGGTCATGTCTAGATAGTTCTCGAACCCGTAGGGTCCGCACGCTTAAAGTTCGGTGACGATCGGTATTATGAGTTATGTGTTTTGATGTACCGAAGGTAGTTCAGAGTCCCGGATGAGATCGGAGACATGACAAGGAGTCTCTAAATGGTCGAGACGTAAAGATCGATATATTGGACGACTATATTCGGACATCGGAAAGGTTCCGAGTGATTCGGGTATTTATCGGAGTACCGGAGAGTTACGGGAATTCGCCGGGGAGAAGTTATGGGCCTTATGGGCCATAAGAAGGAAGCACACCAGCCCACAAGGGGCTGGTGCGCCCCTCTTTGGGCAGGAGGCCAAATAGGAATAGGTTTGGGGGGTGCGGTCCCCCTTTCCTTCTCTCCTACTCCTCCTTCCCTTCCCTCTCCTACTCCAACTTGGGAAGGGAGAATCCTACTCCCACCGGGAGTAGGACTCCCCCCTTGGGCGCTCCTAGAGAGGGTCGGCCCTCCCCCTCCTCCACTCGTAAATATACGGGGGAGGGGGCACCCCATAGGCAGAACAATTGATCATTGATCTCTTACCCGTGTGCGGTGCCCCCCTCCACCATATTCCACCTCGGTAATATCGTAGCGGTGCTTAGCTGAAGTCCTGCGTCGGTAGCATCATCAACACCATCATCACGCCGTCGTGCTGACGGAACTCTCCCGCAAAGCTCTACTGGATTGGAGTTCGTGGGACGTCATCGAGCTGAACGTGTGCTGAACTCGGAGGTGCCATACGTTTGGTACTTGATCGGTCGGACCGTGAAGACGTACGACTACATCAACCACGTTGTGCTAACGTTTCCGCTTGCGGTCTACGAGGGTACGTGGACAACACTCTCCCCTCTCATTGCTTTGCATCACCATGATCTTGCGTGTGCGTAGGATTTTTTTTTGAAATTACTACGTTCCCTAACATTTCCCCTCGGGCAGGGTGCCGGAACGGGCTCCCGATTGGTTTTTAGTGGCTACAGAGGCTTGCGGCGGCGGAACTCCCGATCTAAGTTTCTTTCTGGGGTTTCCGGATTTATAGGAATTTTTGCCGTCAGTTTCACGTCGGGGGGTCCACGAGTCAACGACAAGACAAGGGGGCACACCCTCCACCCTTGTGGATGTCTCGGGACTCTTCTAGCCCAACTCTTTTGCTTTGAGGGCTTATTCTAGTCCATAAAAATCACCGTAAATTTTCAGCTCGTTTGGACTCCGTTTGGTATTCCTTTTCTGTAAAACTCAAAAACGAGGAAAAACAGAAACTAGCACTGGATTCTAGGTTAATAGGTTAGTCCCAAAAATAATATAAAATAGCATATAAATGCATATAAAATATCCAAGATGGATAATACAATAGCATGGAACAATAAAAAATTATAGATATGTTGGAGACGTATCACCATCCGTGCCAATGCAGACTCGAGGATGCCTTGGATCTGCCGCTTTTTCGTCATGTAATGCATCGATGCTTCCACGCAGAACCATCCGATGTGTGTACCATCATATGATTCCCATGTGCATCTAGTTCAGTTCTTTTGCCCATTTTGTGCCATGTCATCTCTCTGGCCATCTCTTAGACCATGAATAGACATTGAAGTCTTGGTACGATTGGTAGATACCAAAGAACATTAACTGGGATTTTGGTCTTCCTCTTCTCACCCATACCGTTGTCTACCACAACATGCCTGGAAGAGTTGCAGATGGGACGATATTTCAAGTCCGCATACTCAAGCCTAAATAAGGCACATCCTTTCTCACAGGCATCTATCTTCTCGTAGGACATCTTAAGTGCACAGAGGATTTTGTCTGACTGGTACATGTTTGCAGACATTACATGGCCTTTGGGTAGAAAGCGTCCAAATACTGTCACCATCGCATCGTAGCATTCTCTGCCCAAGTTGAATTGAGCCTTCAGAGCCATTACTTGTGCAATGGCATCCAGGTGACAAAGCTCAGTGTGCTCGTGGAGAAGACGTTTTGAAGACTCCAACATCTCATTGAAGGCCTTTGGAGATTTCTCCACCTCATCGTCTGAATCCCGAGCATCATCAGTCTTGCACCATGTCTTCGATCCCGGTACCATGCTCATCGGTGCGACGACGAACCACTTCAGCTCTGGTATGTTGGGCAGACTCACCATGAAATGTTCACACCATATAATCATGCATAAAGCCCCTCTTCTGCAGGTGTTTACCCATTTCATCCACTGTCCTCTGTGGGAAGTTGTCGCACCTAGCACAGGGGCACCAGGTTTTTCTCTGGCCATTTGCACATGCGGCTTTCACAAACCCCTTGGTTTTTGTTAACCATTCAATGGTCATGTCTTCCTGAATAGTGTGACCGGTGTACATCCACGCACGATCACTCATCTTGGCTAGCTGAAATGGGTATATTCATCAGTTAATCTAGTTTGTCAATTTTATTACGTCCATGCAACCTACACGCTAATAGGTAAAGATAGGTCCTAATCCCACCCCGAGTATGTATAGAATGCGTTCGTTTTCCCATGCTCTTCTCTGGATCCGACGAATTTTTTTGGCAGCACCTCCCCGCTGTTCTCCTGATACAGGTGTGTACCGGAGAACAACAGGGAGGCACTGACAAAATTCTTCATCGGATCCAGAGCAGAGCATGGGAAAATGAACCCAATCTAGACATACTCGGGCTGTCCATGGATAATGTTGGATCATTCAAAAGAATCACGATTATAAATATGCAAATGCATGCACATTTATACATGTAACCCTTTCAAATGGGAGACGCATACTAGTCATGCATACTAATGATTAAAGACAACTATACCTAGCAAGTTTCATCAGCACGAAGACCAGAATAGAGCAAATTAAGGGGGGGAGGAGATGTAATTTGTGCTCACCCACGAACGCAGTGGAGCTCGTAAAACACATGGAGAGGTCGTCGAACACCAGATCCTCGCACCGACGAAACAATAGCACATTTAAATGCACCCAATAACCACGAATATTCAATCCCGATAAAAAAAACTATATTTATATATAACTACTTTTCTAAAAAAATCATCTTCTTCTCTATTACTTCTTCTTCTCTTCTTCTTCTTTTTCTTCTTCTTCTTCTTCTTCTTCTTCTTCTTCTTCTTCTTCTTCTTCTTCTCCTCCTCCTCCTCGTCCTCCTCCTCCTTCTTTTCTTATTGTTTTTCATCTTTTTAACCTAACATAGCACTAACATAATTAACATTAGAAAAAAAAAGAAAACAATCACGGAGTTCTGGGCGCTGGCAGCGGGTCAGGCGCAGAGGTCAAGGGTCAAGGGCATCAAGAGACCTGATGGCTGGGCGGCAGTGGTGGGGCGGCAACAGGGGCGGGCGCAATGGGGCCGGTGGTGGGCGGCGGGGCGGCGGTTGCGCCGGTCGAGAGAGAGAGAGAGAGAGAGAGAGAGAGAGAGAGAGAGAGAGAGAGAGAGAGAGAGAGAGAGAGAGAGAGAGAGTGAGTGAGAGAGAGAGAGAGGTGAGGGGGTGCACGGCCATTAGTTAGGTTTATTCTTTGTCATCTGCTAGCAGACGTCAAAGAGTGGGGTGGAGCCGGGGGACATGGTCGTTAGTTAGGTGACTTCTTTGTCTTCTGCTAGCGGATGGCAAAGAGAGAAAACAGATGTCAAACATATGGCGGACGGCAAAGAAGAGGCAGATGGCAAATACCTTCTGTGCCGTTAGCCAGTTCTTTGTCGTCCGCTTTTTTCAAGCAAACGACAAATACCTTTTGTGTCGTCCGCTAGCAGATGGCAAATTGTCTGATTCCTATAGTATTGTGTTGATAATGAACTCCTTGCTCTTGTGCTTCAAATGATAGACTCCCCAACACTCAATTCTCTCACACAGATTTGGCTATGGTGGAAAGATGATTTGAGTGGAAAACAATCTGGGAAAGGCTAGAAATCAAAATTCTTGTGGTAGGAATGGAATATCTTGATCTCAACACATGAGTAGGTGGTTCACTCTCAGAAAATTAGTAGTGGAAGTGTAGGCACGTTCTGATGGCTCTCTCCACGAATGAAGAGGGGGTGGAGGGGTATATATAGCCTCCACAGAAAATTCAACCGTTACACACATTTGACCCATCTCGGTGAGACCGAATATCTAAACTCGGTGTGACTGATTAGTTCAAAATGTGAACATTAGGAATCTCGGTTGGATCGACTAGAACAAGTCGTTGTAAGCGATGTGCTATGGCTTAGGGAAAATATCAACTTGGTGGCGCTGATTGCATCAACTCTGTGTGACCCGGAGTGAAGCAATAAGCAATAGAGTGAATGTCAAGCCAACTTGGAGAGACCGATTGCAATTTCGATGAGACCAACATGCTGGCAAGGTCATCTCAGTGAGACCGGGATCCGTATCAGTGAGACCAAACTATTTAGGGTTTCTGGTTGTGGCTATGTCATATGAACTCTGTGGCGCCGGATAGAAATAATCGGTGGGGCCGAGTTTGACTTTAGGTTTGGGACATATTTGGATGGAGAAAGTGGTTGAGGATTTTAGAGCAATATCACAAAGCATTTGAGCAAGCAAACCATTATGCAACACCTCATCCGCTTTTAATAGTATTAGGTTTCCTATGGACTCAATGTGATCTTGGATCACTAAAATAAAGATGAAGAGTTTTGAGCTTTTGCCAATCTTTGTCCTTAGCATTTTGAAGGGGTTCCACGTCCTCTTGTCCTTGCAACGCCACTGTTGAAATTGTCTGAAATATACTAGATAAAATCATTAGTCCAACAAAAGATATATTGACATTAATTACCAAAATCATCCAGGGAGCACTTGTGCTTTCACCCGTCCTTCATGCACGCCGGGTCAAAAGGGGACAGCTCTGCCTCTCGACACACACACATGCACACTAGCTCAAATGTCTCGTCTGACGCATATTCAATGGCAACGTTCGAGTTCGACTCTCTCTCGGGCGACATTATGTGCCACACTATTTTTGCCAATAAACAAAAGACTGACACGTAGGCCTCGGGGACACCTATGATAGTGCCACATAGCAGAGTGTGTCCCACTAGTCAATATTTGAGCTAAGTAACAGCCAACTGCTTAATTTGACCTGACAACAAGGCTTCGTTTTGGGCATTTTTGAGTGTGGGCTGAGTAGTGGAGGGGAAAGTGAGCGATGATAGTTGGGCGGGACAAAACTGACAAGAACTAATAAACCAGGGGCATGGAAAGAAAAAATCCTTGTGTATATGTAGAATAAATTCCGTGCATTTTTTCCCGGTGCATTTGCATTTACGTGATTACTAGTGGCTTGGAATGCTTATGGGTCGTCAAAATAAATAAAATATATGAATATATATCTTCCGTTGACTATTAATTTGGTACATCTCATCAAATCAAATAAATACAATTTATTGATGACTATTAATTTGGTACATCTCACCAAATCAAATAAACATAACATATTGATGACTATTTGTTTGGTACATGTCACCAAATTAAATAAACATAATTTCTTGATTACTGTTAATGTGCTACATCTCACCAGATCAAATAAATAGGTGACTATTAATTTGGTGCATGTCACCAAATAAAATAAATAATTATATTAAAATTATATTGCAATTTACATAGTTGCTATTAATTTGGAAAATCTCACAAAATCCATAGTTTAATGTGGTAGATGCACTATAAAATAGTCTTGCCATTTCGTTTGTTCTTTCTTAGAACTTACATATCACACAACAATCTGCAACTCGCTCCTTTAGCACAAACACTAGTTAAAATGAGGACTACCCAGATGGTGCTTCTGTCCCTAGTCTTTGTCATGCTAGCATCAGGTACTCATTTGTTCATGTAATGCATTTGTTCAGAATCTCTCCCAGCAAATAATGGTCTTCTTGTGACCGCCTCTTTTCTTAATCATGAAATTTTGCAGTTATGGTAGTGGAGGCATCAATGGACGATAGCATGAAACTGATCCACACATGTGTGCAAAAAATTCTCCCATCGACAAAGCCATGTGATAGCAAAACTTGCGAAAACAATGTGTGAAATGTACAAGGCAAACCAAATCTAGCATGTGTGTTCTTGAGGGGTGCCAGTGCATGTTATGCATAGATCCGGCTCCAACCATCCATGATAATGAACAAATGGGTACCAATTAGCTAATATAGGATAGTGTGTTAAGCAAATAAAGTGATGAAATCACAAATGGTGTAGTAGCAAGGTTGTACACTCATAAGCCATATGAAGAGTCATGAATTTTGTCTTGCTTGAAAAATGTTTTTGTTTTTTGTATTAATTGTGATGTGGCTTGCATGTGGATGGTGAATAAGCGTCGTTCCCTTCCTGAAGGCGTTGATGTTGAAGAACATTGTTATTCCTGTGGTGTCAAGCTTGGTACACATATGATCGTCATTGTAGTTTAATGACTGTTGTTTTGATTGCTTCAATATTATTTTGTTTCTTAGGCATAACTTTGGTATTGTATGACTTTACTCTTTGCCGGCGTTTTTTGTGTGTCCGCACGTTGTTGTTGCATGTCTGCATCTTATATATGCAGAGGCTAGACGTGTGCTCATTGTTTCTATATTCACTTGATGTTTCATTTTGAGTAGATAAAATCCACCCTTTGTATCAAAGAAAACAACAGAGTGTGAGGTTTTTAGCTGTAAAGAGGAACATGAAAGAGGTTGCTTTCTCCCAAAAAAAAATTCAGCTGTAAAGAGGAACACGAAATTTATTTAGTTTTGACCTTTTTTGGGGGGGTCTTGTCCTTGGCGAGATTGAAACTGTTGTGGTATGCATGCTTTGTCAGCAGCATGCGTCCAACCATTTATGACCATGACATACTCCATCCGTTCATATGGGATAATAGTGTTTGATCTCCGGAAGGGCTCCGGAATTCACAGGAAGGTGTTCCGGATGTTTCCCAAAATATTTGGGTACGAGAACACGTTATTGGGCCAAAGGGGAAAGCCCACGAGGCTTTTGAAAAGTGCAAAAGGAAGTTTTGCGGAGACCAGAGGCTAGACGCCAGGAACCCTGGCGTCTAGGGGATAGACACCGGGTAGCCCTGGAGTCCGTGTAGGACTTTTGCTTTTCGGGCAAAACCGACTTTGAGGAGGCTTTTACTCCAAGTTTAGACAAAAGCTTTCCTATGCAACAACCTTGTGGAAGGTGGCACTCATAGCCACATGTTGAGCTTGGGATCTGATCCAAAACTTTGCCATCTTAGAATTTCTCACATTTTAGGTGGACGAATCTTATTTCCTTTTATAGATGGTTTTGGACCACGAGCGCATGTGCCTATGCACTAGGCCCAGACCATAGCCTGCCAACCCTGCGACGCGCCAGTCATCGGCCCGCGTGAAACAGTTCTAAGCCCACGAAAGGTTCCTACGTGCGCACGGTGCCCAGCTTGTGAAAGGTTCGTTCATTTTTTTTGCCTTCCTTTTTCTGTTGGTTTTGCACCCCCTGTCCGATACCCTCTATCAATTTTTTATGGTTGGGCTACTTGGAACCATCCAAATGGGCACATAGCATGTGAACGTCAACATTATGGCTGTCAAGAGTTAAGAAGCCCAGTGCACCGCCCGATTTTGTGTAGCAAGGTGAGTACTATGCAAGGTTTCTGTGTCGGGAAGAAGAAAGAAAACTTGGCACGTGTACCATGGTAGTGAAGCACGAGTTTTAAAAAGGTTGCCGTATGGATGAGCATAGCAAGTTTTAAAACATTTACGGATAAGGGTTTGCTATCAACAATATTACGCTCATTCCTGTTTGGTACACAAGGTGTAAAGTTTGAAATCTAGGCACCTTTTGTTTTGTTACTATCATCACAATTTTACGATATAGGCCAACAGCACACATAAGTCCGTCATTACGAATAGCACAGGTTCTGTCTGATACTTCTTTTAGGTCTTCTACTAGACTTACGAAAATGTTTGTGTACTGCTTTAAAACTTGTGTCACCAAAGAGTCTTTTCTTTTACTCCAAACTGACATTTGAACGTACCAGCGAGCATTGAGTGATAGTAATTCATAGCAGATTTTAAAAGCGCGCCCTGGTAAAACATTCTATTCTGCATGCATGCAGACGCAGTAAAAAAGCACCCAGGCAGACGGACATGCTAGCATCGGGCAGAAATCACATATTTGACCTGAGGCAGAAATCAATTCACAAACTGACCTGCTTTCAAAAAAAATTCGAGATCACCCACATTGTTGTCATGGAGGTCAACTTCGTTGTCATCCTCCTCGTACTCATCATTCTCCTCTTCAAAACCTTCATTTTGGTTGTTTGGAGTCGGGCTCAATGTTGGCCAATCTTGTTGCGTGAATTGAGGTTCACTCATTTGATCTTGGTTCATGGGTGGGGGAGTGCTAGCAACCACGGGGAGGGGTTCCGGTTCAAGTCTAAATTCAAAGTAGACTCAACCTTCTTGGAGACAAATAACTCAAGAGCCTTGTCTAGAGATTCGGCAACCGTCTCCGTGTATGCAACCCAACGTTGCTCGGAGTTCACACGCATTGTCTTTCAACGGATGTGCATTCCAAAACCAACATTATGCCTTCCCTCGAACTCAACAACGTCACTTGGGTCCATCCAATTCAAATCTTTCCTCACTTGTTCCAAAAGCTCCGATAGCTAGGACTACTCTCAAACACCATGTCAAGCTCATTCGATCCGTCTCAACATTGCCTTTCAAAAGGACTCTCTATCCACATGATGAACATAAACACATGTTCTCCCCATCCCTACAATAATCAAAAACACACATATATCAAGTAAATACTTAAGAAAAATATTTGCACACATATGCCCTAACATATAAAACAACTATAACCATAGCATAACCCTAACACCAACATCAAACACACATAACACTAACCCTAGCATACTATGGAAGCTTAACCAACCCAAGTTAGCAAAGAAACATAACATCATTCAACACAAATTTGCAAATTCAAGTCAAAACTAGGGTTTCCCCCAAACTAGCAAGATTTGAGCAAATGTGACAATTCCTATGGATGAAAACGAGGGGATGGGAGGAGATTACCTTAAGGGAGGGTTTGCTTGAAATCCACGGTCAAATACTCGGATTTGCAAGATTTGAGAAGGATTTGAGAGGGAGAGGGAAGAGAGAAGGGCCGCAAGCCTTAGGGTTTGGGTGGGGTGGGGGTGTGTGGGGTGGGGTGGGAGGGAGAAAGGGTGGGGCCAGCCAAGTGAAACACAGATCTGTGCAAATACCACGTAGCTAAAGCGCCGCACATTACATGTGTGGCGCTTAAGACTTAAGCGCTGCACATGTGCGTGTGGGGCCGCAGTGGACCGGGCTGCCATATCGGCAGGAGGTGCAACGCCTAAGGCTGAGGCGCAGATAGTAGTGTCTTGGCCAATGTCGGGCGCCACACGAAAGGGTCAGCAGAGTGAATTTTTTTTGAAAGCAGGTCAGTTTGTGAATTGATTTCTGCCTCAGGTCAAATATGTGATTTCTGCCGTAGCATCCCAGCCCCGCTGTCATGCGTGTACGCGCGTTGCATGCTAGCCTCCGTCGGTGCGAACAGCAGCACACTTCCTGCGGCCAACCATGAATGGCTGCGTGTGTACGTTTGCTAGCTTCCAATGGATATAAAATAAAAGTCCCACACCATGTCACCATGCATGCACCTGTCGTTGCCAGTTTTATGAAAGTGATGGGTCAACTTACTATATTTACTACTCGTCGATCTCTACTTCCTTGGGGCAGTCACATGACGGAGCTGTCTGTCCGGTTGGTCCCCCGCTGGCCGCACCCTAGGCTATGCCTTGTAGAGCCAAGGCGCGAGTGCACAGATAAAGCAATGTCAATTCACACTTTTTCTGTTCCGGAGGGCAGCCTGCAGCCGCTCCCAGCCATGTCTTGGTCCGCCGTTTAACTAGTGTAGTAGCATCGTGCACCGTGAGGCAGAATCGTTTCTCTGGCGGCATCATCTTTGAGGGCATCTCCAGCCGCGCCCCCAAGAAGGCCTCCCTGCGTTTTTTTTTCGCGGCCGGCCGTCGCGGCCCGGCCGCGCCTCAGAGCCCGATTACGGCTTGGGCCGAAAACAGCGGCGGACCCAGCCCAACCCGGGCGCTTCGCTGGGCCGGGCGAAGTTTTTAGCGCGAAGGAACCGCGGGCCCGACGCGTCGGCGATTAGTTTGCTTCGCCCTTCGTCGTCCTCATCGCCTCGCTTCCGCGGCGAATCAATGCCAAAGCCGCCACACGCGCCGGTCACCGCGCCATTGATGGTCACGGCGGCGCAGATGAAGGCCGGGCGACGCGTCCCCTCGACACGCCAGACGACGGTGTCACGCGGGGCGCGCGTCGGCCTATATATGCCGCGCCCGCGCACTCGCCGCCACATCTCCGCTGCCGCTTCGCTTCCCTCCGCCTTCGCTCCTCCCTCCCTCTCTCTCTCCTGCAATGGCCGAACGCTTCCCAGCGACGGCGGCGGCGGGCGAACGGCTTCGCCGCCGCCATCTCCACGAAGACGAGGCTCGCCTCTACGAGGCCGAGTACCCGTCCCGCGGACATGCGGGTGCCCGGCGTGGAGGATCACGCCGGCGGCGTGCGGTGCCCGGTACTCTCCGGCGCGGCGCGCGCGGAGATCGCCTCGGTCGTCGACCCCTGCGGCGAGGGATTCGCCAGCGACGCCTCGACAACCGCTATGGGAGCCCTACTTCGCCGCCGTCACGCCCGGCAGCTCGAGGCCACAACGGCGCTGTGCCCTCCGGCAGTAAAACTCCACCGCCGGCGCCGATGGTGGGGCATGCCAGGCGCGCACGCTGACGCCGTCCTCGAGTACATCGAGGGCGGCAACACGCCGCGCCGACTACCCAGCCCTCCTTTTCACGCCGGGAAGCTCTCGACCCCGAGGCGCATGGAGACCGGCGGGTCCTCCTCTTCGCCCGGCGGCTCGCCTCGCCTCCGCCCGTCAGCCGGAGCCGGAGCCCGAGGACACGCTGTGGCCGCAAGACACCGAGCTCCGGCGTCCAGACGGGCGCCGTCTGCCGAGCCCCGCTGCCGCTTTGTCTCGCCGAGCCTAAGCCGGAGCCCGCCTCGCCGAGCCCAAGAAGGAGGCCGCCTCCCGCTGAGTACGAGGAGATAGCCCGACGCGGCTTCCGACGAGGACGCCATGCGGTGGCGCGGAGGACTACTCCATGAGGAGACGGTCCGCGATGCCGGGCCTCGAGGAATCGCCGCCGCAAGCGCTGGCGCGAGGACGAGCACGGCGTCGTGATCTCGAGGGTGGGGTGGGGTGTGTGGGTGGGGTGGGAGGGAGAAAGGTGGGGCCAGCCAAGTGAAACACATGATGTCATCCGTAGCTAGGCTGCACATTACATGTGTGGCGCTAAGACTTAAGCGCTGCACATGTGCGTGGGGCGCTTTGGACGGGGCTGCCATCTGGCGGGAGGTGCAACGCTAAGGCTGAGGCTGCAGTAGTAGTGTCTGGCGCCGTGATCGGGCGCCACGAAAGGTCAGTGAGTGAATTTTTTTGAAAGCGGTCGGTTTGTGAATTGATTTACGCCGGTCAAATATGTGATTTCTGCCGTAGCATCCCAGCCCCGCTGTCATGCGTGTACGCGCGTTGCATGCTAGCCTCCGTCGGTGCGAACAGCAGCACACTTCCTGCAGCCAACCATGAATGGCTGCGTGTGTACGTTTGCTAGCTTCAATGGATATAAAATAAAGTCCACACCATGTCACCATGCATGCACCTGTCGTTGCCAGTTTTATGAAAGTGATGGGTCAACTTACTATATTTACTACTCGTCGATCTCTACTTCCTTGGGGCAGTCACATGACGGAGCTGTCTGTCCGGTTGGTCCCCCGCTGGCCGCACCCTAGGCTATGCCTTGTAGAGCCAAGGCGCGAGTGCACAGATAAAGCAATGTCAATTCACACTTTTTCTGTTCCGGAGGGCAGCCTGCAGCCGCTCCCAGCCATGTCTTGGTCCGCCGTTTAACTAGTGTAGTAGCATCGTGCACCGTGAGGCAGAATCGTTTCTCTGGCGGCATCATCTTTGAGGGCATCTCCAGCGCGCCGAAGGCCTCGGCGTTTTTGGCGTGGCAAAAAAGCGTCGCCGGGAGCCGATTTTTCGCGGCAGGCGAAACAATGTGGACCGAACCAGCCTTGAAGCTTCGGCGCCGAGGCGAAGATTACAGCGAAGGAACCGCGGGCCCGGCGCGTCGTGACTAGTTTGCTTCTCGGCCGCCGTCGTCCTCATCGCCTCGTTCCCTTGGCGAATCAATGCAAAAGCCGCGGCGCTCGCCAGTCGGCTGCGCCATTGATGGTCCGCAGGCGGCCTTGATGAAGGCGGCCGCGTCCCTCGACCGCAGCGTCGCCCGGTGTATCGCGATAATGAAGCGCGGCCTGCCATACGCGCCAGGCGCCTCGGCGCTCACCTCCTCCCGTGCCATTCCTTCCCCTCGCCTTCCTCCCCTCCTCTCCTCTCCTGCAATGGCGAGCGTTTCCCGAAGCGGGCAGCCTGTGGCTTACAACCGGCCGCCGCCATCTCCGAGGCGAGGCTCGCCTCCTCTCTCTGAGGCCGAGTACGGGTCCATCGGCACATCGCAGGTGCCAGGCGTGGAGGGCTGAGCCCAACCCGTGGCGTGCCGGTGCCCCGGTTGATACTCGGCCTTGATCGTGGCGGAAAGCGTGAATGCTGTCGGTCGAATCTGCCTGCAGCCGAGGATTACATGGCAATGATGCCAACGGCTTCGCTATGAGAGCCTTACCCCGTCGCCGTCACGCCCGGCGGCTCGAGAGCCTGGCAATGTCGTGCCCTCCGGCGAGCAAAAACTCCACCGGCAGCGTCGATGGTAAGGGCATGCCGAAGCGCCTGTTGGCAGCAAATCCTGGAGCGCATCGAAGCGTGACCGCCGCCCCCTACGACTACCCAGCCCCCTCCTTTTCACGCCGCAGAAGCTCTGGACCCGACCGGCGCCATGGAACCCAGCCGGAGTCCCCTCACTCTTCGTCGTGCCTTTCGCCCTGCCTCACTTTCCCGTCAGCGGGCCGGGCAAAGGGTTTCCTTTGGCGCGCACTCCGAGGCTGGCGTCCGTAGCGGCCTCAAGCCAAAAGGTATGCGGCGCTTTGTCCCGTCATCGCCCATAGCGGGGCCGGCGTCGTCGAACCCAGAACCTGGCCTCCCGCCAATCTGAGAATAACGGCAGCAGCTTCTCCGGCAAGGGCGCTACATGCGGTGAAAGCGGGAGGAGGGCTACCTCCGCGAGGCAATCCCGTGATCTGCGATGCACGGAAAGAAAATCGCCGCCCATAGCGGCGGCGACGCGAACCAGCTGCGGCGTCGTGATCCTCGGCAATGGCAGCAGCGGCAACGTCCAGACCTTCAACCCGCCCCGCAACGGAGAGGGTGCAGCGGGGCGGCCGAAGCGGAGCGGCGGCAGCAACAGCGGTGGCAGCGGCGACAACGACGGCGGCGACGACTACCGCAGGTTCTATAGCCTCCTCGGCATGTAGGCGCATTCGGCGAAGAAGCGGCGAGACCAGCGAGGCATTAGCCGCGGTTTTGTAAATATGTTTATGTTTGAGCGACTTTCGCGAAGTTTGCTATGTTTATGTCGTGTTTTGCTTGCGTGTTTGTGCCGTCTTCAAATTGTTTGAAATACCGTGGTATTTGTTGGGGCATCACGCTGATCTTGCCGATATGCGCCGATGTGCCCCAGGCGATTTTTAGCCCTCTGAAGCGGCGGCTGGAAGATACTGAGAAACTACAATGAGGCGATCCATTTAGTCTACCACCGTCCGTTTGAGTGCGGTGACGAAAAAAAACGGCCCATGCGCCGACCAAATGGGCCGCGTCCGCTTCGTCTGCTGCCGCGACCCATTCGGACTATGTTTGAGCCAGTTTGCATCGTAGCGGACCGAGGGGCAGACCATTGTAGCGCTCTCTCTCTCTCCTCTCCACGCGTGCACAACCTCCACCGCCTGCTTCCTCGCCGACGCCGCCGGCCATTTTTTTGATGAAAAAGGATACATAGATAGTTCTTGCGTACATAGATAAAAGAAAAAGATAAACTACTCGTCGGTTTCCGACTCTGACTCGGTAATGTCCTCCTCCGACGTCTGAATATAGGCGTCAACAGCCTGCTCGTCCGCGAAGTCCCACCCCGATGTTTCTCGCAGCCTCAGTCTCAATTGAGCGGCCTGCTTCCGCGCACGCTTGCCCTCCTGATAGGCGGCTCGCTCCGTCCTCCTGGCCTTTCTCTCCGTCCTCCTCTGCACATAAAACTGATGTTCGTCGACGATGTCATGCGGGAAGTGTTCGCGCCACAACACCAAGGCTTGCACGTTCATCTCGGCGATGGCGAGGCGATGCAGCCACCTCCGGTGGGCAGCGATCCTCGTCGGTGAAAAGCATGGAGGCTCCGAATCTGCGCGCGGCGTGACGCCACGTCGGGGAAAATTCATCTCCGACTTGGCGCGGGCTTCGCCCGCCGCGTCGTCACGCTGGGCGCTGCTCGGCGGCGTCAAAGGTGCCGAGGATGAGCCGTTTCTCTCAAACAAGATCTCGGCGGAGAAAGCGGCGGAAGGTGCTCGCGGACTCCGCAAAATCAGGCGTCGAGGATGCGCGCCGACATGGTGGCGCCTGGTGGCGAGGCTAGTGAGAGGGGGCGAGACGAGTGGGCGGCGGACTGAGTGTGGAGGGAGCGCCATCTTATAACGAGTGCCGGCCGCGGCGCGCCAAAATAGCACCGGCAAACCCAGGCGAAACCCGGCGCGCTGGGGGGCTCTTGGGGGCGGCGGCGGAAGTTTCGGTGAATCGTGTCTCACCACATGTACTTTTTCTTGGCCCACTTAATCATTCTCCTCACAAACTTTTGTTTGGGGTGGGTGTGACTAGGAAGATGCCCTCTTTATTTCGCCAAATTTCACCGGATGACCCACAAGACACCAACTTTTTGGTTCGGTGGTGTTCTTGGGGGTGCCAATGGCTGGAGATGCTCTTAGCGCCTAGCCAGGTCCACCAGTGCTTCCACCACAACCGGCGGCTTCAAGGACTCCATGTCCCCAAGTTTTTAGCTTAAGCTATCTACTAGAAGAGGTTTTTTATAGGGTAGACAATCCAAGGCGAACTCCAACGCACGACCCCCATCAGATCCGAGTGTGTCCATTTTGGTCCCAAACGGACAGACGACACGGCCCAATGCATGATCGCATCCGTAAATAATTTCCATTTCTCGTCCGTCTCGATCCATCTTTGGCGCAAGTTTGATTGGCTTTGCGGTCAAACGGACACCGAACGGACGCGCATGCGTCCTCTCGGCGTATGCCTCGGGTCCGCATGTGTCTTTATGACGATACGGTGACACGAGATCGCCCTGCGGGGGGGTGTGACCTCTGGGTTTTCAATTACAAAATGACAATTCATTATTGTTGTTTACTCCTAAGAAGAAAAGAGAAGGTTAGAGAGAGCGACAAAGAGAGATGGAGAGAGAGAGAGAGAGAGAGAGAGAATTGTCGGGAGCGCCGGAGTGGGACGGCGTGCCAATCCTGTGGGTACAACATTCAAGGTAGCGAAAGAATACCTGGTGTAGTTAGAAAGGGTGCAAGCATACGGGTGTGAAGGGTTCAGCAAATGGAAAATGAAGGTTCCCGACCGGTTACGATAACACCACACAGGGTGTGACTCACGTGTTTCCGATTACAAATTGTCCGTTCATTATTGTTAATGCCTCCTAATAAACAGAGAGATAAAGAGCATAGTCGGGGTCAATAGTTAGTTGTTGTTGTTGTTTTCTCTTTAGTAGATTTAACTACATCAAAATTTGGCGCCCTAGACACGAATAGGAATTGGCGGTGTTGAGGGCTGATGAAAATAGTGTGGTTCTCGATTTCGCACACCCCATGTCATAAAAGGTCCTCTATCCAATAAAAACAAGTGCGGGCATATACACGAGAAAGAAGGGCCTTCGTGATGGCGATGAAAAATAGTGTAGTGCTTCAAGGGCGCACACCTCATATGTCATAAAGGTGCTCTTTCCAATTAATAAAGGTGCATGCATATGAGAGTGTAAGGTTTCTGCAGAGGAAGAAAAGTTTTATTTCATACAATTGATATGGAAATTCAAAGAAACCGTGAGGTTTTGACTCAAAATGAGCATAACCATGTCTGGTGTTGGCGCCTAGACACACATAACATAAGAGTTAGAGAGACACCCAATTTCCATGGGAGAAACAAGGAGCTGATGGGTACAACATTACGTGTTAGAAAAGGGTGCCTAATACAATTAATAAGTGTAAAGTTTTTGCAATGAAAAATGATGGTCTCCGTGCGATTATGACAATATATCTGAGAAAAATACCATGCGGGTGCGTGACTAGTGTGATTCGATTGTAAATTGTCCGTTCATTATTGTTGTTTCCTCCTAAAATAGAGAGATAGACGGAATGGTCGGAGGCGGTGAAAACAAGTTGGTACATGGATGGGTACACCTCTTGTGGTATAATAAGGTGCCAGTGCAATTGAAAAAAGTGCTGCGCATACAAGAAGCGTGAGGTTGGGTTATGAATTTATAGATTCTCGTGTCATTATGACGATCTGGTGACACGAGATCGGCCCTTGAAGTGTGACCTCCGTGTTTATAATAAAATTGACAATTCATTATTATTTATGCTTAAGTAGAAAAAGAAAGTGAGAGAGAGAGAGAGGAAGCGCCGGGAGTGGAGACGGCGTGCCAATCCTGTGGGTACAACATTCAAGGTAGCGAAAAGAGTACCGGTCCAGTTAGAAAAGGTGCAAGCATATGAGTGTGAAGGTTGAGCAAATGTCAAATGAAGGTTCTGACCGATTACGATAACGCCATGAGTGTGACTCACGTGTTTCCTATTAAAATTATGCGGTCATTACTGTTAATGCCCCTAATAAAGAGATAGAGAGCACGGTCAGGGCAACAGTTAGTTGTTGTTCTTTTCTCTTTAGTGGATTTAACTACATCGAAAATATGTAGCCTAGACGAGCGAAGAATGGAGTGCTCGAGGCAGGAATGCCCTAATAAAGTTTTATTTCATACAATTGATGTGATGATTCTAGAAACCTGTGAGGTTTTGACTCAAAATGAGCATAACCACGTCTGGTGTTGGCGCCTAGACACACACAACATAAGAGTTAGAAGACACCCAGTTTCTCGGGGAAAACAGGAGCTCCTCCGATGGGTACAACATTCGTGTTAGAAAGGGTGCATGATCCAACTAATAGAGTCTGTAAAGTTTTGGCAATGGAAAATGATAGTTTCTGTGCGATTATGACAATATATCAATCTGAGAACACCATGTGGGTGCGTGACTTGTGTGTTTCGGTTTGCAAATTGTTCGTTCATTATTGTTGTTTTCTCCTAAGATAGAGAGAGAGGTAAGCGGAACAGTGGACGAGGCAAAAGGTTGGTACGGATGGGTACACCTCTCGTGGTATAATAAGATGCCCAGTCAATTGAAAAGAGTGCACCCATACGAGGCGTGAGGTTGGGTATATGAATTTGTAGGTTCCGTGTCATTTTGTCGATCTGGTGACATGAGATCGCCCAGTGGTGCTTGACCTCCATGTTTTCAATTACAAAATGACAATTCATTATTGTTATTTATGCTTAAGTAGAAAAAGAGAAAGTGAGAGATAAGAGTGTGTGTGTGTGTGTGAGAGAGAGAGAAAGAGAGAGAGAGAGCGGTCAGAGTGCGGGAGTGTAATGGTGTGCCAATCCGATGGGTACAATTCAAGGTATCAAAAGAGTACCTAGTCTAGTTAGAAAAGGTGCTGCATACATGTCTGAAAGGTTCAACAAATGGAAAATGAAGGTTCCTGATGTCCGTTCATTATTGTTAATGCCTCCTAATAAACAGAGAGATAAAGAGCATAGTCGGGGTCAATAGTTAGTTGTTGTTGTTGTTTTCTCTTTAGTGAATTTAACTACATCAAAAATTTGGCGCCTAGACACGAATGGGAATTGAGCGGTGTTGAGGGCTGATGAAAATAGTGTGGTTCTCCGAAGGCTCGCACACCCCATGTCATAAAAAGGTCCTCTATCCAATTAAAAACAAGTGCGGGCATATACACGAGAAAGAAGGGGCCGCTCGTGATGGCCGATGAAAAATAGTGTAGTGCTTCAAAGGGCCGCACACCTCATATGTCATAAAAAGGTGCTCTTTCCAATTAATAAAGGTGCATGCATATGAGAGTGTAAGGTTTCTGCAACGGGGAAGAAAAGTTTTATTTCATACAATTGATATGGAAATTCAAGAAACCCGTGAGGTTTTGACTCAAAATGAGCATAACCATGTCTGGTGTTGGCGCCTAGACACACATAACATAAGAGTTAGAGAGACACCCAATTTCCATGGGAGAAACAAGGAGCTGATGGGTACAACATTCGTGTTAGAAAAGGGTGCCTAATACAATTAATAGCGTGTAAAGTTTTTGCAATGAAAAATGATGGTCTCCGTGCGATTATGACAATATGCCAATACGAGAAAAATACCATGCGGGTGCGTGACTAGTGTGATTTCGATTGTAAATTGTCCGTTCATTATTGTTGTTTCCTCCTAAAATAGAGAGAGATAGACGGAATGGTCGGAGAGCCGGTGAAAACAAGTTGGTACATGGATGGGTACACCTCTTGTGGTATAATAAGGTGCCCAGTGCAATTGAAAAAAGTGCACGCATACAAGAGCGTGAGGTTCGGGTATATGAATTTATAGATTCTCGTGTCATTATGACGATACGGTGACACGAGATCGGCCCGCGGGGGGTGTGACCTCCGTGTTTATAATAAAAATTGACAATTCATTATTGTTATTTATGCTTAAGTAGAAAAAGAGAAAGTGAGAGAGAGAGAGAGAGAATTGTCGGGAGCGCCGGAGTGGGACGGCGTGCCAATCCTGTGGGTACAACATTCAAGGTAGCGAAAGAGTACCCGGTCCAGTTAGAAAGGGTGCAAGCATATGAGTGTGAAGGGTTCGGCAAATGTCAAATGAAGGTTCCTGACCGATTACGATAACGCCACGCGGGGTGTGACTCACGTGTTTCCTATTAAAAATTGTACGGTCATTACTGTTAATGCCCCCTAATAAAGAGCGAGATAGAGAGCACGGTCAGGGGCAACAGTTAGTTGTTGTTCTTTTCTCTTTAGTGGATTTAACTACATCGAAAATATGTCGCCTAGACACGAACGGGAATGGAGTGCTCGAGGAACGGGAATGCCCCTAATAAAGTTTTATTTCATACAATTGATGTGATGATTCTAGAAACCTGTGAGGTTTTGACTCAAAATGAGCATAACCACGTCTGGTGTTGGCGCCTAGACACACACAACATAAGAGTTAGAGAGACACCCAGTTTCTGCGGGAAAAACAAGGAGCTCCTCCGATGGGTACAACATTCGTGTTAGAAAAGGGTGCATGATCCAACTAATAGAGTCTGTAAAGTTTTGGCAATGGAAAATGATAGTTTCTGTGCGATTATGACAATATATCAATACGAGAACACCATGTGGGTGCGTGACTTGTGTGTTTTCGGTTGCAAATTGTTCGTTCATTATTGTTGTTTTCTCCTAAGATAGAGAGAGGTAGACGGAACAGTCGGACAGACGGCAAAAACAGGTTGGTACACGGATGGGTACACCTCTCGTGGTATAATAAGATGCCCAGTCCAATTGAAAAGAGTGCACCCATACGAGAGCGTGAGGTTCGGGTATATGAATTTGTAGGTTCCCGTGTCATTTGTCGATACGGTGACATGAGATCGCCCCGCGGGGGGTGTGACCTCCATGTTTTCAATTACAAAATGACAATTCATTATTGTTATTTATGCTTAAGTAGAAAAAGAGAAAGTGAGAGAGATAGAGTGTGTGTGTGTGTGTGAGAGAGAGAGAGAAAGAGAGAGAGAACGGTCGGGAGTGCGGGAGTGTAATGGTGTGCCAATCCGATGGGTACAATTCAAGGTATCAAAAGAGTACCTAGTCTAGTTAGAAAAGGTGCTCGCATACATGTGCGAAGGGTTCAACAAATGGAAAATGAAGGTTCCTGAGTCCATATGACGATACCGCGCTTGAATAACACCATGAGAAGTGTAGCTTGCAAGTTTTCGCCCACGGGGGCAACTGTTAGTTGTTGTAGTTTCTCTTCAGTGAATTTAACTACGTCGAAAAGTTGGCACCTATACACGAACGGGAAGGGAGTGGTCGTGTGTGCCGACGAAAATAGTGTGGTGCTCCGAAGGGTCGTCCACCCCATGTCATAAAAAGGTGCTCTATACAATTAAAAACAAGTGGCACCCGTGATCATGTACTGAATGCTGGAATTTAGTCTATATTGGGGCAGCCCAATAACTATTTCAGAAATTCCTAATAAATCCTAGAGGCCCACTTAGCCCATTTGTGCAAGGCAAGGGATACTACTAAAGTTTAGTCCCACATTGCTAGTTTAGAGGGAGTTGGACCTCTTTATAAGGGAGGCTCCTTCCCCACTTGTATGAGCATGAGAACAAGAGGGACATCCACGCGCGCTCCTCCTCCGCCGCCCGCCTCGCCACGCCACGCCTCGCCTCGCCTCGCCTCGCCTCGTCACGACGCGGGTTGCGGGAATGAGCCGAGTTTGCCACGCACTACGGGTATACGAAAGGTCACTCGGGAGATGGAAAGTTTTTGCTGTAGTGGAGATTAAATGCGAACGCTGCACCCTTCGGTTGCTGTCTGTTCGCTTCATCTCCCTCGGTCCCTTCAGCTCCCGGCGCTGCCCTCTCGCCTCCTTCTCTTACGCCTATAAAAGGGAGGTCGCTCCTCTCAGCAAGACGCAACAGAACTACTTCTTCCTCTCGCCACCGGTTCCTGAGCACTGCGCTGCTGCTATATTCTCCATCCCGGCTTGCGGCGTGCCGCAGTCG